>JAVBJF010000004.1:2400000-3039205 GCA_033439095.1 Pseudococcus viburni | reverse complement strand
TCGTTCCGCAAGATTTGAAAATTCTTTTCACACAGTTTGGAAATAGGTAGCGGAGTGGAAGTTTATCGAAAGTTTGAAAGATGTGAAAAAAATGGTGACAATGTGTGACCCCATTGGAAAATTTCAAGAGACCAGAAAAATAGTATTCAAATGGGGGACTCGGTTGAAACATTTATTTCAAAAGCTCGAGAGAAGAATTAAGAATACATTTTGCAGAATAAAATGGTTCAAAATTTTAAATTTCGATAAATATGAAGCGATTTTATTAGAACACGACAGGATATCTTATGAAAAATTGAAGGTCATACTAATATCGTAATATCTAAGAATTTTTTTGATAATTTTCAATTTCTAGAAAAAAAAAAAATTCACAAAAAATGAAAGTAATTGAAAAATAAAAATGTCAAAGGATTTTTTTTTATTCAAATGTTTATCCAACTACCAAAATATTCAATTTTTACTAAAAATGTTCATTTTACCCAAAAAAAGGACAATTTATGAACGCATAATTTTTTTCTAAAAAAGTAGATCCTACCAAAAAGACATTTTTCACCGAAAAATTCAATTTTACCAAAAGAGTTTAGTTTATACCAATAAACTTAATTTTTTGCTGAAAATAAAGTCAATTTTTACCATTAAACATCCATTACTAGGTACCAAAAAGTCAATTTGTCCAAAAAAGGTCAATTATACCATTAAACGAAAGTTTTTACGATAAAAGTTGATTTCATCGAAATTTTTTTTTTTACAGAATAGGATCAATGTTTACCAATATTGGAAAGTGCATTTTCAAGATTTTGCCAAAATGGCATTTTTAAACTCAAGAAAGCCTATTCTTTCCATCAAACGCCCATTTTTACCAAAAAAGCCAATTTTATCGAAGAGGACAACTTTTACCAAGAAAGTTGCTTTTACCACAATGCCATGAATTTTTACAAAAAAAGAAGGGTATTTTTGTACCCACAAACGCTCATTTTTTAAAACCTCAATAAGTAAACCAAGAGTTAATTTTCACACTTTTTCAATTTCAAGAGAGAGTCCTGATTTTTCCAAGAATGTGATAATAAATTTCAATGCCAAAGTTGAAATCATCGTGAGATTTCATCAGTACTTATTCATAGAGTATCTATTTTGGGAAATTTTCAACTTCCAAGTTATTGTCACACTCCAACTTCAGGAAAAATTCCCTACGGTTGGATACGACCCACGTCAACGAATACAACCGTATATACTTTACTTATGATTTTCGGACCATTTTTGAGAGAATCCTTTGGAAATTTTCCAATAATACCCGGAAAATTTCTAAGAATTTCTGGAGAATCTCTAACTTTTGGGAAGACCCTCATTTCTAGGTGGTTTTCCGATAACTTCAGAAAAATTCCCAATTTACGGATAATCCGGTAAATTCCCAATAATTCCAAGAAAATTTCCAATATCCAGAAAATTTCCAGTAATTTTCAGCAAATTCCCAATATCCGGAAAATTCGGAAAATTAACAATAATTTCTGGAAAGTTTCCGCTTAAATTACTGGGAAATTTTTAATTTCTGGATGATTTTCAATTTCTGAAAAATTCTCAATTTCTGAAAAATTCTCAATTCCCGAAAATTTCTCAATTTCTGAGACATTTTTGGGCAATTTTTTATTTCTGAGATCTTTCCAATTTCTGGGAAATTTTTAATTCATGGACAATTCCCAATTTTGGGGTAAATCTTAATTTCAGGGAAATTTTCAATTTTTAAAAAAAATTTTATTGCTGTGTGTACGGAAAATAACGGTTTTCCGGTGATTGAGGCGCGTGAATTGAAGCGAGCGTGAGAAATCGAAAGTACCGAGAATCGCCTGGAAAATTCCTCGGAATTTTTCCGGGCGAAAAAAATTTGTCGAAATTTTTTAGGTTAGGTGAGGTTAGGTTAGGTTAGGCGAACCGAGCTTAGCCTACCTACACTACCGAGCCGAAAATTAAAGCTCACGATTTAAGCGACGAAAAATTAAAGCGATTTGAGTCGAAATTATCGAAAATTTGAAAACGAGTTTTCCGATGTCGCGGAAAATCTTCGTGCGAGTTTTCGGGTCTACGGTACCGTACGTGGAAAACTCCTTGTCTTTAATTCACGTAGAATTGCGAAAAGACGAAAAACGAATTACGGTTATAATTTCTATTTTTTTCGAAAAATAGAAAGTTACGAAAAGTTTCAACGCAAATACTCGAAAGAATCGAACTCAAATTTTCATTTAAAAAATGTCAAATTTATTATACGAATAAAATGACAGAAAAACGCGTATCGATCAGGAATTTTCCCGGTGAAAATTCCGACCGTAGAAAATTATAAACTTAATACCTCAACGAATGAGAGTAGAAACGATACAACAGAGTTCAACGATCGAACTCATACCGAAGTAATATTAAAAAAAACGAAAATTTTGGCCGTAGCCACCGATTTGTACGATTTAACAGCCGCGTATAATTTAAATTAAAAAACGAAAAAAAAATACGTACACGCGAGAATCGAAAATATTTACAACACTGTGAAACTTTTAATTTTTGGAAAATTTTTAATTTTTGGGAAATTTTTAATTTTTGGAAAATTCTCAATTTTTGGAAAATATTTAATTTTTGGGAAATTTTTAATTTCAATTTCTGTGAAATTCTCAATTTCTGGGAAATTCTCAATTTCTGGTAAATTCTCAATTTCTGGTAAATTCTCAATTTCTGGGAAATTCTCAATTTCTGGGAAATTCTCAATTTCTGTGAAATTCTCAATTTCTGGAAAAATTCTCAATTTCTGGGAAATTCTCAATTTTTGATAAATTTTTAATTGCTGTAAAACTTTCAATTTCGAAAAAATTATCAATTTTCTGAAAAGTTTTTAATTTTTGGAAAATTTTCAATTTCTGGGAAATTCTCAATTTCTGAGAAATTCTCAATTTCTGGGAAATTCTCAATTTCTGTGAAATTCTCAATTTCTGGAAAAATTCTCAATTTCTGGGAAATTCTCAATTTTTGATAAATTTTTAATTGCTGTAAAACTTTCAATTTCGAAAAAATTATCAATTTCTGAAAAGTTTTTAATTTTTGGAAAATTTTCAATTTCTGGGAAATTCTCAATTTCTGGAAAATTCTCAATTTCTGGGAAATTCTCAATTTCTGGGAAATTCTCAATTTCTGAGAAATTCTCAATTTCAGGTAAATTCTCAATTTCTGGAAAATTCTCATTTTCTGGGTAATTCTCAATTTTTGATAAATTTTAATTTCTGGAAAATTTTGAATTTCTAGGAAATTTGTAATTTCCAAAAAAATTTTCTTTTCTAGGAAATTTTCAATTTGTAAGAAAATTTTCATTTCTAGGAAATTTTCAACTCTGGGATATTTCAAATTTCTGAAAAATCTGAAAAACGGTCACAATTTCTGGAGAATTCCCGATTTCTGGCGAATTCTCAACTTCTGAGAAAATTCCCAACTTTGGGGAAAATTGCCAACGGTTGGACTCGGCTCGCGAAAACGAATCCAAGTATGTTTACTTCATTTTTTGTCTCCAACACTCAAAAACTATCTGCATTAAAATCAAGAATAGACGATTACCTATTACAAGTTTTTCAATTTTGATGCAAAAAATCATTTTTAATAATTTGTGATCAAAAACTTCTATTTTTTACCTTTTTTCTTCGTCAATAATTTCCCATTTTCTATCAAAATTTTCTGATTTTTTCAATTTTTCAAACTGCGAGCAAACATGCCAATAAAATCGTTTCGAAGGCTCATCGAATACGAACTCGCAAAACATCACGAAAACAACGAGGCGACGCCCCCAAACGAGAACTTTTTCGCCCAGCCGATCTAATTATCGAACAATTTATACGTTTCAATTTAAAAAGTCAAGCTACGATATAAATAGACGACGGTAGAGTTTCTCTCGAGCCATACCCAGCTATATGTTTTTTATTTATAAATATGCTAATACTCGTCGTTGTAACGTAATTTTCCTCTTTTTTATTTAAGTACACCTCTTGAATAGAAGACGGCCGAGCCTAAATAATTCATTCGTACAGCGAGGTAAAGAACAGGAAAAAAGAAAAGCTCTTTTTTTTTCTCAACGCCGTTATATAATAGGCAAAGATACCAGATATAGGTAAAGGTATCCGGCATAATGTACGTAATACAGGGAAGAAACAAGCTCGGATAAATGCTGCCTGAAATTGAACCATCTCGACGCCAATAATTCAACAAGTATAAGCTCGCGGATGAAATCCTTAAAGCTTGTATTTTTATATAGAAATTCCTTATTCTTACTGTATATCCTCGTCGACGAACAACGACTCGCTGCTCGGGCCAAATACCTACTACGCGTAGTAGTATAGTAATTCGTTCGAAGGCGCGGGGGCATGTTCGGCGTATGAAATTCTCCATCATCATCGGTGTAAAAAGAGGGTTAAAATAAAACGCGTTAGCTTTACTCGGCGTGTATCTTGGAAATATTTTATCTCGCGGGCAGTACCCTCTATTACTTGTTAACATACCTATACGTTGTATTCGCCGCCTTGCGTTGGTAATCGCGTTTCGCGATTCTCTTTGATAAAATTTACTTTACAAGGCTGCATAAGAGTATTTTTAAATTCGTCTCGGCGCTGCGATGTATCGTCCCGGAGCCATATACGAGTTATACATTAGGTATGCCAGAAATGCGCGATAATGTATCGTCTGAAAGTACATACGTAATCGACCATGTCGAGATGACGCAACCAATTTGAAACGAATATCGTTTCGTTGTTTTGCGGCCCCTATATCGATATTCCTCGTGAAGGAGGTACCGAATCCGATGGAGCAGAGTACTCTGTTCCTGAATTCGAGTACATTTCAAGTTTTCCTTGAGGCAATAGCATTTCACAAATGAAGCCTGCAATCGATTTTGTGGTAATTTTTTGGCTTATTTTAGGAATTAGGCGATTTCATCGATTCGACGTAACATTTGCAGTGCTAAACCTATCATAGGCGAATTGGCAGCCTAAATTACAAAAATGCTGAAAGGTTTGCAGATTGTGAACTCTTAAGGAGAATCGTTGATCGGTAACGAATGTTGTGCTTCTGTAATGCGCCTCAAGGATTAAATTATCACTAAAGAGTAAAAAATTTTAAAATTCTAAGAAATAGAAGATGTACACAATTTTTCCTGGATCCAAAATTGAAGGAGGAATGGAACCAGAAGAAATACCAAATAAACAAATTTTTCTCCCTTAAATGAACAATAACTAAGGTCTAGTATCTATCGATGTTTTTTATTTTTTCACACTGCAATCTCTCTGTTTCAAAGTTTCGGTCAAAAAAAGGTCAAAAGTTATAAAATTAGAACAGCTTTTTGACATTATTGCGAATAAAAGGTCAAAAAAGTCAAGATAGTGGCAGAATTTCGTACGTTTTTTTTTTCATGTCTAATCTAAAAAAAAAAATCATAATAATTCATAAAATGTCCATTTTCAAAACTTTATGACATTTTATAAAAATTTAAAAAGGGAAAAAAAAGACTTTTTGATGTTTTTTTTCCCGGGGGGACGTTTTCATTTAACCTCCATTTAAATTCAAAATTGGGAAATTGGTTTTTTTCGAAATGGGTTTTTAACCCAAAAAAGTCAAAAAGGGGAGTGAATGAGTCAGCCGGGGACATTTTTTTTTAAATTTTTTGGGTTTATCTGTTAGGTCTGTGAGTTTTTTTTGATTTTTTGGTATTTTTACCTCAAAAATTTTTGAATTTCTTTCCAGGGCTGGTAAGCCAATCAATAAAACTTCAACTTAAGCTTAAAACTTGAAATGAATTTTTAAAAATACAACTTACACTTACGCTTAAAGCTTAAAGCCAAATTTTTTAAAACTTATACTTGAAGCTGAACGGCCAAAAATCATTTACTTACAGCTTAAAGCTCAAGACTTGGAGCTTAAATCCATTTTTTATATTTTTTCTTGTGATGTGGAGGGGGGGATGAGGGAAGTTCGAAACGAGATCGATTTTTCACTTTTTTTTTGTAATCAGAAAATTGATTGGTGCTAAAAAAAAATTCTCGAAATGTTTTCAAACCAAATTTTTCCCCTAAAATATTTTTAAACCCAAAATTGCTTCTGAATTTTGAAACTTTTTCAAACTCGATTTCTTATCTTAAAAATTTTTTCAACTCCGATTTTTTTCTCAACATTTTTTCAAACCAACGCTTCAAAGTTTTAAACTTCTTTTCAACATTTTTTCAAACTCAATTTTTGTATCCAATTCTAATATTTTTTCATACTCTAAATTCTGGAATTCAAAAGTATTGTGTAAAATAATGTCTCCTGTTGCACACCTACCCTAGTCACCAAAAAAAAATGTTTCTCATTTACTTATTAAAATTTTTTTGAAGAATGAAAAAATGATAAGTATGTGAAAAAAACAGATTTTTTATAAAAAATGTCAACAAATTGGAAACTGGAAAACATTTTGAGTTGAAAAGCAATTTGAAAACAAGTTGAGATAGAATATCTAGGGAAATTTCAGATTTAAAAAATTTCAGGAATGTAGAAAAATGTTTTTCAAGAAAAATTTCAGGGTTGAAAATAATTTGAGTTTAAAAAAATGTTTCATTTCAAGGTGAGAAAAAAATTAGACAAAATTCTAAAATTTGAAATATTTTCATGTTGGAAAGAAATTGAGAAAATTTTTTTAAGAACAATTGATGAATAATTCCAATTTGAAAAAAATTCAAGGTTAGGAACAGATGAAAAAAGTTAATAGTTCAAAAAAAAATTGATAAATTGAATGGAAATGGAATGATGGAGCAAACAATTTCAAATTTTAAGCTCAAAAAAAATAAAACCAAAACATAAACTTAAAACTTAAAATTTTAAAAATAAAGCATAGCCTTATTTCTAAAAAAAAATCATCGGCTTAACGGCTTAAAGCTTAAAGCTTAAGGCTGACTTACCAGTCCTGTTTCTCTCTCTCCCAAATCATAAAATATGTAGGTACATTTGTTTTTTCAACCATTTTTCTGGGCACTATGCACAGATTTGAGACTTTTTTCCTGACCTGCAGCATTTTTTTTAGCTCACATGTCAGAAAATTCTGAACGACCTCTTCCCCCAATATCACAAACAATATTACAGAAGGATTTCAAAACATTAATATTTGGCTTCAAATTATCAAAAACTGTATCTTTAAAAAAAAAAAAAAAAAACAGTTAAAATGGCAATAAATATGTAAAATAAATTGTTTTTCTTTTCATATTTCTGCTCGTTAGGTTTGGATATGAATTTTTTTTACTAGAAGCATTTTTTAGCTCAGCAGAAACTGAATCCCCCCCCCTCCTCATCAAAATAATTTAGCAATGAATTTCAAAATATTTATATTTGGCTTTGAAACATCAAAAATTGTAATTTTAAAAAAAAAATCAATCATTAAATTATAAAAAATTTATCGGTGTTTTTTTCATTTTTCTGGTTATTATGGTTGGATTTTGAATTTTTTTACCCGTAGCATTTTTCATCTCAGCAGAATCTGAATCTCCCCTCTCTCCCCTCAATAAAAAAAAATTATAGAAGGATTACAAAATACTGATATTTGTCTTCGAGTCACCAAAAACTGTAGTTCAATTAGTCATCGAATAACAAAAAATGAAAAATTTTCTTCGTTTTTTCCTTTCATTTTTCTGATTATTACGTTTACATTTGAAATGGTTTTCTTGGTTTTGTAAGGGGTGGACTTGGCCTTACTGACACTTTCCTGTGCATATAGTGGCTGCACTGTATGTAGCTACGTAGAACATGGTACCTAACACGCAGCTCGTGGATTCCTACGAGCTACGGTTGGCAGTTGCTTGAACCTCGTTGTGAGAGTAACAGCTACGTCTCGAATGTTTCCGTTCGAGAGGTATGTGATGTCGTTCCGGGAGTAATCCCAGCTGAGATAATTTGCCTACACGATTTATTCGTGTAGTTCTGATAATTTGCCTATTCCGTTAATTTGTCTATTCAGATAATTTGGTTCTTTTAAAGTTTAATAATACATGGTTGCGTTCTTTAGAGTAAATCTTGTGTTATTATTCTCGGACAGCTGTTTAGAATAGAGAGGAAGTCGCGAACCTTTCTATCTCTAACAGTTTTATTTTCAAATGCTATTTTCAATTACCCCTTTTCCCTCCACTAGAAAACATCTGAAGCAAGTTTTTGATCGCAGGAAAAAATATTCAAATCGTAGATGAATTTTTGGCCCAAAATGACAAAAAATTATAACACTTGGCTGCTGTTGAAAGACTGAACCCTTCTTTTTTTTTGAAATTAAACCCAGTGTATTTTGGATAAAAAGTCGTCAAATCATATCTGATTTCGTTTTGGGGCCAACTACGACTAAATTCAAAATTCAATAATCAAAATTCCAAATTTAAGCAAATTTAATGGCGCAGTTTGGTTTTTTTGAATTTCTCATTCTCTTTAAAATTTTATTAAAAATTGTCCTCTTTTTTGATCGATTCTCTGGAATTTTTATAAAAAGTCATCGCAACTTGAATATTTTCCATTTGTCAAAATTTAAATTCAATTAAAAACGTAAATTGACAAAACAAATAATTTTATGCGTCAAATCATTTTTTTTTTGTTGAAATATTCACAGAGAATGTCACATTCCCTAATTCAAAATTTCCATTAAGATTACTTTTATCTGTGCTAAAAATGTCCCTCCTTCTCCTCTTTCTCCATGCGCAATGACAGGCGAGTCATCAGACAAAAAAACACACTCAGAAATTACAGAAATTTTGGAAGTACCTTCTAAGCCAAGAAGGATGGAGATGGTTGCTAGGACATCCTTTTTATAAATATTGACTTGAAAATACTGAAGAAATGCTTTTAAATTTTCATGGCATCATCAAAGCCAAATGAGAATTTGTTAGGGTTACTATGATAGAAGCCGCAGGATCCGAAACGGGCAACATATCTATAGGTCCTAACGGTGATAGCGTGGATTATACGATTAACGAAATAAAGACGCGATCACCATCTACCCCGAGCAATTTTATGGTAATTTTTCTGAATTAAATTTTAGCGACAAAACGTAGATATAACGGTGTTTTTACAGAAAGAATGATTTACCGGATAATTAACAAAAACATATAATTTTGCCGAGCCCAGGCAACCTTACGGTTGCATCGCGTGGCAGAACCAGGCTCGCGAACCTACGAACGCAGCCACCTTTCCTAGTGCTGTACAGACGAAGACTGATTCAAGCTACCTGAGCACGGAGGCTCGTAGGGTAGCGAATCCTTTTACCTGGCCTTCATGGTGGTCTCGCTAGACTCGACCCACGCAACACCACGAAAGGGAGGGCCATAGTGACTATAACATATGCCCCTTCGTGCTTTGCTTCACAGCGCAGCACGAAGAAGAGCGCGAACAACAATCACTATGAACGTGGTGGACCCTGCCCCTTCGCGGTGTGCTTCGGGGGGGAGCTAGGAGACAGTGCTGTTTGTAAATAGGTCGAAAATTTGAGAAGCTTCTGCAGGTCGCTTGGGAAAAAAGTCCAGCGATGTTTTTTAATTTTAAAAATGAGAAATTTACTCATTGTATCGCTAGCCGGGTAATTACGACCCTGAGTTCCACAATGAGCAAATTATCTGGCCGAAAAGGTGCTTCTCGGAGCCATTAGGTTAGTATCCCACAAGGTGAAAAATAATTTTGTAGTTTGACAATTCAGAAGGGTGGGATTCTGGCTCAGAAAATTTTGACAGCAAATTTGAAAATGAAGATTTGAAGACCAGTATTGGTGAAAATTTTGATTTTAGAAATTCAAAAGAAAATAAAATTTTATAATGGAAAAGGTTGACTGATTTTTGCGAGACTTAATTTGGTTCTAAAGTTCAAGTCGAAAATAGAAAATGAAATTTTGTTGGTTATTTAAAATAGACCATTTTGGATTCAAAAGAATAAATTTTGGTGCTGGTTCTACTCACGCTTCGCTACCATAACATATATACATAACATGGAACTGAAAATCTTAATTATATGCATAAGTAGAAAATATAAGTGGTATCTTAGCCTAGAATGACGAGTAATATTTTACATAGATATTGGGTGCAAATTTGTTTGGCTATTTTTGGGAGGTTACAGGTTTTTATGGTTGTGAAATTGCATTATTGTATAAAAATTGATCGCGGGTAGGCGTTTTTGGTTTTGAAATTTTCCAGATTTATGTTATACGTGTCGTGAGAGTGATTACTTTCGTCATTGTTTAAAGAGAATAGAGCATAAAGGAATTAAAAAAATAGTAAATTAATCTAGCTTTAAAGAGGTTGAGGCGTGTATTTGCTCTGCCCCTTTTGAATGTAATAAAAATTAAAAAGGACCAAAAATGAATGTGTATGACCATTCTTATATTCTAAATTTATGGCGGGTGCCTGGACTCTTTATTACTAAACATATGAAATATAGAAAAAATCTGTGCTCTTCTTTTTTTTTTTTTTTTTTTTTTACAATTTTGAAATTTTTTGTCACAGAAAACTTAAGGATAATACATATAAACTATACAGTGTTACGTGTCCGGGTGGGTCATAATCGGTGGTTAATAGTCGTATAATGATGTTATCGTATCGGTGGTGGGTGGTTGACGATGTTGCAGCGATGCTTCTACTTGTACGATGCGTGCGATTAGATGTTTTTTATTTCGCAAGTCGCTGGTGCAGATGGTAGTGAGCTGAGTGTACAGATACATAGGAGATAAGTGTCATGTATGTTTATTTTGTAATTTTGAGGGTTAGTAGTGGCATTTTGACATGCCTAAAATGTGATATTTTTCCATGCTACGTGTAATTTTGGCGGTATTTTCGTTTTGAGTGGTTTGGCATGTGAAGTACGGTGGGTGAAGAGAAAAAATAAATTTTTGAGAATCTTGATTGATTCTACTGTAGCATGGGTTTTTTGTTTTTGATTGGTTGAGGGAACAAAAAAGAAGAGAAGAAAAGAAAAAGGAAATATAAGGGGGACAGCAAAAAAAAAAAAAATTAATTTTATAGGTTTTAGTGGGTATGTTTTGTGGAATTTTTTCAGCGTATTTATATAAAAAAAAATAAATTTCAATATCGTTTTGAGTTTTTGGAAGCGAAAATTTGGAAAATTCAAAATTTGTGGGCGTTGTAGTGTGGGGGTTATTATTGGAAGTGAAAATCATGCATTTTTTATTTTAATGTTGTCTGTATACGTGCAATAAACTAGTGACTATTTATACAACTAGAAACATCATGCATTGGTACGTGACAGCGTGGACCAAAAGACCTCTCCAATCGAAAGATGGAGGCAATTTTAGTCGAGCTGTATCTCGTTCTCGGGTTGCGTCAGGCTAACGAGGTGACGTCTGATGTACTTGGAGTCCTTCAGCCCGATGTTGTAGTTTCGGAATTTCGGGTCCGGCTTTCTTACATTCGGTATCTCCAGTACGCTGGCTGCGAAGTGGTATTCTTTTATTTCCGGGAATAAATTTTCGGTTTTGGAGAATGACGTCGAATTGTCTCCGTATTGGTGGACTGGATGGGATGGGAAGTACTGGCATTACCACGAGCCTTTCGACTCCGCGGTGTGCCAGCTCCCGGAATAGTTCTTGGATCATTGTTATTGCGACGTTGGGCTGCAGATCCTTGTTTTCGAGTCTTTCCCGCCGATCGATATCATCATCTTCTTGGGAAGGTGTTGGAAGGACTTGACGAGAGCAGAAAACTGCTCAATCGTCATTTGGGCGCTGTGCCATTTGGATTGGTATAGTTTCTCTCGGTTAGTCTTCCTTACCGCCTGTTTGATGGCATAGAAGACGTAACCGTCGCCGCCGAGGACATATTCTCCGATGCTGTAGTATAGTTCGTCTCCGTGTCTCAGTTGGGTGAGACCTCGTATGGCCTCTCCTGTGGGAACGAAGGGACTCACTGCTTCGGTAGCCGGCGCTTGATGTTGTGTTGTTGGTTCATCGTCGTCGGATCCCATCTGACCGTCCTCGTCCTTTATCTCTCCTACAGCTTCGTGCTGTGGAGGCAGGGGGAGGGCAGGTTCAGAGGTCGATGTGCTGGGCTGCAGCGTGGGGAGAGGCTGAGCTGCTGCCGGATTCATCCTTAATGGCGTGGCGATCATTGGCCTCCAGCGCACGTAGTCGTTCAAGTTGGTGGTGATCGAGCAAAACGGGTGCATGCAGCTTAACTCTGGTACTGCGTCTCTTCCGTGGTTGTAATTTGGGTGCTGCTGTTTCAGCATTGTATCCGTACAAGATACATGGAAGGGATGTAAGCAGTTCTTCGATAGCACGATGTAGTCCCTGGTATTGACCGGATCGAGCTGTGCTGCGTCTGTTTTGTGGAGATCAGGTCCGTCACCCGCGATGTTATTGCCACAGCGTGAGCAAATGACCATCGGGGCGGTGGTGGACGGGTCAGTCGTGGGGATTGAGGTACCTGGCATTCTGTGACGGTCAGGTGCACAATTTATCTTGAATTCGTATCTGTGGGCAAAATTAGTTCAAAGAATTGTCGAAAATTAGTTTTTTGGGTTTCCTGAATGGGTTAAAATGGATAAAATTTTTGGTTTTGGTTGGAAAGTGTGGAGGGGGGTTTACGTAATTTTGGAAGGGATCTGTAATTTTATATTTGAAGGATATTTTACCAAACTTGGGTGATTTGAACCTGTTTTTTAGCTTTTTTATTAGCATTGGGGGCGATTATGTCTAAGGTATGTTGCGTTTCAACTGAAGTTTGGTAGAATATTGAGATTTTTGGGCGAGTGTGATATAGATCATTCTAATTTTGGGAATTTTGATTTTTGAGATTTTATTTGCCCCATTTGAGGTTTTTGGTGGTCAAAATGTAAAGTAGAGCGAAAAAGTACAATAAACTATGATAATAAATCGAATTTGTTTGTTGATTTGGGAAATTTTTTGGGTTCTGAGTCTTTCTTGCCCCTGTTGAAGTTTACGTTGACAACGTGTTGCGTTAAATCAAAGAAGTGGAAATTTTAATTGGTTTTTCTAAATTTTGATATTTGTTTTTGGGGTAATTTTATTTTGTGGGGCATAATGTGTTTTAATTTAAAAAGAAAAGAAAATATAGCCGAGAATTTTCCATTTGTTTTAATTTTACTTTGGGTTTGGGTTGTGTGAAAATTTTGGAGCACATGTCATAATTTTGAAGGAATCATTATACGGTATTCGAGTGTGTTATTTCAGAAGTAGATACAAAATGTAAATGGTACGTTAAGGACATATGGGTTTTGTTGATTGATATCACCTTCTCCTTTTTCCTATTTTTTGCTACGTGTAGATTGATTTGGAATGGTTGCTGCTACGTGTCGAGATATTGACACAGTTCTAAGTATCTTTGATTCATCTACGTGTGTGCACCACGATTAGTGTTTTAAAATAAAGAATGAAACGGTAGTGGGGGGAAAAAAATGACTAGCATCGTTTATGAAAAAAAAGAGTTTGAGATTTTAATAGATGAGAAATTAAAATGATGCATTTTTGTTTGTTATTGTGTTAAAGCTGGCCTGGTGCGTGTATGCATAGATACGCTGCCTACTCTGTAACTTCATTGATACGTGTCTGCGCGCGTGTGTGATTGAGATTTTATATTTACGTTACGTTAATAGAAGATAGGGACATATGTTGGAAAGGTGTGAAGAGATAAGTGTATTGATATGAGTTTACGCATAGCGAACATACACGGGTCAATTTTGTACAGGTTTTGTAGCATATGCATTCATGACGCCGGGTTGAAGCGTGTAAAAATTTTGTGTTTGGAAATTTTGTTGGGATTATTTACTACTCCTTAAGGGTTACTGCAGTTTTTTGGGTATAAGTTTAATTTTGAAGGCACGTATGCAAATTTAATTTTGTGAATATCAAAAAAAAATATATATATATTTTTATCTGAATCATGAAGCATGTAGCGTGTCTGAATCAATTTCCTGAACTTGTGACAACACTCGACTCGTTCATGTATTGTATTACTATTGCTGAAATTAATTCTACCGGGTTTATATAGAATTAGGTTATTACTTACGGATAACGTTGAAACGAGTAAATTAAGCGGAAAATCGAGCGAAATTGCAAACAAACTTTGAGCGATGCGTGTTCTCACTTAGAAGGTTACTAGTGAACAAGGGTTTGTTAATCTGGTTGGTGGTTTCTAATCTATTTGTTATCGGATGTACCGACGCAGCGACATCTATGTAAAATAATTATTGCCAGGTATTTTTCTTATCTGCGGATTTTACGTTATGGAGGCGAGGTAGTTAGAAAAAAAAGTGTAAATATGCTGAATGGCTGGGGAATTTTTTTGGGCTTTTGGGGAGAGTTTACGGCCAAAAGCTTTCGTCGGGGAAATTTTTTGAAAAGCAAGAGTAAAAGAATTTTTTTTAATTTTAAAAAATTTTTTCGCAAAATAGCAAAAATTTTCTACCGGTTTTTTTTTTTCCTTTAATTTTTTTTTTTATTTTTTTAACGGCATTTTTGGGGGGAATCGGTTCGTCAAAAACCCAATTTTTGGTTTAAATTTTTTAAATTTTTTTGTATGCTTTATTTCAGGGTTATTTTGTAAAAATTGGGTTGGAGGGTGATTTTGGAACTACGTTTTTAACCTGGAGAAAGTTGGCCACGTTTTCCCTTTTTGGTTTGGGGGGTTATTTATTACAGCATTAAACGAATTCAAATTTGCTTCGCATTTCGTCTAGGAGGAAAGGGGAGGCTTCAATTTTTTTTCCCCTTTTCCTCTCACGTTTTCCATGCCCCTGCGAGTCTCTTGGGGTATGTCTAAGCGGGCTTGGGGGGGTTGTCTGCTCTTCGTGTTTTTTTGTTTTAAACCTTTAAATTTTTAACCAGGGCACACATACGCGTCTTTGTATTGCTGGTCTCGATCCAGCAATGTTTTTGTGCTAGAGAGGCGGACACCCTCAGGGGCCCTTTTTTTTGGTGGTATTGACTCAGGAAATTGTAGATGTTATCTCGTAAAAAGAAAGGGCAGAGCGCTTTTCACAAATCACACACACATAATTCAAATCCGGGCTGAATCCACTTTTGTTTTGTTTATTGTTTGGATAGCATGATTGCGTAGCGTGCATAAATCTCTCCTGTTGGGATTTTCGATTTTCTGGCCCAGCTTATGGGATGCCTATTTGCTGGTGGAGTCTGCAATCGCCATCGCATCATGCACGTTCCAACATTTGTTTGAAGGTGAATAAGTTCTTATATATTCGTCAGGCGAGTTTTCTGAGTTTGAAGTTGAAGGGTGCGTGTTGGGAGGCGTATTTCTCTCCGCAGCAAGCTCTACCTTTTCCCAGAATTTTTCTAATTCGTCATAGATGTAGTCGACGTACTGGAATATTTTGTCTCGATACCGCTCACACGTTTCTGAATCCGTGTTGGCATACAGGTACTCGTCGAGGAGAGGGAAAGAAATCGCAGGTCCCCCCTTTTTCCCCCCCGCAGGAGGGAATCTCCCAAAAAACCCAAAGGAAATTTGGTTAACCCCTGCTTTTCGGAGGTTTTGGGGGATTTTCACTTTTCGGGTTTTTTCCCCCAATTTTTCCCTTTTCCCACCCAAATTTTACCAAAATGTCGCATCCTGGACGTTAAAAGGGGGTTTTGGGTTTTGGGGGGTTATAAAACGAAAAAAAGTTTGGCAGAAAGATTTTGCGGTACAGGTAATTTTACGGCCCCAATTGGAAAAAATTTTAATTTTTCCCCCAGCGTGTGTAAAATTTTAAAACCCCTTTTGATGGGAGAAAAAGGGGTTTTTGGGGGAGGTTTTTAGCATGGGAGGGATATAGCAAAACAGGAAAAATGAAAGCTGGTACACCGTGGTAGCGAAAAGGTACTGCTGCGTGTTGCGGCGTGGCTTTTAGCTAGAAGTCGGAACTGTGAGATAATAGTCACACGGTGCTCAAGTTGGAAGTGAGCAGCTTGATAAAATTGGAAGCGAAGTTGGTCGAAGCTTCCAGTCGATTCCAGGTAGAAGGGATGATCGCGATCATTAGTGAGTGGTGGTATTTACTAATGGATTGTTCGCGAAGCTTCTACAGATCGACTTATCGCGAAAAATAATCGTTTACCTCCTCAGGATCAAAAGGATCCGAGGGCACGATTTTTAAAAGGGTTTTATTGTGTACAAAAGAAGTGAAAGCGCGAGAAAAACGATCCCGATTGTTTGCTTAAAAGGTTTTTCTTTTGAATACACTCGCGGCACTTATAATTGGCGATTATTGAAAGCACAAAGAAGCACTTAATGTCTGTGTGTTTGATTGATTGTTTTCAAATCACACTGTGCTGGCCGCCGGATGCCGCTTGTATTTTAATGTTGTCTGTCCATTTTCCGTTGCTTGCATTTTCATTTGAATAGCTTGGCGATTTTCCCATTGTTGTAATTTTCCAAGTCGCCTGGTGTCTGAAGTCGTGATTGACGTGTGGCAGGTATTTCAATGCATTTTCTTTTTGGAAAATAAATCGATTTTTAAAATGCATTGTTTGGGGAAAATAACCGTTTTAAATTCCAGACTCGACTAATGGATTGCTGGCATTTCCTTTGTTATTTTTAAAATCATTTTTCTAAGAAAGTCAAGACAATGCGTGGGAAATGCTACGTGGAAAATACTTTGCACACGCTACGAGCACATTCTTCTTACTTAAAAATACGTTGGAATATTGAATTTTGATGTGCATACACGATGCTTTATGTACCTGGGTACTTTATAAGCCATGAATTCGAAAATTTTGCAACTAAAAGTTGCTTTAGGATAATTTTGAAGTCTGTAATTATTTATTTATTTTTCACGTTACGTGGGATGCCTATTTATGGTTGTTTTTGTTTAGAAAAAATTACGTTAACGTATTTATTATTTATCTCCATTTAATTTGGTTAGGCTATTTTTGAAAATTTTATGTTTATTATTTATGGGATCGGAAGGGTGTAACGTGTTTTAATTATTCAAAAATGGGTTGAGTTGGGAGATTTTTGAAATTTACTTGGATGCAGTGCCCCAGTTAGCATTGATTTTGAGGTCGAAAATGTGTGTAAATTTGTATGAAATTATTATTGGACGCGTCCCCGCATCATTTTATATTTATTTTCAATTTTGATGTCGAATTTTCAAAGTATTTATGCACGTTGGGGTCGTGTCGTTTTACGTTAATTTTTATGTGAGGATTTTTATTCACTGTATCCTGGTTACGCCTCAGTTCTATCTTTTGTGAGAGAAAGTGATTTTATTTTTCACTGCGAAAATTCCTCGACACAGGCCACATACTCCTGTATTCTGGGTTTTTTTTTGTTGAATAAATTTCACCAGGAATATACAGCTTAGTTGGGACTCATTTTTGTACATACATGGGAAAATTACTTCAATTGATTTCCAGGAATTTACGCGGATATGTGTATTGACATGCACCAGTTTGCCCACGCATTCGCGAATTCAAGGAAATTTTAAAAAAAAAAAAAAAAAAAACCCTTTTGAATTACAAAATAAACTGTGCAAAGGAAATTCACCCGGGTGGTTTGAAATTATCAAAAACGTTTAAAAATTTAGGGTTTTTTTGGTTTAAATTCACCAGGGTATACCGCTTAGTTGGGGAACATTTTTGTGTACCCTGGGAAAATTTACTTCAATCGATTTCCAGGAATTTTTTTAACCCCCGGATATGTGTATTTCATGCACCCCGTTTTTCCAAGCATTGCAAATTTAGGAAATTTCCCAAATGCTAAAATTAAATTTTTATTTTTAAATTTTTATTAAGGGGCGGGAAAATTTGAGTTTCTAGGCCCTTTATTTCCCCTGCAATTTTTTTCCCATACCCCACCAACCCTCCTAATTTCGAAAATAAATGCCCTGCTACGGGGATTTTACCCTTATTTGGGAAAATCAGAATTTATTAAAGAATTTTTTAAAATTTTCCCAAAAAGGGGGAATTTTTTTTTTTTTTTTCCATTCTCTCATTTTTTGAGGGTTTTGGGGGAAAATTTTTTTTTTTTTCCCCCGGGTTTTTTCAAAAGCCGGGCTGGGTCGCATTTTTTTTTTACTTTTTTTTATTTAAAGGCACAAAAATTTTTTTTCTTTTTTGGGGATATGTGCTTTTGGGAATTTTTTTTTTTCCCAAACGATTTTTTAGGGTTTTGGGAGGGTTTTTTGAAAAATGCATTTGCAATCAAAAAAAAATTGATTTTTTAAATTTTTAAATTTTTGGGGCCGGGCAAAATTTTTGGGGGTTTTAATTTAAAGGGAGTGGAAGTTAATTATTATTGAAGCATATGGTACATTTTATTTACGTTAATATTAATTCGATTTGAAAAAAGTTTAGGTCCAAGATGTAGGAAAAATTTATTTTATTCATTTTTGGATGTTAATTTTTCGAAACGTGTCCTACACTTGGTATTAGCTTATAATTACGTTAATCTACTTAGCCTATTTAATTTTGAAATGATCTTTAGAAAAAATCACACATCAAAGCTTTACGCTACGCGTCTCAAAACGTAACTTTACACTTGGATTGCAATTTTAGCAAAAATGCATTTTTAAATTTTTAATCACAATATTTAACAAATTTAGAAGGGAAAAAATAAGCGTTTTATTTTCTACAGCATATATGCCTTATCTTATGCTGCCTGTTGACAAACACAGAGGCGATGCGTGCAGAAATTTGGGCAGTGCATGGGATTTTAAGATTTTGGCCGAAAGAATTTTAACTGGAAAAAATTTTTTACCGGGAATTTTAGTTTTTTTTTTAAAAAATGGTTTAAAAATTTTTAACCCAAAATTTTTGAAAAAAAAAAAAAAAAATTTAAAAAAATTTTTCCCCTTTCCTCCCCACCCCCCCCCCCTTTTTTGTAGGGGTTTTTAATCCCCCCCCGCCCCCCCCCCCCATTTAATCCCCCAATTAAAAGGTTTTTTTTTTTTTTAAACCCGGTAAAAAGGGAAGTTTTTTTCCCTCCGGGGTTTTCCCCCCAAACCCTCTTTTTGGGCTACATCCTGGAGGGGGGCCCCTCGTCCCCCCCGGGGGTTTTTTTTGGGTGGGGCACGGGGCCCCTTTGGGATTTGGTTTGGTTGGGGGAGGGTAGCCTCCCGACGGGCCAAAAAAAAAACACAAAAAGGGCCGGGCCCCCAAAGTTAGGGTTTTAGGGTAGAAAACCGCAGGATCCGAAACGGGGGAACTATTATAGGGCCAAAGGTGATAAGGGTGGGGTTATCCCAATTTAAAAAATAAAGACCCAAACACCAAAATTTCCCCCCCGAGTCAAATTTTTAATTTTTTCCCCAGAATTTCCCAAATTTAAAGACAAAAAACGGTAGATAAAAACGGGATGTTTTAAAAAGAAAAGAAGAAATTGGGGGGATAAAATTAAAAAACCCTATAATTTTTGCCGAGCCCAGGCAAACCCCTTTCTTGGTTTCACGGTTTGGGAACCCCGGCCGCGAAAAAACCCACAACGCAGCCACTTTTTGTGCCGTACAGAAAGGACTTTATTCAAAGCTACCTGAGCACGGAGGGGCCCTTTGGGGAGCGAATTTTTTCCTTTGGGTTTAGGTGGCCCCGCTAACCCCCGAACCCCCGCCCAAAACCCACGAAAGGGAGGGGATAGTGACTAAAACCCCAAAAATTAAAAATTTGAAGCCCCAAAAAAAAAAAAATGAAAATTTGTGAAAATTTAGGGGTTGGAGGGGAAAAAAAAAATGTTGGGGTTTCTTTTGTTGGGGTTTTAGTAAAGGGAAAACGGAGGGGGAAAAACCACAATTCCTTTTAATTTGTATCGGGGATTTTTAACCCCAAAAAGGGGAAAAATTTTGAAAATAAGAGTCCTTAGAACTTTTTTTCCCGAAATCAGCTAGGAAAAATTGGGGATTTTGGGGGTTTAAAAAATTTTTTTTTCCCCTTTTTTTACCGGCGGGGGGCGAGTAGAAAAAAAAACCAATTTTTGGTTTTACATATTTTTTAATTTTTAAAATTTTTTTTTTTTTTTTTTCAAAGGTGAGTTTTCTGTAAATACAGAATTCTTTTCCAAGGGGTTTCCCCTTTAAATTTTTTTCTTGGGAAGTAAAAATTTAATTTTTTAAATGTATTTTGAAAAATTGACAGAAATTACACAAAATATGCCTCAATGGAGTACTGAGGGGATGATTTGAGATATAATCACTTCAAAGATCATCTCGGGGCTAAAAAAGATGCTTTGCCAAGGACGATATTTTTTTTCTAATTTGCATAAAATATGCTTCATACTTTGAAATTTTTTTTCGAATATTACGTCATTTTTTAATTTTTTACTACAGAAGCTTCGTTTTTTTGATTTTCTGACTTGTTTTGGTTTCCTTTTAAGAAAATTGAAAAAAATTGAAAAAAATTGAAATGAAAATTGCATGCGTCACTTGAATTGAAATTTTCTGACTTATAAAATTCACTTTCATCTCCTTTTAAAAAAAAATCTAAACCACCCCTGAAACTGTGGACAAATAAAGACCATCAAAATACGTCGAAATATTCGAAACTCACATAAAACAGATATTTAGAAGACTTTCGGAGATCTTCGTGGCCCATACAACACAAAGAATTAAATTTGCCAAACCCAACGATGATTTTCGACTTTTTACTTCACACTCGTCGCACAACTACCAAATTTACCTCGCCTAATCCAACACAAGATCTTTTTCAACATCCAACATCCTTTTCAGTACGTGCATTTAAAAACTACGCTCAAATCACCGTACAACCATCGCTTCTCATAAATCGCCGGTAATTACTCACCCGCAGGACCCAGACCCACACACACCACCGAATAATCTCACTGAAAAACGAAAACTCAGCGCGCGAAACTTTGGCGCCAATTTTAAGCACCCATTATTCGTAAGGAAACGATCCTCTCTGTAACGCGTAAAATATCTACTTGTCGAAAATACTCGACAAATAATGTCGAACGTGTTACAAAAAATGGCGCTATTGAAGAGAAAAAGTTAATTTTTTGTCTTTTCACCTAGCGCGCACAAAAGGCAGAAAAGAAAATGGGTTTTTTCAAAACGTCGCCAAGTTGGCAGGCTTTTTAATCTGGATATCCTATATACCGAATGTGGATACGCGGCTGGAGCGATGGGGGAAGGGTAAGAGGCTGGCTATGTGTATGTTTTTCGTACGTCGCGTCGTAGTATACCAAAAACAGCCAGCAAAAGACAATCGTTCGTTCGGAAAAATTCGCTATTTTCCGCATTCGTTTTATTTAGCGTCGCGATGATACGATAAGAGTACCTGCGAAATGGCACATCTTCTAATGACAATCGATCTTTTTTATTTCGGATTTTTTTTGGGGGTTTGTTATCAAGAACAATTTTTTCTTCATCGTTGCTTCGGCGAAAACAAAACTCTTCTATTAAGAAATGATAAACCTCAATTTTCTCGAAACCGGTATTCAAGGTAGGTATATTAGGGTGGTCAGAAAACCCAAAAATTTTGATTTTTGAAAACTTACCCCCACAAAAGTTGTTGGCTGGATAGACCAGAAAAAGAAAATGAAAAATTTCAAAATCGATTGATATCTTCCGATCGCGCAAGAACCTTAAATTCTTCGAAAATTGCCAAAATTCAAATTTTCAAAAATTTCGAAAAAAAATTGAAATTGTCTAAAATTAATTTTTGAGCTTCTGTAATGACTATTTAAACCAAAAAGCACTTTTTTTTGAAAAAATCAGTGTTTTATAACTTTTTAAAATTTTTTTCAGAGGTGAAGAAATATGAAGAATTTAAAAAAACTATAAAACATGGATTTTTCAAAAAAGTTGTGCTTTTCGCGTTAAATAGGCCTTAAATAAGCTCTAAAATTGATTTTGATAGATTTTGATTTTTTTTTAATTTTAAAAAAATTTTTGGAATGTTGAATTCTTGACAATTTCCGAAGAATTGAAGGATCTTGCGCGACCGGAAGATATGATTCGAGTTTGAAATTTTTTATTTTATTTTTCTAGTCTATCCAGCCAACAACTTTTGTGGGGGTAACTTTTCAAAAATCAGAATTTTTGGTTTTTCGGCCCACCCTAGTAAGCAAAGAGTTAGTTTTCACACCTTTTCAATTTCAAGAGGGATTCCTGATTTTTCCAAAAATGGGATAATAAATTTCAATGTCGAAGTTTATATCATCGTTAGATTTTATTCATATAGTATCTATTTTGAGAAATTTTCAATTTCTGAGTAATTGTTGGGTATTTGGAAAATTTCCAATTTCTGGGGAATCTCCAATTACAGGAAAAATTCCCTACGGTTGGATTCGACTCGTCCACGAATCCAACCGTATATAATTTTACTTTCGATTTTCGGACCATTTTTGCGTGAATCGTCCGAAAAATTTCCAATGATACCTGGAAAATTCCGAATAATTTCTGGAGAATTTCCAACATCTGGGAAGACTCCCAAGTTCAGGAGATTTTCCAATAATTTTTAAGGAAAATCCGGCAATTTCCTAATAATTCCAAGGAAATTTTCAATATCCGGTTAATTTGCAATAATTTCTAGCGAATTCCCAATATTAGAAAAATTTGGAAAACTCACAATAATTTCTGGAAAGTTTCCAGTTTTTAAAAACTTCCAAATATCTAGAAAATTTTTAATTTCTGAAAATTTTTTAATTTCTTGGAAATTTATAATTTTGGGGCAATTTACAATTTTGGGAAAATTTACAATTTTGGGAAAATTTACAATTTTGGGGAAATTTTTAATTTTTGAAAAATCCTCAATTTCTGGGAAATTTTCAATTTCTGGGAAATTTTCAATTTCTGGGAAATTTTCAATTTCTGGGAAATTTTCAATTTCTGGGAAATTTTCAATTTCTGGGAAATTTTCAATTTCTGGGAAATTTTCAATTTCTGGGAAATTTTCAATTTCTGGGAAATTTTCAATTTCTGGGAAATTTTCAATTTCTGGGAAATTTTTAATTTCTAGGAAATGTTCAATTTTTGAAAATGATGACTCTTATTGGGGAAAGTGCCGCTTTGTTTTGGAAAAATTAGAAGAAAATCACTCAAGTTTTGCTTTTGAGTGAAAACTCTCAAGTTGTGGTGTGTTTTATAGTTAGGAAATAACTTCGCATTTGAATGTGTGGGGGTAACTTTTCAAAAATCAAAATTTTTGTTTTTTCGGCCCACTCTAAGGTATGGATAAATGTCTTCATAAAACTACTTGATTTTCTAAAAGATTTTGAACTTGTACAACCATGAAATTCAAAACGTTCTGAAAAAATTCACACAAGAGGCAAAACAGAGCTTCATTTCGAGATCGTAGCATGCTCGTACGTCGACGTGTATTTTTCTTCATATAAGTGGAGAATTTCTCACGGCCTTTGTACTCCTTACCTACCTATTTCTTTGCACGCGAAAGTTTAATCTTTTAATGTTTCTCATGTTGATAGACTTAAACAAAAGAACCGTATATTGCAACATCATCATCATCGTCATTGATAAAGAGTTGAAATCTAGTACACTTTACCCTCGTTCGACGTTTTGTTACCGCATACGCAGTCCTTTTATGCGAAAGTACACGACTAAAGAATGGGAAAAATAATGAAAAAAAAGAGATTTTCACGGGGCTAACAATTCGCAAAAATTTCCCAACTAAAATTCGAAAAATATTACGAAAAATTTCCTCAATTTTTATTCGAATTCGTACCAAAAAATACGTATAAGCAGCATTGGTATATTTTAGTTGATAGGATGGCTTTTTATAAACATATTTTTCACACTGGTGAAAAGTCGTTCGTTTTCAAGTGCTTTTTTGTACATACGTAGGAAGTCCAAAAAAAATAAGGCAGAATTTATAAAAATATTTCAATTAGACACTATCGAAAAAAATTAAAAATTGAACCATTGGTAGTATTTGAATCCCCAAAATCCAATTCTGAGATTATATTAACCTCGAACATAAACCCGAGCCCACAGGGGCGAGAAGGAGGTGGAGAAAAATCCAACAATATTGAGTGTGGGATCAACATTATGTTTCAAGACCTCTCGAGTTCATTTCCGATTTCTTAGCTTATTTTCCTCCCAAAAAACACCAAGAAGAATTCCATGGGATGGAAGATTTTCAAGAATTTTCAATTAGAACGGAAGTGAATGAAATTTTCTGTTCTTTGGCACAAAGTTACCTACATCTCGTAGAGGTCTATTTACGATAATTTTTTCATCAATTTTGATGCACTCCTTCATAAAGTTTTGGCCATTTGAAATTTTCAACTATAAAAAAGACCTCAACAGCAAAGTTCGACTAATTTTTTAAAATATCCTAAAAACGTGTTTTTTGACGTAGATTCACGTCACGTATTCAGTCTTGGCGATTGAGCTGACGCAAGGGCCAAAAATTGCAAAACCCGTAAAAAAATGTTGTTTTTTTGGCAGATTTTTCAAATTTTAAGCATTTTATACGAAAATAAATGTCCAAATGAAGAAACTAGCGTCGGATTCGTGTTAAGCAGGTCAAAATACCCCGATTAACACCCTTTTCGCGATCATTATACTTAAAATGTCAAAATTCACTTCTTTCCACTGATTTTTCATGACAATAACTAAATTTCGAGATTTTAGCTCCGAAAGGGAGGAGGTTGGGGGGATCGAAATTTTTTCCAGACTTTTTTTCATCAAGGCACACAATCTGAGGGAATTAGATCGAAAATCGGAGCTGGGGCCAAAAACACCCCTTATCCGGCTATACCTTTTGAGCAAAAAATCGAAAATGATTCTTTCCATCTCCCTCCTCTTCCTCGAAATTCGGCATCGAATTCAACAAATGCTCAAACCCAATCGAACGCGATCACCAACCTCGTTCTCGTGCCACACTCAGCCCACAACTGATGACGTATCGATTGGGCGGAGTCAACCCGACCACGCCGCAGTGTTACCGCAACCTTGGGCGCGAATATTTCACCGTTAATTTATCCCGATAGCAATTCGCTCGAGTAAACTTTATCTGCGGGTCAAAAGTTGGAAAAAAATTAGAGGAAAGAGGAAGACAAAAGACAATAATGATAATTTATAAACGATAAAACTTTTTGGCAAGTTGAAAACTGGTACGTTTGCGAACTGGGGAACAGAAACACTCGGATGGCGGAGAAAATGACACTGAAATACCTACCAGCGTGGCTCTGTCGATTGGGCAGGGGAAAAAAATAACCGAAGGCACAACTTGATACCGGAATCGAAATTAAATTACCGGGGTGTAATTTTAATTAAACTAATCTTCGTTAGATGTGGAATCACTGTCGCGTATTGTCTACGTTCCGCAGCCTTTCTCGGCTCGGGAGTTTTTTCCCAGCCATATACTCGACTTCGGTATGAAACTAGGAAATTGACTTATTTGCTAGTCGAACAATAACTTTTTATTCGCGTCACATCTGAGCCATTTATTTCTTCGTAATTAACTTTCTACTCGATCGGGTTTCGTAAACTTTGGTCATTCGTTTTTTACCCTTCTGGCTCGGTCGCCTATCTCGCGATAAATAAATTCCAGTTGGGACGAAAAATGGAGAAGAAAAGTTTCAAAAACAGATGAAAAAAACGCGACCTTATTTTGGGATCGTTTAACCAAAATCATAAGGATTAGGTTCGGATTATGTAGGTAGTATGATGTCAGATGTCAACGTCAGAGTCAGCATCATGTATTTTCATCTTATATTGAAAAGTCGTCGCTCGGAGGTGAAGGGGGCCTGGAGGAGGCAAGAATGGCAATGTGGTGTCGTCGAATACGCGTATTATTGGCGTACGACGACGCGTCGAATGGAACGAAAGTCGATATAAATAACAATGTCGAACGTATGAAAATTCTTTCGTATTGTAATTTCATATTTACTCGGATAATGCCGACGAATAATACCGATACGTATTCGACGAAGGCGACGACGTCGAGCAATTTATCAATGTAAATGCGACTGAGCCGCAGATATTGTACGAGCGACTTGAGTGAAACTCGACGAGGGGGTTTATTTCGACGACACGACGACGATGCTGGAAAAATACTCGAACCGTGTGTGTACTATGGTGGAGCGCGAAAAAAAAGCAAACATCGGATTTTCACCAAATTCGCTGGGGTTGTTGGGTCACTATCGGAGACTACCCAAAAAAATTTGAGCCCCCCAGGTGAAGTTGGGAGGGAGGTAGAGGTCCTCAAAGGGCACCGCCTTTTGAAAAAAACGTGATTTTCTGTGTTTTTAAGGTCGAAAAAATGGCGCGAGATTCATGAAACAGCACTAAAAAGGTGCGATTTGAGTTTCTACATCTCCCAAGACCATCGCCGTCATCCTCCAATCAAAACTCAGACCTCTACCAGGGGGTCGCGAAATTTCTATGTTGTGAAATTTTTTCTGGTCCCAAATTGAATATTTTTACGTCACGCCGGGTAATTTCTTTTTTAAATATTTGAAAATAAATTTTTGAGAATTTACCTTGATCAGTGCAGCCAACTGCAAATTGTGGTATTCAAATTTATGGAATTCGTCTTGATCTGATCATGAAGTTGCTAACTATATGTTATGGCTAGAAAAATTTACATTTTTTTTCGTTTTTCAATCATCACAAAGAAATTATGGGTAAAATTTTTCCACCAGTGCAGCCAATAGGGTTGGCGCCAAAAATTTAGATTTGGCTGAAATTGAAATATGTTATAGAATATACAATTTTAAAGTCAACAAAACAAACCGCACTCAAATCGGTTGAGTAGAACTCGAGAAAAAAAATTTTAAAGTTCCGATTTTTGAACTCGTTCGAAAAACGACCGCCTCAACGAAAATATGCCCTGTGACGTCAGTTCCTCGTATTGGCGCCGCGAACATAACGGATTTCAACGCGTAATTTCAATTTTTCGTTGATTTCGAAGTTGACTTTATCGATTTTGCTGATTTTTTTTTTACAAGTTTTTTTCCATGATCTGGTAAAGTAAATTATCAATCATTTCTTCTAATTTTCCCCACTCAAATTTATTTATTTCAAGTTTCTCAACTCAAATTTTTTTCTTATAATTTTCTCAACTCGAATTTTTTTCTTCAAATTTTTGCAACCTAATTTTTTTCCTATAATTTCCTCGACTCAAAATTTTTTCAGACGTAATTTTCAAAACTTGAATTTTTTCTTTCAATTTTCTCAACTCGAATTTTTTTCTTATCATTTTTTCAACTCAAACTTTTTAAACTTAGATTTTTTTTCCAATTCTCTCAACTCAAATTTGTTTCTTTCA
Source organism: Pseudococcus viburni (assembly GCA_033439095.1). NCBI lineage: Eukaryota > Metazoa > Arthropoda > Insecta > Hemiptera > Pseudococcidae > Pseudococcus > Pseudococcus viburni. Next base: position 3,011,988 of record JAVBJF010000004.1, on the reverse strand, counting down.
ATATTCTCAACTCGAATTTTTTTCTTATAACTTTCTCAGATCAAATTTTTTCAGACGTAATTTTCAAAACTTGGATTTTTTTCTTCCAATTTTCTCAACTCAACTTTTTTTCTTTCAATTTTCCGAGCACAAATTTGTTTTTTTTTCAATTTTCTCAACTCAAATTTTTCTCTTATAATTTTCTCAAATCAATTTTTTTCTTTCAATTTTCCCAAGTCAAATTTGTTTTTCTTTTCAATTTTATCAACTCGAATTTTTTTAAAAATAATTTTCTCAAATCAAATTTGTTCAAACGTAATTTTCTCAACTCAAATTTTTTTGAACATAATTTCATCAACTCAAATTTTTTCAGAAGCAATTTTCTCAACTCAGATTTTTTCTTTCAATTCAAATCATTTTTTTTCAATCTTCTCAACTTATTTTTTTCCAATTTCATCAACTCAAATTTTTTCAAACGTAATTTTCTCAACTAAATTTTTTTTTCTTTCAATTTTCTCAACTCTATTTTTTTCAATTTTCCCAACTGAAATTTGTTTTTTTTTCAATTTTCTCAACTCAAAATTGTTTCTTTCAATCTCTATAATTTACAATTTTAAATTTTAATACCACGACTATAGGTATCCAAGAAATTGACTTTCAAGGTCGTGTTTGGAATGAAAACAAATTAGAGAAGGGGTTGCGCGGGTTTGATCGAATTTTTTTCTTATAATTTTTTAAACTTAGATTTTTCTTCCAATTTTCTCTACTCAAATTTGTCTCTTTCAATTTTCTCAACTCGGATTTTTTTCTCATAATTTTCTCAAATCAAATTTTTTTAGAAGTAATTTTCAAATTTTGGACTTTTAATTCAATTTTTTCAACTCGAATTTTTTTTAAAATAATTTTCTTAAATCAAATTTGTTCAGACGTAATTTTCTCAACTCAAATTTTTTGGAACAAAATTTCATCAACTCAAATTTTTTCAAAAGTAATTTTCTCAACTCAGATTTTTTCTTTCAATTTTCTCAAATCATTTTTTCTCCTCTAATTTTCTCAACTCAATTTTTTTTTCAATCTTCTCAATTCATTTTTTCCAATTTTATCAACTATTTTTACGTCCTTAATCCTTGATAAAATAAATTATCAAGTACGCATTGAAAATTATCAACGAAAAAAGTACGATTAATCATTAAGTTATCGAAAAATCACAATATAATTTACGCGACGCGATGCGCCGGCTGTTTCGTTCCCGTTTGAATCCGAGGAACTGACGTCACAACAACGTAACCCGTGTTGCGATTCTTTTTCGCGACCCGCTTAATCTGCGGAATTCAATGGTCAATTTCTTCGATCCTAATGGACCAATTTGGATGCGGTTTGTTCCGTTGAAGTTATAATCGCGTATTTTATAACATATGAGACGCAGCCAGGGATACCCGACCATATGTCGGAAAAGTAAATTTCGAGAAAAACGCAAATTAAGAAAAAATGACCAAAAATATGGATTTTTTTTTTATCAATTTGTATACTATGAACCCTCTACTTTCATATGAGAATGGGTTCAGGTCCCAAAAGTGTCATCTTCTTGGTTAAAAAACGAATTTTGCTGAAGGCCTCTGAGAAATTGAAACCATACCATATGTCGGAATTTTATAAAAATATGTTAAAATTTACAACTTTCATTATTATTGAAACGTAGTAGTGTTCAACAAATATCCGGATATCCAAATACCAAATACTATTTGGATTATCCGGATATCACACGGAAATTGCCGAACAGCTCCGAAAACGGTTGAACTTTTCCGAGAGTTCCCGAATTCTTTCACGAACCCTCACAAAATTTAAAGGTCGATTATCGAAATCGAAAATTCAATTTTTTCCCGTTGAAACTCTTCATTTCGATTATCCGGATATTTGTTGAACACTAATTTTCAAAGCATGATTTTCACCGTTTGGTTTGTAAAGTTGTTTGACTTGCACTATGATTTCATTTCTCAATGCACGTAATTTCAGGTTCGTTTTAATGAACTACAGTGGTGTACGATTATTAAGAAAACAAATTTTGTACCAAAAATGTCATTATTTCTTGAAAAAAGATGATTCCCGACATATGGTATGGTTTCGATTTTCGATGCCGGCAACTTCTGGAAGGGGTCAATGACCTAAAGTGATGTAAGAGGACGTAAATAAACCATTTCCGATGAGAAAAGTCGTTTACAGAACATAATTTTTTTTTTATTCATTGAAAACAGTTCCAAATTTTGTTTTGCGTTTTTCTCAAAACTTTGATTTTTGAAAATCATTTTTTGGTAAACTTTGAAAAATCATAGAAAATTCATTTCTCAACCTTTTTTAATGCGGTTTGCGCTATTCGAAAGGTACAAGTCTGTACTACTTAAAGAGCCAAAAAAACGAAAAAAAAAATTTCCGACATATGGTCGGGTATCCCTGGCTGCGTCTCATATATTAATTTCAGCTAAATCTAAATTTTTGGCACCAACCCTATTGTAATCCAAAAAACACCAAGGTATGGAAATTTATGTTAATTTTAAATCAAGATAACAAAAAACCGTAGAAAAAAATATTTGTTATTTTTTACTCACTCTTACTTCTAGAATTTGATTCTGAAAAAAATTATTCACATTTTTTGCTCATTTATCTACTCACAAATTATCATATTCTACTCAACATTCAACAAATAACACAAACACATCACAAAAGCGAATTTTTCAGCATTCTTGGTTGAAAAAATTAATAAGTTTGGCAAAAATGATCAATCAATTTTCTAGGTACAAACCCGCTTAAAATTCATACATCGCTAACAAACTCAAGAATCAAAATTTTTTAAAACAATTCGAATCAAAAAAAGATTTTCCTTCAAGCTCCTCTTCTTAAACAAAATTTTACTCGTTTAGAATTTTATTTGTTTAAATTTTTTTATACTTTATTTGAAATATTATATTATTATAATTACTCGTACATTTGAATAAAATTTCCAATCCGGAGTATTGTGATTTACAATTGGCTGCACTGGTATAAAAAATTTTACCCATAATTTCTTTGTGATGATTGAAAAACGAAAAAAAATGTAAATTTTTCTAGCCATAACATATAGTTAGCAACTTCATGATTAGATCAGGACGGATTCCATAAATTTGAATACCAAAATTTGCAGTTGGCTGCACTGATCAAGGAAAATTCTCAAAAATTTATTTTCAAATGTTTAAAAAAGAAATTACCCGGCGCGCGGCGTGGCGTAAAAATATTCAATTTGGGATCAAAAAAAATTCACAACATAGAAATTTCGCGATCTGCAACTTTTGGACCCCCTGGTAGAGGTCTGAGTTTTGATCGGAGGATGACGGCGATGGTCTTGGGAGATGTAGAAACTCAAATCGTACCTTTTTAGTGCTGTTTCATCTCACGCCATTTTTTCGACCTTAAAAACACAGAAAACCACGTTTTTTTTCAAAAGGCGATGCCCTTTGAGAACCCCTTAGCTCCTCCCCCAACTTCACCTGGGGGCTCAATTTTTTTGGGTAGTCTCCGATAGTGACCCAACAACCCCAGCGAATTTGGTCAAAATCCGAGGTATGTTTTTTTTTTTTCGCGCTCCACCCTAGTGTGTACTATACCTAAACCATCATCTAGCTTATGTTTTTCACGCGTCAGATGAGCGAGTTTCCTTGGGCTCCTCAATCTCGTGTTCGCATACGCCACCGGAACAGATTATTTCACGGTTTTTATCTCGCTGCGTGTACCGCAGGTACATCTACCCGGCATATTTTACCTCTTAGGCGTTGTCAATTAGTAGGGTTTAATGTTTTAAATGAATTTACAAGTATAATTTTACTCGCTTTGCTCAACAAGTGGCTCGTTTATAAATTTTGAATTTATTAGGCGCTGCGTTACGATTTTGAAATATTAACGGTATTAAGGCAGACAGGTGATTAAGATGAAGAATTTGTTACACGGGTACCTTATATTTGCGGTCTGACGTGTTATTCGGGTATGAATATTTCATTATTTTCGAATGATTTGTAAGTACGTAGTCGATTTTGAATACTACCCGGGCGTGTGCGAAATTCATGTAGTTTGGTAATTATTGTGTTGGGAAAGTCATGCATTAGCAGAGGTTACATACAGATAAAGACTCGATGAAAGTTTTTGAATAACGAGTGAAGATTGATCGGTAGATTTTCCCAGAGAAACTCGGAATTTTTTTATTTATTTATGGAGATTAGCTGTAATTTTTTTTGGTAAACTTTTCTCGAAAAAATATGGGGAAGTTGGCCTTATTCAGTTTTGAAAAATTTTCCTCGTTTGGGATTTAATTCTGTGGAAAAAAATTTATGGGTCGTTCAACTTCGGAAAATTTTTTTATACGGAGTCATCTTCTCATCAATATTTTGGAATATATTGCTTATTCGGCGATGAAGGAACAGAAATTAATGTGTGATAAAGTAACGAATGTGAATTTGAAATCATAGTTGAACTGAAAAATAATTCATCTGTTTTCACAGGTCAGCAGATTGTGAAAACAGCTCTCTTGACTCTTTGGTCAAAAGTTGTCCTAAATGTTTGCCTTAATGTAAAAACTCCCTATAGAAATTTTTGACCCCTCAACACCACCCCTTTCTGAGAAATTGCTCCCTAAATTTCGAAAATTCAATTTTATTTTTCTCTGGATAGGGAGGGTAAAAAATTCCGAAATTTTCGCAGATGGTGCGTACATTTGTGGGAATTTTTTCCAATTTTTCGATTCACATTTTCTGAGTTTTTTTTTTGATAAATTGTGATTCTAAGAAAGAGAGTAAGCTGCAAAAATGGATTTTTAGTTTTTTTCGAATTCCATTCCTATAGGAAATTGTCTGAAAATAAAAAAAACTGACTAAAGGCTCGATATTGCCCTCAATTGTCTCCAAAATTTTTGAGAAATTTTTTCTTCTACTGTTCATCGATCCTATGAACTATAAATTCATAAAAGTTGGTTAGAAAACTGCATAATTTTTTAAAGTAACAAAAAGGGCCCCAAATCCAAAAATGAGGAAATTTGAAAAAAAATGAAAAATCTTTTTTGGGGCACTTGAGAGCATAAAATGATCCACAAATTAATCTTTTCGAATTCCTGGTTAAATTTCTTATCATAATATGATCAATATTTCTCAAAATAAGCAACTTTTTAAAAAACATTTTACTCGAAAAATTGATCTCACACCTTACTCTTTTTTCATAAAATTACATAAAATTTGCTATGAAATACGAAAATTGGTTAAAATATCCGATAAAAAATATAAAAAGTCAAAACAGGGAAGTACGAGTAATTCGATACATTTGAATCGAAGATAATGATACGTATCGTTTTTGCCAATTAAATTCGTAAATTAATAAAAATATAAAGTCGAAAATTCTTCGCCCTCATCTTCAATTCATTTCTTTCCACGAAAAAATTTGAGGACAGGTCACAATAACTTCACCAATTAAGTTAATTTTTCATTTGAGATGTAAGTTTCAACTCTTTGATCCATGTTCTAAAAAAAATTCATTTTCAAACCAGAAAAAAATCAGGCAAACATGATCATTACTATTTTTGAATTATTGAAGATGAAGAAAATGTAAAAATTTTAAAGTTTTATCAGAATAATTTTTTTCAGTGAAAAATTGTCTTAAAAAGTTGTTACAGAAATTACTGTTGAAATGTCACAAGAATGGCCACAAAAATGTCATCAGGTTTGCAAATTTTTTGATAGATACCATCCACTTTTGACAAAAATTGGTTCAAAAATTTCAAAAAATTCGATTGAATTACCAAAAAAAAAATAAAATAAAACAAAATAAAACAAAAAAGATTGAACAATTTTAACCACAATTTGACAATTTTCAGGTAATATTTTTCATTTTATTTTCAATGAAGTTTCAAACAATTTTGCTGATACTTCATCAAATAATTTTCTGAAAGAAAATCAGGAGACTTTTTTTTTGTATTTAATGATGTTTTAAGCATATTCTTATAAGAATCTCTATAGGTAACTTTAAAAATCTAATCGTCAAATTTTCACACTATTTATTTAAAATTCATTCAATACTTTTTAAAAAAGTATATCGTATTTCATGAAGTTTTACATTGTTTCACGGTTTTTATGAAAATTTAATAATTCATTTCAATCAATTTTTCACGACCTACTGAAAAGTTCACCTAATTTTATACGATTTTGATCAGCTCTCATGTTACTTACCTATATTTACATCATTTCAAAGTTCCAAATTTTTTACATTTTAAAGAAATAAGTTTTTTTACACAGTTCAAAAATGATTTGCCTAATATTTTTCAGCATTTTAGTAATCCTCGGTAATTTTTTGGTAATTTTTCTTCACAATTTCAATATTTAATATGAATTTTATCAACTTGTCAAACCAACGACTACAAATTTTATTTCCTTATTCTTTCAAATCTTCAATATAGTTATGGGATTTTCATCTTTCATTTTTTGCAACCTTATCTCCCCCCTCACCATTTCAATAATAATATACATTTCAAACATGAATATCGAATAATAATCAATTACATACCTTTATCCGTTGTTTACCCAGAATATCTTAAAAAATTCCAACGACAGCTCCAAATCCATCAATTTTCCGTTTCAAAATTCCACGTATCTGACGTCTTTCGTCTGGGCGAAATCTCGAATTAGTTCATCGGGCGAATTTTTCCGCATACACGACCAGATCATCTATCGGTCGTAAAATGCTAAAATCAAAATAAAAGCAAAACCGTCACCAATGAATCAGCCTGCTCGTCGTATTTTCAATTGTCAATAAAATCTTAACGCTTTTATTATACGTATTTGATTTATATTCAAACATCATAAAGCGTCTTAAGTGTCCTAGAATACTAAAACCTCTCGCTCTCGTAACGTTAAAAAATCAACCTCGAATCAAAATGAATTATAAAACTTGGCTGAAAATTTATATATATTTTTCCAAGCCAGTCTATTCTAAATAGCGAAAGTTGCGAGTAAATGACTTTCGAACACATTTACGGCTTTCGTACTACTCGAAAATCGATTTTTACTCTCTAAACTTTAAACATGGAATAAGAAAGGGATGAGGGGTCGGGGCGAAAAAAACAGGGGACTTCTTATAATAAAATTTTTCCACCGGCTTGGTATAAATTTCCAGACCGATTCGGTAAAAAAAATTTAAATAGTTTTTATCTAGATTACACATTTTAATATTCGAGGCTATTTCACGATTTATCGTTTAAATACGTCAGAAAAAGTTGAAAAATTGTAAATTATTGGAACAAATTTTACGTTACTTTTTTCCTTCGTTCGCCCGATTTTTTTCCTCCCTTCGAAGTCGTCGAATTTCCAGTACGACGGCCGGACGAATTGGCAGCATGAGGGGCGATTTTATGTGCCATCTCGTGTTGGCCAAATATTCGCTTAATAGTTGCAAATTTTCAATACTCGTCTTAAAATACCCCCTTCTTCCATCGTATTCGGTTGTAGAAGTATATAGATTTTCAAATTATTGTAGTACAACGAAGAAATTTCTCTTCTCGGCGAAATTTTTTATACGAAAAGTTTTCGCGGTATCGTTGGGAATTTTTGTCTTTATGATAATTCAGTCGATTCCGAGTGGGCGATTTCGAGTAGTCGAGCCGCCATTTTCGCGTCTCCCCGAACCGAATTCATTTTTCAAACCGAAATTTTCGTAATTGAGCAAAGTCGAACCGACGAGAAAATTTACATCGGAGAAATATTAGCAACGAGTGAAAAAAAAAAACCTGAAATTTAAACCCGAATAACCTTCATCGTCGGTATTATATTCAAGGTGCAGAAAAATAATACCAGAATTAGGTTGAGCAGGGGGGAGGACCCCGGCTATCAAAGTTTTTAATGAGCCTTCTCGTTTGGCATTCTTTTTACATTCAAATTGTTCCTCTTCTTACCTACGTCTTTATCATCGGGCCTTTTACTCTTAATCCTTCGAATAGAAAAAATATCACACTTTCAATAGGTACGATGACCTCTGGAGCGAAAATACGGACGTTGCGAAGGGCTGGCCAAAAAAACACCGAACGACCGAAATTCTCGAGCCAGAAAAAAAAGCCAACGTTAATAATTCATTTTTCAAGATCGATTATTTCGATAACGTCATCCAAACGCGAAACTTTCCTAGCTCCCAATTTGCTCTACGTACACAACTTTTCGCCATCATCGTCTCATGCGATAAGGACAACCAGGACGAAGCAATATTGCCACGATCGTCGTCAACTCCCTACGTCCTTTTTGTTTCTTCAAAGGCTACCTGTTTGTCGCCATCCGACCGCCCTAATTACTGAAAAATTAACGGAATCGTGGTCACGTATTTATACAAAGGCATTCTGTGAAGTGGTTTCCCTTTCTGCGACAAAAATTACCTCGATTTTATTTCCTTTATTTTGCCTCTTCCTCCACGTCTTCCCAGCAGTATAAAACTACAACCCGTATACCGAAGACGACCGGAGAAGAAAACCTCTCCAAGTATAGGAGTTATAAATATAAAATATTTTTACGCTGCTGCTGGCTGCCTCTAGGCCAACGCCAAGAGGGTTGAAAGTGATTGTAAACTTGTTTCGGCGGCTCATAAAAACCGAATTATCCATGAAATACAGCGGTAAAATTTCGGCCCTGTCGTTAAATTATTTTGAATTTACGTTTATTTTTGACAAGTTCGAAGCGCAGTCTCCTTTTTCCTTCTTAAGCTGGGGGTTCTTTTTGGCATTGTTTTTCCCCCTCGCATGTACGTATTCGTATCATCGCGTTATCGTTGCTGCTGTCGCCGAACAAATTAAATAAACGATTGGCAAGTTTATTGTGTGTCGCTGGCGTAGCGTGTTTTTTCCCCATCCATTTTCCCAACTTGTGTGTCACAGTTCTACTATCTTAAATGGTAGGTTCGGAATTCGAAGGGGAAGTAAAGGCTGATACAGATATTTAGGTTTTGTGGACGTGTGAAAAATTATTATATCGAGGGAGAAAGTGATGTTTTTTTTTGTTTCGTATAAAACGAGCGATAACCTAGATATTTGTGTTAATGGTGGTAACATTGATTTTGAAAGGGAAAAATGATTGAATTATGTTTATTCTAAGGTTCGAAATTTGTTTTAAATTCTGAATTTCTGATTCAGAATTTTTGAAACGAATCGGGAATGAATTAGGTCCCTATCTAAATAACATCCATAATGAAATTCTCATCTTACTCTTTTTTTTTTTCAAAATTATTCAAAAATTCCATCGTTAAGTAAGTGAATGATAAACCGAAATTGGCTGATTAAAGAAACAAAAAATCAAAAATTTTCGACCAAAAAAGGTCATAATTTTTGAGAAATTTTTCATTCAAATTTAATTGTTCAGGCAAAACTGTAATTTTTTCATCGTGGAATATGGATTGGAGAGCGGAGGCTAAGTTTCTCTCTCAGCGCCTGATTGGCCCGGTTCTAAAGTAAATTCTCAATTTTGACCATTTTGACCCACAGTAGAATTTTTATCAGGTTCAAATTGCTCATTCAGTTCTCAATTTTTTTTTGTCAGATTATTACTTGAAATAAACTTTAAAGTAGTCACCTATTTTGAAAATTTTCTGCAGCAATGCTGCCAGCTGAAATTTTATAAAAATTGTTTACGCTGCAATGCAAAACACATCAGTTGAAAATTTCATGAAAATTTATTCCTAGTAATGACTATTAAGGATCAAAAAATATTTTGACTAAATTTTAAAGCGGCAGAGTAAGTGAGCAGAGAATTTGCTAAAAATCAAGAAATGCTCAAATGTAAAATTTGAACATTTTCAACTGCTTTCGCAAATGGCAATATCTATTCAGGGAAAAGTCGTTAGATTTGAGCAGATCTGGGCTCATTGGATCATGAAATCTTTCACATAAGATCAGATCTGCTTCCATTCTGAAATGATCTGTTTACTTCAGAAATCATTATATGAATCCAGATCTGCACATATCTGACCTGCTCGATTTCAATCAGATTTAATGAGACCTGCTTAGGTGAGGCTCCTTTTTCGGAACCAAAAGTTTTTTTCCAAATTTTTCCCTCGATACATAGGTGGTATCCGACAAGGGTGATCGTTCTGCACATTTTTTTCAAAAGTTGAAGAAGGGGGCTGAAAAATTGCGCGCAGACCTCAAAACGACGATGTGAAAATTTCCCCGATTCCATATTCATCATTTTCCACCGACCTTTAAAATCAGACCATTGAGACCGATTTTTCTTCCTGAACCAATTTTCAGGGGCCCTTTTTGGAAAATTCATTTGTTTAAAAAATGAGTTAGTGGTAAAAACTGAAAAAATTCATTTTTTTTCTGAAATCATGTTAGTATGATTATTTTAATCCATAAAAACCAAAAACAAGGTACACTGCATTATTCTTCAGCTTGGAAAATTGTTTGGACGGGGTGGAGGAAGTGGAAAGTGATAATTATTATTGGTTAAAATAACCTATTCGTACCAACATTATTTATTCGGAAACCTTTCTTCATAAACGTTTTCCATACTGGATATTGAAAAAAAAACCACACACACAAAGAAGTGATATTTCTAAATACCCCCCCCCCCCCCAAAAAAAAAACAGGCTAATCGAACATGGCCAAATTTTAAGGTCTGATAAGGAGGGGTAAATTTGGAGACCAAAAAGTGAAATTCTTTACCAAGCCGTTATGAAGGCCAAGCATAACTTCCAAGCTACCCCCACTTCAGGTTTCGAAAATATGTGCAAAACAACCAACCATAGAGACCAATTCTTTGAGTACTTCTTGAGTGATGAAAATGAATAGAAGAGGATTCTGCGCCAGGAGCCGAAATTTTCCCTCATTTTCAGATTGAATTCAACAACTAGTTTTTTTTACATAACGAACATTAGTAAAAATGAAGTCTTCACGATAGAAAAATATTACAGCATCAATTTTACATTTACTATTTCAAAATCCCGAAAAAAAAATGCAAGACGACCGACCTTAGTGATCAATCCTTCAAATAGGTACTTCCTTGGTAAAGGAAAAAATAGATGGGGTTCTGCGCCAGGAGCCGAGATTTTTGCTTATTTTCAGATTGAATTCAATTAGTAAAATAAAGTCTTTACAAGAGAAAAATATTACATCATTTTACATTTTACTTTCTCTAAATCCTGAAGAAATATGAAAAACGACCAAACCAAGTGACCAATTCTTCGAGTGTCACTATGTAGAGAAGTATACTTCTCTAGCAATGAAAATGAACGAATAGAAGTTCTGCGCCAGGAGCCTAGATTTTCGCTCATTTTCAGGTTGAATTCAATTTGTAAAATTAAGTCTTTATGAGAGAAAAATATTACATCATCATTTTCCAGTTACTGTCTCTGAATCCTGAAAAAATATCCAAAACGACAAACCATAGTTACCAATCCTTTGAATACTTCTTCAGAAACGAAAATAAATGGAAGGGGGTTCTGCGCCAGGAGTCGAAATTTTTGCTCATTTTTAGATTGAGTTCAACAACTAATTTCACTCATATGATGAACTTGAGTAAAATCAAGTCTTCACGACAAAAAAAATAACGACATCATTTTTTACCTTTACTTTCTCTAATTCATGAAAAAATATGCAAAACGACCAACCCTAGTGACCATCCATCAAGTACTTCTTCAGTAACGAAAATAGATGCATGCGGGTTCTGCGCCAGGAGCCAAAATTTTTGTTCGTTTTTAAATTTATTTCAAATAGTAAAATGAAATCTTCACGATAGAACTATATTGCATCATTATTTACATTTACTTTCTCTAAATCATGAAAAAATATGCAAAATGACCAACCCTAGTGACCAATCCTTCCGGTACTTCTTGAGCAACAAAATTAATAGTGGGGGGTTCTGCGCCAGGAGCGAACATTTTTGCTCATTTTCAAATTGAATTCAATTAGTAAAATGAATTCTTCGCGATAGAAAAATATTGCAGCATTATTTACTTTTACTTTCTCTAAATCATAAAAAAAATATGCAAAACGACCAACCCTAGTGACCAATCCTTCAAGTACTTCTTCTGTAACGAAATAAGATGCATGCGGGTTCTGCGCCAGGAGCAAAAATTTTTGCTCATTTTCAAATTGAATTCAATTAGTAAAATGAATTCTTCGCGATAGAAAAATATTGCATCATTATTTACTTTTACTTTCTCTAAATCATGAAAAAATATGCAAAATGACCAACCCTAGTGACCAATCCTTCCGGTACTTCTTGAGCAATGAAAATAAATAGTGGGGGGTTCTGCGCCAGTAGCCGAAATTTTTGCTCATCTACAGATTGAATTTAACAATTAATTTCATTCATACTACAAACATTAGTAGCTACGTATAATGAAGTCTTCGGAGGGAAAAATATTACAGCATCATTTTTCACATTTACTTTCTCTGAATCCCAAAAAAATATCAAAACGACCAACCCTAGAATTCAGCTTCGAGATCAATAGGTTAGAAAGGTATAGGTAGAAACTCAAATTGAACTTTTTCAGGAGGAGAGGATGATCGAGGCACCACACCTAAATTTAGCAAAATTGTTTTTTTTTTCAAGTGAGATAAATTTGAGAATTCTCAACTCCATTCCTCAAATAATTACGAAGTTAATACTTTCATGAGCCTCGTCATTAGTCGAATAAAATTTCTCACGGAATACGAAGTCCTTAAAATTACCAAAAAAAATTCAAAATTGAATCGCCAGTCTCAGGAAATCTTGAAAGACGAAATTTGAAAACCCAAATTCAACCAGCTGTCAGATTTTCATTCATAAGTTGAACGTAAATAAGAATTTCAAAATTTTGAACCGGGGTTAATTTGCACCGAAATGACACGAAAAAGCTTTCATCTCCATCGCGTCAAAATATATATTTGATATTCACTTATGACGTCATCGTACGAGCTTCATTACATATTGCAGACAACATAACAAATCGTTTTTCCTAATACTTTCCAGAAGGTTGTTCCCCTCGAAAAATAAACCTGAAATTTTGAAAAATTACCGAACGCGCACGTGGATCCCTCGAGTAATTACCTTGCTCATCTTGTCTCATTTCAAACAAGGGTATATATTGTTTAATCGTCGGAGATTTTCAAATAATCTCTCCACACCCACACATATGAAAATACTCCGCTGATAAACTGCATCTCCGTTAGTTCCGTCTCGACGAAGAAAATCGCTCTCCTTTTCCACGTTTCAAATAAAAACGTATCTACGACGAACAAAAAACACCACGCCGGATGTGCCAAAACAAACGTAAAAGTTATGTGTTCTGGGCGAATTTTAGGAAATTGGATCTTATAAATTGAAGACCATTTTCAACTTTGTTTGGCATCAACAGCAAAGGCTTTTCATCCCACACGATATCATTATCGAGTCTATAGGGAGAATTGAGCCAACTTGAAACATCATTTTGATATTGAATATGCCCAAGTAATGGTATCTTAGACAAGTCTTGTTATGGTTTTATGACTTCGAAGATGACGTCTAAACAATAATTCTTTGATAAGAATAATATTTCAAATGTATTGTAAATGTTTACGTACTTAAATAATATGCCCCATTATTGTGGGAACGAACGCAGAAGGCTCAGTCAAAAATTCGCCATAAAGACAACTTTCATTAATTTTTTCAAGCTTGATATCAATTACGATTGTTTTCATATCATTACAAATTTGATCGATGCTTTTAATACGCTCTTGTAGTTAATAATCAGACGTGAATTTTCGACAAAATGTAAAGAATAATTTCAGACGACGACGACGCCATTGAAAGCGAGAGAACGAAATTCCAACTCAGCGTAATTTTTCTTCCGTATTAAACGAATACATACGGTTAATAGAACCCAAAGAAGAAAACTACAAACAATCGTAAATTGTTGAATCGTACACGCGGAAGCCAACAAAAACGCGAAATATTTTGTCAAGAGTATAATAGATTTTAATACCCGACCATTTGTAATGCATTAAAAACTGAAACCGTACGAGGTTTTTTCCACGGTCCGGATCATCAAACGAATAAGAGTGCAAAGCGACGCGAAATTTATACTTTTTCCTCGTGATATCAAATCGAAGAAGAGTAAAAATATGCTCCAGCAGCGTACCTCGTTCAAGGGCTGGATTTCCTTTCTGTTTGAACGTCTGAATTAACCGTTGACCAAATATACGTGGAGTGGCTTCAGGCATCGGACTTGAAAATGTTTCGAGCAACCACTTTAAAAATTTTCAATTTTTCCCAATTTTTCAACTAAGAATTTTTTCCAAAATTTTTTTTAGCCTAAATTTTTTTACAACTGTTATACCAATTCCATTTCTTGAAAATTTTTTTAAGGCAACTGTAAATTTTTCCCCAATTTTTTTCAAGATTAACTTCAAATCTTTTCTAAAAATTTTTTCAGCTCCAAATTTTTCCCTAAGTACTTTTTTTCGCTCAATCATTTTTTTGATTTAAATTTTTTAAATTTTAACTTTCAAAACATTGAATTTTTTCAAAATTTTTCATGATTTTTGTCTGTTTTGAATTTTTTTCAAAAATGAGAAAATGATTAGGTAGGTGTTGAAAATAACATATATATTTTCCATAAGAAAACGGAAACAGAAAAAAATTCTGAGAAAAAAAGTGAAGCTGAAAAAATGTTGAGAAAAAAATTGTAATTGGAAAAAATTTAAGACTTGAAAAAATGGGAAACATTAGAATTCAAAAAAAAGACTTGAACTTTGAATTTTTTGAAATTTTTCATGATTTTGGTGTGTTTTGAAATTTTTAAAAAAATGAAAAAATGATTCGGATTCGAAATGAATTTTTTATAAAAAACGGAAACAGGAAAAAATTCTGAGAACAAAGTGAAGCTGAAAAAATTTTGAGAAAAAATTTGGAATTGAAAAAAATTCACTTAGACTTGAAAAAATGGGAAATGATTAGAGTTTGAAAAAAAGACTTAAGTTTTGAACTTTTGAAATTTTTCATGATTTTTGTCTGTTTTGAATTTTTTTCAAAAATGAGAAAATGATTAGGTAAGTGTTGAAAATAATATATTTTCCATAAGAAAACGGAAACGGAAAAAATTTTGGGAAAAAAAATTGGAATTGGAAAAAATTTAGACTTGAAAAAATCGGAAACCTTGGAGTTTGAAAAAAAGACCTAAACTTTGAAATTTTTTGAAATTTTTCATGATTTTGGTCTGTTTTGAAATTTTTTAAAAAATGAAAAAATGATTTGGATCCGAAATACATTTTTTATAAAAAACGGAAACAGGAAAAAATTCTGAGAAAAAAGTGAAGCTGAAGAAATTTTGAGAAAAAAATTGGTCTTGGAAAAAATTTAGACTTGAAAAAATGGGAAACATTGGAGTTTGAAAAAAAGATTCGAAGACTTGAGAAAAAATCGAAGTTTGAAAAATTTGGTCTTGAAAAAAAAAACAATAAAAGATTGGAGTTGCAAATCTATATTTGGACTGCGCGACTTGGAAAAAATAGAAGGTGAATGGTGAATGATTGTCAAGCTTGGGTCGTTCAACATTCATGTTGAAAAATCACACACGTTCGTACTAGTTTTCGTTCATTTTTATTTTCAAAAATCACAAAATATAATACATTAATATTTTTTGGTTTTGAAATAGCATCATTTCTTAAAATAAGCATCGAGCAAAATATTCGTCTAAACTTTTATTAGTTTTCACTTCTACACGTTTTTAGC
Organism: Pseudococcus viburni; assembly: GCA_033439095.1. Taxonomy (NCBI): domain Eukaryota; kingdom Metazoa; phylum Arthropoda; class Insecta; order Hemiptera; family Pseudococcidae; genus Pseudococcus; species Pseudococcus viburni. The sequence continues at coordinate 2,996,275 of JAVBJF010000004.1, read as the reverse complement.
GCTTGCACGAAAAAAAAAAAAAAATGAAAAATGAACGTAGGGTGAGTTCAGTTCAGTTCGTTGTCGAAAAACTCCAACGTTCAGTTCAGTTCAGTTCATTTTGATGCTACGTTGATGAACTTGAACGAGTCTTCGTTCATTTTTGAAACAAACGACCCAAGCTTGACATGATTTTGGACTACTTCCTTCCTCAAGGGTGTCATTTTTTTCTGCTGTATTTTTCTGCATGAAAACTGGCTCTCTACCTTCTAAATTTATAATTTTCAACCTGTCTTCTGAGATGTTTAATCGTGAGCCCTATCCGCCCTTTTTGACTACAATTTGAAGTGTCTTAAAATTCTAATTCAATTCCCATGGAAATCTTTAATTTTAATATTGAAGAAGATTCTTCAAAAAAAAATTTTCAAAACAAAAATTAATTGGCTTTAAAAATAGTTGAGAGTGCATATTTTCCAAAAATAATTTATCCTTCGATGTTAGGGCTGAAAATTGGAGCTAGTTTCGAAAAGAGAATTGAAATATTCCACTGGTAATTTTTTTCGAGTAATTTCCTCTCGAAAATTACTCATAATTCAAATTTTTATCTCCGATCTTACCTCAAAATAATTTCAACAATACTCATCCTCGGCCATTTCTCATCCAAAATCACAATAGTCGCCAATTTTCACCATTTCAGCGGTGGAAATCCGTCCAAAAAAACAGTACCGAAATGATAAAAAGCACGACCGAACGAAAAAAAGCAACGAATTCTCACCAGAGACGAGGAAATAATTGGAAAAACATACCTAGATGGACGGGATAAATATAAAATCACGATTTTTACACGAGATGTTTTCATTTTTCTCGGTAGTAGTAATCATAAGAACTCGGATACGTGATCGCGATGAGTAATGAAGGCGAGGCTCGGCAACAAAACCGTTGTAAATATCTTATTAAAAGTTTTTTTCGCCTTTTTTCTTTTTTGGTAAAACTACGTATACTTATATACGTGGAAATTCCGCCAACCGAACGCGCCACGAGAAACAAGGGAGATACGAGTAGCTGCTACGTGAAAATTAATAATATTCGTGTTCGGGATTTTTCCTGACGTGTAATCAAAGCGCGGATTAGCCGAAGAGAAAGTTAATTTCTAGTTAGCACCTTCGAAATATCCGATTGTTTACCGTCGAGAATATAATTTTTTCATTGTACAGCGCTGCTCGAATCGTAAAACCCCAAGTTTCCAAAAGGATTTTACTCTTTCGCTCGCTAACGTATAATCTCTGGATTTGGAAAGCTGCTTTTTTGCCGAGCGAAAAATTTATACAAAGAAGAGGCTTTAAAAAAATGGGTGTTCGTTAAGACGTCTTTATCATTTTAGACTTAATTTTCATCGCGTGTACTCGGTTCGGAAAAAAACTTTTTCGCGCAGTTTTCATCCGAAAAAATTTTCGACGCACGAACCGAACCCTCGACTTGAGGTTTTTCACGAGTTAAACGTGTGACAACGACAATGCTGACCCAGACACGAAACTATCGCAGAAAAAAATCAATCCGGAGATTTTTTTCGAAATTCGCGTCACGAAATTTTTCGTCAAATAGTATTCGCTTTTAATGTCGTAGAAAAGTATTACCAAACGGGCAGCTTATTCCAAAACGAATCAAATTCTCACGCGACGAGTTGAAAAAGTCAACTTGCAGTTGACAGGTTTTCCGGAGTTGGTGTTTCCGTATTGGCCCCTCTCGCTCGATATTCGATGGTAGACGAAGATGAAAAATGAGGTATCTCACCCGAAGGCGAAATGTCAATTTCGTCCGAGTCAATTCTCAAATTATCTATTACCGCAGCGATTGAAATACAAGGCACGATTCGAAAATTAGACGATATATGGATTAAAAATATTAAAAGATGGCATCAAAAATGGAAAAAGAGAAAACTTGGACAACCTGTTTCAATGTTTCAAAAGGTGCTCTGACATCTTGTCCGAGTTTCATTCAATTTTGAGAGCGTTGCCTTGAATAATCGTCTTGTGAAGTCTTCGTATTTAATGAAGGAGTTCTGCGCCAGGAGCCAAAATTCATTCGAAATCACCAGAAGTAGTTCGAGATTCTGGCTCGAGTATGGTACCAACTTGTAATTCGAAGTATAGAATAACAGCCCAAAAATGCCCGGGAAAATTGTCGGTTGATTTTTTTGGGACAAAAATCCATTCAAATGGTTATTTTGACCAAAAAAAACGAGAAAAAACGTGCAATTAGGTTAGTCTGCGATTAAAATTCGTAAAAAATTAATCGCTGTCAAAAAATGGAAAATCCGAATCATCTGGTACGAGAAACCCCCTCCCCCTTCTTTCATCTATTTTTTTTTTACTTTTTCCCTGTTATCTAATTTTAGACAACTACACATTACCACAAAATGGATTAAAAATTACGAAATCCGCTGAAAATCAAAGAATTTTTCTGTTTTTTCTGAGCTCCAATTCTGACTTTTTTCCAGTGACTTTTCACTGATTCGAAATGAGAGAGGAGACACAAATACTTAAAACTTTTAATGCTCAAACAGAGGAAACCAATTCAAAAATAATTTTTCAAATTTCAAAACTCTGACTTGAAAAAATTTAAAATTTTGCCATCACGTGACATGGGGACCAATTTAAAAAAAATTGATGGGGAAGTTGAGTGATGGGTCCTGAGGGGAAAATTTTTGGCAATAAAAATAGGTTACGTGATAGCCAATTTTGGGAAAAACTATGTTGAGAAACGAAAATATCGTGTGGGATATCGATTTTAACTAATTTAAGGGCGCAGAATTCGAAAATCGACTTACTTTTGATCCGACCCCCTCCCCGTGCTCCAACTGACCCCTTCCTCTAGTCATCGGTGATCAATATGGAATTGAATATTTCAAAAAATTACAGGGGGTGGTTCGAATCAAAAAGTAAGTCGATATTCGAATTATACACCCTTAAATTAGTTAAAATCGATATCCCACACGATATTTTCGTTTCTCAGCATAGTTTTCCCCAAAATTGGGAGGCTAAAGGGGCAATAAATGGTCAAATCCAAAAAATAAGCAAATTTTCGAACTCACCGCCCTCAAAAACCTAACAAACGACAGGTCACACGTTATTTTTCATTTTTTCGATTTTTGACCCTATCAAGGGGGCTAATATGAGAATTCACGGGTGTCTAATGAAAAAACTGAGTACATATTCGAAATCAGCGCCTTCGAATTAGCACTAATCGATGTGTTACTTCACTTTTTGGATTTTTTTGAAATTTAATCAAAATTGTGGGCTAGGGTGGGCCCAAAAATTTTGATTTTTGAAAAGTTACCCTCACAAAAGTTGTTGGCTGGATGGACTAGAAAAATAAAATGAAAAATTTAAAAATCGATTCATATCTTCTGATCGCGCAAGAGCCTTAAATTCTTCAAAAATTTCCAAAAATTCAAATTTTCAAAAATTTCGAAAAAATTAGAATTGTTTAAAATCAATTTTAGAGCTTCTGTAGTGACTATCTAGACCAAAAAGCACTTTTTGTTTGAAAAAATCAGTGTTTTATAACTTTTTAAACATTTTTTCAGAGGTGAAGAAACATAAGAAATTTAAAAAAAAAACTATAAAACATGAATTTTTTCAAAAAAGTTGTGCTTTTCGCTTTAAATAGGCCCTAAATAAGCTCTAAAATTAATTTTGATAAATTTTGATTTTTTTAAATTTTTTTTTAAATTTCTGAAAATTTTGAATTTTTGACAATTTCCGAAGAATTGAAGGTTCTTGCGCGATCTGAAGATATGAATCGATTTTGAAATTTTTCATTTTATTTTTCTAGTCTATCCAGCCAACAACTTTTGTAGGGGGGGGGGAACTTTTCAAAAATCAAAATTTTTGGGTTTTCGGCCTACCCTATTGAGAACACCTCTACCCCCAGGGGACTAGAGACCCCATCTTGAAAATTTATTGGTCGAAAAAAAGGTCAAAAGGGCTCTTAACTGTAAGTTTTTCAGATTTTTAAATGGTAGCTTTCATCTTTTGTTTTCATCGTGAAAGTTGAGCTTTCACCACCAAAGTTCAACTTTGAGATTTTCGAAATTTGATTACCAGTTTTGAATCTCCTATCAATTATCTTTCAGACCCCGCAAACAGTTTTTCCCCTAAGTACAACCTATCTCGAGATATGAGCCTTCAAATTTGGGTAATTTGGGTAAAAATTGCAATTGCATAAAAATTTCGAGCCCCCCCCCCCCGTTTCCTTGAGGGTTGGGGAAAAAATGATCGTGGTTTTGTGATTAGACCACCGAGGGGAAATTGTAAAAAAAAATTGAGCGAAATCGAAAGACTCGACTTCACTTTTGTTCTGTTTTAGTATGGAATAGCCCAGTACATAATAAGCATTCAGACTAAAATCTACATTTTGAGGAAATTCAAATCAATGTTTCTTAGCTTCAATTTTTTTTCAATATTGAAATAATTTTTAAATAGTACAATTTTTTAAAACATTTTTTTCAATTTTTCAAATTTTTGAACATTGTCAGATTTTAAGACTCAGTAATAATGGATCAAGGCAGAGACCAAAATGTTGTTCAGAGTCTTGGCGCATTTTTTTTTTTTTCTAAAAGTGAGCAAAAACATCACTCCAGTGCTCATACCTTCGAATACTTCAGTAGTAAAGACATTATACAATCGGGGGGTTCTGCGCCAGGAGCCGAAATTTTTGCAATTTTCAATTCGACATTCATCACTTAATTTAGTCATACGACGAAAATCAACAAAAGCATCTCTTCGCGACAGAATAATATTACATCACCACTTACTTTCACTTTTCCCAACCCCTCTATACCCCCACAAAAATACCGCCAAATTTAGCACCTCGGGCTGAAAAATACCCGAGACCAACATTCGTTACGAAAACAACGATTATACCATCCGTGGGATAATTTTTAAACGCAATAAAGATACAACAACATTGGCGAAAAACAAACGGCCGACGTAAAATGAGAAAATATTTTCGTAAATAAACGACGACGTAGCGACGGCGACGCCGCCACCGTGAGTACAACGATGATTTCAACATTTTTCCAGCCAGTGTTTTTTAACGCAATAATCCAAATCAGCAAAAAATAAACCAAGTGGAAGCTTTAGCGTTATCTACAACCAACTGGATAAGAATCTTCGCTCGGTAACGGTTACGCCGTGAAAAGAGCACCGTAAAAAGTAAAAACAGGCCGAACAAGTGGTAACAATGGCGAAATAAGGTTTAACCGTTTTGATGTTCGTGTGGGCTTCTTTTTTTTCAACAAAAAAGGTCGTTTTTCAAAATGAACAAATTTTGGTAAATTCATCGTCATCATCGTCGTCGTCGTTGCGGTTATTCAACGTTATACAGTCTCTCATACCTACTCATTCAGACTAATTCTAAACCATCCAGATAAAAAATGCAATCTCTTCGGATAATAATTTACGTATAATGCTTCAAATAACAAGCGTTTTTTCTCCTTCATTATTCCAGCGAATAATTCGACAAAAAAGCAAGATATTTCGTCAGGAGTTATTTCAACTAGCAATAAAAAGAAAAAAGGTGCCTTTAAAATTTCACGTCTTCCGGATTTAAATTTTATCCCATCGGTATCGTCATTTTCGAAACTAATTCTACGTTTTTTTCACCCCGTCTAATGCAACAGAACACAAAGTGACGCGTCATTAAACGATTTTCATCGAGTTATCGAAGCAACACGCGACAAAATTTTCAACAAAAAAATATACTCTTCACAAATTTCAAATCAACCCGAGCAATAAACCGAAGATCCTGTCGAACTCGTCGGCGGAGAATTTACCAATCGAAATGTCAAAAAACTCGAAATAATTATTCTCGTCGCGTTATCGAGGGCGAAACGTAAAAAATTTCACGTGTCAATTGGATTCACCGTGGAAAAGCCCACAACACTATATCGAAACGTATATGAAAATGGAATAGAGAAATTTCGGGCTTATTCTGTTATTTGGCCGATGTGTCGACGTTCCAATTCAATATTTACGATTCTATAGATACTCGACGTAAATATATAAACGCCGAGAAAATCTACTCGTCTTTGACGTACAAATGGACCCGAGGAAAACGTATGGAAAAAAAGCCCACGTTTTAGAAGAACTTGACATACGCAGAAACCTATTATCATCGTCGAATTTCCAAACTCATCCCGAACCGTGATGGAATGATTCGTGTTGTGTGGAAATTTCGATAATGAGATTTCCAGCACTTCACCTTCGTCTACTCAAAAGCACATATAACCAGACTGTAAAACGCTTACGTAAATAACAACTCCGGTAAAAAGACTCTCGCTCTCTAAACTACACTTTGTAATATTTTTTAGACGTTTTAAAGCTCGCAAATGAATATGAACGAATTAGTATACTCGAAATTTTAATGCGAAAACTTTTAATGAGAGTTGTCTCCGACAAAAGCAAAGATACAAAATACGCGTGTAGGAAGAAAAGTAGGTACGCAGATAGAACGCCGGGCGTAATTTACAAAAGAGAAAACGTATTTTCTATAGTAGCCTGGGAGGGATATGTTTTTTATTCCAACTAACTCCTATAAGAATTTTTTTTGCGGGATTCTGTAGTGAAAGAGGTCCTTATCAACATACTAAAGAGTCTACCTCCAAATCACGCTTGCGTTGCGCGTGCGGGCGTGAAATATGTACCGCCGAGGCGTTTTTTGCTATTATCTCACGAAATTTTGTGTTTTTCTACAAAGTAGTTATTACAAAAAATATTCCTCATCAAATTCGAAATCGAAATGGTCATTATGATTTTTTTCATAAAACTCGTTTTTACCCCATAAAACTATGATTTTTGTGAGGTAATATTTCACGCGCCGCCATAATCGATCATTTAGGCTGCTGCAACTGTATCGTATAGTCGGGGAGCCAAATCTACCGAAAATGGGCCGAAATAATTGAAAAAGCTGAGACCTCTCCCAACAGTTGTTGTATGAACCCCTATTTCGAAAACTACCAGTCTGCCGATCCGCAGCTGCTGCTTTTAAGCACAGCAAAAACTCGAAAGTTCACAATTTTTATGTACTTCGGCTGAAAACATTTATGATCGAAATAGGTGTCAAATTACAGGATATTTTGCTCTGAATCCGAATATGTAGGTCTGCCGACTCCTAAGTGCTGCCGAAGGAGACTGCTACCAGGGGGTCGAAAAGTTGTAGTTATGAAATCAAACTTAACTTTGAATATAACAATTCCCAATTGGCTACACTGATTGAGGAAATTTTGAAAATTTTCTTCAAAAATTAATTCCAAAAAAAAGTGAAATTATCCGGCGCAAAAATGAAGAATTCAAAGCCAGCAAAAATTTCGCAATATTGAAATTTCGCGATCTACAACTTTTCGACCCCCTGGTAGCAGTCTGAGTTTTGATCCGAGAAGGATGGCAATGGTTCAGGGAGATGTAGAAACTCAAATCGCACCTTTTCAGTGCTGTTCCATAATTCTCAAGCCACTTTAAGTACCTAAAAAACACAAAAAACCAAGTTTTTTCAAAAGGAGGTGCCCTTTGGGAACCACCAGCTCCCCTCCACCACCACCTAGGGAGCTCAAATTTTTTTGGGTAGTCTCCGATGGTGATCCAACAACCCTACCGAGTTTGGTCAAAATCTGAGATATGTTTTTTTTTTTCGCGCTCCACCCTAATGAACATGTGATATGGATGCATCATCAAAATATACGTTTTCTGGGTTGTAGAACTCGATTCTGACAAATAAATCAGGGATAGAATCACAAATCCTCATTTAAGAAATCAAAATTTTGCGAAAAAATATTGTCATAATCGAGTTCTACGGCCCAGAAAACGTATATTTTGATGTTGCACTCATATCACATGTTTATGTGCATGAGTTTGTTGATACTCCTCTACGCACCTCGCCCCTCTAAAATACAAAAATTTTGTGAAATTTTGAAGTTGAAAAGTCATCCTTATTTTTGAGTAATGCTTAGAACAATTTATAAACCCCTTTCAAACCAAGTATACGACTTTTATTCCAATTTTACCAAAAATCGGTGAATTTTTCCAGTTTTCTCCCCTTTTAACCCAGTCTACCAACCCTTCGGCAGCACTTAGGAGTCGGCAGACCTACATATTCGGATTCAGAGCAAAATATCTTGTTATTTGACACCTACTTCGATCATAAATGTTTTCAGCCGAAGTACATAAAAATTGTGAACTTTCTAGTTTTTGCTGTGCTTAAAAGCAGCAGCTGCGGATCGGCAGACTGGTAGTTTTCGAAATAGGGGTTCATACAACAACTGTTGGGAGAGGTCTCAGCTTTTTCAATTATTTCGGCCCATTTTCGGTAGATTTGGCTCCCCGACTATACCATACAGTTGCAGCAGCCTAAATGATCGATTGTGGCGGCGCGTGAAATATTACCTCACAAAAATCATAGTTTTATGGGGTAAAAACGAGTTTTATGAAAAAAATCATAATGACCATTTCGATTGCGAATTTGATGAGAAATATTTTTTGTAATAACTACTTTGTCGAAAAACACAAAATTTCGTGAAATAATAGCAAAAAACGCCTCGGCGGTACATATTTCACGCCCGCACGCGCAACGCAAGCGTGATTTGGAGGTAGACTCTTTAGTATGTTGATAAGGACCTCTTTCACTACAGAATCCTGCAAAAAAATTTCTTATAGGAGTTTGTTGGAATAAACCACCTTTTTTTACATATCCCTCCCAGACTATAGGTGACAAACCGGCGTTAAAAGACGAATTTAAACGAAATAAAAACCCGCGGGCGTAATATATAATTTTTTTGTTTCCAGCCAACGTGGTGAGAAATTGAAATGGTGAATAGAGGAGGGAGGGGGACAGATGACGGTTCGAAGCGGAGTTCTCTTTCTAAGACACGACGAATACGTTCGGTGTATGTGGGGCTAAAAAAGAAGTACTGCGTAGGAAAACTCGAACGGATTTGTCGGCTCATTTTGTTCGGCCAGATTAACTTCCAGAAACAAAAGGATAAATTTGTTTTTAGACCGGGATATTTACTCGAAAAAACCTACGCATTTTGGAATAGATTTTCGCAATAGAATGATTTCATACTCGGTTTTGGCGGATTTGATGAAATTTAACGAGTGATTCAACAAGTGATATTGCAAAAATATTGTTGTTACACTGGTGTCGCGTTGCATTAAATTCAATGAAATGTGGACAAAAAGAATAAAGTACTTTTCGCATTGATGGAATTTTGCCTCAACATTGATGAAATATTGGTGAAAAACTGATAAAATTATGCCTCAATGTTGATGAAATGTCGGCTCAACATTTAACAAAATGATAACTCAACATTCTAAAAATTTGAGCCAGTATTCCTAAAATTCTGAGTCAGCAGTATGGAAATGTTGATTCAGCATAATAGAAATATTGACTTAACAATGTTGAATCAACATTATTGATATGCTGACTCAACATTCTTGATTTTTTCCACTCAACATCATTGAAATGGTAAATTCAACATTCTTATAATGATAGCTCAACACTATTAAAATTTTGGCTCAACATTATTGAAATGTAGGCTCAATATTGGTGAAATCTTGATTCAACATTGTTGAAATCTTGACTCAACATTTTTGAAATTTTGACTCAACATTTTTAATGCTGATACAATATTGTTGAAATGTTGACTCAACATTGTAGAAATGCTGACTCAATATTCTTAAAATGTTAGCTCAACATTATTAGAATCTTAGCTCAACATTGATGAGATGCTGATTCAACATGGTTGAAATGTAGATTCAACATGGTTGAAATGTAGATTCAACATGGTTGAAATGTAGATTCAACATGGTTGAAATGTAGATTCAACATGGTTGAAATGTAGATTCAACATGGTTGAAATGTAGATTCAACATGGTTGAAATGTAGATTCAACATGGTTGAAATGTAGATTCAACATGGTTGAAATGTAGATTCAACATGGTTGAAATGTAAATTCAACATGGTTGAAATGTAGATTCAACATGGTTGAAATTTAGATTCAACATGGTTGAAATGTAAATTCAACATGGTTGAAATGAAAATTCAACATGGTTGAAATGTATATTCAACATGGTTGAAATGTAGATTCAACATGGTTGAAATGTAGATTCAACATGGTTGAAATGTAGATTCAACATGGTTGAAATGTTGAGTTGACTCAACATTGATGATATTCTGACTCAATAATGAAGAAAGGCGTATTCAACATTGATGAAATGCTGATTCAACATTATTGAAATGTTGACTCTACATTCTTAAAATGTTTGCTCAGAATTGATGAAATGATGATTCAACATGCTGGAAATTTTGAGTCAACATTGATGAAATGCTGATTCAGCATGGTTGAAATGTTTACTCAACATTTTTAAAATGTTAGCTAAACATTGATGAAATGCTGATTCAACATGGTAGAAATGTTGATTCAACATGGTAGAAATGTTGACTCAACATGGTTGAAATGTTGACTCAACATGGTTGAAATGTTGACTCAACATGGTTGAAATGTTGACTCAACCGTGAAGAAAAGTTACTTCACAAGTAAAAAAATATTGGCTCAGCCATACTGAAAAAATATATTTTGCCAAAAAATTGAAAAAATGTTGCTTTATAATTGGAGATGAAAAAATTATAATTCACCATTGTTGAAACGTTGACTAACAACTGTCGAAATATTGAATCAGCAGTCAACATTGCCGAGATGTTGAATCAACTTTCATGAAGCACTGTTTCATTACAGACGAAGGAGTATCAATAAAATATTATTTAATTGCTTTGTTACCTCAACATATTTAAAATACTTTCCAGTTGTTTTGATGAATAATTTCTTTAATATTCATGAAATTTACCTCAAACGTGATGTAACATTTCTTCAACATTGATGTATTTCAACAACATTAATAGAAAGTCATCTCACAATTAGTCCAAAGTTGATGTGGCACTTATCAATATGGTATAAAAAATAAACTTTTCTGCAATATTTTCTGCTCCCACTCACAATTTTACTCGATTTCTCGAAAAAATGATTTCTATCCATTTCTATCCAGTTTGAAGCTTTCGAGAAAAGCATTGCCACTGTCAAATAGTTTCACAGTTTGGAAAAATTACAAAATTTTCAAATCCGAATTTTTAATGTTGCTTCTCATAACGAGAAAAAAAATCAAAAAATTCTAGAATTTTTCAAATTCACTCCTCAACACATTTGAAAAATGGTTGAAAATTGTAAATGTTCTCAAAAACATTCATCTAAAATAGGAAACGACTTTGAAGCAATAAAGGAGCGAGGAAAAAGTAAGTTAATTTTTTCATAAAAATCGACAACGGCAGAATTTTTAAAAATTAAAGAAAAAAAGGCCAACTCTTGCAATGTTATCACAGTATTAATGAAATGATACAATCGTGCGTTAATATTGACGAAATCTTTCTTTGAACCCAATGCAATAAATTCTCAACATTGCTTCAAAGCTTTCTCAACATCGCTTCAATGTTTTTTCAACATCGAGAGAAACATTTTCAAAAACTGGATGATTTTATAAAAAACGATTCTATGATATTCATAAGCTGAACAATAAATTCTTCAAAACGTGGACAATTTTATAAAACGAGGTCAATTTTTTAAAAAAAATTAAAAGATTTGTGAACACTGAATATTTTTTCAAAACATCAATCGGTCCAATGTTTTCCCAACATTGATGCAATATTACTTTAAAAATTGATGCAACAGTATCTGAATATTATTGCAATATTGATCACAACACATTGTATCAACATTGCTGCGACGTTGCTTCAACATTGAAGAAATGTGGCTCCAACATCGAAGAAATTTTGTTTCAACATTGAAGAAATTTTGTTTCAACATTGAAGAAATGTTACTTCGCCATTGAAGAAATGTTGCTTCGCCATTAAAGAAATGTTGCTTCATCATTGAAGAAATGTTGCTTCATCATTGAAGAAATGTTGCTTCATCATTGAAGAAATGTTGCTTCATCATTGAAGAAATGTTGCTTCATCATTGAAGAAATGTTGCTTCAACATTGAAGAAATGTTGCTTCAACATTGAAGAAATGTTGCTTCAACATTGAAGAAATGTTGCTTCAACATTGAAGAAATGTTGCTTCAACATTGAAGAAATGTTGCTTCAACATTGAAGAAATGTTGCTTCACCATTGAAGAAATGTTGCTTCACCATTGGAGAAATTTTGGTTCAATATTGGCGAAATTTTTTTCAACATCGAAGAAATTTTGTTTCAACATCGAAGAAATTTTGTTTCAACATTGAAGAAATGTGACTTCGCCATTGCAGAAATGTTGCTTCAACATTGCAGAAATGTTGCTTCAACATTGCAGAAATGTTGCTTCAACATTGCAGAAATGTTGCTTCAACATTGAAGAAATGTTGCTTCAACATTGAAGAAATGTTGCTTCAACATTGAAGAAATGTTGCTTCAACATTGAAGAAATGTTGCTTCAACATTGAAGAAATGTTGCTTCAACATTGCAGAAATGTTGCTTCAACATTGCAGAAATGTTGCTTCAACATTGAAGAAATGTTGCTTCAACATTGGAGAAATTTTGGTTCAATATTGGCGAAATTTTGTTTCAATATTGGCGAAATTTTGTTTCAACATGGGAGAAATGTTGCTTCAACATTGACAAAATTTTGTTTCAACATTAAAGAATTGATATGGCTTCAATATAGGCGAAATTTTGTTTCAACATTGAAGAAATATTACTTCGCCATTAAAGAAATGTTGCTTCATCATTGAAGAAATGTTGCTTCAACATTGAAGAAATGTTGCTTCAATATTGGCGAAATTTTGTTTCAACATTGAAGAAATTTTGTTTCAACATTGAAGAAATGGTGCGTCAACATTGAAGAAATGTTGCGTCAACATTGACAAAATTTTGTTTCAACATTAAAGAATTGATATGGCTTCAATATAGGCGAAATTTTGTTTCAACATTGAAGATATGTGGCTCCAACATCGAAGAAATTTTGTTTCAACATTGAAGAAATGTTACGTCGCCATTAAAGAAATGTTGCTTCATCATTGAAGAAATGTTGCTTCATCATTGAAGAAATGTTGCTTCAACATTGAAGAAATGTTGCTTCACCAATGAAGAAATGTTGCTTCACCAATTTAAGAAATGTTGCTACGACATTGAAGAAATGTTGTTTCAACATTGAAGAAAATGGTGTTTCAACATTGAAGGAAAATTGGAGAAATGTTAGAGAAATGTTGCGTCAAAATTGAAGGTCAACATTGGAGAAATGTTGCGGCAAAACTGAAGGGATGTTGCGTCAACATTGAAGGAATGTAGTTTCAGTATTAATGGAATGTTGCTTCAACATTGACACAATATCGCTACAACATTGACGCAATATTTTCTCAACATCGATGTACGTTTGCCTCAACATTAATGAAACATCGTCAACTCAATATCGACACAATGTTGCGTCAACAACCACGAAATATTTTCTCAACGCGAATAAAATAATTCCTCAATATCGATACGACGTTGTCTTAATACCTATCGGCGACTAATTTTGACAACATTCCAAAAACATTGTGCGTAATGCCACAACACAATTTTGCTGCAACATTTCAAGCAATATATTGATATACACGCAAATCTTAAATATCGAAAATCGCATCCAAATGACTCCTACATCAGCGCAATATCACACAAAAAATACCAACCCGCGACACACATGTCGAAAATTTCCCAACACCCAGCCCCTTAAAAACCTGGCACACGTAGCCGGGCTCGATATAAAACGAAATTTGTATTCGCGAGCTTGTTCGCTTGATCAAATATTCCAATTTCTTTGTTTACATTTACATTTCATTTCTTCGATATACAACACGACATCGGCATCACCGACGCCCCCCCACACCTCATTCCTCGTATTATTTTCAATTTCGCAATTAAACGTAAACGGATACAGTTTGCCGAATGTCGAAGAGTTTCGCATTCTGGTTCGCTCGTCGCAAATGCTACCAGTACCATTTCGCTCGAAAGTCATTTAAAACCACGTTGTCTCGGCCCGTACCCGCGGGTAAAATAATTTTAAATCTTCGACCGAGAAGCGTTGCACGTCGTCATGTCGTTCGTCGTCGCATCGCGTTTTGTAATCAAAGCGCAACAATGAAAAATTATCTCAGGAAATTATAACCGATGCGATGGAATTTCATCTGGGTAAATTTATACTCGTCGAGGCATCGCGCGAAGCCAGGCAGCTCAGACGATCAAAAAATACGCGTCGACGACCCACACGAGTTCGACGTAACGGCGAGTCGAGACGAGAAAAAAGAAAATTAATAAATTCGGGTATTTGCATTAAATTTCGTCTCGCCACCGACTCGTCGTCGATATTCTTATACCGAATAAAATTTCAAATTAGGTTTATACGTACGTACGTCCAATATACCATCCGAGAATCCGTATTATTCGTTATCATTGGAATTTTTTTAGGAGATTGCCGAATCAACGATGGTGTTTTTTTTATTACGGCGTTCTCGTAATAAAAAATTTTTCCACATCGTGTTTTTTATATTCTTTTATGTACAGAATTTCGAAAAACGGCGAAAAAAAACGTATCTCATTGCATCGATTATTTCCACTGTAACGTAACTTTTTCTCGTCGAGATCGGGGAAAAAATACCGAACAAGGTCGACTTTTTGGTAATCTAATTCGTCGTCGCGAGAGCACATTGCGAAATAATTAAACGAATCAGTCGGTTGCGAATTTTCGTCGACGACTCGAATGTCGACGAAATTTTTCGAGTTCTTCAAAGCGAAACGACGAAAAAATTCGAGATATTCGTCGGTTTATTTTTCGGCGTTCGAGAAACAAACCGTGGAAAAAACACGCTCTAAATTTTAAAAATACTCGACGAAAGCCCGCTGCTCCGCTATCTGTTTATTTTCAAGTCGACGTAGGCAGCTGGCATGGCAAAGCCTGGAGAAATACGACGATTTCGGGTACTAAGAATTTCTACCTGTACTCCAAAAAAAAAAAAAAAAAAAAAAAAAAAAACGGAAATCAAATATACGCGATTTAAGGTATTTAATTTTTTTCCCTTTTCGCATTCCTTCGCGAGCTACTTGAGAGTTTAGATTTGAATATGAATCATCCTCGTCTACCGAAAAATTCCGCACGAACCGGTCGTTGGGGAATTTTTTTCATTTCGAATACATCCCAATGCGGATCGTAGCCTGAGGAAAACTCGTCCGGACAGTAGTCGGTTTATACAATTAATAAAAACTATCCTAAAAACCAAATTCTCCGGTCGACTTTTACTTTTTCTTTCTTTCTTTTTTCCAAAGCAATAAATTCGTTCTTGCTCGAGGATGGAAAAAAAAGGCAAAGAAAAACGCAAACTATCAAAAAGATAATAAGGAAGAGTTGTTTTCGAAACTGCGTATGTGTGCGTTTCCTCTACACATACCTTTGCTGTATTTTCGGCCCGATTCTCATGCTGCAACACAAACGCAGCTTTTGTAAGTAGTAGGCCTATACTTTGGTCGACAGTTAGCGCTGATGTTGTTGGATGCGGACGTATGCTATCAATCCGATACCAAATAACTAAATACCTTGTTTCGTACCCTGCACTAATCCACCAATCGTACGCTACGCACATACCAGTCCGCTACTGTGAACTTTTTGCAACTAGGACGAACAACTATGGTATTAATTTACAACATCGCGATACTCGAGTTTTTCGACTTTTTACTAAACTGTTACTTTCTCCTCTGCTGGTCGTATTACGAAAAGTTTTAAAAAGTGAAATCCTGTCGTGTTTTTGTTTTATCCTCTCTGTTTGACTATTTTCCAGACCTGCGCTAGTAAGAAGTAGCGAAGCTATCGACTCGACTGGATGGTTTTCCAAGAATCGTTTGTCTCTTCTCCCCATTTTCAAAAAAAAACACAATTTTCTGGTTTCGTTCGAGCGAGTTAACGTGAAGCTGCTGTAATTTATCATTCTAGAAACGAAAGTGAAAATATTTTTCAGTTTTAAAATGGAAATTATTCGAGTAATTATGAAACCTTTATTCCGCGAATATCTTGGAGGAACGAGTCAGACAGTTTAGGTATTTGGACAACTGAGAAATACTTTTGAAAAGATCCAGACATTGAAGAAATCATCGTGCTTTACCACGTGTTTGAAAGGAAGGAGGGGTAAGAAAAAATTTCACGTTGGGAGTTTTTTCGATGATTTCAATATGATTGACAAGTTTTCGAGTTTTCAATATTTTGGTACAAGAATGAACTAAAAAGTAGGTATTCTTTGAGAGAGAGAAGTAGAGAAAGGCTAATATTGAAAAATTTCTCAATCGTGTGCAATTTTTTCAATTTTTCCTGATTCACTTGTAAGAAAATCACCATTACACTCACTTTTCCCAACGTTTTATAACAAAATTTTGAATTTCATTCGCAAATTTAAGTTTTGTTTCTTTTCACTTCAATAGTTTTTTGGCACGAGACTAAAATTGAACAGATTTCGAAACAAACTTCTCGAAAATATCATAAAAATTGCTAGGTATACGTAAAGATGAAAAAGTTCCAATTTTTTGGAAAGCGAAGCCAGACTGAATAAAGACTGCGATAACAGAGAGGGGAAGGGCTTGTCTTCTAGTGAAATTGTAATTTTGGTTGAAAAAAATAAGTATGAAAATGGATTACATTTTTTTTTGGAAAAAATGAAATATTCAGTAATCAGTATTATGAGTCAAAAAAATGAAGAAAACTGCAAAATTTAGGAGAAAAAGTCCAGAAAAATTATTTTTTAATTCAAAAACTGTCTGTTTTTACCTCGTCCCTCCCCAAATAAGATTATAAATTTTTGAATTATTTTCTGGCAAAAGATCTTTGATTTCTCAATTCCATAAAAAGCATTAAGTACTTGATTTAAATAAAATCCATATTCGATTGAATAGATTTTCGATTTCGATTAAATCGACGATGAATTTTAAAATGAATCGATATGAGATTTCAATCAAATCAATTATTGATTTCAATAACATCGATTATCGATTTTAATTACATCGATAGTCAATTTCAATTACATCGATTATCGATTTAAAATACATCGATAATCGATTTCAAGCACATCGATAATCGATTTCAATCACATCGATTATCGATTTTAATTATAATAGATTTCAATCACATCGATTATCGATTTTAATTATAATCGATTTTAAATTTAATTACATCGATAGTCGATTTCAATTACATCGATAGTCAATTTCAATTACATCGATAATCGATTTAAAATACATCGATAATCGATTTCAAATACATCGATTATCGATTTCAATCACATCGATTATTGATTTTAATGACATCGATTATCGATTTTAATTATAATCGATTTTAATTACATCGATAGTCGATTTCAATAACATCGATTATCGATTTCAAATACATCGATTATCTATTTCAAATACATCGATTATCTATTTCAAATACATCGATTATCTATTTCAAATACATCGATTATCTATTTCAAATACATCGATTATCTATTTCAAATACATCGATTATCGATTTCAATCACATCGATTATCGATTTCAATCACATCGATTATTGATTTTAATGACATCGATTATCGATTTTAATTATAATCGATTTTAATTACATCGATAGTCGATTTCAATAACATCGATTATCGATTTCAAATACATCGATTATCGATTTCAAATACATCGATTATCGAGTTCAAATACATCGATTATCTATTTCAAATACATCGATTATCTATTTCAAATACATTGATTATCTATTTCAAATACTTCGATTATCGATTTCAATCACATCGATTATTGATTTTAATGACATCGATTATCGATTTTAATTATAATCGATTTTAATTACATCGATAGTCGATTTCAATAACATCGATTATCGATTTTAATTACATCGATAGTCAATTTCAATTACATCGATTATCGATAGTCAATTTCAATTACATCTATTATCGATTTAAAATACATCGATTATCGATTTTAATTATAATCGATTTTAATTACATCGATAGTCGATTTCAATTACATCGATAATCAATTTCAATTACATCGATAATCGATTTTAATTACATCGATGATCGATTTTAATATATTGATAAAATCGATCTTTGAATTACATTGATCTCCGGCATCGACTTTGATTACGTCGGTCATCGATTTCAATTAAATTCATTACTGCTATTGATAAAATTGATAAATCGATGAATCGATGAAAATCAGTGATTTAATACCAAATAATTGAAAAAAATTATTAAATGAAGTAGGTATAACATAACATAATCATGGATTAAACTCCGTGAAAAAATTTTCCAAAATATCATATAATTTATCAAGAATCTTAATTAAGTGTTTACTTATTTGACGATGCAATTCTTCTAAAAAAAAAAATGCTGAGTACTGAGACTGGCTTTGATTGCATTTTTTTTCACAGAAATTTAAAAAATTCGAAAAATGAACTTCAGTACCTGAAATTTGTGTATGAGATTCTTTCATGATGTACTTCTGATTAATTTTTTCGAGTTGGGATCCTTTCCTTGTGAGATGATTCTGATGGCACATTTTTAAGTAGGTACCTAATCAAACAATTCATTTAAAAACGACCATGTTTTAGATTAAGAAAGTACCTTAAATATTTAAAAAAAAAAACGAATTTTCCGAAGTTTCAGATTATTCGAAAAAAACACTTGATAACAAAGTTAAAAAACTGTCAAATCCATCGAAAAAGTGAGATTCTGAGCAACCTATTTGAGACCTATAATTGAAAAAAGACATCAAAAAATGGTGTAAAAAATCAAAAATTTACACTTTTAATCCAATTTAAAAAAATTTTAACAACAAAAAATGATATTTTGATTAAGTAGGGTATAATTTTTTTTTCAAAACATTCTAGGTACCGACTTCAGAATAATTTCTCAACCCTTTTTTTGACAATTTTCGCCCCCAAAAAACAAATTTTTGTATTATTTTGATGAAGTTACACGCAATTTTGAAATATTACGAGCGAGTCACTGATTCTACGCCAATAGACAATATTATTTTACAAAATCGAACAACTATACTTCATTTCGGGGTAAAACAGTCTCAAAACTTACGAACACCAATTCGAATGAATTTTCACCCCAATATCTCTTCGAGTTTGGACACTTTCTTTCTCTCACTCCTGAAATCCTCACCGATTAAATTCCATCACCACACAAAACCGAAAAAAATATACCAAATCGAATCCTACTACAACTCCGCATCTAAATTGAAAAACGATAGAAAAAAGTATAGAAACGACTGCTGGATGGTAATTACAGCGTCTATTTTTTTTATAAAAGATCAACTCCGGTTCGTTTGGAAAATCGGATTTTACGCTTTCGGCATTATTTTTTTAACGAAAGGGAGAAAAAAAAACACGTCCTGTTGTCTACGTCTGCGTCTACCGTCTGGTTACAGATCACTGTCCTTATATCCTTAGATATATATCTAATACCTATAAAATCCATTTAGTCTGCACGTGCAGAAATTCGCGTAATTTAATTTATTATGTGTTCTGTACTGTACGGTGAACGCTGCGAAACGTAGACAAGAGTAGGACCATAAATACGCGAACGCAGCAGAAAGAAATTCCTTATATGATTTCTATTCTGCTGTAACTAACGGGCGAGAAGAAAGAGCAAAATAAAAAAGAAAAAGCGAACCCAACGTGAACGTCTTTTAGCAGTAAATTATTACACTAAAAACGAGAAAAAATTAATTCTACATGCATTCGAAAGAATTGCCGCTGTTACCTCGTGTTTTTTTGTTTGGGTTTTTGAAAAGACGTAAAAATTATAAATTTCTAACCAAACCGTTCCCTACTTTTTTTTTGTTCGCTGCACAGGCATACTTCTTATTCTTTCTTGTAGACATTTTAAGAAAACACAGCTACAGTACATTGCACCAAGGTCCTCTCTCCGCCCTCGAGCTCCAAACGCATTAATAATTTAATTTTTTTTAATGATGACAGTCGCTTATTACTTAACCAGTACGAAATGCGTTCTTCGCGAACGGCCGCCGAAAGTAAAAAAAAATCAAGGAAATGAGAATTTAAAGAAAAAACAAAAATAATTTATGTATTTGCGCCCGAGCTTAAGATAAAAAACACCATGTAATGGAGGAATAAGCATAGCGGGGAAATTTTTTCTACTCGGAAAATGGCCCCTCGTGTTATATTGTAAGCTCGGGCATAAATTCCAACAAAATTAACATAACGGATATAAAAATTAATACGATAATGGCGCTCGTTTTTCCTCGCTGTTTATTTGCTTTTTTAGGGCAATTAGAAATATAGGAATACGACCGGGTAAATAGATGAAAGAGCGAGAAAGACGTGGAAAATTTTCTCTTATGGAATGGAAACACGCAATCTGTCAATAATGTCACATTTGGGTAAATATTTTCCATTTTAAAGTTCGGCCTAATCGTTGCGGATGTTGAAATTCTCCCGATGGTTGTGTACACGCGAATAGGGTGTTTGGAAAATCGTGCTGTGTGTTTTGCATTATGTCTCACATTTGCGTACGAGATAAAAAATCAACAATTTTTTTGGAGTACTTTTGGTATTTTTTTGAAAATTTCACAAATTGTGAAGACAAGAAAAAATATTGTGAAAAATAAATCATTCGATTAAAATTCATTCTGGTTGAAAAATATGAAAAATCGATACAAAAATCAATTCTAAATGGAATCTTAAAACTGGTATCAAATCTTGACATGTATCGACCCCCCCCCCCACCCCGCCCACGAAGGAATTTTTCCAGCTTCAGTCAGCTTTTAGTTTTATCTGGTATTTTAAGATTTTTTCCACACATCATCTAGAAATTGGGTTCCCGTTTTATTTAGAATAAGTAGTACTTCTTTTTCAACAAGAAAATAGACCTTTCCCAGAATAATTTCCAGGTGGACTTTTCATGTGTGTTTTTTTTTTTATCTACATTCAAAGTGCCAATAGTTACATCTGGAGAAATTCAAAAATACTGCGAAAAATCAAATTCTTATTGAAAGCTTCAGAAAATATTCATCAGAAACCTAAAAATCAATTTGAGGAACTGCAATTTTGGTCTCAAAAATTTTGGCAATGGCTCTTTTTGAAAATTTTTCTTTTGTTCAAATCAATGAGAGCCATATTGAGAAGTTTCCTTGTTGGAGATGTAGTCTCTAAAAAAGTGGTTAGATTAATTTTTGGCTTGACTCGTTATTTTCGGAGTCGAGAAATAAATAATTTAATCAGTTTTGCGTAATTAAGCGAATGATTTGATCAAAAAATATGGTCACCAGGATAACTCGGTGTTTTTTTTTTGAATTCATCAATTTTTTTCAAGTTATAGAGGTCTGATTTTTCGAAAATAATTTGAGTAGACAGTGTGTTGAGTTCTCAGAGAAGTTTCACGTTTTCAAGAATCCAGTCAATTTCTTGAAGCAAAAATTAGCTCCTAATTGTTTTATGTTCAAAATGGGATTTCAATTACCTGAATCCAAATTTTTAATTTTTTTCAAGATCAAATCTTTTCAACGTTGAATTTTTTCAAAATTGTATACAATTTCAAAATTTTTCCACCTTTGATTTTAAATTTTTTTCAAATTTTATACTTTATTATTCAAAAAAAAAATTGATCACTCTAAAATTACAAAAGATTTGAAAAACATAAAACTATTTTTCTTTTTTAAATTCAAAGGTAAAAAAAAATGTGAAGAAAATAAAGTTGAAAAAATTTATAATACTTATTTCAACCTTTTTAAAATTTCTTTCAAGTCGAAAATTTTTTCCTTCATTTTTTTCAAAACTTAAAAATTCCACTTCATGTTTTTCAGAATTTCTTCCAATTCATTAATTGAGGACAGTTTTTCCAAACTAAGCTATCGATATTTTTCGACTTTTTGACTTTTCGGCGGATTTGAGTACTTGAAATAAACAGCAGTTTTTCCATGGCACAGGTTTTTTTTTAAATTAATAACTTTTTGTCGACCGTTTAGATTGGAAAAACGATCCTCAATTAAAAGATACCTAAAAAAAAATTTAAAAATTTAAATTGGAAAAAATTTCACAGAAGGAAAATTTTAAAATTAGTTACAATTTAAAAAAAATATAATTGAAGAAATAAAAGAAATTGAGAGTAGAAAAAATTTAAATCGAATAAAGAGCATTTCCTGATAAGATGGTGAAATCGGCCCTGGAAACGATCGGGACAAAGATCACCCAAAATGTTGGTATTGGTGTAAGACCACTCCGAAAAAAAATTCAACCCCCTACCCCTATCCCCACCCGAGTTACGGTGCCATATATGCTGGAAATTCAATATTTTCTATCTCCGAAAGGGGTGGTTCAAAAATTTTGAAATTTTTACAGATTATAAACACTTTGTAGGTGTATAACAGAGAATTTTTACAAAAAAAATCCTGAATTTTCGGAGGTTTTCCGCAAATTGAAAATTTTAAAAATTCGCCAAAAAGGAGGAAGGGGAGCCACGAAATTTTTTTCGCTCCAAAATTTCTTTACATCCTTATGTACCATATTTATATTTTGGGATGCCCAAAAATGGGTGGAACATGGTCAAAAAAAATGAAATTCATAAGAAAAACACGTTTTACCATTTTTTCTCAAGACGTCATGGAGAGGAGCTAGGGCTTTCAGAAAAAAATCAATTTTGAAAATTTTCCATTACCACTACTAATTGCCAAAAATCGGGTTAATCGATTTTCTTTTTGCAATAGCTCGGCCCCAAGACCACGTAGAAAAAAATGTAAAAAAAAGGAAAATTTTCGTCTTTTAACGCTCTACAACATTTGTTTGACCCAATTTTTCGAATTTTTCACTGTAGCTGAGATATTCCAGGGGGAAAATGAAACTTTTTCTACAGGGGGTCCACCCCTCTACTTTGATGTAAGGGGTTGGTTGTTAATTTTCCTCATTCTACATAGTAACAGGATGTACTATGAAAAAGAGCCGCTCCTAAAAGTCGATTAACCCGATTTTTGGCAATTTGTAGTGTTAATGGAAAATTTTCAAAATTGATTTTTTTCTGAAAGCCCTAGCTCCTCTCCATGACGTTTTGAGAAAAAATAGTAAATAAAAAAATTGTTTGTTTTTAAATGCTCTACAATTTTTGTTTCAACTTATTTTTCGTAAGAGCGGAATTTCAAAAGTTATAGCCAAAACTCCAAAATTTGAACCCTTCACCCCCCCCAAAAAAGGGGACAAAATATTTCCCGATTTTAGGGAAAGTCGAGCATGTTGAAATACACCCTCTACAAAGCTTATATACGAACTTTCCCGTTTCCGGGAATTTTTTTGGAGTCAAAACCTAAAATGACCGTACATAACAGGGCTATTCCATACTAAAATAGACCAAAAGTGAAGTCGGGTCTTCCGATTTCGCTCAAATTTTTTTTACAAGTGCCCCTCAGTGAACTAAACACAAAACTACGATCATTTTTTCCCTAACCCTCAAGGAGGCAGGGGGCGAGCCACGAAATTTTTATCCAATTGCGATTTTTACCCAAATTACCCAACTTTGAAGGCTCATATTTCGAGATAGGCCGTACTTGGGGGAAAACTGTTTGCGGAGTCTGAAAGAGAATTGATTGGAGATTCAAAACCGGTTATAACATTTTGAAAAGCTCAAAGTTGAACTTTGGTGGTGAAAGCTCAACTTTTATGATAAAAACAAAAGATGCCAGCAACCATTTGAAAACCTGAAAAAATTAAAGTGAAGATCCCTTTTCATCTTTTTTTCAACAAACAAATTTTCAAGATGGGATCTCTAGACCCCTGAGGGTACAGGGTAACAGGGGTCCACAATTTTGACCAAAATTCAAAAAAATCGAAAAAGTAAAGTAACACATCGATTACTACTAATTCGAAGACGCTGATTTCGAATATGTGCTCAGTTTTTTCATTCGACCCCCCTGACCCCCTATATTAGCCCTCTTGATAGGGTCAAAATTCAAAAAATGAAAAATAACGTGTTACCTATCGTTTCTTAGGTTTTTGAGGGCGCTGATTTCGAAAATTTCCTTACTTTTTGGATTTGACCTTTTAATGCCCCTTTAGCCCCACAATTTTTGGAAAATTCATCTTGAGAAACGAAAATATCGTGTGGGATATCGATTTCAACTAATTTGAGGGCGTAGAATTCGAATATCACCTTACTTTTTGATCCAACTCCCTCCCCGTGCTCCAACTGACCCCTTCCTCCTGTCATCGGTGATCAATATAAAATTGAATACCTAATTAAAAACATTGCAGGGAGTGGATCGAATTAAAAAGTAATTTGTTGTAAATTTTTATTTTTATTTACATTCTGTTATAAAAGTAAAGTCGATATTCGAATTCTACGCCCTCAAATTAGTTGAAATCGATATCCCACACGATATTTTCGTAAACCTCTCCCCTAATTCACGGGAGCCTAAATTTTTTTGGAAAATATTTCTATGTAATTTTTCAAAAAAATGCTCAGATTTGAGAAATAATGGCTCAGCCCCTGATGTGTCGGGAGCTGATGTTTGTAAACAAATATTTTTGTTCCTTAATAAGTCGCCATGTAAAGTTGACCAAAATCGATGCGAAAAAAAATCAATTTTTGAAACGGGCTCCCTCACCTTCAACCCCCCCTCCCAATAAACAGACCGAGGGGTAGGTGTGGTGCGTTTTTACCACACACTCGTGACATCATATTGAACATTTTGAACCAAAATTTCTCAATTTCTAACGAAATGTCATTTTTGGGTCACATATGTAACAAAGTCTTTTTTTTCTGAAAACCCCACGATCTGTACACTTTCAAACGGGCCGCGATAGGGAGGGGGTGTAAACCATTCGAATGTAAAATTTGATGAGCTAGTCGGATTCGTCACCTCAAAATGTGCACAGAAAATACCAAGTTTTTCAAAATTAGAATTTTGGAGCGGTTTTATAGTCGAAAAACTCGATTTTTTGTAATTTTAACCAAAAATGTCCAACTTTGGGAAGCGATGGCTCAGCCCCCTGAGGTCGAGGGGGGCTAAAAAATTTTGGGGAGTTCTTCTACACCTACAGAACCATTTACGTGAATTGGAGCGAAATCGATGCGATACAATTTTTTCATTCATAAGGGGTCCCCCCTCCCCCTCCCAAAAATCAGTGGAGGCTGGGGCGATGCGAATTTATCAAAGACTCTGGACATCATATAGAAGCTTTTCCAGCTATAAAATTGCGATTAACATGTTTGTCTTTTTTCAAAGTGTATTTCTCAAGTACTAGGTAAAACGACCGATTTATCGGTTTTTTGAACGTCACGCATAGGCCACCACTCGAAAAAATCGGAAGAAATCCTAAGTAGCGTAAAATAGAGTGAGAAACATGAAAATATTTTTTTCTTTATACCACCCGCCAAAACGGTGCCCCAGGGCGATTTTAAACTTTCAAGGTCAAATTTAAGGTCATTGTAGTGGTCGAAAAAATCTGAAAAAATTTCAGGGTACTCCCCTTAAGTATCTCTGCCTACGTGCCAAGTTTGAAAAAAATCGGTTGAAAACTCGCGGATATAGAATTTTTAGGGTGAAAATCACGTATTTTGAGACCCCCGCCCCCGGGGGGTGTGGTAAAAATTCGTTTTTGCGCTCTAAAATCATCTTCTACATAGGCAAGTCGAATGGCATAAAAATTTTGTCAAAGTCCCACCAAGGGCCAAATGACCCACCAAATCACACCAGAGCCTTTGTTGGTTGGAAAAAGGGTGAAAAGGGCTCTTCACTGTAATTTTTTCAGTTTTTTAAATTGTAGTTTTTATCTGTTGTTTTTATCATGAAAGTTGAGCTTCCACCACCAAAGTTCAACTTTGAGCTTTTCAAAATGTGATAACCGGTTTTGAATCTTCTATAAATTCTCTTTCAGACCCCGCAAACAGTTTTCCCCCATGTACAACCTATCTCGAAATATGGGCCTTCAAAGTAGGGTAATTTGGGTGAAACTCGCAATTGCATAGAAATTTCGAAGCCCGCCCCCTGCCTCCTTGATGGTTAGGAAAAAAATGATCGTGGTTTTGTGGTTAGACCACCGTGGGGAACTTGTAAAAAAATTTTGAGCGAAATCGAAAGATCCGACTTTACTTTTGGTCTGTTTTAGTATGGAATAGCCCAACAGTCTCTTTCCAAATCAAAATTTTTCTGGTTCTCTTCCACTTCAAATATTAACCCCCCTATCCCCCTTCTTTTCAAGAAAATCGCCAACCCATAATTTCGTGACATCCTATATTCACAAAAGAGCTACACACCAATCACACATCCAGGTAATATTATCCTAGCAGGTCGAATATTCCACCGCCATACCGGCTGATAAATTAATAAATAGCAAATTTCCACTATTCGAGTTAATTACACGGCTTACGCCAATTATCCCTTCTATGGCTGTACCGCCGCTAAGAATTAAATCATTTTTACGACGCTATTTCGAGCTGGCGTAAATCTCATTAAAAATTCCCGCCGAAAAAGGGGCTCCCGCTGAATAATACATTTATCTAGACATTTACCCGTGCTTATGTATAATTCTACTCGCCGAACCTGCGACGACGACGACGAAAAATAACACGCTACAAAAACATGTCACCGTCGCTGCGGCTACGCGGCTGAGGCGAAATCATCGAAAACACCGGAGCCCCAGCACCAGGTAAACTTTCCGACGAGTTATTCGGTTACGTGGGTATAATTTCGACGACGAAGAAGGCGCGGTAATAATTTTGACAAATTCTCCGCTATATGAATTTCTACACCCCTAAGGATTTATTGACCTACGAATTATCTGCCAACCGCCGATATCTTAAGTTTCACTACCGGATGAACTTTTTGATTATCTTCGCGCCGGAATCTCGAGTATAAGCCGAGGTAGGCGACGGTGGACGAGGCCAGGGGCGACCCCCGGTCGGAGCGGGGGGAGAGGGGGGAGGAATTACCTAGATAATACGTCGCTGGTTCTCGTATAAGTTTCTCTGCTCGGCGTTCGCAGAACAAAGTTCCAATTCAAGAATTAAGTCTACACGTTAGTTGGAAGTTTACTGTAGCATTATAGATTTTAATTTTCGTTCAACAATGGAATTAACTCGCGAAGGTGCGTGAGAATTTTTTCGCCGTAGTTTTTCTTCGCCTCACTTCGACGCTTGTTCGCGAGCTGTAAACGGAGCCGAGCCGGCGAAAACGCCTTCTCTCGGCGTATATTTCTCCTCTGTTTGCTCGTCGCGCGCGCGGAATCTTCGCAAAGGCGCTTTTGTCTGCGTAATTAAACCCAAAAATACGAATACGGAGTTGCGAAAATTTCGCTCATCAACTCGTTACACTCCGAATAGCAACATTAGACGTTTTAATGGCCTACGTATACGAGGCCACCCGTCGCCCGAGCTCGCCGGCGAGGCCTTCGACGCAAATTACACTCGCGTACGTACAGACGCTTTAGTGGTTTATTCTTTCGACTATCCTTCGAGCGCGGAGATCCCCTCGTCGTCGGGGCTTTTTTCCACCCCCTCGGCGAACGCGTACGGCGTATTTTTTTACACCGGCGTCGTATTATACTTAATATAAGAGTACACGCGATTAAGGCTAATGAAATAATATCATCAAAATGGAGTGCCTTTACGTGATACGGGTACTGGAACGAAACGCACGCTGTACGTATTAGACTCGAATCTCGCTTAATATTCTCGACGATGAGAAAGTGAAAATTATTCGTACGATGTGCCGGCGCGCCGCGGGCCGCGCCACGCCGCATATTTCTGTAATAATACCGTCGTAAAATTAGACTAATGAACTTGAACTTGCCGCCGAATGGGACGTTTGCTTCGAGACGTTTGCCAGAGCAAATGGATAAATCGCGCGAGTGGTTCGTAAGTAGCAGATAGTTTAGGCCGGATGGAGAAATAATCGAGGAAAATTTTTGCGGATTTGGATGAAAATTGGCGAGATTGGTTGTTTTGAGTGGAAAATACCGCAGAAGATTTTTGAACTAGCCCGAAGAGGGACGGAGTTGGGTCCCCAAAATGGGATCATTTTCGAAAAAAACTGTTTTTTGCCACTTTTGGGGTAGTTTTACTCGGTCAGCCCCAAAAAAGTTGTGATCTGAGTTTCTACAATTTTTTATATCAAAGGGTACCCCCGGTTAAGATAGGTGAATCGGCCTAAGAGCTACTTTTTGAAACTGACCATCAGACATTATTAGGGACCCCAAAAAATAATTTTAGGCTGTATTTTCAACCTCCCACCTCACTCCCCTTCACCCCCACCCCCAAAATGTCGAATTTTCGTCAAAAAATCCTATCTCGGAACCTAATGAACCAAAAATTCTGAAATTTATGTGGTGTATACGGGGAGTGGTAACCAACTTTTGAGAATTTTTTCAGATTTTTTTTGCACCGCCTTCTAGCCAAAATCCCACTTTGAAAACTTAAAATCGCACTAATTTCGGAACTAAAAGACATAAATTTTTTCTTTTTGGCACAAATATAGTCCTACCTTGGTACAATATAATGATATTTTTTCAGATTTTTAGCGTTGGGAGAACAGACGAAAAAATGCGGTTTTCTATTCAAAAATGCTCATTTCTTCATTCACGCAACCAAAAATTTTGAAAATATTTATATGGTTTGAATGGGGAAAGGTAACAAATTTTTAAGAATTTTTTATGATTTTTTTTGCAATGAATTCCAGCCAAAACGCTACCCTCAAACTTTTAAAATTGCTCCGATTCCAAAACTATAAGGCAAACATATGAATTTCAAAATTTTGGTTCATTGAGGTACCAAAATGGGATTTTTTGACAAAACTAAATATTGGGAGGATGGAGGTGAAACGGAGTGAGATGGGAGGTGGAATATGCATCCTAAGATTTTTTTGGAGTCCTTAATTATGTGTGGTGGTTAGTTTCAAGAAGTAGAACGAATGTTTGCCTTATAGTTTTGGAATCGGAGCAATTTTAAAAGTTTGAGGGTAGCGTTTTTGGCTGGAATGCATTGCAAAAAAAATCATAAAAAATTCTTTAAAATTTGTTACCTCTCCCCATTCACACCATATAAATATTTTCAAAATTTTTGGTTGCGTGAATGACGAAATGAGCATTTTTGAATAGAAAACCGCAATTTTTCGTCTGTTCTCCCAACGCTAAAAATCTGAAAAAAATATCATTATATTTTACCAAGGTAGGACTATATTTGTGCCAAAAAGAAAAAATGTATGTCTTTTAGTTCCGAAATTAGTGCGATTTTAAGTTTTCAAAGTGAGATTTTGGCTAGAAGGCGGTGCAAAAAAAATCTGAAAAAATTCTCAAAAGTTGGCCACCACTCCCCGTATACACCACATAAATTTCAGAATTTTTGGTTCATTAGGTTCCGAGATAGGATTTTTGACAAAAATTCGACATTTTGGGGGGTTGGGGTGAAGGGGAGGGAGGTGGGAGGTTGAAAATACGGCCTAAAATTATTTTTTGGGGTCCCTAATAATGTCTGATGGTCAGTTTCAAAAAGTAGGTCTTAGGCCGATTCACCTATCTTAACCGGGGGTACCCTTTATCGAATGAGGTATTAAAACTTATGTGTCTGACTCCCCTCATGCCCCCTCTTGAATGCACTTTTTATGTTATTACGACTCTTCACGCAAAAATGGACTATCTAGGGGACGAGGTGGGACCGAAATTGAAAATATTTCAATTTTTCGAGCTTGGGGAGTTGGAGAGTTGATTCACTGAATTCAGAAACGGGTGAATTTATTTTCACTTTTTTGGTGGGGGGGGGGGGGGGTGGTATGTAGGGTAGATACGAACTGATTCCGATTTTTTCGGGTTAGGTGCGACCGTGCGAGTTGATTCCGAACCCAGGGGGTCCAATATTTTTCAGGAATGATCTTCTTTGACTTTTCCACGTTTTCCTGACGAATTTTTTCAGATTTTTTAAATATGCTATTCGTAAATCAGGAGAGGAGGGGGGTAACTTTTCGCGTGATGTACTTACATTTCAAAATTTTGCATAAAATTTATATACTTACAATGTATGGTGTCTAACGGATTTTTTTCCCAAAATCACTGGATACCTTTTACGAGATTTTTATATGCTCCTCTTCCGGCCAAAAAAAGATTCAAATTCAATTCTGAAAATTTTTGAACCCATCCGATTCCCCACACCAGAAAAATTTGAAAAATTGAATTTAATGCAGAAAAAATTTAAATAAAAAGGAAAAACTAAGTAAGTATTCCAAATCAAAATTAGATATTGAAAAATGAAACAAATTATGCCAGGATGTTTACCAAATCAAGCAAATGAAAATTCGGATTTTTCCGGGATAAAAATTCAAAAATTATCCCCCCCCCCAAAAAAAAAGTAAACACATGCCTCAAATGTATAAATTCGCAGGATCCCCTGCAATTTTTTAGTTTGTACCAATAAATAAAAAAATCAATGAGGAGGTAAGATATAAATCAATTTATGGAGACATTGTGAGGCGCTCTGTGAAATGGTAACCTATGTCGGAAAAATTATTTTTCTGTTTTTGGCCCTACGTGAAAGACCAGACGTCAAGCACGTCCATTTCACCCGCCCCGCCCATTTGAGATAGGGGGGTGGGAGTGGGGTCAATCGTTTGTGCTAGGTTTGTGCTGGTTTGTGCTGGCATTAGTTTCGTTTGTGCTCATTCCCTTTCCCTGAAAATGAATATAGGTCAGGGTGGGGCGGGTGAAATGGTGCCCCGCCCATTCAAGATAGAGGGTCGGGAGTGAGGTCAATCGTTTGTGCTAGGTTTGTGCTGGTTTGTGCTGGCATTATTTTCGTTTGTGCTCCCTCCCTTTTATGGGCGGGGCAGTTGAAATGATGCCCCGCCCATTCAAGATAGAGGGGTGGGAGTGAGGTCAATCGTTTGTGCTAGGTTTGTGCTGGTTTGTGCTGATATTATTTTCGTTTGTGCTCCCTCCCTTCTGTGGGCGGGGCGTCTGAAATGCTTTCTGAAAAACCTTGAAGATAAAACTTTTAAAAAATTATAACAGTACCAATCGTTTGTGCTACTCACGGAGAGGTTTGTGCTGCTTTTACATTTTGAAAAAATTTACATTCTGACCCTTTTTTTGATTTTCACAGATGTTCTATACCCTGGGCGGGGCGCTTGAAATGGTGCCGCGCCCATTCGAGATTGAGGGACGAGTGTGGAGTCAATCGATTGTGCTAGGTTTGTGCTCGTTTGTGCCGGCATTATTTTCGTTTGTGCTCGCTCCCTTTCTCTAAAAATAAATATAGGTCATGGGCGGGGCGCCTGAAATGGTGCTACGTCAATTCAAGATTAAGGGGTGATTGTGGGCTCAATCGATTGTGCTAGGTTTGTGCTCGTTTGTGCTGACATTATTTTCGTTTGTGCTCCCTTCCTTCTAGGGGCGGGGCAATTGAAATGGTGCTTCGCCCTTTCAAAATTGGGGGACGGGTGTGGGGTCAACCGATTGTGCTAGGTTTGTGCTCGTTTGTGCTGGCATTATTTTCGTTTGTGCTTACTCCCTTTTCTTAAAAATAAATATAGGTCATGGGCGGGGCGCCTGAAATGGTGCTACGTCACCTCAAGATTAAGGGGTGAGTATGGGGTCAATCGATTGTGCTAGGTTTGTGCTCGTTTGTGCTGACAATATTTTCGTTTGTGCCCCCTCCCTCCTCTGGGCGGGGCATCTGAAATGGTGCCCCGCCCTTTCAAAATTGGGGGACGGGTGTGGGGTCAATCGATTGTGCTAGGTTTGTGCTCGTTTGTGCTGACATTATTTTCGTTTGTGCTCCCGGCCTTCCAAGGTGGAGCGTCAGAAATGCTTTCTGAGAACCCTCGGAAATGAATCTTGATGAAAATGGTTTGCAGTGAGTGGCGAGCATTTTTTTTTCAAAGTCCACTTGATTTTGCACTCTGCATTATTTTCAAACTGGTTTTTTCCATTTTTTAAACTTCAAAATTTTTTCAACGCAAATTTTTGAAGTCCAAAATTTTTTGCTCAGAATTTTTTAAACTTCTACATTTTTTTTCAACAAAAATTTTCAAACTCTGAATTTTTTCTGTAAATTTTTCGAATTTTAAATTTTTCCAATGTAAATTTTCAAATTCTGAATTTTTCTCCTGTAAAATCTTCCCTCTAAATTTTTTAAACTTCAACACTTCTACGTAAATCGGAATCTTCTTCAGGAATATTCTGAAAAATACAATTGAAAATTATTTTTCACAACTACATTGAAAATAATGAAATATACAATAAAAAAAAAATAATAAATGTCTTTATTGTATGTTTCATTATTTTATTTTCGATGTTGTTGTTAAAAATAATTTTCAATCGTATTTTTCAGAATATTCTTGAAGAAGACTCCGATTTACGTTTCAGAAGTTTTGAAGTTGGAAAAATTTACAGGAAAAAAAGTTGATAGGTAGTTTGAAAATTTGCGTTGAAAAAATATAAAAGTATGAAAAATTTTGAGAAAAAAATTTCAAACTTGAAAAAGTTACGTTGAAAAAATTTTGAAGTTTGAAAAATGGAAAAAACCAGTTTGAAAATAATGCAGAGTGCAAAATCAAGTGGACTTTGAAAAAAAAATGCTCGCCACTCACTGCAAACCATTTTCATCAAGATTCATTTCCGAGGGTTCTCAGAAAGCATTTCTGACGCTCCACCTTGGAAGACCGGGAGCACAAACGAAAATAATGTCAGCACAAACGAGCACAAACCTAGCACAATCGATTGACCCCACACCCGTCCCCCAATTTTGAAAGGGCGGGGCACCATTTCAGATGCCCCGCCCAGAGGAGGGAGGGGGCACAAACGAAAATATTGTCAGCACAAACGAGCACAAACCTAGCACAATCGATTGACCCCACACTCGTCCCCCAATCTCGAATGGGCGGGGTACCATTTCAGATGCCCCGCCCATAGAGGGGAGAGAGCACAAACGAAAATATTGTCAGCACAAACGAGCACAAACCTAGCACAATCGATTGAGCTCACAATCACCCCTTAATCTTGAATTGACGTAGCACCATTTCAGGCGCCCCGCCCTTGACCTATATCCATTTTTAGAGAAAGGAAGCGAGCACAAACGAAAATAATGCCAGCACAAACGAGCACAAACCTAGCACAATCGATTGACCCCACACTCGTCCCTCAATCACAAATGGGCGGGGCACCATTTCAAGCGCCCCGCCCAGGGTATAGAACATCTGTGAAAATCAAAAAAAGGGTCAGAATGTAAATTTTTTCAAAATGTAAAAGCAGCACAAACCTCTCCGTGAGTAGCACAAACGATTGGTACTGTTATAATTTTTTAAAAGTTTTATCTTCAAGGTTTTTCAGAAAGCATTTCAGACGCCCCGCCCACAGAAGGGAGGGAGCACAAACGAAAATAATATCAGCACAAACCAGCACAAACCTAGCACAAACGATTGACCTCACTCCCACCCCTCTATCTTGAATGGGCGGGGCATCATTTCAACTGCCCCGCCCATAAAAGGGAGGGAGCACAAACGAAAATAATGCCAGCACAAACCAGCACAAACCTAGCACAAACGATTGACCTCACTCCCGACCCTCTATCTTGAATGGGCGGGGCACCATTTCACCCGCCCCACCCTGACCTATATTCATTTTCAGGGAAAGGGAATGAGCACAAACGAAACTAATGCCAGCACAAACCAGCACAAACCTAGCACAAACGATTGACCCCACTCCCACCCTCCTATCACAAATGGGCGGGGCGGGTGAAATGGACGTGATGTCAAGCTATATTTTGAAGAAAAAATCATGACTCTAGCCCTTCATTATTCCGAGATATGGGCTTTTAAAGTTTTTAATTTTAAAAAAAAACTGTTTTGAGAAAATTAAGTTCAAAGTTTTTTTATTAAAAAAAAAAAACGATTTCTCGAGTTCAACTTCACCAATCTGGCTGAAATTTCGATATGTTGTTTCATTGATACAGATGAATCAATCGTGAAAGTTTCGTCAACTTCTGTTGACAACTTGTTGATTTATGTTAAAAAAACACGGTTTTTGGACAAAAAAATGAATAAAAAATCGATTTTTCGACTTCAACTTCACCAAAATGTGACTGAAATTTCAGCGTTGAAATTTTTTGAAAAGTTTATAATAAAATGAACAAAGAAACACTTTTCTAAATGATTTATCCTTTTTTTTGATTTTCAAAAAAATCCATAGTAGAAAATTTTCAAAGAAATAATTCAAATTTATTTTAATGGCCAAAAGAATTTTTCGGTCAACTTTTTAAATCACTTGATGAATAACTTGAATTTTATGAAAATTTCGTCAACCAAGATGCAGTCGTCTGCACCGCCGCCACCATAAGAATTTTTAGAGAAATTTCATCAAAAATTAATCCAGCAACCTAAAAAAAATTGGCTTAACTTTGAGTTGTAAGTATGAGTGAGCGATTTGCATTAGACGAAAATAAAAAATTCCTAAAATTCGCAATCGGTAACTATTTAACTAGGCTCCCGGTAGAGGACGAAAAGTGGTACCCAAATTAAAGGTCAATGGTTCAGGGAAGTGTAAAAGCTCATATCGCACCTCTTTAAAAGGTGACCGACGATCTCAGCAGGCAACGTTTCCCAAAAGTTGCAAAAAATTACCTTTTTTAAAAAAAAATGATCCCTTCATGAAACCTTCTAGTTCCGTCTCCCTTCGTATTGGGGCGCTCAAAATTTTATTGGAAGATCTTCCACTCAGAGTAAACCACCACCTGAATTGTTAAAATCCAACGCGTTTAATTAGATTACAAAAATGAAAATTTGTACCATTTTCGAACTTTTTCACACCAAAAATTGTAAATTTTTTCACAATCTGGCTCGCCTTATTTTCTCAAAAAAATATATGTGCTTCAGATCGATGAATTCCATGCAATCTCATGCAATATTTCTATCTTGCTCTACTAAATAAATAATTGAATGAGAAGGGAAGAGGCGCACAAATAAAGTGTTCATAAAATTTCGATGAATATCCGTCATTTTGCAAATAAAGAAATTAATTTTGAGCGAAGGCAAGGCGAAAATGTTTGCGGAAAAAACGATTGAAAGTTAAAATTTCACGATTTTTCAAAATTTCAATTATCAAAGAAAACAATACGAAAAAAAATTATGCCCAGGAATTAAGATTTGAGCCAAAATTCGTACTTTTTTCAAACCTCTTCGTATATTCGGACTCGTTCAACAAAAATCATACTTTTTCGGATTTTTAGACATTTCACACTATGTAGACACCTTGAAATCTAAGATATGTTTTTTTCGGACTCGCCCTAATATAATGTCCCACTCAAAGTGAAAATTTCAATTGGCAGCACTATCTACTGCAAAAAAACCAAAAAACTTGATTTTAACGAAACAAAAAATATTTACTAAGGTACTTTTTAAGTCACTGATGAACAACTTGAATTTTATTAGAATTGTGTAAATAAAAATGCATTTGGCGGCACCTCCGGGACAATTTTTAGGAAAATTTTATCAAAAATTATTTTAGGTGGTCAAAAAATTTCTCATCGTTGCTCGGGGGTGAATATAGTAAAAATTTTAAAAAATTTACATTCGTGATCTGCAACTTTCAACTCTCTTGTAGAGGGCAAAAAGTGGTATCCAAATTCAAGGTCATTAATTCAGAGAGATGTTTGACCGAAGTCCCCAGCCAGTTGGTTTGCCCAAAAGTCTCAAAAATCTCGTTTTTTACAAAAATTAATGATGCCCATTTACCTAGAGGTCTCTTGCTCCGTCTTCCTTGGGAGTTGAGAGCTCAAAATTTTTTGGGTCTCTTACTCAAGATAAACTACGTACTTATTCAATTTTCATAAAAATCCAATGATAATTTACTTCTATTGAATTGAAATTGAAATTAATACTCACCAATCTCGAATATTTTCGCATTCCAGTTCTGCCAATTTCAAGTAGACAAGTCCCTGAAAACAGAATTTCAAATTAGACACAAAAAATTCTCAATTTTTAAAAACAGCACATAAAAATAATTATAATTCAAATTATAATTGAAAGACAAAATACATGAAAAGACACGGTACTTCAAGCAGATAAGAAAATCAAACGACCGCGCGATAAAATTATTATAAGTACCGATTTTCATCGATGCCCATACGCTGCCATATACTTGGGATAAAGTTTAAGCCGGATTTCGCTCAACGACGACAACGGTGCGGTAAAACAACGCGTATTATTACATTTACAACGTTGAAATTACGCGAAAAGGGATTTGTTTTATTAAAAGGTTACGGTAGTAGGTATCGAATTTGCATGCGACTAAAGGGAAATATTAAACAGCGCGGGTAGGATGGTTGCTCAGCATAGTTTCACTTATAGCTACGTAGAACATATCACACAGGTCTTCTAAAACACGACCTCGAGAGTTATAAAATCCGGGCAAAGTTCAACCGGAGAGATTCGAAATGATTCGGAGTGTTTTGAGAATAGATACGCGCACTTCGGTGGGATTACTTGAACATGTTGTTATAGAGATGAAATTTACGAAAATGCAATTTTATGGATACGTAGTTGTTTTATGTAGATGGTGATGACGGAAGTGCGAAATAAAATATTAAAATGATGAGTTGAAATAATCCATTTTTTAAATCGATAAACATGAAAATAAAGAAATTAGCAAGGCAGACAAAAGCTAAATTTAAACATATACCACAATACCTCAAAATATATTCAGAGTGTTTTATAATATTTTGGTACCTATTTCCTTCTATTTAGTAATGAAGGCAGGTCATTCTGATCGAAGAATTCGTGTTTGCCTATATTCAAAATTTCAGGTGCAAAATTCAATCGATTTTTTTGAAACATACAAATTTTCTGAAACGACTTGTTTTTATTTTTATTAAATTACAATCAGACTACATTTTTTGCAAGAAAAAGTTCAAATTATTGAAAATTTCTGTAAAATTTTTACGTCGCGTCGGTTTCGAGTCTGTGATTTCAACTCTCAAAAAAACAATGAATTGTCACAAATTTTCATAAAAATTTAAAATTAAGACAATATTTACCCTTCCCTTCACTTCAGAAAAACCCAAAGTTGAGATTTACAAGTTTGAAAAAAAAACAAAACAAAACAACTCATAGAATTTTTCTGATTTTAAATCCTCATATCCCCACTTTTTTTCAATATTCTCACAATATGACATTTTTTATAACTAGAAACAGAAAAAAAATGTTGTTCTTCAAGTCCCCCCCCCCCCCCGACAAAATCAGTGAAAATAAGTAGGTATCGATGAAGATCAAATGGCTTTTTAAAAATTCAAAGAACGAATTAAACTTGAGGGAATCGCTAAAAATAAAGTTTTGAATTTTTTCAAAATTATTTTTCGTTTGAAATATTTAGTGAAAATAAGGACAGAAATGGGCCGGTTTAAATCAGATAAATCTCCATCATTTTTGAACGTAGCAGCGTAGAAAAGATGCAGTTTGCGATGATGAACCATTTTTTGTGTTCGATTTTTTGATTGGAAGTCATTTACGGTCGCTCAAATAGACTATAAAGAGGTAATCTGATTTAAAACCTGACATCAGATTCGTATTCAGCAAGTCTGATTTCCTCTTAGTGCATTTTTAAAACGACCATAATATTGCTCAAAGTCTCAAAATTCTTTTTTCACTTTAAGAAACATCAATCTGCGACTTTTTAAAAAAATTGATAGGTCAATGACCTTCAATGAAAAAACCAATCAGATTACGAGATTCAGCATCTGAAATCGCATCTTTCAGTGCTAATCTATTCAAAAAAAAAATAGGTAGACAAGTTTTATTTTGGAAGAAAAGCTTTTGCATCATGGAAACGTTAGGGAGTGAAATCTTGGAATTGGGGTTTAGAAGATGTAAAAATGAGTTAAAATTCTGATAAAAATTGAAAAGCCACAAAAATCTAAAATTTAATTCTCTAAAAACGGAAAAGAAAAACTACCAAATTTTAGATTTTTCGATAGTTGACAAATTTTGGAAAATTTTTTAAGAAAGCTCTCTGCACAATTTAATTTTTTAGTCATAATTTGATGTCCAAAATTCGAAAAATCTCATAATAAATTTAAAATTTCTATAACTTTTTGGCATTTTATCACATTTTTTCTTGAAATTTGTAAAAAATTTTACGTTTTTTCAAATTTAATAAAATGATACTCGTACAAAGGATTTTTTAAAAAAATTGATATTTGGGCTCATATGAGCTCCCATCTTCTTCCAGAGTTGAAATGACAAGGTACTCATAAAATACAATTTTTTTCATTTGGATGAAATTTTTTGTAGCCGATGGACCCAAAATTGAGGTGGTGTGGGGGGGGGAGGAATGAACGATGTTCAAAAAAATTATTCGAGTTTAATACTACATTGTTGGCTGGATAGACTAGAAAAGTAAAATTTAAAATTTCAAAATCGATTCATATCTTCCGATCGCGCAAGAGACTTCAATTCTTCAAAAATTGCCAAAATTTCAAAAATTTCGAAAAAATAAAAAATTGACTAAAATTAATTTTAGAGCTTCTGTAGTGACTATCTAGACCAAAATGAACTTTTAAAAAAAAATCAGAGTTTTATAACTTTTTTCAATTTTTTTCAGAGGTGAAGAAATAAGAGAAATTTAAAAAAACTATAAAACATGGATTTTTTCAAAAAAAGCTGTGCTTTTTGCTTTAAATAGGCCCTAAATAAGCTCTAAAATTTATTTTGATGAATTTTGATTTTTTTTCAAATTTTTAAAAATTTCTGAAAATGTGAATTTATGATAATTTTTAAAGAATTGAAGGCTCTTGCGCGATCGAAAGATATGAATCGATTTTGAAATTTTTTATTTTATTTTTCTAGTTTATCCAGCCAACAACTTTGTGAGGGTAACTTTTCAAAAATCAAAATTTTTGGTTTTTCGGCCCACCCTACTCTGCATACCATATCAATTCGTCAAAATTTTTCGATTTTTTCTAAGTCTTAAAAAATTTTATCTGTTAGCGGTGGAAAAAACTTGATGGGCAAATTCGATCTTCTTTTAATAGATTGACTTTTAGCACTAAAAATTCCATGTTAATAACAGCAATCTTGAAGGATTATTCGTGGACAAAAATATCGTTTTTTTTTTTTTTAATGACTCTAGTTTGAGGCAACCTGGCTCACGCCTCAAAGATCCCCGAAAGCTAAAATTTTTCTGTACAATTTCAACTCAAATTACATCACTTATCAAAAAATTGACGAACTAGAAGAACTCACTCGATCATGGGAATAAAAATTAATTTTCATATCCCACAGCCACACAGACCGAAAGAAAAACACCACATCCGCCATTTTTCCGAATAACTTATCCATTTATTTACATTGAAAACTCAGTTTGCACAAGTTCAACGAAGAATACCTAATCGAGCTGTGGCAAAACGGTATAAACAGGATTCCACCTCATCCTCGACAAACAACCAGCACACCAAAGAAACAGCATACCAATTAAGGTCGTATCGCAGCATAAAAGTCCTACCAAACTCTCGCCAAATTACAAATGTAAAACCTCACACTGTTGGAAAAAAAATCGCCACTTTCAAAACTTTCGTTTTATTCGCGTAAATGTTACTCGTACTTCGTTACTTTCGGTACCCACGAGTTTTGCTTTCTGGTGTTAAAAACATGAATGAATGTTTAATTAGCGACGTTTACTCCTTGCCCTTTGCCATTTCACGAAGTCGGCGGCGATGGGGTGTCCGTGTCTTTCTTGTCGAATTCTAGGGTACTTTGAGTTTACACTCGCAATTACAGTGGCAATTTCACGTCGTCGGGGGATTCGAGATTAAAAACAGGTCATCACTCGATATAACTTGGAAATCAAGTTAGAATTCTGTGCTCCCGGTTGAAATTACTGGTACGAGTATTCACGTCTCGTCGTATCGCTGGATGATTTTTACAACTGAAAGCGTACTATTCGTGGTATATTTTGTTACTTTTATAATTAGTTATATGAACTGAGAATTAATAAGGGAGATATCCCCTCTCTTCTCTCATCCTCCTACAAATTCGTGGAGAAAATTCCGCACGTTCGTCGACCTTAACCCAATCTCGACAAGACCACTGAAACCAAGACGAGGGAAACGCTCTGCACCTAATAAGGTCCCATCTTCGGTGAATACAGTATGACACAGAAGTCTTGCCAACTTGAAACACTTCTCAATATTTAAGAACTGAAAAGAGATACAGAGACGGTTCAAACGACAACGTGTTCCTGGCGACGAGGACATTGAAGACCGATAATCAAACTTCTAGTCCTACCCATTGGGTTTCCCCAAATTGAGAAACCGGTTCGGGACAAAAATGGGAGTCCGTTTTTTTTTATTGAAATAAAGTCTACACACTGGCACGATCAAAAAGTGCTATTTTTTTGAAACCGGTTCAGAAGTTTTGAACCAGTTGTCAACAATATCCTAAAAAGTGGAAATTTGTAAAAAAAGTTTGAAACAAAAGTTGTAGAGAATTAAAAAACAATTATTTTTTGTTCTATAATTTTTTTTTTCGATCTTGCAATAGGAAGAAGTTATCGTAGAAAAAGTTGGAGTATAATTTTTTCTTTGCGAGTCAATAACCAGTTATCAAAAAGTGGATATATCGGAAAAAGTGTGAAATAAAAGTTGTAGAGAATTGAGAACTGAACATTTTACGTTCTGTAACTTTTTTTCCATCTTGTAATGGAAAGAAGTTATCGTACAAAAAGTTGGAGTATAATTTTTTCTTTTTCAAGCCATAACTCTTCTCCATTGTTAGATGAAAAAAAAAATACAGAACATAAAATGTCCAGTTTTCAATTCTCCACAACTTTTATTTCAAACTTTTTTTGATATCTCCACTTTTTGATAACTGGTTATCGACTTTGAAAAAATTGAGTTCATTTTGAACCAGTTTCAAAAAGGGGAGATATCGAAAAAAGTTTGAGATAAAAGTTGTATAGAATTGAAAATTGAACATTTCACGTTCTGTAACTTTTTTTCCATCTAGCAATGGAGAAGAGTTGTGGCTTGAAAAAGAAAAAATTATACTCCTACATTTTGTAAGATAACTTCTTTCCATTGCAAGATGGAAAAAAAGTTGCGGAATGTAAAATGTTCAGTTCATAATTCTCTACAACTTTTATCCCAGACTTTTTTCGATACATCCACTTTTTGATAACTGGTTATTTTGACGCAAAGAAAAAATTATACTCCAACTTTTTGTACGATAACTTTTTCCTATTGAAAGATGGGGAAAAAGTTGAAAGACAAAAAATGATTGTTTTTCAATTCTCTACAACTTTTGTTTCAAACTTTTTTTCATATTTCCACTTTTTCGGATATAATTGACAACTGGTTTAAAACTGCTGAACCGGTTTCAAAAAAACATAGCACATTTTGATCGCGCCAGTGTGTAGACTTTATTTCAATAAAAAAAAAACAGACCCCCATTTTTTGACCCAAACCGGTTTCTCAATTTGGGTACACCCAATGGGTAGGACTAGAAGTTTGATTATCGATCTTCAATGTCCTCGTCGCCAGGAGCACGTTGCCGTTTGAACCGTCTCGGCATCTCATTTCAGTTCAGAAATTTTGAGGAATCTTTCAAGTAGGCAAGACTTCTGTGTCATACTGTAAATATCATTCCGCTAGATGGCTTTTCAAACCGTGAATTTCTCCGGCTCAGGAATCACACGCACGCGACCACTCTGCGCCCAACGAACTTTCATCCCGCTCTCCTGGCTCTCGTCGCGTTAACGTTTTAATCTAATTTACCGTGGCGAACGTTTATCGAACTTCGCACCGGGCGAGGTTCGCCAAAGACTGGGGAGATCATATCGTCGTAAATTATACGTAATTTTGCCCCGACGAAAAAAAAATGCTCGTTCGCGTTTTCATCTGTGATTTCGGAAATCTTTTCAATTACACGGTTTAACGCTGCGCAAAACGGAGGAAACCCGGCCGAGATTCGACGTTCTCGTAAATTGTTATATGGCCTGGGTCGGGTACGGTGCATGCACGCCCGCATCGCTGTGGCGCGTTTCGTTGGTATCTGGGGACGATGGATAAGCTACATTATCTTCAAATACGAGTATGTGTGTTGTAAACCATATGGGAAATGTACGTATACGCGTATAATACGTTGTATCTTCCCAATTTCAAAAACCTCCTTTATTACGTAGCGTCGAATTTAATTCGAAGGCCTTAGGTACTTTAAAACGGCGCCGCTTTTCAAATATTTATGTGCACAGGATGTCTCCTCCTGCAGCTCGGATCGAAACGTACGCAGTCGAGAATACCAAACGGAATATTCGATTTGGTAATTAAGTATTCGAGTTTGCGTTCTGGATTGTGAGGTGGGGAGTAGGGAGGAGAAGAATGAAATTCGCGAAATTTATAATTTTTCTAATTCGTCGTGTACGATTTTCACTCATAAAAAATGCCCATTGTTCAACGTCTACCGAAAGTTTCCACAGTGAAGGATCTGAAACCAAGGGAGAGATTTTTCTCATAGTAAAATTTATTCAAAAAAATTGAATGAGAATTATGGTTTCGAAATGTGATTAAATTCATTGAAAAGAGTCAGGCCGA
This sequence comes from Pseudococcus viburni, assembly GCA_033439095.1. NCBI lineage: Eukaryota > Metazoa > Arthropoda > Insecta > Hemiptera > Pseudococcidae > Pseudococcus > Pseudococcus viburni. The sequence continues at coordinate 2,953,630 of JAVBJF010000004.1, read as the reverse complement.
ATAAGGGGTGAATTTGGCTCCCGTTTCGATTTTCGATCGAACCCTCCCCGATGTTGTTCCTTGAAGTACAAAAAATCTGGAAAAAATGTTGACTCCTCCCTCATCCCCCTCCCTTCCGGAGCTATAGTCATTTCATTGCATCATTTTCGAGAATTTTTAAATTTCAACGAAAATGAAGAAAATTTTTCGATCATCGGCACAAAGTTACATCTCGTAGAGGTGTATTTGAAATAATTTTTTCATCAATTTTGGTGCACTACTTCATGAGCTATTGGCTATTTGAAATTTTCAAATGTAAAAAGGACTTTGATAGCGAAGTTGGGCTACCTTACGAAAATATCCCAAAATATGTTTTCGAACGTAGATTCACCTTATGTATTCACTTTGGCAATTTCGATGTCGCAAAGGCCGAAAATCGCGAAAAACCCGTGAAAAAGTATTGTTATTTTAGCAAATTTTTCAAATTTTGTGGGTTTTTTACGAAAAAAATGATCAAATGAAGAAACTAACGTCGTATTCTTGTTTACGGGGTCAAAATACCCCGATAAACACCCCTTTCGCGATCGTTTTACTAGAAGGTTCGAAATTCACTTTTTTTGTTATGGAAAATCAATGGAAAAAGGGAATTTTGAGACTTGAAGTAAAACGATCGTGGGGGGGGGGTTATCGGGGTATTTTCACCCCCTAAACACGAATCCGACGTTAGTTTCATCACTTGGTCACTTCGTTCCATATAAAACAAAATAACAACATTTCTGCACGGGCTTTTACGATGGCCCTTGATTCAAAAAATAACCAAAATTGAATATACGGGGAAATTCTACATAAAAAATTTCGCTTATATGGCGTTTTTCACGTTCAAAAACCAACAACCACCCTGGAAAGAAATTACCAGAAAATTTGTTTTTTTATGGAGCGAAAATGCTTCCAGAATTTTTTAACATCAAGAAACACCATCGAGTGGGTGAGGGGGTAGATCTAAAATCAGGAGGGGGCCAAATGCATCCTTTTTCCGGCCAGACCCTTTAAAGAGATATCATAAAACTCATTGTGGACTTGGAATTTCAAAAAAAAATTGCTTGATCTGAATCAGGGTAAAAATTTTTTTCATCATTTGAAGGATTTTTATAATTTTTAATCGTATTTCATCGTGGAATTTTTCAAAAAATTCATCATGAATCACATAATTTTTACAATTTAAAAAAAAAATCGCTCGTTCGGTGGAGTTAAAAAATGAGTAATTTTTTCATAACAACTAAAATTTCAATTATGAACACAATTTTTTGGGATTTTTTTTTGTAAAACTGCCCATCAAAATTTTATAAAAATAGGTAGTACAAATTGAAATTCATTTGGTAGGATTGTCATGATATTTTTTGAAGGAAGAGTATCCTCAAGGGCAAATTTTGGACTAGAGATCAATAAGAGCTCAAATGTTCTAAAACTGTTATGTGATGCCCTTGATACAAATCAGGCACATGGTTTTCCCAAGAAACCCTTTTGGGAGACGATATAGGTGTTTGAAATGGGAAATTTTTAAAATTTTCCTAGTAAGTTTTCTCATTTATTGAAGTGTAACGAAATTTTAGGCGCCAGGGACAATTTTTGAGGCTTTGACCATTTTTGGATCAAAATGAACAATTTTTTTCTATTTTGAATTTTTTTCATCGATTCTCAATGAAAACCCATTATGATTTGAAAGTACTTGGAGGCTCTTCATTATGTTGAATCTGCAGTCAAATACTTATCAATAGAAATTGGAAAAGTTACTAGAAAATGAAATTCATTTCGTTAAATATGAAGAACATTTTCTAGTCATCTAAAATAATTTTAGTTAAATTTAAAAAAAAAAATATATCATGGCAGAGTTGTGAATTGCATTTTGATTTAACTAATTCTTGGAAAATTTCAATTGGCAGCACTGGTGCAAACATGAATTTTATGAAAATTGTAAAATGCAGTTGGCAGCACTGTCATAAACATTTTCAGATAAATTTCATCAAACATTATTCTAGGACCGAAAATTTTTTGCCGAAATTTTTAGATGTTTGAGTGAGAGATTTTAATTTTATAATGATAAAATAACTCTAAAATTTGAGATCCTCAACTTTGCAACTTCCCGGTAGATGGCGAAATGTGATACTCAAAATTCTTCAAAAATTGCCAAAAATTCAAGATTTCAAAAATTTCGAAAAAATTTAAAATTGATTAAAATTAATTTTAGAGCTTATTTGGTGACCATCTAAAAAGAACTTTTTTTGAAAAAATCAGTGTTTTATAACTTTTTTCAATTTTTATTCAGAGGTGAAGAAATATAAGAAAGGGTACCGGCGGTTAAGATAGGCGAATCTGCCCCCGAGCTGGAATTCGAAACTAACCGACGGAATTTGGTTCTTGGGGTCTGAAAACCACGTGGTAAAAATTTTGGCCCCCTACCCCTCTCCTATCCATAGTTATGGGCCAAAACGTTCTTTTTTTCAGCCTTCTCATTAAGAATTTTTATTTTCGCGAGTTTTCAACCAAATTTTCTCAAACTTGGGTGGGTGGTACACCATACTGAGGGGTATTAGTGGGTGGTTTGAAAAAATTTTTCGATGATTTCTTCTTGCTGAAATTCGTGTTTTAAAACTTCAAATCGAGTTTTCTACATGATGGTTCAGAGGGGCAATTCTGAAAAAAATATATTTTATGTACCTAGTCCCTATCTACAACGTGATATTTTTTTCAAAATTTTTCATGTGGTAGAACATCTTGAAAAATGCGAAAACCCGTTTTTCCACCACGTTTTTCACTCATAAAATGGTCATTTTTGGTCGAAATTTTTTTTTCTGTAATTATACCCCAAAATACATATTTGGACACCACTTGTCAGATTTTCACTTCATTTCACTCCATTTTCATGATATAGCAGAAGAATCAAAATTGAACATTTCACTTTCTTTGCATACAAAATTACCATACGAAAACAATCAACAGATTCTTGTTCAGCAACTTAAACAACCTTTCGAAAACTTCATTTGTATGATAAAAACACTCATATACTTTTTTTAGTAATACCCCGCTACCCCCACCATCAGAATAATTATATGTACTCAAAAATCTGGCGACCGTTCGTCTGGCTTTGTGTTGTGCGCTGGAAAGGAACGTGATAACGTGATGAATTCCACACATTTGAACGCCATTTATCGTAATCAACGTGAAGTAGAAAATCTGGTAACACTGGCGACAGTTTGTCTAGCTAGTTATGTGGCTAGAGGGGAGCTTGGTGACAGTTATGAAATGGTGAAGTCGATAGAAATCACAGAGCTTTCTAGTTTTGTTGAGAATTTGATCGATGATGCCAGTGAAAATAGTTCTATACTAAAACACGTCGCAGACTACACGATGCCGGAAGAAAAATTGTATATTTGCACCAGATTAAATTGGGAACAATTGAATGAACTGAACGAGATGTTACCATCCATTAGAAATTCCAGTAGGTAACAGAGAAAAAATTGAAGCTCCAGTGGTATTCCTATTTAAATTGAGGTCTGGGAATTCCAATAGTTTAATCGCCGCCATGTTAGATTTAAAAAATGAACGAGATGTCACAAGTTATTTTGACTCTGTATTGAAAGCTTTTCAAAAAGATGTTCTGGAAAAAAAATTTAAGATTAATTCGTACTCGAGGGAATTCCTCATTACACAGACATCAGAAATCGCCAAACGTTTGCACAATTTTGATGATAGGCTTGTGCTAATTTGTGACGGCACATATTTGAGGCACCAAAAGAGTGCGAACAATGCTTACCAACCCAAATCCTATTCTGGGCATAAGCATACCCATCTCGTAAAGCCGTTCACCACATGTATAACAAATGACGTGTTTTAGAATAGAACTACTGGCACTGGCATCATGGATCAAATTCTCAACAAAACTAGAAAGCTCTGTGATTTCTATCGACTTCACCATTTCATAACTGTCACCAAGCTCCCCTCTAGCCACATAACTAGCTAGACAAACTGTCGCCAGTGTTACCAGATTTTCTACTTCACGTTGATTACGATAAATGGCGTTCAAATGTGTGGAATTCATCACGTTATCACGTTCCTTTCCAGCGCACAACACAAAGCCAGACGAACGGTCGCCAGATTTTTGAGTACATATAATTATTCTGATGGTGGGGGTAGCGGGGTATTACTAAAAAAAGTATATGAGTGTTTTTATCATACAAATGAAGTTTTCGAAAGGTTGTTTAAGTTGCTGAACAAGAATCTGTTGATTGTTTTCGTATGGTAATTTTGTATGCAAAGAAAGTGAAATGTTCAATTTTGATTCTTCTGCTATATCATGAAAATGGAGTGAAATGAAGTGAAAATCTGACAAGTGGTGTCCAAATATGTATTTTGGGGTATAATTACAGAAAAAAAAATTTCGACCAAAAATGACCATTTTATGAGTGAAAAACGTGGTGGAAAAACGGGTTTTCGCATTTTTCAAGATGTTCTACCACATGAAAAATTTTGAAAAAAATATCACGTTGTAGATAGGGACTAGGTACATAAAATATATTTTTTTCAGAATTGCCCCTCTGAACCATCATGTAGAAAACTCGATTTGAAGTTTTAAAACACGAATTTCAGCAAGAAGAAATCATCGAAAAATTTTTTCAAACCACCCACTAATACCCCTCAGTATGGTGTACCACCCACCCAAGTTTGAGAAAATTTGGTTGAAAACTCGCGAAAATAAAAATTCTTAATGAGAAGGCTGAAAAAAAGAACGTTTTGGCCCATAACTATGGATAGGAGAGGGGTAGGGGGCCAAAATTTTTACCACGTGGTTTTCAGACCCCAAGAACCAAATTCCGTCGGTTAGTTTCGAATTCCAGCTCGGGGGCAGATTCGCCTATCTTAACCGCCGGTACCCTTTAAAAAAAAAACATAAAACATGGGTTTTTTTGAAAAAAGTTGTGCTTTTTGTTTTAGATAGTCCCTAAATAAGCCCCCAAACTGATTTCAATGAATTTTGATTTTTTTTTTTAAATTTAAAATTTCTGAAAATATATTGAATTTTTGGCAATTTTTGAAGAATTGAAGGCTCTTGCGCGATCGGAAGATACGAATCGATTTTGAAATTTTTCATTTTAGTTTTCTAGTCTATCTAGCCAACAACTTTTGCAGGGGTAACTTTTCAAAAATCAAAATTTTTGGTTTTTCGGCCCACCCAATTTCTCATACTCGTGAATTTTTTCAAACATTTTACGAAATCAGCAAAAATTTACTGTATTTTTTACTTTTCAACAGTGATAATTCAACATTTGAATTTTTTTCAAGGGTTCTTAAAATTGATTGCTTAAAAAACAAATCGAGCCAACATTCGTGGAATAAATCTTCAAACTGAATTTCAAGCTGTGATGCTAATTAAGTAGATTGAAAATTAATACATTTGGCTCAAACCACAACTTTTTAGCTTTCAAGGGGTCCCCAGAATATCAAAAATGAAAAAGAAAATTCGAAAATGAAAGCTTTCGAAACCAGAGAAAAGTTTAACTCGGCGTGATTTTTACAGAATAGAGATCAATCAAATAATTTTGAACCATAAAAATCTTTGTGAGAGAAAATTGATGAGAAAAATATAAATTAAATTTTTGAAAAACTGAAAAAATCTTTCATAGAAATTGTCCAAAATAATATTCATTTTACTCCAATAAATTGCTACACTCAAAAAAATTTACCCAAAGATTCTAAAAATTTTCAAAGTTTTCCACTTTGAGGACTCATATGTCTTCCAAAGGGACTTTTTGGGAAAACCAACGCTAATTCGTATCAAGGGCATCATACATGTGCAAAAAATCTAGGACATTCAAGTTCGTATTGGTCACCAACCCAAAATCTGCACTCATTATAAACACTGAAAAGATATTTTTTCCATCGAGAAATATTTTCAATTTGTTGAGGTAAAGAAGTGAGAGATTTCTAGATGGTAAAAATAATTTTAAAAATCTTGAAATTCTCGACCTTATAAACTTTCAACTCTCTTATTACGGGCAATAAAAGGTGTCGATAATTCCAGTTTCGAAAAATTCTCGCATCAAGGTCACTTGAAAATCTTGAAAATTTTCATCCGTTGGCTCGATTTCAAATTAACCAGGTCCGAAATACCGTTCAAATAACCTTTTTTTTTCTCAATGTCAATGTCACTAACGAATTTCAACCTTTCTGCCACATTCCAAAAAAAAAAAAATAGGGGACGAAAAGAAACCGAAACGAATAATCAAATTTATCTCAAAAACAACAATTCCATCGCAAATTTCACGATAAAGCTAACATTCTGCGAGTTGGTTTTCAATCAGTGCCGGTGCGTGGTGGAAATTTTCAAAACTATGACCGCTAAGATATCTAAGTAAATAATATAACTTTCTATTTATACTTCAAATACTTAGGTATCTAGTAAATTTACACAGCACACAAAAAAATCCATACACGTGGTTATGTGCTTGTTCACCTTCAAATGACTTCGAATATACCTTTATTATCGAATGTTAGCCGAGTAAATATTTCTTCGAGTAGGAAACTTGTTTAATTTTTTTTATTAAATCGAGTAGGTAACCTACATATTTAGATATGATATGACATTGAGGTTAACGAACATCATTTTCATTTCAGGTTTCGGATTCGTGTCAAAAATACCGCGCACATTCCCAAATACCCGTCAGTCAGCATGTAAAAAGGGTGAGAATACAATTTATCATTAAAAAATACCGATAATCTTGCATTAATTTATTAAACGTGGAAAAAAATCAGATAAAAAAGTAAGCAGCTATCAAAGAAATTGAATACAAAACGACCCTTCTCGTATGTAATTTCACTTCGCAATCCAAACGAGGAGATTCGAGATAACCAGGATATTTCGAATGATTTTTTTACTTTCCGATACAACCGACGTTATTCCTCATACGTACGTGGAAATCGTGCGAAAAAAACGTCGGTTATTTCGAAACTAGAAAGAGAATAGAATTGTGTGGGTGTCAGAGGTGCAGAACGTGAAAGCCAAAACCACCGACAATTTCCTTTTGCTATATTCCAAAAAGCTGGAGAAAAATTTCGTTCGACCGCACATTACGCAGTATAGGTCGAAATGGGCATTGGGCAAAAAACCAGGCACACTTTTGACACCGAAATAGGCTGCTTTTTAACTTGGTCGTCGTCGTTGGTCGGCGACGCGACGTGGCGTACGTAAACACGTCGAAGTTTTTTTATTCGGCGAGAAAAAAAAGGAGACAAAACTTTATACGACTCTCGAGCGGATTCCAATTAGGTTGGCTTTTTTTTTTGTTGGTAAGTGTACAATATGTACGATAATTTGCTGGTATAAAGCGTTACTTTTTTATTCGGGGGTTCGATTATCGCTCGGATTTTTCAGAACGTGGGATACGAGGTCGTAAAATTACGAAGGTTCTAGAATGAACTACATAATTAGCTATTGAGGTCAAAAAGTCGCCCAATTTACGCCCACGAGTCGTAAAATTGTAATACAAGCGGAGACTTGGATGAGAAAATATTCCATTAGCAAAATTAATGAGCTTAAAGTTGAAACATTCTTCGTTTGGAGACATAATTAGGTTAAATTTTTTTCAAAAAGATGTGAGAAGTGAAAAAAAATTGGAAATTTTGTGAAAAAATTCGTTGAAAATAATTTTAAAAACAAGTAGGTATCTTTTTAGGAGCCTTTTTTTTTTAAATTAAAAAATATGAACCATTTTTCCATGACATTCGAGATTATTGGGCAACTCAAATTAAAATTTCAATACCGAAAAAAAATTCATCCAAAAATATGAATTTTTCGTCTTCATACCACACTTCGAGTTCATCCTTGAAAATTATTCTCTACAGATTCCCAAGTTTTTCCAATTATTTATTACGTGTTAATAATATTGCATACTCGATTTGCCGTAAATACGAATCTATCATTCAATAAACAATAAAGAGATATCATGTTAATTAAATTGCCTAATCGGTTTGCCGTAAATATGAATGAATTTTTCGAGCACTGAACAGGGTGTCGTTTTCTTTGCGATATGCTTCGTACGTTGGTAGTCTAAATTACAACCATTTTCATTTTTTAAAAAATCAGTTCATTCAATTTTTTTTTAGAAAAAAAAAATCTAAACTTTTAAATTATTTTAACAAAAATGTTGATTTCTTGCTAAGTTATCATTTTTCTAGTGATTTCAACGATGATGTGGTTTCATGGAAGGGGATACTTCTACTCTAAAATTAACTTTTTGGACGGAAAATTTTACAAGGAATTCGAAGCGAGTTTGAGACTTGTATTATACCTCAAGTTCCCTAAAAAGAGCCCAAAAACCAAAAAATTCACAGATGTGTATTTTCTTTATTTAAATCACAAATTTTGGAATTTGAACCCATTTTTGAAACAACTCAGGGTATACGACTCGGTTCTCAAATCAAATATTTAAATTCATCGCACAATTGGTGATGGAAAAATATTTTTTTGAAGGAGACATTTTTGGAACACACGGAGACAAAATTCGCAATTCAAACCAGTCTTTTCGGATTTTTCTATGCCACGAAAATTAAATGATTTTCCACATTTTCCCATATTTACTTACTGATTCATAAAATTAAATGTTTCCCAAAAATTCACAATAAATCTTCAACATTTCCAATTTTATCAAAATTTTCAATTCAAAAACCGTTGATTTTTCAAAAATTTTAATTTTCTTCAAAAACTTTCAATTTTTTAAAATTTTCCATTTTCTTCAAAAATTGACAATTTTTTATTATATGGAATTTCCATTTTTTCAAGTTTTTTTCAATTTTTGACATTAGAAGACAAACTCCCGGGAATCGGCTCAAGTTACTTCAAGATATTTTTCAGGTTTAATTCCGGTCCTTTAGATTGTTTACTATTGAAATTTAATTACGTATTAATAATTATAAGTTTGTGATAGAGCGTCTAAGCGCTGAACCAAAAATACAGCACACTACCACTATATCATTTTTTTTCAAAATGTTATATGTATGTATTTTTTTTTTAATTCTCAATTTTTTTTAAATTTATAACTTGAATCAAGATTTTCAGATTTTTTTCAATTTTCTTAAAAATTTTTAATTTTCTTCAAACTTCACAATTTTCTTCAAAATTTTCAATTTTTATTAAAAAATTTAAATTTTCTTCAATTTTTTTAAAACAATTTTCAATTTTCTTCAAAGTTTTCAATTTCCTTTAAATCTTCAAAACTATTAATTCTCTTCAAAAACTTAATTTTTTAAAACATTTTCATTGTCTTCAAAATTTTGAATTTTCCTCAAAACTTTCAATTTTTTTAAAACTTTCAATGTTCTTCAAAATTTCCTTTTTCTTCAAAGTTTTCAATTTTCTTTAAATATTTAAATTTATTGATTCTCCTCAAAAATTTCAATTTTTTTCAAAATTTACATTTTCTTCAAATCTTAAAAATTTTCAATTTTCCTCAAAACTTTCAATTTTCTTCAAAACTATTAATTTTCTTCAAAACTATTCATTCTCTTCAAAAATTTCATTTTCTTCAAAATTTTGAATTTTTTTCAAAACTTTCAATTTTTTCAAAACTTCTAATGTTCTTCAAAATTAATTTTTTTTCAAATGTTTAAAATTTTGAATTTTACTCAAAACTTTCAATTTTACTCAAAATTTTCAAATTTCCTCAAAATGATCATTTTTTTCAAAACTTTCACTTTTCCTCAAAATTTTAGATTTTTTTCAAATCTTCAAAACTATCAATTCTTTTCAAAACTATCAATTCTTTTCAAAACTATCAATTCTTTTCAAAAATATCAATTTTTTCAAAATTTTCATTTCCTACAATCTTTAAAATTTTTAATTTTCCTCAAGATTTTCAATTTTTCTCAAAATTGTAAATTTTCCTCAAAATTATTAATTTTTCTCAAAACTTTCAATTTTCCTCAAAATTGTCAATTTTCTTCAAATCTTTAAAATTATTAATTCTTTTCAAAATTTCAATTTGTCAAAACGTTCAATGTTCTTCAAAATATCCATTTTTTTCAAAGTTTTCAATTTTCTTCAAATATTTAAAACTATTAATAATTATTCTCCTCAAAAATTTCAATTTTTTTCAAAATTTATATTTTCTTCAAATCTTTAAAATTTTTATTTTTCTTCAAAATTTTCAAATTTCCTCAAAATTATCAATTTTTTTCAAAACTTAATTTTTCTTAAAATTTTATATTTTTTTCAAATCTTTAAAACTATTACTTTTTTTTCAAAAATTTCAATTTTTTTCAAAATTATCATTTTCTTTAAAATTTTTAATTTTCCTCAAAATTATTAATTTTTTTTCAAAACTTTCGATTTTCTTCGAATCTTTAAAACTATTAATTCTTTTCAAAATTTCTATTTTTTTCAATATTATTTTTCATTTTCTTTGAATCTTTAAAATTTTTAATTTTGCAAACAATTTTTACATTTTCAATATTTTTATCTTCTCAAAATTTTCAATATTTCTGATTTTTAAAAAAATCATTTTTCTCAAAATGTATACCTACTTATTCATGTTTAATTTTCAATTTATATAAATATTTTCATTTCTAAAGTTTGATCAAAACTACGTAAGTATTGCTTTTTGATAAACCAAACTTTTATCAAAACTTTCAATTCATTCAAGTTTTTAATTCCAAGTTCTACAAGATTTTTATTTTTTAAAACTTTGAAATTTTCGACTGGCCTATGATTTCTAAAATATATTATTTTAATTTTCTTAATCTTTGATTTTCAACATTTTTTTCAATTTTTTTCAATTTTTTTCATTGAAAATTTCCAAAAATGTACCAGAATAATTTAAAATGTCGACTGTTGTGAGGGGGTGAATGTGATGGGGATGAAATAATCAATGTGGGTTGAATCAAAGGACCATTTTTCGAAGAATTTCAAACCATTAACACATCTTCAATACTACTCCAATCGAAGAACATCGCTTTTAACCCTCCCCCTCTCCCTCATATTCCAAAAATTTAATTTCACGTCTTTCTAAAAACAGCTGGCAACGTAAAACCCTACATCATCTCTTTATACACCACGGTCTCAAGAAATACGACGCCTGTACGCGATAAAATGCAACACATTCGACCACCACGCAATACATATTGCATACTTCACCTTGGCAGGAACCCACATCACGGGCGAATTCCATCACGTAAACAAAAAAATACGACCAAAACCAACACCCCTTTCGGCGAGAAATAAAAATCGACGAAAATTTGTTTATCGACGAACGTAAAAACCCCTTCACAAACGCTCACTTACGTCCGAATATTTCGTTATCCGCGCCATATTTCCGAGCTATTTCTATTCTTAATAACGACGGCGAAAATTGAAAAATTTTTCTCGTCTGCGAGACGAAAACAGACGAAGAGAAGAGGGGAAATAAAACACTGATTTTAATCCGAAGTCGCGTGCTCTGATAAAATGCTATTTTCACAAGACGACGGGTTGTTCGGTTCCCTTTGAGCGAAAAATTCAATCAAATGGAAAAAAATTCCCCGCGAGGATATTCTAACCAGGCATCTGCAGAATGTACCACATAATTGCATACGTTATAGAAATTCACGTTACTCGTACGTTCTACCTACTTTGATGTTGCCGCGAAAAAGGGAGAAAAACACGCAAACGAGCTCAAGTGAAACGTACATCGCGTATAAATTTTAAAATTCGTCTAAAATTACGCGAAATAAAATTCGTCGATTGTTTTGATAACACGCAAAGAGTGGAAATAGTCCAGGATGACCCGTATCGTCGGCCTTTGCCAGCCAAAAGAATAAATAATTTCGGGGTCAGCCGTTCGAGGTTCGAAACGCACACAATCGCACAAATAGGTCTGAAAACTAGGTCTATACGTTTTATAAATCTTCGATATTGTTATGTTTTTCTCTTTGCAAAGCCATTGAAAGTTTTTGGGCTACATTCAAAATCATCTATTGTTACTATTCGTATAACGGTATAGATAAAAATTGACGATGAAGCGTTTCGCGTGAATTGTTTTTTAACCATTCGACCTACAGCAAGGGGCCTGGTCTTGGCATTGCGAGTAGGTGGAGACGGCGACGAGCATGACTACGACAACGACCAAGATTTTACAAACGGAATTTGTTCGTTCGTTGGAAATCGTGCGTTTCTTGCTACGTTACAGCACTCGAACGTTATACGAGTGTGTAGCTTTTGCAATACTATTCAATATCTTAAAAACGTAACAGGAAATTTAATGCTGATAAAACTCGCGAAATATCCTTTCACGCGATCGTTTTAATAATTCGGATTCCTTTGCCCAACCGAGCACGCGGCAATAACCCAAAAGTTTGGAAAAAGCTACGAATCTCGATTCGAATGTTTATCCTTCTCACGAACTTTTTTTCGGGGGGAGAATGACTTCAATGGGATTGCGGAGAAATGTAAATTAAACGCTATTTACAGGTCATTGGGACGAATATGTCACATTGAAAAATACATGCTGTTTCCTCATTCGGTTCCAAGGTGATTGAATTATTTTCAGTGTTTTAAGTTTATCAAAAAAATTGATAAAAGGGACTCAAAAGAAGAATTCATAAAAATTCAATTTTTCTCATATTACAGGCAAAGACTGAGAATTTTTTAAAACGGTGAGAGTGGAGAAAGGAGTAGGAAATCAAAAAAAAAAAATTTTCGAAAGTACCTAATTTTTTTCCACGAATTGAAAAAAATTATAGATAATCTACAAATTTGATAAAAATAATTAAGAGGAGGGGATATAAAATTATTATTGTACGTACAAGTCTGAAAAAAAAAAATGAAAACTTGATATCCACGTCAATCCTCAATTTTCTTTCATTTTCAAAAAATATTAGTTTTTGAAGATATTTTTTCCTTGCTATTTTCATAGGAAAGAAAAAGAAGAGTTAGGAGGCACCTGAGGGCAGAAATCGTTAAAATCCCGGATTCTCGATACCTATTTTTAAAAAATGAAAAAATCCACTTACGTATATTCAGTTTTAGGAAATTTTACGTTGAAAATCCAGCAGGAACTCGTCTGAAACATAAAAATTAAAATCAAATTAGATTACTGATAAATTGCCACTAAATTTGAAGTTGTGAGTATTTTGAATTCAAAACGATTTTGAGAAATTCTGCAGAATTTTTTCCAGTCTTAATAACATTATCTGCTCAAACAGGCAAAATCGAGAAAAATTACCGGTGAGGGAGGAGGAAGAAGTCAAAAATTATTTTCTTCGATAGTTAAAAATTCAAAATCTCGACCTGAATTTTTTATTAAAAAACTATAAAATGATTGACATTTTCCAAAATATTTATTCGTGAATTTTTCAACTTGAAATCATGCAATTTTCTCTATTGGAAATAGATACCTCCACTAAAGACCGAATTCTTTTTAAGCTCTACATCATATGTGAAGCTGCATACCAAAACCACCCTGAAGGGGTTAAAAATTATTTTTTGAGTTAAGGTTCTGTCTTGAATCCACTCCCTCTGAAAGGCTCAAAATTAGTGTCAACTCAAAAATCAATTTTTGCCCTCCAAGGGTGGTTTTAGCATCCAGGCTCTCAAAAATTTAGTTCCTTCTTATCTTACAGTGATTTATTTTTGTCATCACAATTGACTTCCAGAGCTATTTTTTTTTATTTTTCAGACGACTTAAAGTCGCCATCTGTAAAAAATCTAGGAATTATCTCAATTTTCTCGATTTTTCAAAATTTATCTAAATGACTTCAGAACAAGCGGAAAGCAACCTGAACAGCTAAAAATTTGGTATTCGTCCACTTCCGTGTTAGTCCAGGCAAATAAGAGAAAAAATGTACCAAACCCCCCAAAAATTAAAGCCTGAATTTTTTTTGGCGTTTTACGTTCGTAATGGTCCACTACACAACATACTAAAATGGACACCCCCACAACCCTCCGCTACCCTCAGGGGAGGGGTAAACGTCCGATGAAAACCGGTTTTTCGCGAATATCTCCTGAAATAAGCCTCAAAATAGAAAAGTAGTTATGAACAATCTTGTTCTACGCGTAATTTCCTATCGGAAGGGGTTTTTTCTTTTTCAAAAACACTCACTTCCTTGACCAAAAATTAAGGGTAAAAAACACCTATTTTTCAACAATTTACAGCATTTTTGGAAAAAATCGAAACTTTTGGGAATATCTCCTCAAAAAAGCCTCAAAATGGAAAAATGGTAATGAACAATCATGTTCTATGTGTAATTTCCTATCAGACAGGTTCGTTTTTTTTTCGAAAACACCCTCTTCTTTGCCCAAAAATTAAGGGTGAAAAACGCCTATTTTTCCAATATTCACAGTATTTTTGGAAATTACGGAAATACGAAGCTAAAAGTACCCAAAATGAGTATTTTTTTTATACATGCTGGTAGGATATTTCAAAAAAAAAGTCACCGCAAAAATTTCAACCCCTATACCGTTAATTATAAGAGAGGTTATTGAAATTGAATACTGCATTTAAAAAATAGAAGTTGTGGAAAGAAAAAGTACTATAAACGCGATGTTATGCTGATTATTGGTGATACGAACATTTCTTTGTGTCGTAAGGATTCAAAAACGATATTTTCAGCTTCGTATTTCCATAATTTCCAAAAATACTGTGAATAATGAAAAAATAGGCGTTTTCCACCCTTAATTTTTGGGCAAAGAAGTGGGGTTTTTCAAAAAAAAAAGAATCTGTCTGATAGGAAATTACGCATAGAACATGATTGTTCATAACCATTTTTCCATTTTGAGGCTTTTTTGAGGAGATATTCCCAAAAGTTTCGATTTTTTCCAAAAATGCTGTAAATTGTTGAAAACTAGGTGTTTTTTACCATTAATTTTTGGTCAAGGAAGTGAGTGTTTTTGAAAAAGAAAAAAACCCTTCCGATAGGAAATTACGCGTAGAACAAGATTGTTCATAACTACTTTTCTATTTTGAGGCTTATTTCAGGAGATATTCGCGAAAAACCGGTTTTCATCGGACGTTTACCCCTCCCCTGAGGGTAGCGGAGGGTTGTGGGGGTGTCCATTTTAGTATGTTGTGTAGTGGACCATTACGAACGTAAAACGCGAAAAAAAAATCAGGCTTTAATTTTTGGGGGGTCAACTCCTAAAATGCCTGGACTATGTAGTCCAATCGAATAATCTACAATTTTAGTAAATTTTTATGAAGTTAAAAATTTAAAAATCGACAAATTGAAACAAAATTTAATGTATTTACACAAAAAACTATTTTTACTCTGTCTGGACTACTTTCAATCCATACAACAAATTTCCCAATTGTTTTGTAGCCTCTAGCGAAAATTTTTTTCTCTCATTCATTTAATTTCCTTCAAACCCATCTAAAATTGTCTTTTGAGTAGCTAAAAATTTGACATTTCTGACTTTTTTTTCAGTCTAAATTAGAAAACGTAAAATATCTAAAATCGTTAAATCGGAAGGAAATTTCACGAAAGCGGAAAATATAATTTCTACCACGTTTGGGCACATTTTCTCTCACATTTTAAATTTTCTAGTTGTCTTTAGATCAGAGCCTCTTCCCTCCACAGTTTCAATTTTTACAAAAATTCATTTTGAAGCAAACCTTTGTTCTTTCAATTAACGAAAATTATTATTTAAAAAAATCAAAATCTTATTCTCTCAATTTTCAACGAAAAATCTTTGAAGACAAGGTGAAATAATAATCACAAACACTCTCCTTAATTGAATTTCCAATAGAATGAGCTCAATCGTCAAATTTTTCATTCGTTATTCCTTTTCAATAAATCATCGTAATTCCCCATATTTATTTTTCAATATTTTCCTTACAAAAAAAAAATCAAAATGAAGTTATTCTTCGAGAGCTACCTTTTATTTCAAATTATTATGATATATAATTTCTCTAGTCCAAAAACAATATTTATTCCTCAAATTTGATCATTTCGCACCCCCTGCCCCTCCCCGAAAAAACTGATAGTCTTTCGATTTATCATAATTTTTTTAAGAAAAATTTTCGTGCAACTTGTCCATCATTATTAAAAGTTTTTTAAATATGATTTTCGGATTCACTCGAGGAAAAATTTGATATCAACGAGCAATTTTGAAAAACCTGCTCCTACAGGATTATATCTCTTCAGCGGTCTCCATTTTTTCGAAATTTTTCTGTCAGTTATTTCACTTTCAAGTGAAATATATGCGGAGAAATTCGTTTGTTCAGTTCTCTTCAAGGGACAAGAAAAGATGGTCGAGTTCCACTTACAAGCAAGGTATCCCAATTCAAAGTAAAATTTTGAGCCCAAACAAAAAAAAATCGAAAGTACATCATAAAAGAGTCCCATATCCGAAATTTTAGGTGCTGAAGTTCGTTTCTTGAATTTTGGCGAATTTTTGAAATTTCAAAATTACCTCATCGCTCTGCAAAATATGAAAATTTCATCTAATCGTCGAAAAAAAAACTGAAATTTGGTGTAAATCCTATTTTCAACCTGGCAAATCGATTGGAAGCGGTTTCGAGACGTTTCAAAGCCATCAGAAAATTTTGGAATTTTCCAGCGATGTAGAAAAGCCTATAAAAATGGTCCATATGAACTTCAACCTATTATCGCGGATTCATATTGGTGACCTATTTGATCGGTAAATGAACAAATTTTCCAAAATTCGTAACATTGAGTTCAAATTCACATTTTTAGGCAGGGAATTTGTCTGGAAAAATTTAAAAATACGCCCACACCGCATGTATTGAGATAAAAAGCTGAAAATTGGTAGATACTCTATTTTCGACCTGTTGAATCGATTGGAAGCGGTTTCAAGACGTTTCAGAGCCTCCAGAAAATTATGGTAGTCTCCAACTTTCAGATTTTTACCTCAAAACGTGCGGTGTGGGCGTATTTTTAAATTTTTCCCAAAAAAATTCCCTGCCTATGTGGTGGCCAAAAATGTCATTTTGAACTCAAAGTTACGAATTTCGAAAAATTTTCTTTAATCGATCAAATAGGTCGCCAATATGGGTAATCCGCGATTATAGGTGCTGATTTTCATATGGACCATTTTTATGGGCGTTTCTCCAACAACGTTGGAAAATTCCAAAATTTTCTAGTGGGTTTGAAACGTCTCGAAATCTCTTTCAATCGATTCGACGGTCGAAAATAAATATGGTATATACCAAATTTGAGCTTTTTTCGTTGATTAGATCAAATTTTTGTATTTTGCAGGGCAATGAGGTAATTTTGAAATTTCAAAAATTCGCCAAAATTCGAGAAATGAACTTCAGTCTCTGAAATTTTGGATATGGAGTTCCTTTATGATGTACTTTCGAATTATTTTTGTTCGGGCTCAAAATTTCACTTTGAGTTGGGATGCCTCCCTAGAAAACTTCAATTCAAACCTACATTGACTGAATTCATTTTCTTCGCAGTCATTTTTACCCAGAGATAGATTTGATAGGCTACATACATGCACCTCTAAAATCACCACTATACCTGATATTCGTCGAAATTAAATAATCGCACGTTTCGTTCGATAATTCCAGCGACATTTTCGAACCGCCTACTTTAATGCAGTTATTAATCGAATCAGCGAAGGTAAATCTGTCCGTGACGTTGCATTGTTCGTATCCGCACCAAAATGCATTACAAAACATCCACTTTTACGCCGACGAAATTTCCATACAATAACACAATTCATATTTTACACGCAGCGGTGGATTATTCTTTGTACGTGATTCGTGAAAAAAAATATCGACGATATTTTCCCAGTTTTAAATTTCCCATTCACCGAAAAAAATAATTACTGAACTAGAATAGTAGGTTAACTCGTCACATGTTCATTTTACCAAAGTACCTCCGAACTGAAAAATTCCTGCAGATACAATCACGTCCGTTCGTATTTTCAATAATCGTGATTTGGATTTGGTCCGGGGCACATCTACATTCGCCATACGTAGTATAGCACACGTAAGTGTAATTTACAAGTATGCTGTGTGTGTGTGTACGCAGATACCACGATTCCGCATCGAGGAAAATGTTCTTCGTGTAGCGAAATGAAATTCAAATGAAGTGTAAAACAAACATTAAAACGTTGCTTCATTTGATATAATCCGGATAAAGTTGATTAACAATTTGCCCTTCTAAATACAGCTGGAATGCTCATATAGACCTGCATACGAATGCGTACATGCAATAAGCTTTTTCCACTGCAGAGACGAATCGTCCGAAGTACAAAAGAATACATCACGTGCTGCAGTATTCGGAGATTCCATCCTTTGTTTTTCTCGCATCGAAAGTAATCAAAAAGCATACCTCGTCGTTAATTAAGCAGCCAAAAAATCACAACGGTTCGAATAACCTACGTTAAATTAATATGGCCTGTTTTCAGAAGCGGTTACTTCGAACATTACCGCGTCATAATAAATAGGCGTGTACTTTGTGCAATTTCAATTCTACCAACTTCAAGGGCCCACTATCCATTATAATGGCGAACGAACCGCAGACAAGGCAGCATTAACTTTCGCTAGGTAAATGATACTCATTCTGGCGAGAATGGTGATGTTGAACTGAGGAAATACTCCAGAATATCTTTTCCGTTTAAACGTTTTATGGCGCGAATGACCAAGAGATGAGATGGTAGTTCTTCATTTCGTTGGCTATTCGCAAGTAAACGATGATTTTCCGGGAAGGAAATGGTTGTACGGTAACATGATAGTTTCAAAAGTCAAATGAAAATTTATCAACCAAAATATAAACCATTTTTCGACCCGCTGAGCGGTAAAATTGAAGAGGTGCTGGGTAAATAATTTAGAAATGATAACACCGTAGAAATTTTTAGAACGTAATAAAATTCACTCCAGCAGCGTAAAAGTCGCTGGAATATTATGGAAATTATTTAATAAAGCTCGCAAAATTTTTCATTGAAAAAATCTCTCGAATTGTCGTAGAAATTTAATAAAACACCAAAATAAGACAGGAAAGTGTAAAATATTGAAAATAATTTTTGTTCCAATGAAATAAAATTTCAGAAAAATATGTTCAAAGTGCATTATACATAAGTTAAAACATTAAAAAATTATGAAAATATAGTAAAAAATCTATTGAACTACCGTGAAAATGATATTTAATGAAAAAAAAGTCTGGGTTCGAAATACGTACGAAAAAAAACCTTTGAAATCTTGAAAAATCGTTGAAATAGCAACAAAATCACTATACCGAATTTTTGTTGGAATAAAAAAAGTGTAAATGATATATTTAAAGTACCTAATGAAGAAGAAGAAAAAAGTGGAAAATGTCAAAAAAGTATTAAAAGATTGCAAAAAATCATCCGAATTATCGTTAAAGATGATTTACCTAATACATCAAAATAGTGTTCGAAATTCAAACTGCATGACAAAATTTTTTGAAATATTGAGAAAATCGTTAAATGTTGGAAATTTCTGTAAATTCTCTCAAAAATTGTGTAAAACATTAAAAAAAAACCGCTAGGAAATGATGTTTAGAATGTTGCTTGAAATTGTTGAAATACTGCAAAAAATGTAAAACTAGCAGCAAATATCAAAAAATAAAAAATTGTGTCGTAAAATAAAATATTGAGCATTTTCGAAGAAATGAAAAATTGAAATTTTGTGCAAAATAGAAAATAACTTACTAAAAACTTTTAGTAAAGTAAGAAATTTGCCAATGAATGATGAAAATTGTTTATGAAATAAAAATTCTGAAATTTTTTACACAAAAAGAAATTGGATTATTTTCAAAAGAAAAATCGAAGAGTTTTTAGTAAAACGAAAAATTGACATTTCTCAGCAAAATGAAAAATGAAAAATTAACATTTTTCAGCAAAATGAAAAATTAACATTTTTCAGCAAAATGAAAAATTAACATTTTTCAGCAAAATGAAAAATTAACATTTTTCAGCAAAATGAAAAATTACAATTTTTCAGCAAAATGAAAAATGAAAATGACATTCTTCAGCAAAATGAAAAATGAAAAATGAACATTTTTCAGCAAAATGAAAAATTAACATTTTTCAGCAAAATGAAAAACTGGAATTTTTCAGCAAAATAAAAAATTGAAAATTTTCAACAAAATGAAAAAATTGACACTTTTTAGCAAAATGAAAAACTGACACTTTTCAGCAAAATGTAAAACTGACATTTTCCATCAAAATGAAAAACTGACATTTTTGAGCAAAATGAAAAACTGACATTTTTCAGCAAAATGAAAAACTGACACATTTCAGCAAAATGATAAATTGTCATTTTTTAGCAAAATGAAAAACTGACAGTGTCCAGCAAAATGAAAAACTGACACTTTTCAGCAAAATGAAAAATGAAAAATTGACATTTTTCAGAAAAATGAAAAACTGACACTTTTCAGCAAAATGAAAAACCATCATCTTTCAGCAAAATAAAAAAAATTGAAAATTTTCAACAAAATGAAAAAATTGACACTTTTTAACAAAATAAAAAACTGACACATTTCAGCAAAATGAAAAACTGGCATTTTCCATCGAAATGAAAAACTGACGCTTTTCAGCAAAATGTAAAACTGACATTTTCCATCAAAATGAAAAACTGACATTTTTGAGCAAAATGAAAAACTGACATTTTTGAGCAAAATGAAAAACTGACATTTTTCAGCAAAATGAAAAACTGACACATTTCAGCAAAATGATAAATTGGCATTTTCCAGCATAATGAAAAACTGACACTTTTCAGCAAAATGAAAAACTATCATCTTTCAGCAAAATAAAAAAAATTAAAAATTTTCAACAAAATGAAAAAATCGACACTTTTTAACAAAATGAAAAACTGACACTTTTCAGCAAAATGAAAAACTGACACATTTCAGCAAAATGATAAATTGACATTTTTCAGCAAAATGAAAAATGAAAAATTAACATTTTTCAGCAAAATGAAAAACTGACATTTTCAGCAAAATAAAAAACTGACACTTTTCGGCAAAATGAAAAAAATTGAAAATTATCAGCAAAATGAAAAAATTGGTATTTTTTTAGCAGGATGAAAAGTAATTGAGATTTTTTGGCAAAGTAAAAACTTGAAAATATTTGGCAAAATTAAAAAAAATTGATAATTTTTACAAAAATGAAAAATTGACATTTTTTAGCAAAGTGAAAAAAATTTTCAGCTAAATGAGAAATTGAAAGTTCTTAGCAAAATGAAAAGTTGAAAATTTTCCAAAAAATAAAAAATGGATTTTTTTAGCAAAATGAAGAAAAATATAATTGAAAATTGGGGAATAGGAGTCAGCCAAAAAGTTGACTCCTGATTCCAGCTTGACTCCGGAGTCAGGACAGAAAGCTGACTCCTGACTCCTGCTTGACTCTGGGAGTCACTTTCAGACCTTGACTTCGGAGTTAATCTATGACCGTGACTGCTGACTCCAGCTTGACTCTTGACTCCGGAATCAAGCCGGAGTCGGAGTCAATTTGGAGTCAGTTTGACTCCGATTTTGGAGTAGAGAATAGAAATCAGCCTAAAAGTTGACTTCTGACTCCACCTCTAACTCCCGGAATGAAGGGGGAAAGTTGACTCCTGACTCCACCTTCACTCTGGAGTCAAACTCCCACCTTGAATCCTGACTCCACTTCGACGCCGGAGTCAAACTCACACCCTTACTCCAGACTCCACCTTGACTCCGGAGTCAAACTCCCACCTTGAATCCTGACTCCACTTCGACGCCGGAGTCAAACTCACACCCTTACTCCAGACTCCACCTTGACTCCGGAGTCCCTTTTAGACCTTGACTCCTGACTCCGGTTGACTCCGGAGTCAATCTTTGACCTCGACTCCCTGACTCCGTCTAGACTCCGGAGTCGACTCCTATTCCCAGTTGAAAATTTTTAACAAAGTGAAAAATCAGCGTTCCGCAATAATATGAAAAATTGAAAATTTTCAGCATAATGAAAAATTGAAAACAATTTTTTAGCAAAGTAAAAAATTTAAATTCTTTAGCAAAGTAAAAAATTTAAATTCTTTAGCAAAGTAAAAAATTTAAATTCTTTAGCAAAATGAAAAAAATATTTTTTTTAACCAAACGAAAAATTGAAAATTTTCAGCAAAATAAAAAATTAACATTTTCCAGCAAATTAGCAAAATGAAAAATTGAAATTTTTCGGCAAAGTGAAAAGTTGAAATGTTTTAACAAAATGAAAAATGCAATTTTTTTAGCAAAATGGAAACTTGAAATTTTTTTGCAAAACGTAAATTTTAACGGTTTTTAAGAATCTTTGATTTATCTAAAATAACTTAAATAAACTTTCAATAATGTTGGTGTGCTTATTAATGACTATTCGGATTTATTTCAATTCTGATTTCAAATACTTGACATTTTTACTTCAATTTTCAATAATTTTTCTGAATTTGATACCTTCCCCCTCATTCGAATAAAATTTTCGATAACATTTCTAGTTCTTTTTCGGCACATATTACCCAATTTTACGTTACTTTCAAATCGAATCTGGTCAAAAATCCACAATACTTTCTTCAAATTCATATTTCAATTATTCTTCACACGAAAATTTCCACCGCAAGCGCTTCACGAAGCAATTCCGTTGATAAGATTCGAAACAATTTGGCCACTTAATCGCGTCTCGAAGGAAAGCCACAAAACACCCTCGTCAACTCTACTTGTTGCTTTCCCAACCCCACGAGATGAACGTATAGTTTAAGCCAAATTATCTTCAATCTGGTTACCGTACAAAAAAACACTAAACAAAGGGATTACTATAACCGTGACCTAGAATAGAAAGGGGAATTTTCGTCGAAAAAATCCTTACCACGGTCAAACGATTTTACAATCCTTGTTTCTCCATTCTCTATGTCTCCCTTCGTACCGACAAATTACTCGTACGTTCCCTTATCAGTCATCTGTTTCATTTTTCAACCTCGTAAATCATTTATTCCAAGTACGATTCGCTTTACGAATTCTTTCAACAATTCCGTATTTTGTACAAGGATAAAAAGAGGGGGAGGAATTGCTAAACTTTCGGAGTGAAAAAATTCCTGGTAAAATGGCTCGTTAGCAACTCACGAGGTGGAAAAAAAAACACCTCGACTATGACCGCGTATAAATAAATCTGCACAGGAACAGACTGCTTCGAAATGCAAAACTAGAGCGAATATTTGATTTTAATGAAACTAGTATCGCGTCGAATTAAACCATTTGCACGGAGACGTGTGCTAATGTGTGCTGTTACGTTGAGAGAAATGTGTGTCTAACAGGGTGCACAGGTATGTCGCCAGCATCGGCAGCACACGTATCCTTATAGTGATACTCGTCTAAGAAATATTCATTTGCTGCCTCGTTACATTCGGTTGTTTTTCACTACATGAAACAAGCCCCAGCTGATCCCTAAAGTATATTTGTAACTGCCAACGCAAATAAGTTGTTTCTAGGGTAATAGAGAGGAAACCACTTATAAAGGCAACATTTACTTACACTTTCCTCGCTCTTTGTCCGATCCCGACCGAGAAAAGCTATACCTGTCGTTGGATTGTACATACACGAGACGTATACATAGGCAATAGGCATCGTAGGTATATTTTAACCCCGGAATGACACGGCGATGGTGTCTAAAACGTGAATACGTGTACAATCCTCATATTTCAATATGAAATTGTTGCGTTGAATTGTTTCAAAGGCGGATAAGAGATGAAGACGAGATTATGTTAAGTTTCATTTGTTGATTTGATCTGCGTGGAATTTAACCTTGACGAGGATACGTGTAATTAACTCGCTCGATGAAATTTAACGTTAAAAGGGTTTTATTTACGCGAATAAAAAAGGTCTAGTTCTGGAAGACTTTTGAAAATATAGATTGAAAATCTGAAAAGATAAAGGGCTCATTCTATGTCAACTCGACCAGGTTTTGACCTTGGGTCTTATGATTTCGCTCAAATTTTTTTACGAGTTCTCCTCGATGGTCTAATGAAGGAATCACCGTCATACCGATCCTAATCCTTCAGGGGGCGGGGGTGGCCCTTGTAATTTTCGTACAATTGGGACTTTTTGCGAAATTGCTTAACTTTGAAGTAGCATTTCTCGAGATTGGTTAGGTCTAAGATGAATCTGTTCATGCTGTTTTGTAGAGAATTGAAAGGAGATTCAAAATTGATAATCACCTTTTGAAAAGTTCAAAGTTGAGCTTTTGTGATGGAAGCTCAACTTTCATGATAAGTACAAAAGATGAAGGGCCCATTAAAAAATCTGAAAAAATTACTATGAAGAGAACTTTTAATGTATTTTTCAACTAATTACTTTTCAAGATGGGATCTCAATACTCCTGGGGGCACAGGGGTCTTAAATTTTGGTCAAAATTCAAAAAAATGGAAAAAGTGAAGTAATATGTCGATTTTTACTAATTCGAAGGCGCTGAGTTCGAATATGTGCTTCGTTTTTTCATTCGACCCCTCCGAACCCCCCCTATCAGCCCCCTAATGAGGTCAAAATTCAAAAAAATTTAAAATAACGTATGACGTGTCGTTTGTTGGGGTTTTGAGAGCGTTGAGTTCGAATATTCGCTTATTTTTGGGATTCGACCTTTTAGTGCCCCCCTAGCCCCCAATTTTGAAAAAACACATGCAAAAAATGGAAATAGCATGTGTCATTTCGATTTCTACTAAATCGAGGGTGCTGAGCTCGATTATCAACTTACTTTCTCGATCCGCCTCCTTCGTTCTCCACAATGACTCCAAAATTACTAAATCATTCAAAAAATCAATGTGTGGGGTCGAATGAAAAAACTAAGCACATATTCGAACTCAGCGCCTTCGAATTAGTAAAAATCGACATATTACTTCACTTTTTCCATTTTTTTGAATTTTGACCAAAATTTAGGACCCCTGTGCCCCCCAGGAGTATTGAGATCCCATCTTGAAAAGTAATTAGTTGAAAAATACATTAAAAGTTCTCTTCATAGTAATTTTTTCAGATTTTTTAATGAGGTCCTTCATCTTTTGTACTTATCATGAAAGTTGAGCTTCCATCACAAAAGCTCAACTTTGAACTTTTCAAAAAGTGATTATCAATTTTGAATCTCCTTTCAATTCTCTACAAAACAGCATGAACAGATTCATTTTAGACCTAACCACCCCCCGCCCCCTGAAGGATTAGGATCGGTATGACGGTGATTCCTTCATCAGATCATCGAGGAGAACTCGTAAAAAAAATTTGAGCGAAATCATAAGACCCAAGGTCAAAACCTGGTCGAGTTGACATAGAATGAGCCAAAAGAGAATCAGTTTTGAAAATTTTTTAATTTTTCTTAGAAAGAGGGTCGGTCACAGAGAATTAAGTAGAAATGTATTTGATTTTTCAAAAAGCCGAGTATTCAATTTCTGAATTTTGGTAAACACCACAAAAATATTCGTGAAGTTGCGAAATGAAAATTTACTGAGCTGCTGGATCTATTGAATTGACAGAAAAATGCCCCTCCCTTCCAAAAGGATCCAGTTGACCCCGAGAGGTGATGAACCCCCAAAAAATGTGTTTTTCAATTATAGCGCGACGAAAACGCGATGAAAAACCTAATCGTGAACGATAATTATCTCGGTTGAAGGATCTAATGTGGTAATAAAGGCGTTATTTGGCCTCTGGTGGAACTTTGTCAAAATGTTCACCTCTCCCCTGGGTGAAGGCAGCTGGGATCCCAAAAATACGTAATTTTCAAGCTGAAAAAATTATGTTTCGGCGAATTTTCAACCGATTTTCTTCAAACTTGGTACATAGGTAGAGATACTACAGAGAAGCATTCTGGAATTTTTTCAGTGTTTTCCAATTACTATAATTTTCTTGAATTTGACCTTGAAAATTTCAAATCGCCCTGGCGAACAGAATTTTAGTGAGGACAGAAAAATAATTTTTTCTTAAAATTTCTCAATGCATTTCACATCTCTCAGAATTTTTTCGGGTTTTTTCGAGCGGTGGAAGTTGATCAAATATTCAAAAAATTATCACAAATTTTGGACATCATATGGAAGCTTTTTAAGCGATAAAATTGCAGTTAACATTTATGTTTTTCCCAACCATTTTTCTGTTGCTATTTCTCCTGGGCTAAGTGATGAATTACACTAGTTTTTTGAATTCTTGAAACCAACTTTCACCACTCGAACAAATCTAAGAGAAAATTAATTTTATATTTCCAATAAAATTGTGTTCCTAAGGCGATTTGAAATTTTCCAAGGTCAAATTCAAGGTCATTATAGTGGTTGGGGAAATCTAAAAAAATTCCAGAGTACTCCCCTCTAGGACCTCTACCAATGTGCCAAGTTTGAAAAAAAAAACATTTGAAAACTCGCGAAGTAGAATTTTTAGCTTGAAAATCCCGTATTATGGGGTTCCCGTCCCCCCTCCCCAGGAAGGAAAAAAATTCACTTATTCATTCTAAAATAATCTTCTACAAAGAGAAATCGAATGGCATAAACATTTTGACAAAGTTTCCACCAAAAGTCAAATGACACCCTTACCACACTAGAGCCTTTGCAGCAAAATAGCTATCTTCATTTTAACGTAGGTACCTAGCTAAATTTTATAACACGAATAATAGTCCAGTAGAATTAGCCAAAAAAAGGGGGTCATAAGAAAGGACTCGGCGGCGGCCAACCAATTTTTGGGTCTAATGGTCTATTTTCATGTCCTGAACATGAATAGGAGGTGTCCGGTCCCGTCCGGTGTGCGCGTCTCCCCCGAATTGTGGATCTTTACCCCCAAATCAGGTTTTTGGCCAATAACTGCCAAACCTGATTTTTGGCTTATATCTGCTGAAATGATGAGAACCAAAATTGTAGAGAATAAAGTTGGTTAGATTTTATTGAGAGGCATAGTTTTCATGATATTTTCGAGTAAAGTTGAACTTTAATAGAGGCAATTAAGAAAAAAATGGAAAATAAATCAATTTTTGGCTACCAAAAGTTACTAATGTTCAACTTTACATAAAACTATCAGTTTTGAAAAAATATTCAATTTGCTCCCTCTTGGGCCCTTCTTGAGTTTAGGATAAAAACCTGGATTTTGACACCACGCTTAATACATAGTACTGATTTGAGTTTCAAAATGACCCCAGGAATAGATTCTGAAGCTTTAAATACCCTCTGGAATCAAATCTCTATTCTCCCCTCACCAGCCGAAAAATCCATTTGAAATTTTTGATCAAATTTTGCTTTATTTTTATTCAATCACATTTTAATCACTTCTGGCTCTCACCCCCCCCCCTCTCGATAGGTGCAAAAAATTGAAAAATCGCTTTTTCAACTCTGAATACTCTAAGAAATTGAATGCCGTTAACCAGAAAGCTCTATCTTTATTTGTATGTTTTTGGTGACCGGGTGAAAATTTTATCCATATTTTCTCCTTCCACTCCTACCCTTTCTCCACATCCATGAACCTTGACTTCTTGAATAATTTCAAAAAAAAAAATGAAAAAATGTTTCGTTATTCAAGTTTACTTTTGAAAATTGCCACCTACTAATTTCAACTTATACTCAAGAACTTGTTACACGTTAGTATTGTTGCATACTCGATTCGCCGTAAATACGCACGATTCGATGAATAGATATCATGTTAATTAAATTGCATACTCGGTTTGCCGTAAATATGAATCAATTTTCTGAGCATAGACCAAGGCGATTTTTTGGGGGTTTCGTGATTGACCGTCTGGAAATCATTTTTCATTTGGAACTCAACAATTTTTTAGCATTTTTTCAGACTAGAAAATTAAAAAAAAAAATAAATCTCCTATTTCTATTTCTTTTACAAATTTTATTTTTCTAATGACTGAATCAACTTTTCGAGAAAAACACCTGAAAAAAGACTTACTTACCTTTTTAAAGGTAGGTATATTATCTAAATCATTGGCACCTACTTTTCATCTTTACTTCATATTTTAAGGATCCTTGAAAATTATTACGTTTTTTCATTACTCAATATTTATTTTTTTTTTTAAATTCTGAACTGATATTATGAACATTTAACCCATAAAATTCATCGGTAGCGATTTTCCATCATTATCGACTCCTCATCTAAGGGCCCGACTATTTTTTTAAATAAAAAAAAATTGCAATACTATTTTTAAACCTGAAAAACGAGGGAAATCACTACAGATGATTTTTATGTATCGAAATATTCATACGCGGATTTAAAAAAATGGGTATCAATGAATATTTTAGGTGAAAACATTCAATGTTGAAATCATTTTAAAAAATTCTTATCAATTTTTTCAAATTTTTTTGAACAAGTCAGATTTTTAATCCGAAGGAAGAGGGGTAAGAGGGGTAAGAGGGGAGTCAGAGAGTAAAATTTTTACCAGGCACTTTTGAGAATTGGACACAATTTTTACGCACCACCTCATTCTAAATTTCGAAAAAAAAAGTCGAAACGATTTCTATTGGCGACTTTTGAAAAAAGTTTGACTGAAATTGAAAAAAAAATGGTCCAATCACTATAAAAGTTTCCTATTACAATGGCCAAAAGTGAAATTTTTTCCTGATTTTTACCCTCGAATGCAATTTTTCTCAATTTTTTCGACTGAAAATGAAAATTTTTCAATTTTTCCGATTAGAATGAAATTTTTTCAATTTTTACCTTCGAATGCAATTTTTCTCAAATTTTTTCGACTAAAAATGAGAAATTTTCTAATTTTTTCGACCAGAATGAAACTAACTTTTTTGACCATAAATGAAATTGTTTACCTCATTTTATGATCTTAGTCGTTTATTCGTATTTCAATTAAAAATTCAATTTTCAATTATAAAAAAAATTCAACCATTATTACCTGAAGAATCGGTAAAAAAAATTGAGACATGAATAAAATTTGAAATATTGGTAGCCGTAGAAAAAAGAACTGATTAAGGTTTGAAAAAAAAAAGTTCAGACACGATGGATTCTTCATTCCACAATCTTTCTTTTCCTTTTCCTCACAAACCTCTAAAATTTAAGGAGAAAAGTTTCACAAATCAATATCCAGCAGTAGTATACATACTATTACTTTTATCAATACGACGCTCAAAACCTCCATTTCACCTCCCCCGCTATAAATTAAAAAAAAAATTGAAAAATTTTCGAGAAATGTACTTACAATTTTCAGTATTTTTGATAACAATTATTAATTGTTTTTGTTTGATTTACATGCCATATACAAAAGTTTTAAAGCCTAGAGAAGCGAAATATTAAAAAAAAATTAACAATTCAGAACTCGCTAATTAAATTTTCTCTTTTCCCCTTACTCCAGCTTCTAATTTGAAATTTTTCAAACTCCCATCTCCCTTCCGTACATATCACATCTCTAGATCTAATATCGACTGGAAATACCTTCGTGACACTCGATTCGTAAAACCCACCGTCAGACGAACATATTAAAAATTCATCGCAACGAGAATCCATTACTGAGAAATTTTTTCATCAAACCAAACCTGCATGTATGTGGCAATGTGGTTATTGTGGTTGGCGAATGATACTTCAGTGCGCGGTATTTTTCAATCTGATTCTTTCCTCCGTCTCATATGACCTAAGACAATTCGATGAAATATTTCTCAACGTCGTATACGTTGAGAATTTGCATTACACCTTTTTCTCGTCACCTCTCCGTTTCTCCCTCCCGGTTGGAATGTTTTACCAAAAGGTACCTTCGAAACGTACACACATTGGCACCGATGTTGTTCAATTTCAGCTGACAAATAATAATGGTATTTACAGTTCGACAATCGGTCTAACGGGTTTCCAATACACATCGTAATGACATCGTTGTTTTTCTTTCTTTCGCCCCCCCACCTCACCCATGCCCTGTTTTTTCCCCACTCGAAACAAAGTATACCGATTTCTCAGCGGATCGTTTTCCACACTTCTTATCAAATTCGGTCCATCTCGAAGCGAGACTAAAACCCATGTTCGTTTCACACTTAAATGATACTCAACACGGTCCAACAGTTTGCAATACGAGCAAATCTTCGCCGTCGTGTTCGTCGGAATAAAGAATAACACCTGCATCGATAAAATAATACCTCCGTACATTTGAATACGTACATCGATACAGCGAACGCACATACATCATTATCGAAACTTTGTCGTTTCCTTTGCTCCAGAAAGTTTTCCCTCGGTGCACACACGCTGAACTGTGATCCAGGTATAACCGAACCGTCCAAGTAAAAAAATTCGATTTTTCTCTTTTGTTTACAATGTTAACACATTTATTAAGTTTTTTCTTCGGGTTTCGCGTCGTCGTCGTATCCGGAGAACGAAAAAGTGAAGAAAAAAATCCATATCCGGAGAAAATGGAGACCGAGAAAGTAAAAAAAAAGGAATTAAATTTACGTATACGAGATCTCGTTTTAGGTATTTGTTTTCAACTATATTTTTGTTCGATTTTAATTAAATCTTATCGGCGAAATACCTCGTGCCAAGATGAACGCTGATATACTACATTTTCCTATCCGATAAAAAATATATACGCATAGGAAAGAAAATAAAGAACTAAGGAACCCCCTTCCTCTCCCCCCCCCGGGCACTGGGAAGTTTTCTAACAAATTTTCGTATTTTTTTCTACCTTTGCTGTATGCTTAGGCGAATAAATTTGCGGTATAAGGTTTTTTTTTCTCTTATTTTCGAGGTGGCCGGAGGTTGCCCTCGATTTCACGGTATCTTTTCGTCTTTGTTTTTTACCTTCGATTTTATCTCTTCGCGCGACCGAAACAAAAGTTTGAAATTTTACCCGGTCAACGGGCGAGAATGCGACTTGATAAGCGACCGGCCTTGTAAATGCGGTAAATTTACGACGACGGCGACGATCGTATACAAACGATATAAACTATTTCGTTTTTGTTTACTTTATTTTTCTTGTTTTTTTGCTACTTTTTTCCACCTCTATCCTAGGCCAGAAACGTCGCGCTGGGGGTTTTTCCCGAGTCGGTATTTCGCTTTGGTACGGAAGGTGAGCCACTTACATTAAAGCTAGGTCTGGTATTTACATATATGGCTTAAATTTGTATCGGAAAAAAACAGGATGGAAAAAATCGTTTAACGTAAATAAGCATGGTTTTGGAATAACGGAGGATTTCGAGGGTTTTGACCGAATCGAGGAAAGTGATTTCAATTTTATTAATGTTTGGGAATTTTTCGATGGTGTGTCAATTCTAACTCGATGTTGAAAAATTTCAAATTATACCAAAAATTAGAAATAATTCCAAACTTGATTGAGATTTCCTCAAGACTTACTTAAAATGGATTATTGTAACGAGAGAGGTGCCCATTAGGGTGGGCCGAAAAACCAAAAATTTTGATTTTTGAAAAGTTACCCCGCACGAAAGTTGTTGCCTGGATAGACTAGAAAAATAAAATCAAAAATTTCAAAATCGATTCATATCTTCCGATCGCGCAAGAGCCTTCAATTCTTCAAAAATTGCCAAAAATTCAAAATTTCAAAAATTTAGAAAAAATTTAAAATTGACTAAAATTAATTTTAGAGCTTCTGTAGTGACTATCTAGACCAAAAAGCACATTTTTTTTGAAAAAATAAGTGTTTTATAACTTTTTTCAATTTTTTTCAGAGGTGAAGAAATATGGGAAATTTAAAAAAAAACTATAAAATATGTATTTTTTCAAAAAAGTTGTGCTTTATGCTTTAAATAGGCCCTAAATAAGCTCTAAAATTGATTTTGATGAATTTTGATTTTTTTTTAATTTTTAAAAATTTCTGAAAATGTTGAATTTTTGACAATTTCTAAAGAATTGAAGGCTTTTGCGCGATCGAAGGATATAAATCGATTCTGAAATTTTTTATTTTATTTTTCTAGTCTATCCATCCAACAATTTTTGTGGGGTAACTTTTCAGAAATCAAAATTTTTGGTTTTTCGGCCCACCCTAGTGCCCATCCCAACCAAAAGTAACATTTTCGTCCAAAACAAAAATAAATAAAAAGTACATCTAAAAAGAATCCCTACCACCTTAAATTAAAAATGACGAAAATCATTTTTAGAATTTCGATGAATTTTTGAAAATTGATAATTTAACGTGTCACAGCAAAAAGGACATATAGAAAAAATGGCGTTTTTGGGATACTTTTTTTAATACTAAATTAAGGAATTGAGCTGGGGGAAAAATTTTACTTTAAAATTTCATCTTTTTGCTACAAGAAAACAGCTCGCCCATCACTTAATATCTTTTCTATTTTTTTTCTATATTGAAAACAAAAGGTTGAGTTATATGTCCTTTTTGTTGTCACAAAATTTCATTTCGACCCTTCTATACGTTTAATGACGTATAATTTTTCCGGAAGTGAAAATTAAAAAAAAAATCTTCACACAAAAGTTGAAGCGAATGAAAAAAGGAACATTTTCGTGAAAAAATTTCAAATTATCTCTTCAGGGAGCGGATATATTGCACTTTGAAAAATGACAACTTTTTTTTCATTTTCTTGGTTACAAAAAAATGCTAAAAATACATTTTGAACGAATTTTATTATTTTTTCAAATTTATGACGAAGAATTAACAAAAAAACCACTTCATTAAAATTTTAAAATTTTTCAATCATCTGCACAGTGAAAAAATTAAACATTACGCAAATTCTCGAAAATCAAACATGTACTGTGGGTACCGAAATTGTGAACTTCGTATTTTAAAAACGGCTTATTTCTTCGAGGAAAACATATTGGAAGGTGGGAGAGGGCTCATTGAATAGAGAAAATCAGAGAATACGAATCGCTTGTCGCATCAAAAAGGACATATGCTGAGTTATGCCCTTTTTGTTGTGACACATTCAATTACTACCTTGATCTTGCTAAAAAAAAAACGAAGTATAAAGCTGAAATTTGGTATATATCCTATTTTTGACCTCCGAAATTGATTGGAAGCGATATAGAGATTTTCTAAAGTCATCAAAAAATTTGGAAAATTTCCAGAAATGTAAAAATGCCATTGAAAATGATCCAAGTCAACTTTATCACTCACAAACGTAATCAACTTTCATTGAGGATGTAATTCATCGATTGTAGCATAATTTTTTGACATTTGCAGCTGTCAAATCAAGTCCATAATTCTCCTCGACGAAAATGTTCGGCAAAATTGAAAAAAAAATACTAGCCACGTACGCATCGAGGAAGAAAGCTGAAATTTTGAGCACATATTATTTTCAACTTCCCAAATTGATTGCCTGCCTACATATGTGAGCTTGGATATAGAATACCATTTTTGAGTTGAACTGATTTTGGTCCTTTCAGAAAGAGTAGAATCGAGGGGGAACCTCAACAAATAACAATTTTCGACAGCTAAGGGTTTTATCCAGGCTCACATATTATAAGATTATGAGGTATTCTCTTGGACTAATGAAGCAAGTAGTACGAACCCAGATAAATTAAAGGGGGGGAATTGGAAGCAATTTCGTGCCAATTTTGGAAAATTTTCACTTTTAAGTACAGGCAATTTTTACTGAAATGACTCTGTAGTTACGAATTTTTGAAAATTATGCCAAAATCTATAAAATTGGCAACTAATTTAAGTAATCCACGTTTGTAGGTTTAGAAATTCATAAACCTAAACCATTTTTTCGTTCGATTTATTTTTTCACCATTTTTGTGGGCTCCAGAACATCTTAACCACCTTACATTGATTTGAGAGGTCAAAAATAGAGTACGTATAAATAAAATTTCAGTTTTTTACATTGGGTAGATTGAATTTTTATATTTTACAACTTAGCATACTTATATTTTAGTTTGAACCAAAAAATTAGCTGTCTAGTAAGATACCTACCTTCCTTTAAAGGAAATAATCATCTACGTCTCTCATTCTGAATCAGTGAAAAGTCACTGAAAAATAGTCAGAATTGCAGCACAGGAAAAATCAGCAACTCCCACTGATTTTCAGCGAATTTTCGCTGATTTTTCAAAGATTTTCACTGATTTTTCAGCAAATTTCATAAATTTCACTGACTTTTTAGTGAATTTTCACGGTTTTTCCAGTGATTTTTTTCACTGATTTGTTTTCAGTAAAAAATTTCACTGATTTTCTCCTGTGTTGCATTCCACTGATTTTCAGCAAATTTTCGCTGATTTTTCAAAGATTTTCATTAATTTTTCAGCAAATTTCATAAATTTCACTGACTTTTCAGTGAATTTTCACTGATTTTCCAGTGATTCAGTGATTTTACTCACTGATGTGTTTTCAGTAAAAAAAATTTCACTGATTTTTTCCTGTGCTGCAATTCTGACTGTTTCTCAGTGATTTTCGATAATTTTCACTGATTTATAATTGAGAGAGTAAACAGCATAATTTTCGTTCATTTCAGCGAAATGAAAACTATCACAAAAATTTCCAGGCAGAAAAAAATCGTTTTTTTTTAAAAAAAATATATTCCGAATTAAAGTAGGTACTACGAAAACTACAATCCAACAGGAAAAAAAGTCATCCAATATTCAATAATTTACAGTTTCCTCAAGAGTGACCTTTCTTAAAAATTATGAGGATTTGATAAGAGAACATAATGATTCCAGGAACCTCAAAATAGGTAAGATAAAGTTTACCTTCTAAAGTGGATGCTCTACCTTACAAAATTATTGTTTATTTTTGTAAGAAAATAAATTAAATTTTTCTATGATTCCTTGATTGAAAAAATTTTGGCCTCTTCAGATAAGAATTTAGAGAGTTCAACGTTTTTAAAAAATTAAAAAATATATAAATTTTTTTTGAATTTTACATTTCAATTTCCAAATTTTCTTTAGGTAAATATATGTGACCCCGGACGAAGAAAGGATGTTAGTGCCCAACACTCGTTATTTTTTTTTAAGAGTTGAAAAAAGCACTAAATTTCCTTTTAAAAAAATATTTTAGGACACTAACACCCCCTTTCCCACACGCCTCTAGCCTTAGTTGCTGTATATGGCGTTATTGAAAAAAAAAAAACACCTTTTTTCGCCCCATGTCACATATGTTTATTTACTTTATTTATCCTTGAACGGAAAAAATAAAAAAAATTCAGCCTTTTAAAAAAAATACTGCAAATAAAAAAATTCTCAAATACCTGAATTTTCCCAATTCAATAATTTTTAGCCTCTTCCATGCAGACTGAAAATATGCTTAAATTTTCAAAAAAAGAAACATTCAAAATTTTGATAATCAATTTTTAGTGTAGTAGTTAAGAGAAATGATTCTTATTCTGTACCTACATGCCTCCTCCCCCCTCCTCATTCCCTTCCCCTCTTCCTTCCCACCAGGCCACGCCATGAAACGAATGATTCAAAATTGCATAAAACAGTAAAACTATATAATTTTTTGGATCATTTGTGTTTCTCAAGGGTGGGGGAAAAGTTGAAATTTTACGGAATTTTTTTAAGTTGATAGTGACTAAAAAACCGAAGTTGGCGTAATTCAGTAAAAGTTGAAAATCTAAACATTTTCTGCTCAAATGGAATTACAGTGTTTATCGGTTATAAAAACATCGGTTATAATGACATACCGCTTATAATGACCAATTTCAAAAGTCCCGGCAGAACTCCATAAGACTAATGTTAAATTATATTGCTTATAATGACATTGCTTATAAGAACATATCGGTTGTAAGAACGTGATTTTTCAGTCCCTTCAGTAAAAAATATTGGATATAGTGACCTTTACATTGAAAAAAATCACTTTTTCATATGTAGACTAGCAAATCTACTCCTGGCGAGTAGGTGTT
This sequence comes from Pseudococcus viburni, assembly GCA_033439095.1. Classification (NCBI taxonomy): domain Eukaryota; kingdom Metazoa; phylum Arthropoda; class Insecta; order Hemiptera; family Pseudococcidae; genus Pseudococcus; species Pseudococcus viburni. The sequence continues at coordinate 2,917,961 of JAVBJF010000004.1, read as the reverse complement.
ATTAATGATCCTAAGCAGTCAGGTGAAGACAAGCAGTATGGTATATCTATTGTGAGAAGTACAACAGATTTAGAGATGATAACCATCGCTACCACTTGCTGTTTTTTTTCAGCCTGGAGCCTGTTTGCTTTTAAATCCTGTAAAATGTCTACTTCGCTGAAAGAGGAAAGTATGGTTATAGTGACCTACCGGTTATAGTGACCAGATTTCAGGGTCCCGCCAATGTCATTATAACCGATAACTACTGTATTTCGATTCAAATACACATTTTCTCAATTTTTTGACTCATACGAGTAATACAGAGTTTTTCGAATTCTCTATAAAGAAAAAAAATGCATCACTTTTTGCAAGTTAATTGACTCAAGCGTAAAATTTTTTTACCAAAAATGTAATTTTGTCCTCGTAAGGGGGGTATAAATTGTCCTTCCACTCTCCTATTCAGCCTAATCTTATTAAAAATAAATTTATGCAAATTCGAGCCAACTCTAAGCCCCTTTCTTGCTAAGAAAAATCAAAGGTATCAAAAAATTCGACTAAATAATCCAAAATTTTACAATTTTTTACAATTTATTTCATTTTTTTTAGAATTTGGAAACAGCAGCGGAAAATATCAATTAAGGTAAAAAAAAATCAATTTGTCACCTTCAAAGAAAACAATTATTCTAAAAATGTCGGAAGAGATGGATCAGATTGGTCTGAAAAGTGGTTTATTGATACGAAAATCTATTTAAAAACTTTTTAATTTGATATTTTTTCACACGATTAGTTTCTGTTGGCACGGGGTTTTTTTCTTTCAATTTTCAAAATTTTCTTCCTTACAAGATTTGAAATCATCGATTCGTCAGTTCACGCGCGTATTTTCTTCCATTTTTTCTAATTTTAGGAAATTTTCCCAAATCTAGCGAAAATATGTTTCTCCATCACTCATCCCCTCCCCTCCCCCTCTTCTCACAAATCTTCAAACCTCCAGCTAACTTATCTGTTTACATCTATCCATCTATTCCTCGTCGACTCTGAGATCGCGTACGATTGATAAATTCTCGCAACATGTTTTTCTCTCACTGCATTCGTATTATTTTTACAATCGTTCATGTCAAGGTCATCCCTCCCCCTCGTCGCCCCATCGCCATCCGTTCATTCGCGACGTAAAACGCAAAAACCCCCGTACACAAACCGACAACATTTTGATATTCTTATTCCACACGGCGGTTGTTTAATATCATCGATAAAAAATATTAAATCGACGTGCCGCGGATATGAGAGAGAAAAAAACACCCTCGCGTTCGCAGCAACCGTGTAACACGCCGTTTACGTCGCCTAACCAGACACCTATCAGTATCACGTATTTTCGCATCGGCGGCAATTTTCAATCTATACGACACCATCGACGTCGTCATCGAGTAGACGCCCGAGACGTTGTCGATGCTCGAAGAAAAATTATATTAACGGAGTGTTTACGCGAACGAGAGTACCAACCGAATCCACGTATTCTTCGGTACCCTCGATCCAGCCACGTTTCAGTGTACAACAACGCGACGCACGAAATAGCATTACATATCACGTGTTGATATTAAGAAAAGTGATACGAATTCGCGAACGAGTCTCGGGATCGTAAAAAAAAAAACAAGAGAGAAAACACATAATACGTAATATAACATCGTATCAGCTTCCGAAAGAGAAACGAAACGCGAGAATTAAATCGAAACGCGTTTTTCACCTTTTTTTTTCAATAATGCTCGCGACACGGTGGCAAAAATAACGCTAGCGTCGCGTCGCGGAGCAGAAGCGGACGTGTTAATTGATACACGCGAAATAGCATTTTACGATGGAAATCATATCGAGAAACGAGACAAAGCCAACGGTTTCCAATTTTCCGGAAATTTCCATCACGAAACGAAACTATATTTCGCGAATATCTAATTAAATTCCGAAAACAGATTATTTTTGAAGTGAAAACTTCTATGGTGGGGGTCTATTTTTTTCGACGCGTTACGCTTATACACGGTTGCCAACCACCAATTATTCAGGAATATCATTTATCTAGGGAAATTTCCCACATTATATTACAAAAATATCATTTATCCAGGGAAATTTCTCACATTATATTACAAAAATATCATTTATTCAGAAGTGAAAAAGGAAAATGTTGGCAGCACTGCTTTACCTTTTAAAAGTCATTAAAAAAATGTCACTCATTAAGTGTGACAAAAAGTCGAAATGTAAATTATTCAGGAATATCATTTATCTAGGGAAATTTCCCACATTATATTACAAAAATATCATTTATCCAGGGAAATTTCTCACATTATATTACAAAAATATCATTTATCCAGAAGTGAAAAAGGAAAATGTTGGCAGCACTGCTTTACCTTTTAAAAGTCATTAAAAAAATGTCACTCGTTAAGTGTGACAAAAAGTCAAAATGTAATCTAAAAGAAAATTATTAAAAGTCAAAAAGAAAATTGTTGACAGCACTGCTTTACGTTTTAAAAGTCATTAAAAAAATGTCACTCGTTAAGTGTGACAAAAAGTCACAGCACTGCTTTACCTTTTAAAAGTCATTAAAAAAATGTCACTCGTTAAGTGTGACAAAAAGTCAAAATGTAATCTAAAAGAAAATTATTAAAAGTCAAAAAGAAAATTGTTGACAGCACTGCTTTACCTTTTAAAAGTCATTAAAAAAATGTCACTCGTTAAGTGTGACAAAAAGTCACAGCACTGCTTTACCTTTTAAAAGTCATTAAAAAAATGTCACTCGTTAAGTGTGACAAAAAGTCACAGCACTGCTTCACCTTTTAAAAGTCATGAAAAAATGTCACTCGTTAAGTGTGACAAAAAGTCAAAATGTAATCTAAAAGAAAATTATTAAAAGTAGAAAAGAAAATTGATGACAGCACTGCTTTACCTTTTAAAAGTCATTTAAAAAATGTCACCCGTTAAGTGTGACAAAACGTCAAAAAAATGATCAGACTTAAAGTAAAAAAAATTGTCATTAGACTTTTCATCAATTAAAGTCATAAAAAAATGTCATTAGACTTTTTATCAAATAAGTAATTTTAAAAAAAATATAAAAAGTCATAAAAAAATGTTGGTAGCACTGCTTTACTTTTTAAGAGTCATAAACAATGTCACTTGTTAAGTGTGACAAAAAGTCAGAAAAAAATTTTCAGACTTTTTACCAAATAAGTAATCTACAAGAAAATTATAAAAAGAAATTTTTATTACAATCCATAATTTCTTACTTTTTTAGATTGATCATTAAATACTATTACAGGTCTTAAAAACACAAAATCACCAATCATTATAATGATAGGTTCTTCAAATTCGTGTAAAAGAACATCTTCGTTATTTTCATTTTCTGGTATGTCATCATACTCAATAAATTCATCCAAGTCATTGTCAGACATTTTGTTTGGAGTAACAAAAAAAAAGCGGTTATAAAAATACTATGTTAAAGTTGACTGTCTTATTATCTTATTTCTTGAATACAAAGGAGGACCGTTGCAAGTATATGGGTAATAGCGTATTTCGCAAGAAAAAATTGGGCTAAGCATTTTTATAATGTCGTAGGTTTTGGAAGGTAATGCAATGGAAATTCATTGCCTGCAGGAAGAAAGGCCTCCGTGGGCACGAAGGCCCCTTTTCTGCATTTCACCTTAATAAGCTGTCTCAACCTTTCATAATTTCTATGCTTAGCAATTTTATGTAATTGGGTAGATGTTTATAATATCAATTGAACCGTGTTAAATCAAAAGAGACCAAGCGACAAATTTGAGAGTGCTGAGATTTTAACGTATTTCTCACTGGGAACACAAAATAAGCTTCTGAACACGTAAATTACTGATAGATTAATGTTACCAGAGTTCATATTTCTCATACTTATTATCCCTTCTTCAACTTTTTCAGAAGTTATCGTACTTTCAAGTTTGTTTTTTGGTGAAATTTTTGATGTCGCTTGGTCTCTTTTGATTTAACACGGTTCAATTGTATCAACTCATTACCTATGAACAACTCGCTAAGATTTGCAACATGGAAAACCAATCAGAAAACTCAATAGTCTTTGAAAATGGAGATATTCTCACACTACAACCAACGTCGGTTTGCTTTACAGAAGAAAAAATCAGAAAATTTAAGCAATACCTTGAAAGTACGTTAAAATGTTCGATATCTGAAGACTACAAGATAAATTCGTCGCCGCTGTGTGAAGTATATCATAATGAGAATTTTGTACATTACACCTACAAATTTCCAAATACTTCACTACTGACATTTAATTGCTGAGGAATTTTCGTCAACACCAAATATAATGCGACTGGATTTTCTGAAAATATTTCAAATTTGAATGAATTAAGACCAAATTATAAAGTTGTTGTATTATGTCCCTCAATTGAAAAGTGGTGGCATGCCAAAAGTCGCAATATTTTAAACGAGTCCATCGACGAACTTGCAACCAAGATTTTATCAATCTCAAAAAACAAGGATTCTGTATTATCGCAATTTATTTGTAACAAAGATCTACCATTTCAATCTATGGTGCAAGGCGGAGTTGAAAAAATTAAAAGTCGAGTCCTAGACGATGGCCGCACTGGAATGTTCCCAATACGGATACCGATGTCTAGAGATAAAAATAGTAAAATAATTGTACCTCTTTATAAAATTTCGGTCGATGGTAATCTGGAAAAAGAAGTGTGGCAATCTTTGCTACCTCCTCAAAATTTAAGTGTACTAAGTCTTTTAAAATTTAATGGTGTAAGAATTACTGCAAAAACTTTTAATTTTGATATAGAAATAATACGTTTTTTTAATAAAAATTTAGAAATTCCGGATATTATAGATGTAGATTTAAGCTTTCATTTTTTGGAATAAAATTTTTGTATACTGATTTTTGAAACAATGTTTGTTTCAACAGTTTAGATACTGAAAAGCAGGGATGTAGGCGAGGAGGAAATTCGTGGGTCTTCACCCTTGCGTTAGGTCCTCGATAAAATTTCCATTAAAATTATTTTTTTTGTAAATAGAAAATCAATTTTCAATGCTATGAGATGGAACATTTTTGGGAATTTCTCAAAATCGAAGTTTCTCATAATCTATACAGGTAATGCGATTTGTTTAACTTTTATCATTTGTTCCAAATGACATTTCCTTTTTTTACAAAAAAAAAATATCTATTCACCCACCTCTTATTATAGATTTCAAAATAAAAGAGCGAAACCTCTAATATACAAATCAAAAATTCAGAAACAAGTTTTCACTTCTGAGGTACGTCCCATGACGCACCCATTTTTTTTTTAAATATTGCAGAATCGACGGTGAAATGGTAAATAGAAAAACAAGCAACAATTTTCCAAAATGCATCGAGTTCGGTTTTGTTCCGAAAATGAGATTTCACTATTTTGCGAATCAAGTACCTGCCTACAAAGAAAAATAAAAACAGGAAAAAAAATTCTAAAACGTATCGATTCCTGAAAATAATATCAAAAATTTCTATACCAATTCTGATTGAGCAGGACTGAAACTTTTTGACCTTTGAAGCCAAATAAACGAATATTACATAGTGAAAGATGCACTTTTTTCAGATCAGTTGGGTACTGTCGCTATTCAGAGGGAGAAGAGCAGGTAAAAAATTTGAAAAAATTCTAAATTTTGGAAAAATTTCAATTTTTGATTAATTTTACGTTATGAAAAACGAATCAATCATCAATTTTTACCTCATGCGAACCCTCAGCCTGCGACGACCGAATCATACTTAAAAAAGAATCAATTTTCAGAGAAGAGATGACCGAATGAAACGACCAATTTTCTAATTAGTTTTCAGGAGGTCAAAATATTCCTATGTACACAATTTTCTCGATCGATCACTTTTCGTTAATTGTCAAAATTAATTCTTTATTGAAAATCTTCTAAAATTTGAGAATTTTAACGAAGTGTCTACCAAAATTTAAAAATGATTAAATTGCATAGTTTTTTCTCGATTTTTTGAGAAATTTTTAGGGTTCACTATTGATGATTTCTTTTCCACAAAAATTCAAAAACGTTTTCATTTTTTTGGAAATGATTTTTCTGGATTTTTCCACTTTTCCCAGACTTTTCCAATTTCCCAGACTCCCAGATTGACGGGCATTTTTGCCTTTTTCGAAATTTAGATCCGGATAAATGACTGGTGATCAGGATGAGAGGAAATTTTTCTTGTTTCAAAACTTTCTAAAAGGAAGGAGGAAAGGGTTCGTACATTATTATTTGTTTCTAAACTTCAAAAATTTTCAAATATATACCTACATACTGTAAAAAAAAAAGAAAAATTTTGATACATTTTTTTTAGATATAGCCAAATCTGTATGACATACAAATTCTATATTTTTGAGCAAAAAGATGGTTGAAAATTGAAAAATTGTGATTTTCAGATACAAAATAATTCAGTTTTCATTTTTCCCTTCATTTTTGTTGAATGTGTCGAACCATGCTTCTTTTCCTTGAAGAGAATGTAGAGATGAATTAATTAAGCCCAAACAAAACAAAGGCATCTTTAAAAAAAAATTTCTTCCACTTCGAACTGAAAAATCAATATAAGATTTTTCATTTTTCAAATTTAAGTTAACACGAATTTCTTTTTTTTTTCATATTCTTCGTTTCCATGATTCCTCGAATTTTTGCAAATTTTCGGGTAAATTTTTACTACTTTTCGACCAAATTTAAATATCTTGACATCTGTACATTCATGTAGATATCTTGATTTTCTTTGATAAAGTATTCTAAATGAATGTTTTTGGATTAAAAACTAGGCCTTTAAAACTTTGAAGGGAAAAAGTTACCATTTTTTTAAAATGCATGTTGTTTGACAAAAAATAATGACATTTCAGCTTTGAATTATTATTTTTTAAATTTTCACCCTGGCTTTGTTCAGGTTCAGCAAATTTATATACTTACTCGACCCAAAAAATGATTGACATTTCTGCAGAATTTATAACTGCTTTTTTCTTTGCGAAAACTACCTTCATTGACTCTTTTTTTAATGATACAAGCCAGAAAAATTGCAAGGGTTATCAGCATGAAATTTATCGATTTAATTAAATTATGTTTTTCTTCTTTTGAGGGGGGGGGGGGAGGCGGAGCGAAGAGATCAACAATTAATTATGAAAAAACTTTGAAATTTTCATTCTGAAAAAAGTCCGATCTTTCATTCTCGTAATTTACCATGATTTTTCTGCGGGGGAAGGGGGAGGGAGACTATGAATTTTTTAGCGTTTCAACGAGTTTTCAATTGTTTTCCTATCCTTCACTCCCTGTGATGGTAAAACACCTCTCAAGAGCTTCAACCTGGCTTGCCTGTATAGACACCTTGTTTATGTGATAAAAAATTGGCAAATGAAAAAACCAACACCAGATTCTTGTTCAGAGGGTCAAAATACCATTGATTAACAGGAATTGTTTTTCAATAAAATACTTCAATTTTTTTGCTGATTTTCAATGACTGATTGAAAAAATTCAGACAAAAATCCGATTGATCTTTAAAAATGTTTTCCTACACCACGCCCGACAGGTAAGTGAATATGAAATTCAAAATCAAAAAATGACATTCAAAATCAAAAATCAAAAAATTAAATTCAAAATCGAAAATTAAGAAATGAAATTCAAAACCTGTTATCAAAAAAAAATTTCAACTTTGCTTTTCTTAACGAGTTTATTTGTCAAACCCAGCCATTTTTTTCCAAAATTCTTCTGGACCAATGAGAAAAATTATTTCAAAACACAGCATTGAGTTTAAAAATTATCACTTTATGGCCATGGCCCTCTTCAGAGAACATTATTAATACTTAATGCTAACCTGAATATTTTTACATACCTACCTAAATCAATCCAGAAAAATTCTCTATTCTCAGTGATAATCAATTTTGAAAATTGACGTCATCCCCACCATAGTAAATTATTTCAAAATTGGATTCCATATATCGAAAAACATGCAATTTTATGAATGAAAAATTCTACAAAATGTTGAATAAAGTCCCACTTCAATAAGACATCTTTTAGTTATTTTGTCACCCAAAAGACCAAAAAACATAGATCAAAATAAACTTAAGTCCCTTTTTGCCCCTCGTTTTCCAACCTTTTCAAAGTTTCAAAACATTTTGAGGTTTTAGTCGACCAGTCGACCATTCTAAGACATGAAATTCAAAATTCCTCAAAATTTTGATCCTTTGAACCTTTTGTTGTTTTATTGGTGAAATAAAGTTGGAAATGGGCCCAGGAATCAGGATTTTTGAAAAATAATTATTTTAATACCCAAAAAATTCAAAATTTAGCTTTCATTCCCTTATGGGATATTTTTTAAATTGAGGGTCAGAAAATACTAAAAATTGATTCAAAAGCCTCGAAAATCTGCATCGAAGTCGAAATATTTGGGGGAAAAAAGGGCGATAGCAGACGTGATTTTTATGAACTCAAAACAACGAACATTTCTAGAAATTAGAACATCAGCACTTAAAATCGTTTTTTTTTTCAAATCTGAACACCGATCAAAAAAATATCGAAAGTTAGTGCAGAAAAAAATATTTGAATTATAAGAATTCTTACAATGGTCATTTTTCAAAATTTTCCTTCAAAAAATGAGGCTTTGAGAAAAAATAACACAGGTCGACATTTTTAAACTTTTGAAATGCTGTTGGAGGTTAGATGGGTGATTTTTATAGTATTTTTCGCGCTGGTCACGAAAAAAGCAGTGAAAAAAATTTCATCACCCAAGGATTTTTCACAATTTGAATGTTTCATTTAACAGGTTTTCCACTTCTTTTGATAACTTTTGACACTTCAAGTCGATTTTCTGAGAAATGGGAGGGTTCTACGAAAAAAATTAATGGAACATAAATTGTACAGCGTCAAATTTCATATCGGTAAAGTTCAATTACATTTTTCTTAAGAGGTTTCGCTTTCGAGATATTTTAGCTCAAAGTTCAAAAATCAACTTTTTTTAAAATTGAAAATAATTCAAAAACTATGTTCCATTAATTTTTTTTGTAAAACCCTTCCTTTTCTCAGAAAATCGACTTGAAGTGTCGAAAGTTATCAAAAAAAGTAGAAAACTGTTGAACGAAATATTCAAATTGTGAAAAATCCTTGGATGATGAAATTTTTCCATCATTTTTCTCGTGATCAGCGCGAAAAATACTATGAAAATCACCCATCGAACTTTTCCATGTCGACCTGTGAAATCATTCTCAAAGTCCTCCTGGCGCAGAACCCGCCTATAACGAAACTCCTTCAAATTTTCGCAACAAATCACTCTTCATCATTGGAAAAAAAATCTTCTCGATTAAAAACAAAACTAGTAAAAAAAACTTCAATCTCACTCACATCTCTCCTCTTTCTCGTGATCAGTGCGAAAAATACTATGAAAATCGCCCATCAACCCTCAAACAGCATTATCCACGTCAACCTGTGTAATTTACCCAAGCCCATAAATGATTTCGAAATTACACCCCTTCTATTTTTGTAATTTATTTATATTTTCCACTCGATTACAACCCGGAGAGACATCAAAAACTTCATCATCTAACTTCAAATCCTCTCCATACGTTTTCAAAAGCCTTCCAAATCTCTTCTCATCCAGCACCCGATAACTTTCAAAATTCTTCACACACATGTCTCGCGAGGCGAAATCACTCAAAAATTGAATTTACCAGTTTTCTTCGCTCTTCTATACACAAACACAGGTTTTTCTCATCGTAGGTACTTCAAAACACACAAAACTTCATCTCGAATCTCGAAACGGCATTCACACAGAGCCGAAAACCCATCAAAATCCACCTCATCACTCATTATACAGGAAACCGAGCAGGCTTACTTATTCAAACGTATATTAAATTAAGAAACTTCTCGGTATACGCATTCGACGATACATAAAACACCAGCACCCTTTCGCGAAACAAAAACTTTGGCAAACATTTCGACAACGCCGACGTCGACCTTGGCACGACTTTGATGACAGTGATTTTCTTCCAACTTATTACCGAATGAAAATCGTGTTACAGAAGTTTATCCCCGAACAGAGATAATAAATTAATATTCAATTAAAAACGATACTCTACGTAACCTGCTCGAGTACTGACAGATACTCAATATACCTTTTGTTTTTCAACATTTTTTTTCTCATTTTTTTTCAGATTACTGCTGCGTTCGACGAGCTGGAAGTGTAGCTGCTATGATGGGCGAGTTATTGACGATACTTGGCATGTTGTGTTTTTTCATCAATGCGGGTAATTTTTTCCTATACCAGATATATTTTTGAATAGATATTACGTCGGATTTTTCCTAGAGGCCTCATCGACCGATATTTTCATATTTACGATTCGATTTATTCCACCGAGTGATTTTTTTAAATTCAATTTCCTTCCTGTTTCGATCCCGGCCTCCGGCTCATTCTAATTTATCAATTTCTTCATCGCATTAAATGTAAAATATCTCTCCAACGAAAAGAATTAATTAAAAATATTCGCCAGCTTTGGTCGTTACACGAATACAACATTACCGCTGGAGAAAAAACCTACCAACGTCGAGACGTCGTCGTACGACCACTTCAAACTCGTAACGACTTAACTATCTCGAATTATCCGAGTAAAAAGATAATTAAGGTAAATACATCAGGAGCTAATTTACAACACCGTGTATCCCATAGTCGGACCCTTGAGAACTGCTTAATTTCTTACTTTTCTTCTCTTTATTGAAGCAGCTGTACGAGAGCCAACAAAAAACCCGGCCACATTGCGAGAAAAAAAAATTACGAAGAAAGGAATACGGAGAGGGAGAAGAATAAGAGTATCTCTTATTCCGCCACTTTATGCACGCACAAAGTACAATATAAAAAAATCTCCATAACCGTGAGAGCATTCTTTTCAAAGACACTTTAACGTTAAAAAGAAGCCTCGTTTCGATAAACTACTTCGTTAATTTTTACTCAACCAATAGAAATTTCCAGTTCATCGAAGACGAGCGAAAATTCCGCCAGCAAAGATAAAGTTTCCGTTCGACGCTAATTTAAACCTTTACACTCCCGACGATTTTTCGCATCCCGAGTTCCTTATTCTTATATACTTATTCGAAACAAAAGTCGTCGCTGTATCGGTCGATCTCTCGAGTTCGTTCGTATTTTTTCTCCTTCGAATGCTTATTACCAGTATAATAAGGAAAAGTAAAGCGGAGCAAAAAAATCTCGGATCATGACGAAAATTGGCGAGGTAGTTTAATTTCAGGGAGGGGGGGTCTCTCGAAAAAATTTTGAGCTCCCAGTCAAAAGGGGGTCAGAGTTGAGGCCTCAAAGTGAGTTCTTTTTCGGAAAAATGTATTTTTTTCGAATTTTGGGTACCCCTAAAAAATTGCAGATCGAATTTCTGCACCTTCTGAACCAATGACCTTGAAATTGAATAAGATTTTTTGCCCTTACCAAAGGGGTGAAAATTTTTCTGATCGCGAATTTCGAGATTTTAAATTACTACCAAATTTAATTCGGTCACTCAAACACATTCGAAACAAACCATGTCAAATATTTGTTTTGTTTTTCAAAAATAAAAGTTTACGTATCATGCTTTACATATGGCTTGAAAAATAAAGAATTCAAAAAAAAAATTGTGTTGAGAAATGGATTTTGATTTTTTTGGAAAATTTCAATACAGTGCTGCCAAATGCGTCAAGATTTATCTAACAATTTTTCAAAAATTCAAGTTCCTAATTTAAAGGTCGTTTTTTATCCCCCCCCCCCCAAAAAAAAGTAACTCAAGTAATCCGAAACAATAAAAAAGGAACTAAAAAGTGACCAGACAATTTACAAAAAACGGCCTTTAAATGATTTTTCCACGATTTTTTTTTTCATATTGAATAAAAATGAAACTTTTCCAATTGCCTTCTGCTGCCCCCCTATTTCTTTCAAAATCATAATCAAGAACATCAAGCAAGTTGCATCGCTACCAAATTTCAAAAATCAAATATCTCAAATTTTTCTGAACTTAGAAAATTTACATTCTCTTTTCAAAAAAATCACACAAGTTTTGCTTCATAGGAAAATGCTCTTAATTAACGGATTTGTTTTAATTATGGCTTTTTATTCACCTGTCATATATTTAAATGTTTTTGAAGAGCTTTTTCCAAGTTTCCAAAAAGCTGACAAAATGTAATTGCATGAATTTGTCAATTTTTTTTATTTTTTAAAAAGTCCAACAATGCCAGGGGTGTCTCAAACTGGGGGTGGAAATTTTGGTGTCTCAAATTTAAAGTCGGGTTTCATGGATTGACACTCCCTCTTCCCCCTGTACTAAAGCATATCCATGTTAAAATGTCTATTTCCAAATTTATGAAAATCTAACAAAAAGTCATTAAATCGATTGGTCAAGATTTTTCCAAGTTTTCAAATGTCTGACAAAATATCAAAAAGTTGCAGAAAATGTCAAAATTTGATCGCCCAAATTTTTCCAAATTTTTCCAAGTCCAACAAAATGTCATTATGTCAAATTTTATGGATTGAACTCCAGCACAATATGTAGCGTTCTATATGAAAAAGGTCCACTTGGTCACAAAAGTCGTTTTCGAGATTTTTGCATTTTCTGAATCTACGTAAAATTACCTTTCAAATGAGCAATTAGTGACCTTTTTTCATGCAAAATTGGCGGCTTTATAAGGATTTGAAATTTGATGTTGGAAAAACGTAGTTTGAAGAAAAACACGTTTAAAGTTCTTGCGGGAAATTCGCTGTAGAATCTGAAAAATTTGGTTTTGGACCTCCAAGTGTTCCCAAAATAGCACCAAACAAACATGTAACCCAACACGAATTAACAACGGTGTGTTTCATGAATTCTGGACGAATTAATCAAAAATAAAAAACCAATATTTTTGACCCTACCGAAATTCATATTTTTGAGTGGATCCTTTTTATAAAAAAAAAAAACGCTACATATATCCATGTTAAAATCCGAAAAATTACGTAACTAGTTTTTTTTTTCAAAAATTCAAGTTATGAGGTGAGGTAAAATGTCTGAGGTGGAGAGGGAGGAAATTTTTCAGTTTCAGAACAAGCATACTTTTTGGAAATTTTTGGAAAGAAAGAAAAGTCATACAATATTCTTTGCGAATTTTCCATGTTCAAACAAATCAAATTTTTAAAATACTAAACAAGTGTAAGTATTCAGAAGAAGAAAACTGTAGGCAGTAATTTTGATAGATTTTTCTTTTATGAAACATAAATATCCTTATTTTTGAGCAAAATCAAAGCTAAAATTTAAAAAATTGTAATGAACTTGAAATTTGACAGCACTGTATTGTAATTTTTCAAAAAAATCAAAATTTATTTCTCAACACTCAATTTTTTTGAATTATTTATTTTCAAGGCATTGAATCAGTAACTTTAATTGGAATAAAATTTGTTTACAGGAATAATGATACGTAAAATCGTAAAATTGTGATATCCTGATATTATGAACTCGAATGCATTATTTTTTCGTCAGGTGATTGGACCAATTTTTTCTCCCAATCAAAAGAAGTACCTATGTTTTGAATTTGAAGTCATCAGAATATCACAATTATAGCAACTGACTGCACGGAAGTAAAAAATTTTCAAAAAAAATTAATTCTTATTTCTGATGATTGAAAACAAAATTATTATTGTGAATTTTTCAAACGATAAAAAATTAATTCGAGGTCAACGTAAATTTCATAGTGTAGCATGTCACGATTTGTAACTAGCTGCACAGACATACAAAAATTTTCAAAAAAATTGCCGAAATTATACTTCTATAGTGATTAACAAAAAATATATATACCTAATATTTTCAGGCGAAAAAGTAATCAATTCAAAGTTGATATAAATTCCGTATTTTGGAATTTTATGATTTGCTATTGGTTGCACTGGTGTATAAAATTTTCATTTTTTTTTTCAAAATTCACTTTGAGTGGTTAAAAAAATTTTTTTGCTCAATTATTTGATGAAAAAAAAATCATTTTGGCTTAGTGAAAATTTCATATTATTGGAATATTGCAATCTGCAACTTTTAAACCCCCTGGTAGCAGTCTGAGTTTTGATCGGAGAAGAATGGAGATGGTTTAGGGAAATGTGGAAACTCGAATTGCATCTTTCAAGTGCTAAGAAGGCTTCTCACACAATTTTGATTGACTAAAAAACACAAAAAACAGCGGTTTTTCAAAAGGATGTGCACTTTGAGCACCTCCTCTTCCCCTTCCTATGTCCTTAGAGGGCTCAAAATTTTTTAGGGAGGTCCCCCACTCAGAGTAAACCACCCCACAAAATTTGGTCAAAATTCAGGATATGTTTTTTTTTTTCACTCCACGTCCACATTAATAATGTACAGAGCTCTGTTTAACCCCCTTTTTTTAAAATGTAAACAAGCAGGTGGTTTTATGAAATCCGAGTGTAGCGAAGGTGGAAATATTTTTGATAACTTCATATTTTGACCAGCAAAGAAACATTTTATACAAAATTACCCTGAAAATGAAAAGAATTGATCGGTCAGAATTTAGAAAAATATTAATTTTTGAAAAAAGTAGGAACTCAAGTAACTAAATATTGACAAAAGTCACTTCAAGTGATTCAAGTGACTTATTTGTTAGTGGAAAAGTGGGGAAAACGAGCGAAGCTAATTCAATAGCATGGGAAATAATTCAAAAAATCTGTTGGTCTCGAGAATAAAATTTCAATTTTTTGAGAAATTATTGTAGCAGTGCTGCCAACTGAATGGCGAATTGTAATGTTATCATCAAAAAATAATTGCCTAATTGGAAAGTTACGAAGACGGAAAATTTGTGAAATTTACTCGCTTTATTTTGATCAAATCACAAATGAAAAACACTCGAAAATCGAATTCCAAATTACATGAAATTTAAAAATTTACGAAGCGAATCTCACACTCTAATTTTTTTAATTTCTATTTCGCGAATTCTTTCTACTTCTCAATCAAAAAAAAAATAAAATTTACTTATTTCTCAAAACTTATAGCTTTTTTTGAATTAATTTCCATGCCATCGAACGAGAAACTTGAATAAAAATAGAAATGTGTACGTTGTGAAACAATTGAGAGCTGCAACAAAATTTTTCAAAAAAATCAAAAGATGTCCTGTTTCAAGGTCAATGACTCGAGCAGAAGTAGAAATCCAAATCGTGCTTTTACAGGGAGTCATCGAGGTTCCCAGCAGGTGACATTATCCAAAATTTGCGAAAATCGTATTTTTCGGAAATGAGCCCACTTTGAAGCCCCCTAGCTACATCCTCCTTTGGGAAAGGGCTCCAATTTTATTTGAAAGATCTTTTACTCGAAGTAAACTATTCCACCAAAATTTTAGTGAAAATCCAAGATAGGTACTCTGATACACTTTTAAATTAATTTCCATGTTATCGAATGAGAAACTTGATTAAGAATAAAAATTTGCACGTGTTGAAACACTTTCAGCTGCAATGCAACATAATTTTGCAAAAAAATTAAAATGTACCAATCCAATTTCAAGTTCCATGACTCAAGAAGAAGTAGAAATTCAAGATGAATTTTTCTCAAAAAATAACTAAACTTGGCCAAAACAAAGAGAAGAGTATAAAAATAAACCACCCACGTGCTTCATCGAACCCTTTAAATCAATGGAATTTATTCACCAACAAATTAGGGGGAAAAAACGAGTCTTATTAATTATAGAAATGTAAAAATGAAATCCACAATAATATCCATTAAACCAATAAAAACTATATACGAATCAAACGAGCCATCTCGAAATTATGTATAATACCGCATGCAATATACACGATACATATAATTTAGTATAAGTGAAATGTCGATATGTGTAGTCATTTTAGGGTAAATAATAGACGAGGGATCGTATAATACTGAAGTCAAGGGTTATATTTACTAGATGTGTGTAATTAAGTGGATTATAATAGTCAAGTATACGATAACGATATCCGTGGCCCGGTTCCCTATAACCATATTACACTTTCGCACCGGATAAGAGACTTTTTTTTTAAAAAAATTTCACCCTAGCGGTTTAGTCCACTAAAAAAAAAAAGAGAGAAAGAGAGAAAAAGAAAGTATACGTTGTAGCAGTACTTCGTATATTATACACGTTTGTTGGATATTTTCCAAATTAATTATAACGCGAACACGATTTATTTAAATTAACACATTTGCTGGATAAGGTGACGATGGGTGTTCGCGAATCGAGGTGTTTTAGTACATTAACTGCTCAAACTATATTAAGTTACATGTTTCGGTTTCATTTTGCAAGAAATATTAGATCACGTTAATACCTCGCGGGAGATCGTGTAAACGACGTCGTCGCAAAATGGAAACTTGTCCGGAAAAAAGCTGCTTGTTTGAATGGGTGACCATCGAAATTATAATTGGCGGAATTTCTATCGAAAGTGTGTCTTTAGAGGAGGGCAAAAGAGAGCACAATTGGGCCAAAATTTGCGAAATTAACAAAAAAAAAAGTCAATGAAGAAATTGAAACCGTTGAAAATTGAAGGACGATGGAGGATGAGGCATAAAAATCGAAAGGGAGTGAAATTTCATTTTTTTTTTAGGTCTAGATGCAACTTTTAGGTTTCCTTGTGTCCAATTTCCTCTCCTATTCTTCCAAAAAATTCGTTTTTTGCTCAAATTGTTACGATTTTCAATTATAAAATGCAAGGCAAAAGTCTCAAAAGTGGTATCGAATCAGACTATACCATGGAGATGCAGAAGATCAAGATGTTCGATGACCCGCTATTAAAAAATTTTAGAAATTTTTTTGGAAGGATATTTTAGGCAAAAAACTGGAAAAATTCGAAGAATGACCAATTTTGAGGTTCTTAGCACTTACCTCCTTTGAGGTGGAGGACTGAAATTTTTTGTAGAAGGGTTTCAACTCGAAGTTTACCTCCTTGGAGAATTTGGTCGACATCCAGGATATGTTTTTTTTTCAATCCATCGATTCCTTTGAGTTTTTTCTGAGTCGAATTAGCTATTTTTCAAATTATCTTCGCTCCCAGGAGGGTTGAGCCAAATCAAATTGCAAATCATTTTCGAAAAAAAAGACACAATTTATAAAAAAATACTTCCGAGAAAAAAAATTGATTTTTTCAATCCATCGATTCCTTAGAGTATTTTCTGAGTCGAATTAGCTATTTTTCAAATTATCTTCGCCCCCAGGAGGGTTGAGCCAAATCAAATTGCAAATTATTTTCGAAAAAAAAGACACAATTTATAAAAAAATACTTTCGAGAAAAAAAATTGATTTTTTCAATCCATCGATTCCTTGGAGTTTTTTCTGAGTCGAATTAGCTATTTTTCAAATTATCTTCGCCTCCAGGAGGATTGAGCCAAATCAAATTGCAAATCACTTTCGAAAAAAAAGACACAATTTATAAAAAATACTTTCGAGAAAAAAAAATTGAAAATTAAACTTTCGAAGGTATTTGAAGCCTCTGAATCTACCAGATACGGCACATAAAAATGAGAGGAAGGGGTGGATGAATAAAGGTTCCTGCGTATCGAAATACACGATTTTTTCCCTCATGATTTCATTTCTGGAATAATTTTTTTGAAAAAACTCAAAAAAGGACCACAATGGGATAGAGAAATGAGCAAAAATTGAGAATATTTCGAAAAGAGATATCGAACGGGAGATTGAATTTCATGTTTCTTAGACCCCCCCCGAATCCATTTCCAGGCCCCTTCTCTCGAAAAATCTGATAGAAGCCCCAGATGGGTTGAAGTAGGGGCCAAAATTAAGAAATTTTGAGTTAGGTATCGAAATGCACATTTTTTTTGACTTCCAGAATACATTTCTGAGGCCCCGAGGTCGTCCCAAACTTGAAACCGAAACTTCTAGAGCCTTTGGAAAGAAGATGGAGAAAAATTGTTCCCTCTCTAAGATTTGTAGTGCGTCACAGGACACTTGTCCATCGTCATAAGTTACATTTTCTGGTCACAAAGATCATTCTGTAACATTTCAATTCCAAATTTTCAATTTGTAAAGATATCTCGAAAATATTCAGAACAGCTGAGCTGAAATTTTCAGAGAGGGGGACAGAAAGCAGATATAGACTAGAAGATCCTACAATAAAATTTTCAGCTGAATCGTTCGAGGTATGAAAGCTCCAGGTTTGCTCAAAATTTTCAAATAACGTTTTCAAATTACGAATAGCATTGAAAACTAAGCCTCTTCCAGAAAAAAAGACCTAATGATACAGTAAAAAAAATCAAATTCAATTCTAAACAATTTCCTTCGTGGGAAGTTTTTCTGACAACGCTGCTTGGCCAGAAAATCTACTTTTATTTGAGAAAATTGCGTTTCAGATGTAGGCCCAAAATGTGACTTTGAATAAAAGGGCAGCTGGAATCCGACGCCTGAAAAAACAGCTTAATTTTTTTTTTGTATCTTAAATTTGATAACTTTCCCATAATTTCTTCTCAATTTATTTTTTTTCAATTTTGAACTTCCTCAATTTTTTTCAAGTAGAATTTTTTCAAAATTTTATTGCAAATTCAACTTTTTAAAGTATTTTTCCACCTCCAAAATTTTTTGAACTGAAATTTTTCCAATTAGTCAGGTCTCAATCGTACAAAAAAAGGCTTCCGCGCGCAATTTCTGTTAAAAGTGATTTTATGATTGATTCTTGTTCTGGACACTAAAACTAAGAAATTAAGCCCGTATGCCCTTTTTTTTTCCTCCCCCTTTCCCCAGGGTCCACCCCCCAATGTTTCAAAGGCGTATATCGCCTAATCTATGGGTTCTACAGAAAAACTTTTCAAACAAAAGTTGTTCCTTGATATGTAATGTATAATTTCTTTCCTTATCAAAATTCATTTTGGAGCAACCCCTGCCTCTCAAAGGGGGAAAAAATGTTTCGGAAAACCATCAAAATCACGTTTTTTACATTTTAAAGGAAAAATTTCAGAGATAATGCAAAATTTGTAATAACCAAAAGTGTTCAGAATTAAATTTCCTATCCCATAAGGTATAACACGACCCATTCCCCCTCCCCCCGCGTCCCCGAGTCTCCCCCTGTAACATTTCAAACGCGTGTATCGCGTATTCTATTGACCCTACAGAAAAAATTTTCGAACAAAAGTTGTTTCTTGACATCTAATGTACAATTCATTCTCTCATGAAAATTCATTTTAGAGCAACCCTCGCCTTTCAAATTTGAAAAATATGTCCGAGAAAACTCGAAATAATTTCCTTTACATTTTCAGCGAAAAGTATTACAGATTTAGTGTAAAAGAAATTATTTTTAAGTTTTCTTAGAACTAGAAGATATTTTTCAAACCTGAAAGTTGAGTGTTGCTCAAAAATGAACTGTCATAAAAAAATGAAACGTACATTAGGTGTTGAGAAATAACTTGGATAGGTAATTTGTCAATGCCTAGCAGATGCGATGGAATAAACCAATTGATACCACACAACCTTCTATAATTCGTCGTAAAAGAATAAAAATTGTAACCACGTTAAAATTGACCGACTTCATTTTCATCATCGTCATAATCTTCCATCTCGTTATTATGATTACGACAATCTGCATTACAAGCACAGAGTTCCGAGCAGTTTATATTTTACTTTTAAAACAACTACAATTACCCGCACATTTCGTTTTACAGCCACATTTAATTAACTGAATGAAGGCAAGGGGTGCTGGAGTTTCAGTGGTCATTACAGCCTTATAATTTCCAGCCGAATCCAAAAACCAACCATACTCGATTGGGTTTAAAGAAATTACATTCGAGGTTGAACGACTCCACAAGTGAGCAACGGTTGGTTTTTGGATTCGGCTGGAAATTATAAGGCTGTAATGACCACTGAAACTCCAGCACCCCTTGCTATCATTCATAAGCGCACCCAAGGGGGGAGCTCAGGGGGCTCGAGCCCCTCCCTTAGGCTCAAAAAGGAGTTTTTTTATTTGAAAAATGTGAGGAAAAGTGCATTTTTTTGCTCTTCAAACGTGAATTTTCAAAAAAATTTCTCCCTCGCTTCGCTCGGGCAGAAGATTTTGCCTATTCTATTTCTTAAATAAACATATACCTTTCTAAATCTGAATCAACCTTTGATGAAATTCTGACTTTGAGAATCAGTGGAATGATTTTCATCAAAAATTATCTAATGATTTTTCGATGATCTTTCAGTCAAAAATCAATGATTTCTCAATCAATCGCCAATTTGTCAGAAAAAACAATAATTTTGACTGGAAGATCAGCGAAAAATCGCTGATTTTCAGTTAAAATAATTTCACTGATTCCAACAGGTAAATTTTACTAATTCAGATTTAAGGAGTGCATTGATTGTTGCGGTTCTAAAAAATTCTGAAATTTTTCAATTTTTCTTTGCATAATCTGTTTATGTATTATCAGCCTACTGAAAATACCCTGACTAAACAAGCGCCAATGAAATAACTGGGTACTCAATTTTTTCATTGAAATTTGACCCCCTCCCCAAATTTTTCTCGAATTCTCAGCCCCTCCCTTAAATAATTTCTGGGTGCGCTTATGCTATCATTCAGTTAATTAAATGTGGCTGTAAAACAAAATGTGCGGGTAATTGTAGTTGTTTTAAAAATAAAATAAACTGCTCGGAACTCTGTGCTTGTAATGCAGATTGTCGTAATCATAATAATGAGATGGAAGATTATGACGATGATGAAAATGAAGTCGGTCAATTTTAACGTGGTTACAATTTTTATTCTTTTACGACGAATTATAGAAGGTTGTGTGGTATCAATTGGTTTATTCCATCGCATCTGCTAGGCATTGACAAATTACCTATCCAAGTTATTTCTCAACACCTAATGTACGTTTCATTTTTTTATGACAGTTCATTTTTGAGCAACACTCAACTTTCAGGTTTGAAAAATATCTTCTAGTTCTAAGAAAACTTAAAAATAATTTCTTTTACACTAAATCTGTAATACTTTTCGCTGAAAATGTAAAGGAAATTATTTCGAGTTTTCTCGGACATATTTTTCAAATTTGAAAGGCGAGGGTTGCTCTAAAATGAATTTTCATGAGAGAATGAATTGTACATTAGATGTCAAGAAACAACTTTTGTTCGAAAATTTTTTCTGTAGGGTCAATAGAATACGCGATACACGCGTTTGAAATGTTACAGGGGGAGACTCGGGGACGCGGGGGGAGGGGGAATGGGTCGTGTTATACCTTATGGGATAGGAAATTTAATTCTGAACACTTTTGGTTATTACAAATTTTGCATTATCTCTGAAATTTTTCCTTTAAAATGTAAAAAACGTGATTTTGATGGTTTTCCGAAACATTTTTTCCCCCTTTGAGGGGCAGGGGTTGCTCCAAAATGAATTTTGATAAGGAAAGAAATTATACATTACATATCAAGGAACAACTTTTGTTTGAAAAGTTTTTCTGTAGAACCCATAGATTAGGCGATATACGCCTTTGAAACATTGGGGGGTGGACCCTGGGGAAAGGGGGAGGAAAAAAAAAGGGCATACGGGCTTAATTTCTTAGTTTTAGTGTCCAGAACAAGAATCAATCATAAAATCAATTTTAACAAGAATAGCGCGCGGATGTACGATTGAGACCTGACTAAATACTTTTTCCAGTTCTAAGTTGAAATTAGGTACCTCAAAAATTTTTCTAAGGCATAATTTAAGTAATTTTTTCATTATTGTTTCAAGTTCAAATTTTTCTCCAAGTTTAAATTTTTAAAAATTTCATTTCAAATTCAACTTTTTAAAAAAATTTTACAACTTTAAAATTTTTTAATCTGAAATTTTCTCAAAATTTTTAGTAAATTAAGTAGGTGCCTCAAACGATTTTTCAGGATTAAATTTTTATAATTTCCTTTGAAAATGTTACAAGTTGAATTTTTTCAAAATTATCGTTTCAAAATTTTTTCAAACTATTTTCCAACACGAAAAAAATCATGACGTTTTTTCATCTTGGAAAGAGAGAGCTCGTCGAGTTGAAAAAATTTTTTAGTCAATTTTTTTTCGAACTTGAAAAATTTTGTTTAAAAAAATCCAAGTTCAAAAAATCTACGAACGCTTCAACTGAAAAAATTAAATTAAAAAAATTCTTTGAGAAAATTTCATCTCACAAAATTTTGGAGTTGGAGAAATAATTGAAAAAATTACGAAATTTAGGTCTTGGAAAAAAATTTGGCCACACATTTCAGCGTCGAATGCCATCTGCAAGTTCCTATTTGAAAAAAAAATTATTGAAAACGTCTCCGAACCAACCTCTGCGATCACTCGGATTCGTCGAAAAACTACAATCACTTATTCCGAGAACAAACTCCAATCACACGGAACCAAATTCCGTGAAAAATCACACTTCCAAAACATCCTGAAATCGAACCAACGACCCGGATAGCATCACACCCCGCATATTCTTCGGTTTAAATCTTATGATTTATAAGCTCTTGCAACAACTATACGTACACGTCGAAGTAGAACGGATTTGCTACACTCTCGGCATTAAGTTTTGGTAAAATTTGACGCGGAACGACGCGACCCGACGCGACGTACCCGAAATCCTATCGAAAGTGCAATTTATTACCGATGAGCGTTCCAAACGACTCATTTGCTAACTTTTGAACTAATTTTCAGATTGCGCGATTGTTGTTGGCCAAGTCTTTATCGTCGTTTGGGAATTCGCAGGTGTGTAATTTTTCACGTTGCTTCGGTACACACAACGCGAATTTCCCCAAGACTTTTCACGAAAACGATACTTAACCGAGACTCTCTTTCTCTTTCGCCTGTTTCTCACCTCGTCCGATGTGAGATACCGTCGCCGAACGAAGATGGCGAAAAAACGGTGCGAATTTCTGCGTCGCGAGGTTTTCTCTTATAAATAGAATTTTTGATGGGCCGGAAATGGCGCGCCTTATTGTCGCACATGCTCGAAAATCCCTCCGGGGATTCGCCACCGTCGTAATCGCCAGCTTGGCGTACGGTATAGGACACCTTTGAGCGGATACGATGGCTATTTCACGCTGGATTACGTGCGGCGTGTTATGATGTTGATACACATCAAAAAAAAAAATGTAGGGGGAGGGGTACAGCTGGCTCATTTCATGTCAACTGGACCAGGTTTTGACCTTGGGTTTTCCGATTTCACTCGAGAATTTTTTACGGGTTCCTCCTGATGGTTTAATGAAGGAATCGCCGTCATTTCGATCCTAATCCTTCAGGGGGCTGGGGTGACCTTTGTAATTTTCGTATAATTGGGATTTTTTTTGCGAAATGGCTCAGCTTTGAAGAAGCATATCGAGATTAATTGGGTCCAAGATGAATCTGCTCATTCAGTTTTATAGAGAATTGCACTCAAAAAAAATAAATAATAAATTTTATTAAACATAATAATAAAAAGGCACCATTCACAAAACTAGTAAAATTTATTCAAAAAATAATAATATTTATCGCAAAATTGACAAACTTTATTTTCTATGAAATAAACTTTATCAAATTTCGAGATAAATTTTATTATTTTTTTTGATAAAAATTGCTAATTTTGCGAATGGTGCCCCGTTATTATTTTTTTTGGATAAACTTTATTTTTTTTGATAAAATTTATTATTTTTGGATAAAATTTATTTTTTTTTTGGATAAAATTTATTTTTTTTTGAATAAAATTTATAATTTTTTGCAACACTTTCTATTCATTTTTCATTCTCCATTTTTCTCAGTGTGAAAGGTGATTTAAAATTGATAATCATATTTTGGAAAGTTCAAAGTTGAGCTTTTGTGATGAAGCTCAACTTTCATGATAAGTACAAAAGATGAGGAGCCCCATTTAAAAATCTGAAAAAATGATTATAAAGAGAACTTTTGAAGTATTTTTTAATTAATTACTTTTCAGGATGAGATGTCAACACCCCTAGGAGGCACAGGGGTCCTAAATTCAGGTCAAAATTCAAAAAAATGGAAAAAGTGAAGTAATATATCGATTTCTATTAATTAGAAGAAGCTGAGTTCGAATATGTGCTCAGTTTTTTCATCCGGCCCCTCAGAACTCCCCTTCAACCCCCTTGATAAGGTAAAAAAGTCGAAAAAATGAAAAATTACGTCGTGTGGTATATCAATTCCTAATTTTTCCTACTACCTAATTCGAGGGTGCTGAGCTCGATTATCAACTTACTTTCTCGATTCGACTCTCCCGTGCCCCACACTAACCCACAATGAATTAATTTTTTTTTCTCTCTGAAATGTATTCTAGAAAAAAAACACGTTAAAATATGTGGTGTTTCAAAAAAAAAAATTGAAGACTGTAAGTATTTTAAAAATTTAAACGACTTTCTTCAACGAATTCGTAACAACATCGCGTCGTTGTTATTTGACAACGCTGTATAGAGGTAATTTGAGGTCCAATGTGGGGCACAGGGCCAGGGGAGGCGAATCGAGAATGTATAAGTTGATGATCAAGCTCAGCACGCTCAAATTAGTAGATATTGATACGCCTCACGCTGTTTTAATTTTTTTTACAATTTTGTGGAGCGGGGAGGGGGGCTGAGGGGGTAGGGTGGAGTGGAAAAAATCTCGGATTTTGACCAAATTTGGTGGGGTGGTTTACTTTGAGCATGAGACCTCCCAAAAAAATTTGAGCTCTCTAGGGGCAAGGGGAGGGAAGCAAGAGGTGCTCAAAGTGCACCTCGTTTTGAAAAAAAAAAACAGTTTTTTTGTGTTTTTTAGTCAATCAAAATTGTGTGAGAAGCCTTCTTAGCACTTAAAAGATGCAATTTGATTTTCTACATCTCCCTAAACCATCGGCATCCTTCTCCAATCAAAATTCAGACTGCTACCAGGAGGTTGAAAAGTTGCAGACTGCAATATTCCAATAATATGAAATTTTCTCGAAGCTGGAACGATTTTTTTTTTCGTCGAGTAATTGAACAAAAAATTTTTTCAACCACAGAAAGTGAATCTTGAAAAAAATGAAAATTTAATACACCAGTGCAGCCAACAGCAAATCATTAAATTCCGAAATAAGACATTTATATCGACTTTGAATTGATTATTTTTTTGCCTGAAAATATTATGTTTATTTTTTTCAATCACTAGAAGTACTTATATTTCAGAAATCATTTAATTTTTTGAAAATTTTGTACGTCAGTGCAGCCAGTTACAAATCGTAACATGCTACACTCTGGAATTTACGTTAACCGCGAAAATTTGAAAAATTCACAATAATAATTTTGTTTTCAATCATCAAAAACAATTAAAAATTTTTTTTTTTTAATTTTTTACGTCAGTGCAGCCAGTTGCTATATTGTGATATTCTGATGTCTTAAAAATCAATAAATACGTACTTCTATTGATTGACAGAAAAAATTGGTCCAATCACAAGACGAAAAAATAATGTATTCGAGTTCCTAATATCAGAATATCACGGTTTGTAACTGGATGCACTGACACAAAAAATTTTCCAAAAAATTTCCGAAATATAAGGTACTTTAAGTGATTGAAAAAAAAATACCTACATAATATCTTCAGGCAAAAAAATAATCAATTCAAAATTGATATAAATTCCGTATTTCGGAATTGTATGATTCGCTGTTGGCTGCACTGGTGTATAAAATTTTCATTTTTTTTCCAAAATTCACTTTCAGCGATAGAAAATTTTTTTTTTGTACAATTACTCGATGAAAAAAAATCATTCCAGCTTAGCAAAAATTTCATATTATTGGAATATTGCAATCTGAAACTTTTCAACCCCGTGGTAGCAGTCTGAGTTTTGATCGGAGACGGATGGCGATGGTTTAGGGAGATGTAGAAACTCAAATTGCATCTTTTAAGTGGTAAAAAGACTTCTCACACAATTTTGATTTGCTAAAAAATGCAAAAAACAGCGTTTTTTTTCAAAAGGAGGTGCACTTTGAGCACCTCCTGCTTCCCTCCCCTTGTCCCTCGGGGACTCAAATTTTTTTTGTGAAGTCTCCCACTCAAAGTAAACCATCTTACCAAATTTGATCAAAATCCGAGACATTTTTTTTTTTTACTCCACAAACGACACTCACACGTTATTTTTTCGTTTTCGAATTTCAGGCATCAAACACAGATTTTGGGAAAAATAGTCACTTTGGTGACTTTTTATGAGGCAAATCGTGACCTATTTTTCGAAAAAAGTGACCAATTTTTCAATTTTTTTCTCATAAATAAACACCCCCCCTCCCATTTTTTTCATAACTCAAAATGTATTTCTCTCTACGATAGTGCTGAAAAAACTTTTTTTTCTGAATTTTTTTTTTTTTATTAATAAATCTTTGTAAAGGTATCAATCAACAAGGCTGGTGAACTAATAAATAAGTAAAAAAAGATTTGATAGGACTTTTTTTTTAGAAATATAATTATTTTTTCTAATTTTATGCAAGAGCGGTAGACCGTTTGAACGAAAAAAATTACTTCTGAATGAAAAAAGTGACCGATAGTGACCTCCTTTTGGCAAAAAAAGTGACTTTGAGTGACCAACCTTGAAAACAGGGGACAAGTTGCTGAAAAAGGTAACTCTGTTTAATGCCTGGAATTTTGACCCTATCAATGGAGCTTGGGGGGGGGGGCTGAGAGGTCGGATGAAAAAACTGAGTAAATACTGAAACTCAGCGTCTTCTAATTAATAGAAATTGATGGATTACCTCACTTTTTCCATTTTTTTTTGAATTTTTACCAAAATTTAGGACCCTGTGCCCCCTAGGAATGTTGAGATCTCATCCTGAAAAGTAATCAGTTAAAAAATATATAAAAAGTTCTCTTCATAGTAATTTTTCAGATTTTTAAATAACGCTCCTCATCTTTTATACTTATCACGAAAGCTGAGCTTTCATCATTTTCAAAATGTGATTATCAATTTTGACTCTCTTTTCAATCCTCTACAAAACCGCACAAACCGATTCATCTTGGACCTCGCCAATCACGAGATATACGTCTTCAAAGTTGAGCCATTTTGTAAAAATCCCAATTGTACGAAAATCACAAAGGCCACCTCCGCCCCCTGAAGAATTCGTATCGAAATGACGGCGATTCCTTCATTAGACCATCGAGGGTACCCCGTGAAAAAATTTTGAACGAAATCGGAAGACCCAAGGTCAAAACCTGATCGAGTTGACATGAATTGAGCCGGCTGAGCTGAGAACGAAACGTCTAAATCCGCAACAGCTCAGTTATTCGTTGGCGAACCCACGGAAGGGAAAAAATCTCCGGTCTTACGGTTCGCTGGTGTAATAATTTAGGTTTCCGGGTATGGGCATATTTTCGCTATTAAGCCGTAATAAATGATGCTATAAGCGATAACTTAACCAACCAAATAACAAGCTAATTAACAAAAGTGACTTATAAAGTAAACGCCGGGCCGGCCGCCTCCGCAGAGCTGTGTACTTTAATCAAAATACCATTAAGTTTAACGAATAAAGCAACGGGTATCGTTCACTTATGCATTAGGCCGAAATTATTAAATTTCAGCCGCGGATAAGTTTCCGCATGAAATACGAGCATTTATTTAATGGAATTCTCATTAGTAATAATCTTAAGTGCTGTTCTGTACCTAGAATTCGACTGTTGGTATTTTCTTGGCGGACAAGCCGAGTCGGAAATTGATATGGAATGGGATAAAGCGGCGCAAATATCTGGGGAGTATTTGATGTCTTGTCATTTGACCGAATCGTCTGCGTGGTCGCTATGTCCGTTCGAAATTTCCAGCGTGTTTGAAGAGCTTATAAAAAATAGAAGACAGTGTGAAATTTTAATATCGATGAGATCTTGGTATTTGAGATGAGTCTGCTGGTCGACAATCGTTTTTCCAAATTGGGAATATTTTGAGGGGTTCTGGTAAGAACAAAAATTCTGAAATGGTTTGCCAAAATAAAAGCCTATGAGATCGTGTATTTCGACTCGAGTCTTTTGAAAATTTTCAATCAGGCCCAGACCATAAAAAATGATCATTTTCTCCAAAAAGCTATAGGAAAAGAGTTAAGGAAGATCATGAAAATTAAAAACATCAAAAATTTTGAGAGTCATTGTTAAAAATCAAAAAAAAAAATATGTTCCAGAATTTGGGACGTCAAATATTGCTATTTGGAAAATGGGTCAGTTTTTTTAAATTCGGAGGAAACCTTTCGATTTTTGAAAAAATCTTCAAAAAATCTTTGAAATCATTGTCAATTTTTTTTAAACTCATTTACTTGAATGATTCGTTTTACAACTTTTTCCAATTTGGTGGGACCCTGAAAAAAATGTCCTAAAATCACCTCAAAAAACGTGATAAAAATTTGATAGGTACGATTTTTTGGTTCAGGTTTGCCCCTCCCCTGGCAAAAAGTCAAATTTTTGAAATTTTTATTTTTGCTTCAAAAAAAATGTAGATTTTTTTTTGTTAGCCAATCATATTATTATATCATTAGGTTTGCTTGGGCGCTCGCTCTGTGCTGGGATATTGAAATTGCAGTTTTTCCCAAATCAACGCCTACAATTTCCCTCGTTTTCCCACCAAAAATCATAAATTTCTCACGTTTTCTTTTCACTAAAAAATGGCGACTGTACCTCTGAAATTTTTTTAATAAAATGGCCGCTTTAAATTTCGAAATCCCCATAACTCGGCGAAAAATTATCCCAAAATTTTGAAAAAAATTTGGGAATTCCTCCAACCCCCCCCCCCCAGAATTTATCTAAAAAAACGCGAAATTCGTATCATACATTTTGCAAAAAATAAAAAAATGAAGTTTAAAAAACACATTTTAGCCCCCTCCCCCTCCCCCCGAAAATAATTGCACCAAGGGTCCAACATTTTTTCTCAACATGGTTAATAAGTTTTTTTTAGCAATTTACAACGTATACTTTAAAAAATGGCTAGAATAACAATAAAAACACCCCATTTATTTTTCAAAATTTGAAATGAAAGCAAAGAAAGGTGCCACTCACTGCTGGTCACCCATGATAATTGAAAATAAAAACGAAATGAAAAAAAAAAACTTGAAAACCCAGTCTGCTGGTTACTAAAAATAAAAAAAAATGAAAACTAGAAAAATGAAAAAATAGTATATTATGCAACAAGGGAGATAAAGTGATTTTCGAAGAATTTTGAGGTTTATTGCCCGAGCGAAGCGAGGGAAATAACTCAAAATCGTCGAAAATCATTCATCTCTCGAGTTGCATACGATATTTTTCATTGTAGAGGGAGTAAAAGTCGAGTTTGAGCACTCGAGCGATTCGCGAGAGGGAGTAAAAGTAGACTTTTACTCCCTCTACAATGAAAATATGTAAAAATTCATAAAAATTTGCGATTTTTTTCCTTTTTTTTCATTCCATATTGAATTAATTTCTCAACATTCAAAAATTAATAAACGAAACGACAACTTTCATTTTTTATCAATTTTATACTAAAAAATGAAAAGTTATAGAAATAATTATGGGTTATCATCACTGACAATGAAAAAAAGAACATTTTACATCTATTGGTATTCGATGAGAACACATCTTTGGTTAAAATGAGTGAACAGAAATTTTCTGAATTAATTTTTTTTTCGGAAGTTTGAAAGCGACCAAAAATTTTTTCGTTGGGGGGAGGGGGATGTGTTTCATATTTTATAAAAAATTAAACTTGGAGATATTTTGGAATTGAATTCGGAAAATAAAAAATCTAAGATTTGATCAATTTTAGGAGGCTGATTTTTACTTTGAATGTTCATAGGACGATCTCCGACACCATTTTTAATTTTTAGAGATTCTGAAGCTCTGAAGTTGACGTCACTCGAACTTAAAAACTCATAAAAACGAAAATAGTATTGAGAATCGTTCTATTTATAGAATGAAAACCCCCCTCTCCTCCGAATATTGATCTAATCGTTCTTATGTAATTTTTTTCAATTCAATTCCAAAATATGCATCTCAAAAATGAACTTTTTGGTTATATTATGTGCTGAAATCGCGCAAATACCTCTTATGAAAACTGGAAATTTCATTTTTCCTCATCAATGGCAATAATACAATTGAATATCGTTTAAAAAAATATATTTTTTGATAAATTGAAAATTTTGAATACTTTTTGAGCTGTTGCTGAGAGAGGAGGTAAACGTTGGTCAAAAAATCACAAATTTCAACTACGTCGTTTTGAGACCAATGGAATCCATCAAAATTTGAAAAAAAAAAAAACGTAAAACGACCAACTCCAACAATTTCCTGAGCCACATTTGTCGAAAGAACCAACCTCGAGTCCCTTAGAAATGGTTTAAAAAATTATTTTTATGAAATCGATTGCTTCAAATTAAAATTTTGAATCAATTTACCGATCTTAGAATTTTTTTTATCGAATATTAATTTTCAAATGCAACTTGTCACTCAATTCATCGCATTCATCATTCAACATTCAAATAAAATTTTTTACCAATTTTTTGAATTTTTTGCCCATCATTTTTCCATTTCTCTCTTTACAAAATTTAAGAATTTTGAAAATTTTGTGATTTGAAAATTTTTAGTCAAACTCACATTAAAAATAAGGGGATGTCCAAATCTGTAAAGATTTTCAAATTAATCAGAAATGAGAAAAAAAAATTCAAAAAATTGAAAATTTTTTAGATTATCACCATTCACTATGTGATCTCTTTCAAAAGAAAAATTTTCAAAAAATGTGTGAGAAATAAAAGGAGGGGGCCAAATTTCGTTGTTTAGTATCAAAACATTATTTGAAAATTATCAGAAATTGAAAGTTGAAAATTTTCAAGATATTTTCCTCGGCGACATCTCCAACCAAAATAATTTTCAATTTTATCAAAAATTTGAACAAACCGAAGACAAACATTTTCAACATCTAGGAGACTAAAATTCATCTCGTCCATGGAAACACAATTCTGAGAAATCGACACGAAAAAATCCAACCCCATTTCAATTCTGTCCTCCTCGTGCATCTCGTTTTCGAAACATTATTACATTTTAATGCATTCAATAGCAAACAATTAACCTTCGCTACGACCTTCTGGGGCTTTCGAGGCGGATGAAAAAAAAGCAATTAAAATAATAATTTTTCGGGAAAAAAATTTTCACCGTCGCGGTACACGATCCTCCCCCGTCTTCCCCCGCCACGGCCGAAACGCTCCCAACAATATCGAATAATTTTCACCAGAGGAAAGGAATTTATTCGGTCGAATTCTTTATTCAAACGAAATTTAATTTCTAGTCGTAGATAAGTTGGTTAAATTTTTCAACGTTACTTACTTTATTACATTTTTATTTGCCGAGTAAAGTTATGAATATTAATTTTTAACGTTACAACGTTATTAATATTTTCAGCCACGTCCAGCTCAGTTTCGCCGATACAGAGTGAAATTTTTCAACAATAAATGTGCTACTTTTATATTCATTGAATTTTTCTACTTTTTTTTTTTGCTTTTCGGCTATACGAGACGTGAAACGGTCCTTTTTTTGCCACAATGCCGCCGGAGAAAATAATATCGCATCGACAAGAACTCCGAACGAGTAAATTTTTAAACGCCGAATTTCAACGAGAAAAAATTCTAATCTTAGAATACTCGAATACTTGACGAGGTTAACCAAAGTTGACGTACTTGACGCTGACTAAATATTTCTCCGCCTGGATTGCCAAATAATAGAAAGTTTAATCGAAATTTGGGCTTATTTGAGGCCCAGACTCGAATTACGTAGTTTACTTACGATTCCGTGAATTTTTCACGAATTAAACGCAGATTTTTCTTCATTAATAGAAACGAACTTATTTTCTTACAAAAATTGTACATAATTTGCTCTGCCTGCAAGGCAATATTTGATGCAAACGTGGCATGCTTATGCGTTTTAGATTTTTCAAATTAATTTTTTCTACAAGCATTGGAATCCTTTTTGTGCAAAAGATCAAGACCGGGGATTAAATATGGTACCGCGAAGAAAAACGAATTTCTCGAACGTGTGCAAAGACCCGGCCAGAAAGGATGCAGGAGGTATTAAATTTATAAAAAAATTCGCCGACACGATCTACGTTGAAAATTTTCTTCTCTGGAAATGAAATTCGATCAGTTTCACGCTTCAAAAATTCAGATTTCAAAAAAGAATTAAAAACGAACGAACAAAGGCTGGCGTAATCGTAGTCTGAGCTGTTTTATGTTTTTACTCGTTCAACTATACAGCCAACTTTTCGAAATTATCCTTGGCCTTTAATTTGCGTCAATTTGTCATCGTGCATTAAAGCGAGACGATTTTTTTCCCATTTTTTTCGAAATTAAAACGAGAAGGAGAAAAGTGGTAAAGTGAAACTAGAAGACCGTTATGGGAATTAAAGTGATTCTCCTCTCTCCCTCTTCGAAATTTGAATTTCCAAACTTAAAATACCAAAATTTCTGGAAAAATTGAAAAAATTAATTTTAGAAAATTATGAAAGCAAAAATTTACCTCGAGTAGTTTTTTCAAAAAAAATCATCAATAATCCACTGAGCCAAAGTTTGAGGAAAACTGTGGGCACAATAGGCCGTGGTGGAATTTCAACGTTTTGAAAACACGCGATTTTCTCCCCCTTTGTTAAAAAATAAGTCATGAAAAAAATCTGAAACTTGGGTTGCGACATATCAAAATGGGTTAAAATTTCACGAGCAGAACGAAATTATTGATGAAAATTAAATTTGAGCAATTTTAACCCATTTGAGCCCCAAATCGGGTCAATTTTTGAGTATTTTCAAAGGATTGACATGTGACCTATGAAAGTGGGGTAGAATTTCGCCAGAAATTCAAAAAACCATCCAGTTTT
This sequence comes from Pseudococcus viburni, assembly GCA_033439095.1. NCBI lineage: Eukaryota > Metazoa > Arthropoda > Insecta > Hemiptera > Pseudococcidae > Pseudococcus > Pseudococcus viburni. The sequence continues at coordinate 2,885,244 of JAVBJF010000004.1, read as the reverse complement.
TTTGAGCGACTTTCCAGAATTTTGAGTCTTAAATTGAGTCAATTTTTGATTAATTTCAAAAAATTGGCATGTGACCTATGAAAGTGAGGTAGAATTTTGCCAGAAATTCAAAAATATCATTCAAAACTTTTTTTGGGCGACTTTTGAGAATTTTGAGCCTCAAATGGAATCAATTTTTGAGTATTTTCAAAAAATTGGCACGTGACCTATGAAAGTGAGGTATGTAGAATTTCGCTAGAAATTCAACAAAATTATCCAAAGATTTTTGAGCAACTTTTGAGAATTTTGAGCCTTAAATTGAATCAATTTTTGATTAATTTAAAAAAAATGACATGTGACCTACGAAAAAGGAATGAAATTTCGCCCTAGGTTTTAAAATGTAATCCAAAACTTTTTTAAACCATTTTCATGTTTGAGTAATTTCAAGTGCAAAATATTTCATTGGAACGCCAAAAAATGAACAAACTAAACTAATAATAATAAAAAATAAAAAAAATAGGAAATTCAAATCAATTACATTCAGTTGAAAAAATAAGCGGGTTTAATTTCATTCATGAAATTATTCGATTTTCATTTTTTGGTTTCCCTATGAAATTTTAATCCATGGTAGGTCTATCTAAAAATTTACTAAATTAAAGGCTTTAAATTCTCAAAAGATGCTCAAAAAAAATTTGGATGGTATATTTGAATTTCTGGCGAAATTCTACCCTACTTTCATAAGTTACATGTCAATTCTTTGAAAATACTAAAAAATTGATTCAATTTGAGGCTCAAAATTCTCAAAAGTTGCTCAAAAAAAGTTTTGGATGATATTTTTTAATTTCTAGCGAAATTCTACCCCACTTTCATAGGTCACATGCCAATTTTTTGAAATTAATCAAAATTGACTCAATTTAAGGCTCAAAATTCTCAAAAGTTGCTCAAAAAATTGGATGGTTTTGTTGAATTTTTGGCGAAATTCTATCCCACTTTCATAGGTCACACGTCAATCCTTTGAAAATACTCAAAAATTGACCCGATTTGGGGCTCAAATGGGTTAAAATTGCTCAAATTTAATTTTCATCAATAATTTCGTTCTGCTCGTGAAATTTTAACCCATTTTGATATGTCGCAACCCAAATTTCAGATTTTTTTCATGACTTATTTTTTTAACAAAGGGGGAGAAAATCGCGTGTTTTCAAAACGTTGAAATTCCACCACGGCCTATTGTGCCCACAGTTTTCCTCAAACTTTGGCTCATTGGACGCGGAATGAACCCAAGAATACATTGCGTTTGATTTTTTTTTGTCCAGCATACCGCATAACGCCTACAGAGGCATTATTGTGCCAAAAATGATCGAATTTGGCAAAAAATCGCACATTGGAGGGCCCAGGACCCCATTGTGCCCGTGACCCAAGGGTTGTGACTTATATTTGGAGTCAGGAGAGTGTCTGCTACCAGAATGTGAAAAAAAATTTTGTCCAAAGTCAAATTTAAAAATTGAGAAAAAGGGGATTTTCATACCTCAGCTCCCTATTGTGCCGGGGCAAAAATCCAAAATTCGGTTTTTTGGGACTACGAGATCCATACCTGCAGTAAATCAACTGATTTTTTTGTCCAGCAAAAATGCACGCTCAATGAACACTTTTGCCTCTTGGACTGTAGACTAATAATTTTGATGGAAATAATTAATTTTTCAAATACTTTTTTAGTCCAGGCATTTTAGGAGTTGACCCCCCAAAAATTAAAGCCTGATTTTTTTTCGTGTTTTACGTTCGTAATGGTCCACTACACAACATATTAAAATGGACACCCCACAACCCTCCGCTACCCTCAGGGGAGAGGTAAACTTCCGCTGAAAACCGGTTTTTCGTGAATATCTCCTCAAAAAAGCCTCAAAATTGAAAAATAGTTATGAACAATCTTGTTCTACGCAAAATTTCTTATCGGAAGGGTTTTTTTCTTTTTCAAAAACACTCACTTCCTTGACCAAAAATTAAGGGTAAAAATCACCTATTTTTCAACAATTTACAGCATTTTTGGAAAGAATCGAAACTTTTGGGAATATCTCCTCAAAAAAGCCTCAAAATGGAAAAATGGTTATGAACAATCATGTTCTACGTGTAATTTCCTATCAGACAGGTTCATTTTTTTTTCGAAAACACCCACTTCTTTGCCCAAAAATTAAGGGTGGAAAACGCCTATTTTTCCAACATTCACAGTATTTTTGGAAATGATGGAAATACGAAGCTGAAAATATCGTTTTTGAATCCTTACGACACAAAGAAATGTTCGTATCACCAATAATCAGCATAACATCGCATTTATATTACTTTTTCTTTCCACAACTTCGATTTTTTAAATGGAGTATTCAATTTCAATAACCTCCCCTATAATTAACGGTAGGGGTTGAAATTTTTGCGGTGACTTTTTTTTGAAATACCCTACCAGCATGTATAAAAAAAATACTCATTTTGGGTACTTTTAGCTTCGTATTTCCATAATTTCCAAAAATACTGTGAATATTGAAAAAATAGGTGTTTTTCACCCTTAATTTTTGGGCAAAGAAGCGGGTATTTTCGAAAAAAAAAACGAACCTGTCTGATAGGAAATTACACGTAGAATATGATTGTTCCTAACCATTTTTCCATTTTGAGGCTTTTTTGAGGAGATATTCCCAAAAGTTTCGATTTTTTCCAAAATGGCTGTAAATTGTTGAAAAATTGGTGTTTTTTACCCTTAATTTTTGGTCAAGGAAGTGAGTGTTTTTGAAAAAGAAAAAACTCTTCCGATAGGAAATTACGCGTAGAACAAGATTGTTCATAACTACTTTTCAATTTTGAGGCTTATTTGAGGAGATATTCACGAAAAACCGGTTTTCAGCGGCCGTTTACCCCTCCCCTGAGGGTAGCGGAGGGTTGTGGGGGTGTCCATTTTAGTATGTTGTGTAGTGGACCATTACGAACGTAAAACGCGAAAAAAAAATCAGGCTTTAATTTTTGGGGGGTTTGGTACATTTTTTCTCTTATTTGCCTGGACTATTTTGAAAATTTCAAAAATTTCCAGAAAGAAAAAACGACAAAGTAGATTTTAAAAATCAAATCTGAAGCTTTCACTTTCCAAAATCATTTCACAATTTTGGCCACCACTTCGCCAATTTCCCAACAAAAAATTAGAAAAAAAATTCGACCCAACCAATGACATAATACGAGTGACACTTCGACTCGTACAATTTTCCAACGTCGACAACTCCAACCGCGAAAATTTTTTCCCAGCGTAAATTTCCACAAACCATCGTCGGCCCATCTGCCCCGGCGAGGAAAAAATTCCCACGTCCAGCACAACAAGCTCCGTTTAAAATGTAGCTTTAATTATGCAAACGGTTCATTTTATAACTCGTAAATGGCCAAGTATGCCATTTGAATATTTGTCGAGAGGCATCCGCTCGTCTGCCATTTTCAACGCCGAGGGTACCCCACTGCCAACGTCTCCATCATCTTCAGTTCGTATTTGATAATTCAAAACAGCCTTGGTACGGCTGGTACACTGCCAAAGCTTCTGTTTGGGCGAAAAAAATTAACGATTTGGTCCTCTGACGCTCCTCTATTCGTCCTTCATCCGGAGGAAATTTTTTTTTCACCGGCTCTCAATCTCAATTTACTATGAGTCTCCGATCCTTTTCAACAGGGTAACGAATTCGATCAGGGTGGTTGGCTGGCATATCCATTAATGTCATTTGCGTAATTTATCAACTTTTTACGAGTTGGCGATGCGGACGTGTTGACCACGAAGTGCGCGACGAAATGTTTTCTTGTGTTGTTTTCCTGGTTTTATTTTATTTTTTATTTTTTTGAAACGAGATTTTCACAAGTGCGGTGGAGACGAAGGAATATGCTCGGAATATGACTGAATAAGTGGAATATTATATAACATTTTTACATTGTATCATATTATAGGTTTAACTGGGGTTGTTTAGTATATTGTACTTATAAATATATTCGACTCTTCTCCGTAAATCTAATATGGTTTAGATTAACACCAATGATGTAATAATATTCTGATTCACGTACCTTTTCTTATCTTATTCACGTCAGTAAAGCTCGTGTTTGAATCCAAACGAACTTGGGTCTATGCGGAGAGAGCCTCATTGAAACGTAAGTAATGGGAAAATTTCCGTCGATTTTTTTCTTCAAAAAATAAGTTATCTGAAAACAAAAATAATGACCAATTAAAGCACGGAATTTGAAAAAGGCCCAAATCCCACTTTTTTCAAAAATCGTTTTTTTTTTTGTAGAGAATTCTGAGGGTCATCTACTGGTAAAAAAATTTAACTATGAAATTCCCATTTTCCATCTTAAAAACTTGGCCAAAAGTCCGCGAGGTCGTAACTCCAATGTAAATAATCTTTTGAAAGGGGTCTAACTCCATTTCATACAGAATTAAAGTTTTGGAGTTACGCCTTCTTTTCCAGTTTTTCAAAATGAGTTAGGAATCCAGACACAATTCAATGAGCTGGCAGAGTTGGATCAAAAAAGAAAAAAAGAGGGCAGACCACCGAGATATGTAATTTTATCAGGCCACTTCGTTTCATTCAGCCCCCCCCCCCCCTCCCCTAAAAATAAAATAATTTTTCTTCAATATTTTGGATTTTTTTTTCCTAAAAAATAATTTTACACTGTGAAATGGGGTATTCAGAGGCCTTCCGAAACGATATGCTCCATGGGGGAGGGAGGAGGTCTTCAAATTTTCCAACTATTTTTTTTTCAAAATCATACCAGTGACTTTAAAAAACTATACCTACTCCAGAATCTGAATGATCTGCTCCATTCTGAATAAATCGATTTTTTTTGAAAATTCCATTCAAAATCGCTACCTAGGTGTTAAGTGCTTTGATAAATGACAACAAATTTTTTACGATTTAAAACATTCAAAAGTTCATACTGCCATTTTGAGAATAAATTATGTAAGTAAATTTATTGAGTCCGAGCGAAGCGAGGGCAAATATTTTTGAATAAAAAGACATTCAGAATTTGAAATTTCTACACTAAAATTCATGCTATTTTCATGCTACTTTTATAACTTCCAAAAACATTTAAAAATTTTGAAAATGTCGGTCGAGATTGTTCGTACGTTCCATAAAACATAAATGAGGTGGACAAATTTTTTCAACCTGAAAATATTCAATTGTTTGTGTCGGATGGAAAAAATAAGTTGAAGTTTCATACCATTATTACGAAAATTTGGTAAAATATTGATTTTAAGAGTGAAATTTTAATTTTTCAACTCCCATAGCAAATTTAATTTTTTTATTGAACAAAATGTTAGGTACATATAAATACGACTTTATATTTTTTTTCGCAATAGGAGTATTAGTACGGTCATTTTAGGTTTTGACCCCAAAAAAATTCCCGGAAACGGGAAAGTTCGTATATATGCTTTGTCGAAGGTGTATTTCAACATACCCGACTTTCCCTAAATTCGGGGAATATTTTATCCCTCTTTTGGGGGGTGAGGGGGTTCAAATTTTGGTTTTTCGGCTATAGCTTTCGAAATTACGCCCGTAAGAAAAAAAAGTTGAAACAGAAATTGTAAAGAATTCAATAACAAACAATTTTTTTATTTACCATTTTTTTCTAGGAGGTCATGGAAGGGAGCTAGGGGCTTCAGAAAAAAATCAATTTTGAAAATTTCCCATTACACAGGGTGACACAAATTTTGTTTTTGGGTTCTCCTTGCCAAATTTGGGTTGCTTTTATGTAACTAATATAGGAATTTTTTTTTTTTTGACCAAAGTTTGCTTTGGGGATGGGGTGGCTAAAAACTGATTTTTCGAGGTCAATAAGCCTGAGCATTACAAAAAAAATTGAAAAAATTTTTTTTTGAACTAATCTTGTAGGAAATTTTACGGCGAATCCAATACCGCAAACCGCAGACCTCCGTCTCTTTTTTTAAAAAAATTACAGCTCATTCTTTCCAAAATTTTGTGAAAAAATCGCATTTTTTTAGTTTTTTTTTCGCAAAGGAGTGAAATTGGAGAGAAAAGTAAGAGGGTTTTAAGGCCATAATGACCATGGTGAGAGTTGTAGGAAATTTTACGGCGAATCGAATGCCGCAAACCGCGGACCTCTATCTCTTATTGAAAAAAAGTTACAGCTCATCCTTAAAACCCTTAGTTTTCTCTCAAATTTCACTTTTTCGCGAAAAAGGCACAAAAAATGTGATTTTTTCCACAGAATTTTGTAAAGAATGAGCTGTAACTTTTTTTCAATAAGAGATAGAGGTCCGCGGTTTGCGGCATTCGATTCGCCGTAAAATTTCCTACAACTCTCACCATGGTCATAATGGCCTTAAAACCCTTACTTTTCTATCAAATTTCACTTCTTTGCGAAAAAAACCTAAAAAAAATGCGATTTTTTCACAAAATTTTGGAAAGAATGTGGTGTAACTTTTTTTAAAAAAGAAACGGAGGTCTGCGGTTTGCGGCATTGGATTCGCCGTAAAATTTCCTACAAGATTAGTCCAAAAAAAATTTTTCAATTTTTTTGTAATGCTCAGGCTTATTGACCTCGAAAAATCAGTTTTTTGGCCCCCCAACCCCCAAAGCAAACTTTAGAAGCCAGGATTGAGCAAGGTGATATATTTTGATGTCTAGAAACAGAATTTCGGCATGAGAACCCAGAAACAGAGCAAACAATTTTTTTTGTCGCCCTGTGTTATCAGAAAAAATCACGAAAAATGGGGTAATCGACTTTTAGGAGCGGATCTTTTGCATAGTACATCCTATTACTATGTAGAATAAGAAAAATGAACAACCGACCTCTCATCTCGAAGTAGGGGGGGTGGACCCCCTGTGGAAAAAGTTGCATTTTCCTCCTGGAATATCTCAGCAACAGTGAAACATTCGAAAAATTGGTTCAAACAAACGTTGTAGAACGTTGAATGACGAACATTTTCTTTTTTTTACATTTTTTCTACGTGGTCTTGGGGTCGAGCTATTGCAAAAAGAAAAAAGATGACGCGGGGTTCGAAAATGTTTCATCAACTCAATAAATTACACGTGTGTAGGCCTGGTATAAAATCTAGCGAACCAATAGCCCATCAAGTGGGTTTCTGGGGTTTTCGTGGTCACTAAAGTCGATTTTTATAATCATCCAACCCCTGAACCCAAATTGGACCCCAAAAGAGGGGGTTTAAAATTTTGTGAGAAATTTTCGAACGCTGCGTCGTTTTTTTTTCTTTTTGCAATAGCTCGACCCCAAGACCACGTAGAAAAAATGTAAGAAAAGGAAAATGTTCGTCTTTTAACGCTCCACGACGTTTGTTTGAACCAATTTTTCGAATTTTTCACTGTAGCTGACATATTCCAGGGGGAAAATGCAACTTTTTCTACTGGGAGTCCACCCCCCTACTTTGAGATGAGGGGTCGATTGTTCATTTTTCTTATTCTACATAGTAATAGGATGTACTATGCAAAAGAGCCGCTCCTAAAAGTCGATTACCCCATTTTTTGTAGTTTTTTCTGATAATGGGAAATTTTCAAAATTGATTTTTTTCTGAAGCCCCTAGCTCCCTCCCATGATCTCCTAGAAAAAAATAGTAAATGAAAAAATTGTTTATTTTCAAATTCTCTACAATTTTTGTTTCAACTTTTTTTTCGTACGGGCGTAATTTCGAAAGCTATAGCCGAAAAACCAAAATTCGAACCCCCCTCACCCCCAAAAGGGGAACAAAATATTCCCCAAATTTAGGGAAAGTCGGGTATGTTGAAATACACCCTCTACAAAGCTTATATACGAACTTTCCCGTTTCCGGGAATTTTTTTGGTTCAAAACCTAAAATGACCGTACTAACACTGTAATTATCCTCATTCTGTGAGTGGCTGGAACATTTGTATGCATAGCTCCTATGAAAGCTTTAAGGCTCTCTAGGCCCAGTTTTTCACGGTGTATTTGTGTGTTCCTTATGCACCATCGGGCATTAGATATAATTCTCGTTATCTTGTTTTCGATGACTTCCAATTTCTTAAAATTTGTTCGAGATGTGTTCTTCCATACAGGAGCAGCAGTATAAGTAATAAACGAGCTTTGTAGTAATCACTTGTACAGAAGCAAGCTACAGTTGTTTAATAGGGTCGATCTTCTGTTAATCAGGTGGTATAATGTTCTAAGTTTGGAATACATTTCGCGTGTTTTCGAAATTTCACCGAAATTTAATGCCCTGTGGCGAAAAATTCTTTGCAAGAAATTGTTTTCAAAGAGAAAATTTTTCCTCACACAAAATTATTCTTGGAGGAGAATCCTGGTCTGATGAAAATTTCCCATGAAGAGAGAGACTGACGTAGGTACTGGAAAATTTCTAAAATTTCTAGTTGAATATAGAAATGTATTTTTTCTTGCTTTGGAGATAATTTCTGAGATAATTACAGGTCAAAATGCCAAAAAAAAAGTTGTAAGATATAGAAAGAGAATAGTTGAGAACTAAAATTCAAAAATATTCGAAGTTATCTTTTTTTTCAAGTTATTGAAAATGCAAAAAAAAATCGTTATATTGACGAGTCAAAATTTTTTCAACTGTAAGTTTTAGTAAATACAACAAAAAAGTCTAGAAAAAAGGCATTGTATCGATTGATCAACATTTTTCCAAGTTTTCGAACGCCTAAAGAAAATATCAAAAAATTATATGAAATGCCCTAATTTTGAGATTAATTTCATTCACAATTTTCCTCTCCTCCATTGAAATTGTTCCAAAAAAATGTTCATTAATAAAACTTCAATCATGAAAAAATTAACTCGCCTCACTTTCAACTTTTTAATTTTTTTTTCGTATTTTTTTATTTAAGTTCATGGAAAGGTGAAGCGAACTTCTTATCATTTTTACGAAAAAACATATTTTTCGGTAACAAAAAATTTAAAAATCAGGCCTTTTTAAATTATTAGATGGTTAAATTCAATCAATGAATTCATAAGTTCGAATCGATTCATCAGTTCAGAATTCATCTCGGAAGTTTCGCTTCCACCTCTTGGAAATTTCCGGGCACTCTACGTCACTCAAATCGACACATTTCCCAGCCAATCTGTACACCAAGTACTCATTTCTTCAATCTCGTACGATCGAATACTTTCAAAGAAGTTAAAAAATAATAAACTCTTCAAACGCCACATCTACATCCGCCCATCGCAACACCGATCACATAAACCCAACCTTAATATACTCGCACATCGAAAATACATAGTTTTTATTTTTTTATAACGTACATTCGCTTCGAAGAGCAGAATTTTCGATTAAAACTTCTCACAAAGCGTGTAATATCGAAAGTTTTATCACGTTTTCGATTTTTTTCTTCCTTCGTTCGCCGCTCATCCGACCCTCTTTCCGTCAACGTAGGTTAGGCACTAGTTTACTTAATTTTTTCTCCGTGTCGATGAAATTTCGCAAACTGTCACCTTTTGTGTTAAATTTCAGTAACAATTTTTTTTCTCTTAACGTTTCGTCGTGCACCCCTTCTGTTCCGGAATCACCCTCGAGCCGAGCCTTTTTCTCGGCTTATATAATCGAGAAACTTTTATACAGTCTAAAATATCGCGTTAATATCGTTTCATCTCCTCGTTTACATTCGACGATGTTTTGCTTTATTTATAAATACCTGCTCTTGCATAGGATCTTTTTCTCTTTTAATATTCCACCATGTGTGATAATCGACATCATGACGTATTTCGAAAATGTAACCGAATCTTGATAAAACAGAACAATACTGCCGACTACGTCATGGAATTTCAATTACCCAAATTAGTTGAACGTCGAATTATCCATCAAACGAACCAAAATTACAAATACGCGTCAACAAACAGTAGGTAGGTACCTACTACTGATTAAAAACACAGGTCGACATGTTTAAACTTTTGAAATGTTGTTTGAGTTTGATGGGTGATTTATATAGTATTTTTCGCGCTGATTGCGAAAAAATCAGAGAAAAAATTCCATCACCCAAGGACTTTTCACAAATTGAATTTTTCGTTCAACGGTTTTTCTACTTTTTTTCATAACTTTTGACACTTCATGTCGATTTTCTGAGAAAAGAAAGGGTTCTGCGAAAAAAATGAATAGAACATAAATTATACAGCGTCAAATTTCCTATCTGTAATGTCCTATTAAATTTTTCTAAAGCGGCTTAGCTTTCGAGATATTTTAGCTCATAGTTCAACTTTAAAAAAAAAATTAAAAATATCTCAGAAACTAAGCCTCCTAAGAAAAAATTAACTGAACTCTAAAGGTAGGAAATTTGACGCTCTACAATTTATGTTCTATTCATTTTTTCGTAGGACTCTTTTTTCCCCCAGAAAATCGACTTTAAGGGTCAAAAGTTGCATAGAAAAATGTAAAAAAAAAAATTTAACAAAAAATTTTCCAATTATAAAAAATCCTGGTGTAATCGAGAAAAACTGTAATCGTATTCGAACTCGGCACTAAAAAATAGATTAGAAGCACCTGCCAGCAAAACGAATGGTGGAAAAATTTTAAAATCAATGTTTAATTTTAGACTAAAAACAGTAATTAAAACAAGAAAAAGAAAATGCTGTTTTAAATGTAATGGATAATTATTATATTATTTTTCACGTTGATCACGAGAAAAATTGTGAAAAAATTTCAAGACATCAGAATTTTTCATAATTGGAAGATTTTTCGTTGAAAATTTGTTTTACACTTTTTGATGAAATTTTTCAGCCTTAAAGTCGATTTTCTGGGGAAAGAAAGGGTCCTATGAAAAAAATGAATAGTACAAAAATTGTAGAGCGTCAAATTTCCTACTGGTAAAGTCCAATTAGTTTTTTCTTAGAAGGCTTAGTTTTTGAGATGTTTTCAATTTAAAAAAAAAGTTGGACTTCGAACTTCGAGATGAAATATCTCGAAAGATAAAACTTATAAGAAAAACTAATTACACTTTACCGATAGGAAATTTAACTGTCTACAATTTATCTTCCATTCATTTTTTTCGTAGAACCCTTCCTTTTCTCAGAAAATCGACCTGAAGTGTCAAAAGTTACCAAAAAAGGTAGAAAAACTGTTGAACGAAATATTCAAGTTGTGAAAAATCCTTGAGTGATGAAATTTTTTCACCATTTTTTTCGTGATCAGCGCGAAAAATACTATGAAAATCATCCATCAAACTTTTCCATGTCGACCTGTGAAATCATTTTCGAAGTCCTCCTGGCGCAGAACCCGCCTATAACGAAACTCCTTCAAAGAGCCTGTCCGGGTTTAATGGTGAAATTCGCCATTTCACCGATTGGGCTGAAACTCACCCAAAATGTTAGTCTTAATGTAAAACCTTCCCAATTTTTTTTTCGCTCGATCCCCCCACCCCAACCCGAATAAAATGGCCGTATATGTCCAAAATTGAAAAATTCATATCTTCGAAGGGGGTGATTCAAAAATTTTGAAATTTTCACAAAAAATAGTTAGAGGGTAGATGTATTATACGTGAGAATTTTTTCAAATTTTTTTACGCAGATTTGAGGGGGTTTTGAGGGGTTTGAAAATTTCAAAAATTCGTAGGAAAAAAATCGGGGGGGGGGGGGGGGGGGACCCATGGCTGGAATTTTTTTTAAAAAGTTGGTCTTACCCTTAAGTACAGGTTGACCGAAAAGTAGTTCCCAAAAAAAAATGCTTAGCAAAAATTTCCTAATTAACTTATCCAAAAAATTTCAACTCTGGCAGCATCCTTGGTCCATTACTATTCGAGCACAGGCCTCTTCAAAAATTCTCAATCATTTTTGAATTTTTTGTGAAGAATAATTTGATTTTTGCTTACAATGCTATAGCTAAACTTAGTCGAACGAAATTTAAAAATTGCGTGGAATAAAATCTAGGAATTTCTGTGGATAGGTGACGAGTTCCTCAAAATCTTGAATTGAACCCTGTTAATCTGAACACAGTGCGTTCAATTTTGAAATAAGGAGGATTGCATTTCAGCGCTTCACAAATTGGAGTCAGGTAATTTAATTCAGCATTATTGAATTAATGCTCTGGTTTAAGGGAAAAATTGCGCAATATTGAATTTTTTCGGGTTATAAATTATACAGCGATTAGAAGACGATCTATATTAGTAGAATATGACCAAAAAAAATTTACCCTATTAATAATAATTTTTTACCGAAATTTTAATTTTTTTGGGGGAAGTAATTTTCAGTCACCCTGTATAACATATATTTTTTTCAGACCCCGAAGGCGAGGGGAAGGTGGAACATGGTCAAAGAATTTTTTTTTCGTAGAACCCTTCCTTTTCTCAGAAAATCCGACTTGAAGAGTCAGAAGTTATCAAAAAAAGTATAAACCCCGTTAAACGTAAAATTCAAATTGTGAAAAATCCTCGAGTGATGAAATTTTTTCACCATTTTTCTCGTGATCAGCGCGAAAAATAATATGAAAATCACCCATCAAACTTTTCCACGTCGACCTGTGAATCATTTTCAAAGTCCTCCTGGCGCAGAACCCGCCTATACCAAAACTCCTCCAAAGTGTTGTAAAAATCACTCTTCATCATTGGAAAAAAAATCTTCTCGATTAAAAACAAAACTAGTAAAAAAAAACTTCAATCTCACTCGCATCTTTCTCTTTTATCATTTAATACCTCAACTACGAACTAATGGCTTTCGGGTCAAAAGCGAAAATTCCACGCACAAGGGTAAAAAGGGAAAGGGGAAGATTGTAAGACGAACCTCGACCAAATCCAATAAGTAAAAAATTCGTCATCGAGTTTAATTTAGAGAAGAAATTTCGTCTCGTACTACTAGAAATGGAACGAATGCCACATACGTACATTTTGGTCAACAGAGGTACCTCTCCCGCCACACCCAGCGTTCTTATAATAAACGCACCGATATCCCTTACAAGTCTTGAAAGCGTACACGCATGTCGTACGTTCTTTCCAGTCAAGATTAGAAGCACTTTGGTATAAATACTGCGTATAAAGAATGGCGAATCTAAAGTTTCCGACTTTCATCCATCGTATATAACTATGTCAAGGCGAATTCGCTATTTTCTCATCTTTGTAACGGTTTTAATTCATTACGCGAAATAAATAGTTGTCTTGAAGCAGATTCCTAATGCCTTTTTAGTGACAAGACAATTTAACAAAGGTTCTTTCGTAATAATGAAATAATATCAGGTTACTCAGCGAGCTATATACTTTCTCTATACAGACGTTGAAAGCGACGAGTAACTTGGATGTATGCTATACTTGCTACGTTTTAATCTATATACGACAATTACCATCTGGATAAATTCATCGTCGTGGTATTATATGGATGAAGAAAAAAAAAAACGTCAAGTGATGAAAAGTTGAAAGATATAAAAATTGAAAATGATTGAGATGTTTTTTTGTTCAATTTTCACAATCTGGAATTTTCAAAAAAAAACTATTCGGGTAAAAAGAGAAATTCTCAAACAGAATTCAATAGGTAAGAATAAAAAAACAGGAAAAATTTTCTGAATAAAATATTTTCTCAATTTTTTTCAAAATTATTTTCAAACTGAAATCTTTTTAAAAAAACGTTGGAATGAAATTATTCTATTTTTCAACTTCACTCTCTTAATTTGAATCAGTCAAAAACTGAAGATTGACTGATTGAAATAGACATAATTGAGTCACTGATTGGCAGTGAAATTCCACTGATTTTACTGTTAGTCAGTGAAAAATTACTGATTCAATTATTGATCTGTAATTTTTTCCTTGACTACTGAAATGAATCATTAAAAGTTTTAATTTACTGAATCAGTAATTTGAATCATCAGTAAATTAAAATTTTTACCGAATTATTTTTTCAGTTCTTAAGGGAAAAATTACCGATTCAAAAATGAAAATTCACAAATTAAGTCAGTAAATTTTTTACTCAATTCGGTCTATTCCTACAGTCAATTTTGACTGATTCAAATTGAGAGAGTATATTTTTTTCAATATTTCCGAACAATTGGGACGATAGAAATCGATTTTTATTCTCTCTAAATTTGAATAATCATTGAAAATTCATTGAAGAAATAGCAAGAATTGAGTTACTAAAGAATCAGTGAAATTTCACTGCCAATTAATGAAAAACTACTCATTCAGTAGGAGAATTTTTATTTTCGAATCAGTAATTTTTTCAGTCACTAGATAGGTACTGAAATGAATGAGTAATCATGGAAAAAAATTACTGAATCAAAACTGAAAAGTCACTAATTAAATCAGTAGTTTGTCATTGATTTCTGCAGTGACTCAATTCTGGCTATTTCATTAGTGAATTTTCAATCAATTAAATTTAAGAGAGTTGGGAATAGTTAGGACATTTTCTGGATTTCTATTGTTTTCTTAAAATTGTCACGATTCGTCACGACTTTTTAGTGAAAAAAAATCGATTCTTTAATCTCAAAAATTTTTTAAACTCGGAAATTTTTCAAAGAATTTACCAACTTGAATTTACATGAAATCTGTATGAATTCTAATTTTGGGGAAAACTTCAAATCTTCTCAAAATGTGTATCAATATCAACTCAAAAAATAAAGTTATTTTAAATGAAATCGTTCATAATTATTTCTAAAACGTGATGTACAAAATTTTTGGAGAAATTGGGGTTATTATCGTTTCAGATGGTATTTTATCTCATAAATTGAACGCTGGTATTGATTTACAATCAAATTATGATTTATGCTCTTTCCTTACCCTGGAATGGGCATGATTCAATCTTTTTTTTTTTGAATTGAAGATCTCGATTCGAATCACTTTGCACATGTTCGAAATGTTTCGAATCACTTTGTACACAATTCGAAGTGTTTCGATTCACGATTCACTTTACACATGATTCGAAGTGTTTCGAATTTAGCAATAAGAAATGGAGTACCAAAAACCAAAAATTTCGTATGTATTTTCCTTTTTCATTCAATTATAGAATTTGAATTTGGTATTAAATTGTTGCAAGCTTGTGATTGTTTTATAAATCAGAGAAATGGATCGTTTTCACTTGACAAAAAAAGTGATTCAAAAAAATGATTCGAATCATCCTCGCACATCATGATTCTTGATTCTTGATTCAAAAAAACAATTCGACGAATCATTTTTCTGGACGTGATTCGTGATCGTAATTCGAATCACCGATTCTGTATTTTTCGCATTCCTGCTCCATTCTAGGGATTCTTGATTGGGGTTATAGGAGTAAAAATCACCTGAAAAATGTATTCTGAGGATCAAAAAACACATTTTGGTATCTCACTCAAAAAATTCTACTACTTTTCAATTTTTTCCGCACTCCCTCCACAAATAGAAGACATTTTTATTTTTCCTCCTTTTTTGGAGCTAAATAGACACGGAAATGTATATTACCAGTCGTTATTATCAAAGTTTTCGCAATTTTCTCAAAATTTACTCTTTGTTTCATAAGATGTTTCAGAAACACAATTGTTTTAGAATTTTTTCCAACTCAACAAGGATAATAGGTACATATGCCAAAAAATAAAAAATGTATCAAATTTTCATACCATTGTCACACTGTCTATTCTAACAATATAATAACTATTTTGATAACGACATTTCTGAAATGAGAAAACTCAAACTTTGGAAAAAATGAGAAAATTTGAACCAAAATCTAAATAAAGTTTGGAGTCTTAAGAGACCTTAGGACGATTTTTCAACCTCGGATTATTTTGAGATATTTTCAAACTTTCAATTTTTTTTTAGCTTCAAATCGTCTAACTAAATTTTTTTCAAGTTTGAACCAAAATTCAATGTTTAAAAAATTGGAAAACATTTTGATTTGAGAAGAATTTTTAGAAAATACATACATAATTATGTAATTATTTTAAAAAGAATTTAGGTCGATTTTTTTTTTTGAAAAAACTTACACTTGATTTTGGAATTGAAAAATTTGGAAAAACTGTTTTAAAAATCTCAAAGTTGAAATTTTTTTAGATTTTAAACTTGAAAAAAATTGATTGGATGAAAACTTATGTACATTTCGTGTGCGATACAAAGCTGGTTGAAATATTTCCTACTACTTCAATTTAAAGTGGAAAATTTTTGATTGAAAAAAAGGGTATGGACGGATAAGGGGTGAATTTGGCCCCAGGCGGGTTTGGGCTCCAAAGCACCTCTAGTAGTTTATATTTACTAGAAAAAAAATTTCACAAAATTTTGTACCACTACACCCTCCCTATCGGACTTATGGTAATTTTATTGCATTATTTTCAAGAATTTCCAATTTCTACAGAACTGAAGGAAATTTTTTGTTCTTTGGCACACAGTTACATCTCGTAGAGCTGTATTTATGATAATTTTTTAAACAATTTTGGTGCACTCCTTCACGTTTTTTCGGCTCTTTGAAGTTTTCAATCGTGAAAAACACCACGTGGTGTTTTTTACGATTGAAAACTATGGCATTAATTATTGTCTATTGTAATTTTCTTGCTCGAAAGATCTTATCCAAACTTGAAAATGCCGAATTTTCCGAGAAAAAATCATCAAATGAAAAAACCAATCCCATTTTCGTGTTCAGCAGGTCAAATTACCCCGATAAACACCTTTTTCGCGATAGGTTTGCTTAAAGTTTCGAAATTCACTTTTTTTGCCATGAAAAATCAGTGAAAATAGTGAATTTTGAAACTTCAAGCAAAACTATCCGGAAAAGGGTATTTATCGGGGTATTTTGACCGGCTGAACACGAATATGAGATTGGTTTTTTCATTTAGTCATTTCTTTCTGCTTAAAATGCTCAAAATTTGAAAAATAAGCTAAAATGACAACATTTCTGTACGAGTTTTCGCAATTTTCGGCCCTTAGTTCACAGAAAATGGCCAAAACCAAGTGCACAGAAAAATTCTATATAAAAAAACGTATCTTTTAGTAATTTTTCCAGGGTGGTCGCTCTTCGCTTATGTGGTGTTTTTTACGATTGAAAACTTCAAAGAGCCGAAAAAACGTGAAGGAGTGCACCAAAATTGTTGAAAAAATTATCATAAATACACCTCTACGAGATGTAACTTTGTGCCAAAGAACAAAAAATTTCCTTCACTTCCGTAGAAATTAAAAATTCTTGAAAATAATACAGTAAAATGGCCATAAGTCCGATAGGGAGGGGGGTAGTGGTCCAAAATTTTGTGAAAATTTTTTTCTAGTCAATATACACCACTTGAGGTGTTTAGGAGCCCAAAACCCCTTATCTGGCCATACCCTTTCAAGAAAAAAGTTCAGAGTCGAAAAAAATTCGAAAAAATATTGACTTAAAAATTTTTTCAAGTGAAAAAGCCACACATGAAAAAAGTGCACCACACGAAACAAAATCGTAATTGCCAAGACTATATTTATGGGACTCACGTGCCACATTACATATTATCTATAACATTTCATCAACATTACGACCACAGCAAGATCGCAATATTGCGACAATACTGCAGCAACATCCCAACAACGTATTTACAACACTTCAAAACATCGAAGCGAACAAATAAAACACAAAACAGTTGAAACCTCCTTACATAACAATCCAGCCCATCCTACACCCCTCCTCCTTCATCTCACACCCCATTCACGCATCCGAATAAAATATTAATCAGTCCCAATAAACAACGTCGTAAAACGAGAAATTCTCCGTACATAAAACACCACTCATTTTCGCCCGGGACAAATGGTCAAAGATTATAGACGCAAAAACAACGTCACCACAAGACGTCGACCATATAAGGATACGATTTGGCGGAAATCCGGAATCTGCGACAACAATCGTATCGTAATTTACGCGAATAATCCGATACGAAGATAACTCCGAGGGCATAGCTTTCGGATTCCGAATCCAAATGACTCTGTATGCTTATCAGATGGCAAAATCATCGTTAAAGTTTTATTTCAACTACACTCGTAAATAGCGACCGAAGTCATAAACAAGCCAGTAAAAGATTAGAATACAAACTAAGTACTGGATGGAGGAAGCAGGATTGGAGGGTACGTAACTCGAATGCGATGACGACGAAGACGATTCATCGACGAGGCGACGCGAACCAACCGCCGGAGGGGGATATTATCGTTTTAAATAGGCGCTATCTTACCTCAAAGGCTTCGCTGTATAACTTTTCGCACACAATTATATACATTTATTAACCGCACGAAAACGTCGTAGTAAAAGTCGAGTGATGGGAAATATTACGATTTGGCAGTGATGGGAAACTGAAATTATATCAGTTTTAGTTTTCAGTTTTAGTTTTCAGTTCTCAAAATATCGTTTTCAGTTTTACATATTTTTTCACTTTTGAATTTGCTGAAAGTTTACATATTATTTATTTGAGGTGTTTTTTTTTTTTTAGAAAAAGTGACCACTGGGTCAGAAAAATAGCTATTTACTGAATTCTGAATCTATACAAAATTATGTTTCAAATGAGCTATTAGTGACCTTTTTTGCTTTTTTTCATACAAAATTGGCGATTTTATTGTGAGAATTTGAAATTTATTGTTAAAAAACACGTTCCAAGTTGAAGTTTTGAAGTGAAAATTTTCAATAAAAAATTTACTCGAGAATATTTCGAAAATTATGCCTTCCAGAAAAATCTAACTACTTCTACCAGATAGGAAATTTCATTCTCTACAACTTTGGTTCTTATCATTTTTGTCGTAGGACACTCAATTTTCTCAGAAATGTCACTTTTTGGTAGGCAAGGCACAAAAAAATGAGATTTTTTCACAGAATTTAGAAAATTTAAAGCTGTAACTTTTTTTCTAAATGAGATAAAGGTATGCGGTTTGTTCCATTCCTATACGACAAAGCCAAAAAAATTTCCGAAGTCCGTGTTTATTGTTCCCGAAAAACTTTATTTTACGACCCCCCCCTCACCCCTTGAAGCAAACTTTGGCCAAACAAATTTTTTACCTTCATTAGTTACATCAAAGCAACTAGGGTTGTGCCGATTCGAATCACTTTATTTTATGATTCGAAAAATGATTCGTGATTCGTGATTCCTTCGAATCATCCCTTGTGATTCGTGATTCGAAATTTTTATACTTTTCTAATAAATTTACAATCATTTTTTTAAATATTTTTTTCTTTCCCATAATTTATTCTTAATTTTTTTTGTATCTTTATATTTTTTTCGAGATATTTGCCAAATCTTGATTTTTTCTCTTGATTTTTTCCAATTTCGAATTATTTTTTCAAACCTTTTCCTACTTCGCATTTTTTCTGAGAAATTATCATTTTTTTTTTTTCACTTGAATTCAAAATTATTTTTCCAACCTAAGACTTTCCTCAATTTTTTTCAACTTTAGATTATGTAAATTTTCTTATAAATTCTGAATTTTGTTTCCCACTTTCTCACAAAAGGAATTGATTTGATTTCATTCATTCATTTATATTGAAGATTTATTTTGAGTGGGAAAATGGGGAACGCAATTCAGAATTTATGAGAAAAATTAATTCAAAGTTGAAAAAAATTGAGAAAAATCTTAGGTTGGAAAAATAATTTTAAATTCAAGTGAAAAAAAATGAAAATTCTCAGAAAAAATGCGAAGTAGGAGAAGGTTTGAAAAAATAATTTGAAGTTGGAAAACATTAAGAGAAAAAATCTGAAGAGTTGAAAAATGTCAACAAAAAATCAAGATTTGGTAAAAATTTCGAAAAAATGTTAAGATACGAAAAAAATTGGGAATAAATTTCACGATTAAAAATCGCTAATGAAAGAATTTTCCAAAGTGTGAAGTAAAATTTTCCCAGATCAACTGAAATGGAAAATTTTTTCAATAAAGTTATAATTTGAAGTCAGATTTTGGGAATTGGGATGTTTCGAATTTGTATAAAAAACTTAAAGCCATACTGATGACAACTCCTTTGGAGCTTCTCAAAAAAAAAGTACCTACAACCCATTTTCTAATCCCAAAATTGAAAAACTTTTATGACTTTTATTGTATCCCAAATTACACTACAACCTAAATATTTTTAGGGCATAGAAACTTTCAAGATTATTTTTTCAAAATTGAATCATGTTAAGTCAGAAGCGACCAAGGGACAAATTTGAAAGTGCTGAGATTTTAACGTATTTCTCACTGGGAACACAAAATCAGCTTCCAAACACGTAAATTACTGATAGATTAATGTTACCAGAGTTCATATTTCTCATACTTATTATCCCTTCTTCAATAGAGAAATCACAGGGGTGCTGCGAAGGGGTATTCTTGACGAGCAACTCGTCATTGAAAATTTTTTTGGGGGGGCGAAAAAAATGCAAAAAAAATTACAAATTTAAATTTTAAAGAGAAAAAAATAAATTAACAATAAATATTAGAAAATAATTAAAAACGAACCCCCTATAATTACAGGACCCCCTATCAATAGACGACCCCCTTCCCATCAATGGACGACCCCCCTCCCAAAAGTTCATCAATTTGACGCTAATTTCGCTCATTTTCAACTCAATAATGGCAAAAATTTTCTTGGGAACGTAAAAACGTGTACTAGTAAGCAGGTAAATTTTCATTTTTTTCAGCAACGACCCCCCCCCCCATCAATATAATAGACCCCCCATCGATAGACTGGACCCCCCCCCTAAAAATTTCACCCAAATTTTGCTCATTTTTATACTCAATAAAAATTTCCATTAAAAAAGGTCCATATTATGCACTTCAGCACTTTCATTTTAGTGACCCAATTGATCGATTAAAACACAATTTTCCAAAACTCCAAACTTCGTTTTTGGCAGAAAATTAATTTTTTCCGAAAAAATTGATAGTCAAAAAATATAAACTTGAACTCAAAGGTTGCGAATTTTGAAAAATTCAGCTTCAGTTGATAAAATAGATCAATAATATTGGTTTTCCGCGGCAAAATTTGATAGATACAATTTAATCCCTGAAATTTTTAAGATTTAACCACGGGAAAATTCTAGCCAGATTTTTTTTTCGTGTCTTTTGTTCATAATGGCCCACTATAAACAACATAATAAAATGTCTACCCCCAGAAGCGACCGCTACCCCCAAGGGAGGGGGAAGTGTTTGCTGAAAACCGGATTTTCGCGAATATGTCCTCCAGTAAACCGTAATTATGAAAAATGGTTTAAAATCGTGTGTTCTACGGTCAATGTCCTATTAGAAAGGAATTTTTTTCAAAAAAAAGCACTCACTTCTTTACCTGAAATTTAAGGGTAAAAAACACCAATTTTTCAAAAATAGACAGTATTTTTTGAAAAAATCGAAATTTTGCAAATATTTCCTCAAATATGCCTCAAAGTTGGAAAATGTTTACGAAATCGTGTTCTACGAGTAATTTCTTATCAGAAGGGTTACTTTTTTTTTTCAAAAACAACCACTTCTTTGCCCAAAAATTAAGGGTGTAAACGCTTATTTTTCCGATACTTACAGTAGGCATTTTTTTGAAATAATCGAAATTACGAGGCAGAAAGCACCGAAAATTTTACCAGTGAAACGACATTATTTTATAAATAGTACTAGTGGGACATTCCAGAAAAAGACCCAGCAAAATTTCAACCCCTAATACCGCTAATTATAAGGGAGGTTATTGAATACCTAATAAGTACATTTTTTATCGCATTAAGCCCTAATCGTTTGGTGGTATTGTATTTTTTTGTACCCCCCCCCCCCTCCTTAAAGTTCGTAAAAAATGAGGAAATTTGTGAAAATAGGGGGGCCTACTTGGAAAATTTGGGGGTCCTCGTCGTTGACTCAGGGGGTTCGCAGCACCCCTGAGAAATCAAACTGGATTTTGGTATTTTTGTCCATTTTCATTAAATGATTCGAAAATTAGGAATTAAAATGAACGAGATTCGGCACATAACTTGACTGAAATTCATTTCGGTTTCAGTTTGCTTTCTCGTCAAGTCGACCATCAAAATACGACGACCAAAAACCACGAAATTTTCCTCATTTCTTGATTTATTTCCTCTTTCGAAGATCGGCGACAATTATCCTTCGTAGTACGTCGTTTCCCAGTCGAGCTAAAAATTCATTGTGATACTTTTTTAAACGACTACGAGTACAACGTGCCGTAACATTTGGTCAAATCTTCGGTCATATTTCAAAATACACATCACGTCTGGAAGAAAACCCATTTCAAAAAGTCATTTTTCTCCCATCTATTCATCGTGATACACGAACGCGTAACGTAGGTGAGCGGAAAACCGTCGGGTTTTCGGGTCATTTTGTCGTCAACTCGAACAATACACGTCGAGCTCGGTTGATTTTCCATATGTGATGGAATTTTAACCCCTCGCTCCAAAAGGATCAATTTTTTTCTCAAAACAGAACTCACTTTTCCATACCTTTTGATCTCCGGTTATAAGCGCGACGTTCTTTCGACCCAAATACCATCGCCTCTTGTTAATACGATAAATCATCTTAGCACCCCTCAAAGTACCCCCATCCTCACGAAAGACAAAGTTTACTACATATATCGACAAATAGTTCTCGTTGTTTGTGCATCCACACATACTGACAAAGGAAGTACAATAATACGCCCTTAATACAATATTGTACAAGTAGGAAATGAGTCGAAAACTTGTCGCGGAAGAACGACGGAAATTCAACGCGTATAAACGACGAAGATGAGACGCGAGACGTTGGGCGGATACACGAAGCTTACCTCATCGTGCCGAGGCAGACGAGTCGACTAAGTCAACTTCGAATCGAGAATATCGCCCGTCGTCGTAGGTCGACTTAAACCCGAATAAAGTTCTATTCGAATAGGATATTTGACACTTGCACTCGGATTTAATTAATCTCGCCAATATTTTACCTAATATCTGCACGTTTGACTTGGTTTAAATAATGCCTGTCGTCGACATTCGTTTTCAAAAAATATTTCCGTATTCCTTACCTAGATATTCGGTTCGGAACGCTTTTACAGGGTGTTTTCTCATCCGAACTGTAGTAGGGAGGTAACTCGTCGAAACGGATTTATATTTGAATCGTTTCGAAGTTGCTGCGTTACGATTGGATTCGATTTTTTTTTTCAATGTTTGAAATTGATTTTTTCTTCTTTTTTTCGTTTTCCCCCCTGCAGAATAATTTTTTTAACAGTTTTTCGATTCGATTTGGTATCATTGTCGATTAGAGAACTGCACATATTGCTGGAAAATAATTCAACAGAAATTTTTCCTTGGCGGGATGAGAGATTTTATAATAAGTTATTCGTCAAAAATCGGCAATTTATTTCAAATTTCGATTTTGAAAAAAAAATTCGCCAAAATTTTCATTTTTTATGATCTTGCGTTTTTTGTACTCGGTGAAAATTTTCATTCATAATTTATTCACAAACTAGAAAATTAATTTTTTGGACGTCAAAATTTCTACAAGTAATTTTTTTACTATTTTGAATTTTTTTTCAGATTCTTGCCTAATGCATTCCATTTGACATAAAAAGTTTTTTAATTGCGGTAGCCAAACGATTTTTTTTTTGAAATGTAGCTAAAAGTTGACTCTCAATGCCGAGTATCTTAAAAAAAGAATCAACATTTCATTTCCTTGGCATCAACATTTCATCAACCTTTTTTACAACATTTCATCAACATTGCAGCAAATTTGCATCAACATTGAGACTAGAACGCAGCAATATTGAGACAATATCACACTAATGTGGTGGTAATATAGTATTAGCATTTCACCAACAGCGTGACAAAACAGAATCAACAGTTCATTTAATTTTTATCGTTCAACATTTTTATAACATTTAATCAACAATGTGAAATAATTAGTGTATCGACACTTCGACAATATTTCATAAACATTGTTGCAAAATTGCATCAACATTATCCCAAAATTGCATCAACATTGTTGCAAAATTGCATCATCATTGTTGCAAAATTGCATCTGAATTGTTCCAAAAATGCATCAACATTGTTCCAAAATTACATCAACATTGTTGCAAAATTGCATCAACATTATTCTAAAATTGCATCAACATTGTTTGCAAAATTACATCAACATTATTCCAAAATTGCATCAACATTGTTGCAAAATTGCATCATCATTGTTGCAAAATTGCATCAACATTGTTGCAAAATTGCATCATCATTGTTGCAAAATTGCATCAACATTGTTGCAAAATTGCATCATCATTGTTGCAAAATTGCATCAACATTGTTGCAAAATTGCATCATCATTGTTGCAAAATTGCATCATCATTGTTGCGAAATTGTATCAACATTATTCCAAAATTGGATCAACATTGTATCAACATTGTTGCAAAACTGCATCCACACTGGTGCGAAATTGCATCATCATTGTTGCGAAATTGAATCAATATTGTTGCAAAATTGCTTCAACATTGCATCAACATTGTTGCAAAATTGCATCAACATTGTTGCAAAATTGCATCATCATTGTTGCGAAATTGTATCAACATTATTCCAAAATTGCATCAACATTATTCCAAAATTTCATCAACATTGTATCAATTGCAAAATTGCATCCACACTGTTGCGAAATTTCATCATCACTGTTGCGAAATTGCATCAACATTGTTGCAAAATTGAATCAACACTGTTGCGAAATTGCATCATCATTGTTGCGAAATTGTATCAACATTATTCCAAAATTGCATCAACATTATTCCAAAATTGCATCAACATTATTCCAAAAGTGCATCAACATTGTTGCAAAATTGCATCAACATTGTTGCAAAATTGCATCGACATTATTCCAAAAGTGCATCAACATTGTTGCAAAATTTCATCAACATTGTATCAACATTGTTGCAAAATTGCATCCACACTGTTGCGAAATTGCATCATCATTGTTGCGAAATTGCATCCACAATATTTCAAAATTGCATCAACATTGTTGCAAAATTACATCACCATTATTCCAAAATAGCATCAACATCATTCAAAAATTACATCAACATTATTCCAAAATTTCATCAACATTGTATCAACATTGTTGCGAAATTGCATCAACACTGTTGCAAAATTGCATCAACACTGTTGCGAAATTGCATCATCATTGTTGCGAAATTGCATCCACAATATTTCAAAATTGCATCAACATTGTTGCAAAATTACATCATCATTATTCCAAAATAGCATCAACATCATTCAAAAATTACATCAACATTATTCCAAAATTTCATCAACATTGTATCAACATTGTTGCGAAATTGCATCCACACTGTTGCAAAATTGCATCAACACTGTTGCGAAATTGCATCATCATTGTTGCGAAATTGCATCCACAATATTTCAAAATTGCATCAACATTGTTGCAAAATTACATCATCATTATTCCAAAATAGCATCAACATCATTCAAAAATTACATCAACATTATTCCAAAATTGCATCAACATTATTCCAAAATTGCATCAACAATATTCCAAAATTGCATCAACATTGTTGCAAAATTGCATCAACACTGTTGCGAAATTGCATCATCATTGTTGCGAAATTGCATCCACAATATTTCAAAATTGCATCAACATTGTTGCAAAATTACATCATCATTATTCCAAAATAGCATCAACATCATTCAAAAATTACATCAACATTATTCCAAAATTTCATCAACATTGTATCAACATTGTTGCGAAATTGCATCCACACTGTTGCAAAATTGCATCAACACTGTTGCGAAATTGCATCATCATTGTTGCGAAATTGCATCCACAATATTTCAAAATTGCATCAACATTGTTGCAAAATTACATCATCATTATTCCAAAATAGCATCAACATCATTCAAAAATTACATCAACATTATTCCAAAATTGCATCAACATTATTCCAAAATTGCATCAACAATATTCCAAAATTGCATCAACATTGTTGCAAAATTGCATCAACATTGTTGCAAAATTGCATCAACATTGTTGCAAAATTGCATCAACATTGTATCAACATTGTTGCAAAATTGCATCATCATTGTTGCAAAATTGAATCAACATTGTTCTAAAATTGCATCAACATTATTCTAAAATTGCATCAACATTATTCTAAAATTGCATCAACATTATTCCAAAATTTCATCAACATTGTATCAACATTGTTGCAAAATTGCATCCACACTGTTGCAAAATTGAATCAACATTATTCGAAAATTGCATCAACATTATTCCAAAATTTCATCAACATTGTATCAAAATTGTTGCAAAATTGCATCCACACTGTTGCGAAATTGCATCATCATTGTTGCAAAATTGAATCAACACTGTTGTGAAATTGCATCATCATTGTTGCGAAATTGCATTTACATTATTCCAAAATAGCATCAACATCATTCAAAAATTACATCAACATTATTCCAAAATTGCATCAACATTATTCCAAAATTGCATCAACATTGTTCCAAAATTGCATCGAAATTGTTCCAAAATTGCATCAACATTGTTCCAAAATTGCATCAACATTTCTGCAATATTGAATCAACACGATTGCAACACTATGTTAAAATTGTGGACAACATCACATTAATACTGTGGCAACACTATATCAACATTTCATTTACTTGTTTTCGATATGTGATCAACAATAATGCAATTTTGAACCAACATTGTCACAACATCTCATCAATATCGTGGCTACACTGCACCCACGTTGTATTGGTTGAACATTTCAGGAATGACATATAATATCCTCGCAATTTCAGAAAATAGTTTCCGTTTCCATGAAAGATTCATGGATCATAAGAAAATTTTTCAACACTTTTGGTATTTTTCAACTGCTCAGCTCACATATGTAACTTTTGTCGCGAATAAATCAAACGGATTTCGTCTAGTCTAAATTTTCCACTACATTTCCAAACGTTCGAGAGATCAAAATTTGAAAAAAATTGCACTCCCGAAGCAGCGTAAATTTATGAACGAAAAACCCAACCCCGGCGATAAATTTTTCGAAAAAAATTCAGTTAAAATTTCACTCTACAGAAAAGTTACCACGCACAGAACTGCCTTCCGGACCACAGTCGCTCTTGTAATTCGAGCTAATCGAACACTTCGGAACAAAGTTCCGGCTCATGCATGAAGAAATCTCGCTGATTTCGTCATATTATTATCGTACGCTTGAAAATATTCGAAACTTTTTTAATCCGTTTTGCATCGGCGGGGAGGCAGGTGCCGGACACAAAGTTCTTCGTTGATAAATTAATCGTCGCTCGAACAAAGCGACAAAAACTACAATGAAATCTTTCTTTCGTGCGAGATTATATTAAAAAATCGGCGAATGAAAAAGTACCCCCAACAAAAAATACTATACAAATATATCAAAATCTTTCATTCGTCGGCTGAGTATTTTAGCAGCAAATCTCAAAGAAACCTGTCCTATTTATTTGAAAAAAGGTGACGAAAATCTAATAAAATCGCGTTTCGAAATTAAAGTCACCAAAAAAGATAAAAATCGTGTGAAAATCAATCGAATAGAAAGCTCGAAGCCGAGATCAATCACCAGTAAATAGCCACTCTTCGAATGGTGGAATGTAGAAAGGTACCTCGCGTTGAAATTTTCGGAGGCTAAAACATTATTTATCGTTTGTTTTCCTGCAAATTCGAAAAAGATAAGTGCCCTTCTACAATCACAACCAATTTCGAATTCACAAAAAAAATCTGGAAAATCACCGAGCAACGTCTCAAAATTGTTTTTTTTACCTCCAAATTAGATAGGTAGTCGTATGATTTGTACCTCCTCGTGTTATTTTTTTTCCTTCAACGAAACGCGAATAATTTTTACTTATTTTTTTATTTAATAAAATTTTTTCTAAACGTTTCTAACGGCTTGCGACGCAACTTGGTGTTGTATTACACAATTCACAATATCACGTTTCTTATTTTCCAGTTCAAAACGTGCAATAAGATACAGCGATAAATTACGAATTATGAATACGAAACAACGGTAAAATGGTTCTTCCTCCGGTATTTTTTTTTTGTTTTTCACGTTGTTTTTAAACATTTTACCCTTCGTCGCCACCTCCATGCACGTTATTGCACCGGTTGTGTAAAAGGTCATTTTACGTCTACCGAGCAAGACGTCGAGATCGGTGCTGGGAAAAAAACACGCGCCATGTTTATTTAAATTCTTTCTACTCTCGCGGCATCGTGGCATTTTTGGTCGGTCGGAAATTTCGTGTACCAGTTTAATCGCTTAATTTTTGCGCGGCGCAACTGATGCAGAAGAAAGCTTAATGGTATCGCGTTTGAGTGGTTTCGATTATTTTTCTTTCTTTCTTCGGTTTTCCGCTGTTATTTTTGTTGTTCGAAGGCTACGGTCGGTTTTTTCCGCCGCCGACCAAAATTTATATGAAATCCAGAATAACGCGAGTCGCTCAAAACGTGGGAATTACTATAAGGAAAATAGCGATACACGAGTTTTTTTTATTGGCGAGAAAAATAACAGTATTGTCGAGCGAGCCAACCGACTCGGCGAGCGGGTATTTGGTGTAATTTTGGCAGAAAACAGTACCCGGAGTGGCGGAAAGAGACGATTTACCAAACGCAAATCTGCGAGAAGCGAATTTCGCAACGGTGCAGTAGAGTGGAGAGTTGTAAATTTGAAAAGTACCCGGTTTTAGAGTCGGATTCAGATTGCTGTTTGAGAACGTATAGATAATTGGCTTAGTTCGGTGGCGGTGTATTTTCTTCTATTTTTTTTTTTTTTAGAGGGGACGAATTTACGACCGATGAGACCGACGAAATTGATAAAAGGTTGAGGCGGAATTGAAGTTACGGAGATTTTCGCGTAGAATTACCAAAATGTATAAATTACGAGAATTTTGCGTCCTAATTAATGAACCGAGCAATCGAGCATATATTTTCCTAGTTTTTTCATCAATTTAGAAAAAATGTTTAGAAAATTACGGTAATTTCTTGCATAATTATTCGCCAAATTACTGCAGTTTTTGTATGGCTCGTGCAGGAATTCAAAACCGAAGTCGTGCACCTATCTTTTGTACGTGATACAAACATGTTTTTGGGATAAAGATTTGTTAAATTGAATCAATTTTACATCTTCAACTAGTTTACAAAAATTTTGTACTTAATTATTTACTCCCTCATTTTTGAATCAGTGAAATTCATTAAAAAACACTGAAAACAGTCAGAATTGCAGCATAGTAATAATTCAGTAAAAAAAATTCACTGAAAGCAAGTCAGTGAAAGAAAATCACTAGAAATCATTGAAAATTCACTGAAAACTCAGTGATATTTATGAAATTGACTGAAAAATCCATGAAATTCTTACAATATTCAATGAAAAATCACTAGAAATCGGTAAAATTCATTGATTTTTCCCGTGTTGCAATTCTGACTGTTCATCAGTGACTTTTCACTGATTCAGAATGAGAGAGAGTACTAGTTAGCGATAATTTTTGATAAATTACAGTAATTTTTGGTAAATTACAGTAATTTTTGGTAAATTACAGTAATTTTTGGTAAATTACAGTAATTTTTGGTAAATTACAGTAATTTTTGGTAAATTACAGTAATTTTTGGTAAATTACTTTAATTTTGGGTAAATTACAGTAATTTTTGGTGAATTGCAGTAATTTTTGGTAAATTGCAGTAATTTTTGGTAAATTGCAGTAATTTTTGATAGATTACAGTAATTTTTGGTAAATTACAGTAATTTTTGGATTTTTGGTAAAATACAGTAATTTTTTGTAAATTACAGTAATTTTTTGATGAAATGAATAAATTTTTGGTAAATATCATACCATTCTGGTAAATTATGAAAATTCGGTGAACTGCCAACATTTCAGCTTAAATTACGGTGATTTTTGCTAAATTGCAGAAATTTTTGATTTTTTGCAGTAATTTTGTTAATTTATTTACGGTGATTTTTGGTTAAAAAAGAAAATTTTTGATAAATTTTGGTAATTTTTGCTGAATTACGGTTGTTTTGGTAAATAACAATAACCCAGTGAAAAAACTTCAGGTATGATCAGGCCTGAAAAATGGCCGCGAATCAGCAGGTAAGATCATGCCTGATCAGGCATGAGCAGGTATGAAAAATAAAGGTTTTCGAATATTTTTTTATTTGACGTCATGAATGACCAGGTATGGCCAGGTATGATTAGGCTTGGTTAAGCTTGATCAGGCACGATCATGGAAAGGCTAAATTTTAATTCAGAATAAAATTTGGATTTTTCATGATCAAGCTTGACCAAGCCTGATCATACCTGGCCATACCTGGTCATACATGACGTCAATTTAAAAAGTATTCGAAAACCTTTATTTTTCATACCTGCTCATGCCTGATCAGGTATGATCGTACCTGCTCATTCGCGGCCATTTTTCAGGCCTGATCATACCTGAACTTTTTTCACTGGGAACTTGGTGAATTGCGGTAAATTATGGTAAGGTATACTGAAATTTGGCAATGTACGGTAAGGTGTTGATCAATAATAAGTGTACTTACAATGAATTTTCTGAAGGATTGTGAGTTTTTTTGAATTACCGTAATTTTAGTTTATTTATTACGTTAATTTTTGTTCAATTACAGTGAATGTTACTGAATTACTTTTTTTTTTTTTTTTGGAAAATTACGCCAATTTTTGATAAATTGCAGAAAATGTTGATAAGCAATGACAAAATTTTGGTAAGATGCGGTGAATTACATACAGTAAATTTTGGTAGATAAATTACAAGTTTTTTTTTTTATGAATTATGATAGGTACCTTGATTTCAGTTGCTTATTGTATTGTGATGAATAACCATTGTTAATTTTGGTACCTACATTACAGTAGGTGATTTTGGTAAATATGTTGCCTATTGGATTTGAAAAATGAACATTCATTCAATTTTCAGGATTTTTTGTAGAAAATGCTGAAAATTCTTCCTTTTTGCAGTAAAATCATCACTGGTTTTTCTGAGATTTCTAGTCAAACTATAGACACCATGGCAAATTACAGTGGAAAATTTTGGTAATTTATAGCAATTTTGGTAAATAACAATAATTCTGGTACTTCACTGTAATTTTGGTACTTCAAAGTAATTTTGGTAAATTACATTATTTTCAGTAATTTTGGTAAATTACAGTAATTTTGGTGAATTACAGTAATTTTGGTGAATTACAGTAATTTTGGTGAATTACAGTAATTTTGGTGAATTACAGTAATTTTGGTGAATTACAGTAATTTTGGTGAATTACAGTAATTTTGGTGAATTACAGTAATTTTGGTAAATTACAGTAATTTTGGTAAATTACAGTAATTTTGGTAAATTACAGTAATTTTGGTGAATTACAGTAATTTTGGTAAATTACAGTAATTTTGGTAAATTACAGTAATTTTGGTAAATTACAGTAATTTTGGTAAATTACAGTAATTTTGGTAAATTACAGTAATTTTGGTAAATTACAGTAATTTTGGTAAATTACAGTAATTTTGGAAAATTACAGCAATTTTGGAAAATTACAGCAATTTTGGTAAATTACAGTAATTTTGGTAAATTACAGTAATTTTGGTAAATTACAGTAATTTTGGTAAATTACAGTAATTTTGGTAAATTACAGTGATTTTGGTAAATTATTACAGTGATTTTCGTAAATTACAGTGATTTCGGTAAATTACAGTGATTTCGGTAAATTACAGTGATTTCGGTAAATTACAGTGATTTTGGTAAATTACAGTGAGTTTGGTAAAGTAAGGTAATTTTGGTGAATTGCGGTAATTTAAGTAAATTGGTAAATTACAGTAATTTTGGTAAATTACAATAATTTTGGTATTTTACATTAATTTTGGTATTTTACGGTAATTTTGGTATTTTACGGTAATTTTGGTAAATCACATTAATTTCAGTAAATTGCAGTGATTTTGGTATTTCACGGTAATTTTGGTGAATTACATATCCTGCAGAAATTTGGGTATTTTACAGTAATCTTGGTGCTTCATTATAATTTTGGTAAATTACTATACCTAATTATGGTAAATTATGATAATTTTGGTAAATTGCGGTAATTTTGGTAAATTACAGTAATTCTGGTACTTCATGGTAATTTTGGAAAATTACATTATTTCAGTAAATTGTGATAAATCAAGTATATTCCGAAAACCTTGACAAATTACAGTAATTTTGGTAAATTCCTGTTTTTTTTATGTTTTCGAATAAATTACAGTTCACTATGGATTTTTAAGGCCAACTTTTAGAAAATTACTCTCCTTTTGATGTAATTTTAATAAACTGAAGTAATTATGGCTATTTACGAATACGGTAAATTTCAAAAAATCGTAGTAATTCTCGAAAAATTACAATACCTACCTATATTTTTCATTAATTTTGGTACTTCAGAAAAATTAAAGATTTTGGAAAATACTCAAATATTGACAAAATAAGATTGTAAATTTTCCACAATAATTTTAACAATCTAATTATTTTGACTACCGCAGATATGTTGAAAATTTATCATTTTTTTGTAAAATTATAAGATTATTAAAAATGTTTGATGAATAATGGTAAATTTTGTAAATCACGTGTTTTCCTGACATTCGGCAGTAACCAGATCTTGATAAATCACCAAAATTTCTACATTTCGTCCACCCGAATTACACTCACGAGACATCTTTTCAAAACATAATACATACGCGGGCCAATCAATCAAGCGTGAAAATAACTAGCATCATATACCCGCCAAATTCCGCCACTTGGAAACAATACACCCAGCGATGGAGAAAAAATACGATATCGCATCGTTTGCGACGAGTTTTACAGACGCTGTCGACGGAAAAAAATACAACCACCCCGCGCCTCGACCTTCCAAACTTCGACGTCGCCTTCAGTTCGAAAACAAGCTTTACCATTACAACTTTCCTCAGTCTTGGGCGCTTACATACGTCGGGTATATAAATTCCTACTCCATTTGCGGTTTTTTCCGCCGATTAATTCCCGCATCTCAAACCGGTCAAAAATGATCCCTGAGATATCTGAACTATAAACACCTGTATGTCATTTAAATACACACGTGTCGTACAAGAAGAAAACTTTCCAACGCCTATGAATACAGCAGCAGCGTACTCTTTCGTAACAAAATTTCAATTTGTCAAAAAGTGCCCCTTCGTCGAGATCGATTAAAATTGAACGCTCGAAGTCGAAAAAGACGAAAGCGATAGTTTCGTAGAATTGTAATAACATATACATCTAATACCTGCGATACGTTTGTTTACGATACCGCAGCCGGGTGGCGGTTTCTATTGCGTACTGCGTAGATATTTACGCCAGTATTCCATCCGATTCATCATTTTCGATTCACAAAGAGCAACGATAAGCCGCAAATTTGTTTGTAGTAATTCGAACAAGCGGATAATAGCTTTAGGATATTATTATACGATCGAGCATTAAGAATACACTTCGGTAATATCTCTTTACTTGGCGGTAGCTTGTTCGATATTTTAGCATGATTCCAGAAACCGTTTATTTTTTTCTCCAGCTAAAGTTAATCGAGCTACAACACAATTATTGACAGAGGCGTCAAATTCGCCATATCGAAAAGTACTATTAGGTACTCAGTTCCGGAAAGGAAAAACAGGGTGTCCATACTATATTCCAAAAATGATTTTCCCTGAATTTTCCAGGTTTTCCAGACCTATTTTTTAGATTTTTTACGATTGAAAACTTCAAATACCCGAAAAAACGCGAAGGAACGGACCAAAATTGTTTAAAAAATTACCATAAATACATTTCCTTCACTTCCGTTGAAATAAAAAATTCTTGAAAATAATGCAATAAAATGGCAATAATTCCGATAAGGAGGTGTAGGGGTCCAAAATTTTGTGAAAATTATTTCCAGTCAATATACACCACTTGAGGTGTTTAGGAGCCCAAAACGCGCCTGGGGCCAAATTCACCTCTTATCCGGCCATACCCTTACGACAGAGTGTCTATACCAAATCAAGCGAATGAAAATTCGAATTTTTCCGGGCTGAAAATTCAAACATTTCTTCACATACCCCCAAAAAAATGAAAAACACATGCCTCAAATTTATAAATTCACACAATCTCCTGCAATTTTTTAGCTTGTAAATCAATGAAGAGGTAAAATATAAAATCATTTTATGGAAATATATAAACGAGTTGAGCCCGATCGAAACAAGGACGAAAATTTTTGCGAAAAAAGATCTTCAAAAGACAGAGGCCTTCCGAAGCGATATGCTGGGGGGGGGGGAGAACTTCAAATTTTCCAACGAACTTTTTTTGCCAACTAATTTTTCCAAATTTGCCAATTGATTTTTTAAAAATTTTTACCAGTGCTAATTTTTCTCAAAACATTGCGGAAGCAATATTAATAAAAAAAAATTATTTAGGAATAGAAATTACCACTTTTTTGGTACATATAAAAACAGATTCAAAAATAATAATAACAAAAAAATATTACAATCTCGAATTTTTTCCCTGACCAATATTCTGTACTTAACGTAGCTTCAATATGAATAGTCGATGAGAGAAATGAAATTGACCCAAGCGAAGCGAGGGCGAAAATTTTAGAAAACCTCAAATTTAAGGTGCAATAAAACAATATTTTGTATTAATAAACTTGAATGAAAAATTGGCTGCTTTTACTTTAACAAAAGAAATATGATAAGGCCGAGCACAACGAGGCCGAAGCTTTTGAAAATTTTGATTTTTAAACATCGAAAATGAGTTTTAAGAAGATAGAATGTAATAAAAGTAGTTGAAATGATTTTGAGGAAAAATACGAAAAAAATAACTTTTGTAGGATTTGAATTAGGTATTTTAAAATTATGAAAAGAAAAATACAGTAAGGCCGAGCGCAACGAGGCTGAAGTTTTTGAAAAATTTTTACTTGGGAGGTAATTTCAGGGATGGGTTGAAGAATTGTGATTTGGATCGTGATTTTGGGGAGTAATTTCAGATTTGGATTATAATTTCTGAAAGGAGGTCCTCAAAAAAATCGTTCAGAGGACTTACTTGCCCTCTGCCTCTTTAGGTGAGACCCTGCTTAACTATATCTTACTTGAACCGTTAAACCTAAAAGTATACCTATTATAAAAATCAAAATCAACTTTGAGAAAAATTAAAAACTTGAAATCATGTTTAGAAATCAAAACGTGAAGTTACTTCATTAAAAAGGTTCTAAAATTAGGTTTTAGAACCATTTTTTAAATGAAATAATTTTTAAAAACTTTACAGTTAGATTTTCCAAAATGAAAAAAAATGGATTTAGCCCGAGCGAAGCGAGGGCGAAAATTTTAGAAAATTTCAAATTGAATGTGCAATAAAATAGTGTTTTGGAAGAATAAACTTTAATAAAAAATCGACTGCTTCTACTTTGAAATGATTAAAGCAGAAATATACCATGGCCGAGAGTATCGAGGCCGAAGCTTTTGAAAAATTGGATTTTCAAATATCAAAAATAAGTTGGTACTTCACTGATCTAACAAATCTCACATGGGCACCTACGAAATTTTTAATGAAAAATTTACAACACTGCCATTTTAAAATTGTTTTTTTTTTTCAATTTCAATATTTCACAATTTTTCTCAATTTTTATCACTCGGGCTTTTCTGCCAACTTTTTGCCAACTTCACCCAACTTTTCCAACTGGAAAATTCTTGGGGTGAGACACCCCCCCATCGGAAGGCCTCTGTCAAAAGATGAAAATTCACCACTTTTCTTTCCCTCATTCCTATTTTCCGAAACATGGCCAAAAATTGAATTCTGTTCCGTTCTCTCCATTTTTATTTCAACTCGTGATCAAGAGCATCATGGCATTTCTTTCTCATCACAGCTCATTAAAAAGTAAGTTTCCAAAAAACTTAAGATTTTAAATCAATTCTGGGGAATAAAAGAATGTAAATCACCCCGAGCATAGCGAGGGAAATTTTTTTTGAATAATTTTCCAATTTAATGGACAAAGACATGCATTTTAAATATCTATTTTATTGTGCATTACGGTTAATAAAAATTAATGACTAAAAAACCAGATAAAAGATGTACTTAATTATTTGGCCCGAGCAAAGCGAGGGCGAAATTTTTTGAAAAATTTATAATAAAATAAGCAATAAACACTTTTCTAAATGATTTATCCTTTTTTTGAATTTTCAAAAAATTCCAGAGAAAATTCCGAAATTCCCTGACTTTTCCAGACCACCAAAATTTCCTGACTTTCCCCGGTTTTCCAGGTTTTCTAGAGAATGGACATCCTGAAAAACCTCATCACCGAAGAATCAATCAGTACCTATTATACCAGTAGCCATAAGCGCACATGGGGGGCTCAGGGGGCTCAAGCCCTTCCTCAAGCTCGGCAAGGAGATTTTTTATTATAAAAATATCAAATAAGAGTAGATTTTTTTAAATTTTCGTCCTCGTTTCGCTCGGGCAGTATTTTAGTAACTATTTTTAGAATAAACATACCGATTTCTAAATTTGAATCAGTTGAATTTGCAGAAATTCTGTATTTTATAATCGGTGAAAAAAATCTCATTGAAAATTCGTGATTTTCCATTGATTTTTCGGTCAAAAATGACCAATTTCTCAGTCCAAATGCCCCATTTATCAGAAAAAATCAGTAATTTTGACTAAAAAAAAACATTAGATCTCGTCATTTTTCAATTTTTCTTCGCTCAAATCTGTTCCTACTAAAAATACCCCAACTACTGCAGCCCCACTGAAATCACAGGTTACTTCATTTTTTTATTGAATTTTGACTCCCAATTCTTTCTCAAAATCTCAGTCCCTCGTCCCTTACACAATTTCAGGGTGCCCTTATGCCAGCAGCATGATCCAGGTAAAAAAAAAAGAAAAACAATCACCAAACTCGATCTAAATACTCGGCAATAAACACAACATTCTGCAACAACCATGCCAAACATCTGCAAGTTAGCTTTTTCTACTCAGATTACTCATCTCTGTTATGCCACAAGCACACTTGAAAAAATTAAAAGCTTCTATTATACTAAAACAAACCTCGCGCTTGACTCTCACATTACCTCTCGAGTACGTGAGAAAAAAAAACCTGGGAAGGAGGGGGAGAAAAAAGGTGCAAATACATATACTTCAACGAGTTTGCTTAAATATAAACATGAAACATACTATATGCAGCTGAAAGGCGAATAAAATGAAAATAAGTGTCAGGAAAAGGTCAAGTGGATGAATACTGAAAGGTTAAACCGTATCAAATGTCGGTTCCTCGCCTTCCACTCGACTCCTCGTCGCTCCATCTCGACGTGTTTGCGCCTCAGTCCGACGTATCCAACATCTGCTGCGTTTATCTCATAAATATACAATCTTTTTCTATTTCTCTTTTTATATTATATTTCGTATACGCCAGATACCTATACCTACATTATGGTACGTATTTCGAAACGATATGTTATACGTAAAGTGCGGCTGCAACGCAACGAGTTCCATTTAGTTATGATTTTTTTCACCTTATTCGATTGCTCTCCATACTGTAAAGCGTTTTTTCCCACCTAATACCTAAATTGCACCTCGTATTTGTATAAATAGGGTCGTTTTCGCATTTCGCACACATTATCAAGTACAGAAGTGGTAATTTTCTGTCGTAAAAAATAAGCGAAACGAGGGCGAAATATGTGAAAAAAATACACCCTACTAAATGAAACGTTTACTTACCAATAAAACTATACGACAAGGTGAAATTCGACTGAAAGCTGCTGGTATCGCTGTGATATGTTGAGGAAAATTGCTCGAGTTGTTATCGAAATGATTCTGAAACACATTCGAAACAAGAAAAATTATCATCACAGAAAATAATTAAATCGAGACATCAAATTAAAATAATATAAGTTATGAGGTTTCAGGAAAATATGATGGGAAAGTGGGGATCTGCCAATAATCATTTTCTCATTTCTCGATTCTGGCAGCGAATTGACTGAAAAATACGAAAAAAATTGGTTTGAAGGTCAGATCTTGCCCTTAAGTGCCTCAAAAAACTGAATAAAAATACAATGGATTATGACAGGAAATATGTACAAAAAAATAGAAATTCAAAAAAGGTAGTTTGTAGGTGGTATTATGCATTAGGATGGGCCGGAAAACCAAAAATTTTGATTTTCGAAAAGTTACCCCCCACAAAAGTTGTTGGCTGGATAGACTAGAAAATTAAAATAAAAAATTTCAAAATCGATTCATATCTTCCGACCGCGCAAGAGCCTTCAATTCTTCAAAAATTGCCAAAAAATCAAAATTTTAAAAATGTTGAAAAAAATTAAAATTGACTAAAATTAATTTTAGAGCTCTTGTAGTGACTATCAAGACCAAAAAGCACATTTTTTTTGATAAAATCTGTGTTTTAGAACTTTTTTCAATTTTTTTTCAAAGTCGAAGAAACATGAGAAAGGGTATGGACGGATAAGGGGTGAATTTGGCCCCCGGCGCTTTTGGGCTCCTAACCACCTCAAGTCGTGTATATTGACTAGAAATAATTTTTCACAAAATTTTGGACCCCTACCCCCCTCTCTTTCGGAGCTATCGCCATTTTATTGCATCATTTTCAAGAATTTTTAATTTCAACGGAAGTAAAGGAAATTTTCTGTTCTTTGGCACAAAGTTACATCTGGTAGAGATGTATTCATGATAATTTTTTCAAAAATTTTGGTGCACTTCTTCACGTTTTTTCGGTCATTTGAAGTTTTCAATCGTAAAAAATACTATATAAGCGAAGAGCGACCACCCTGGAAAAATTCCTAAAAAATACGTTTTTTTATGTACAATTTTACTATGTATTTGGTTTTGGCGATTTCTTTGAACTAAGGGCCGAAAATCGCGAAAACCCGCACAGAAATGTTGTAATTTTAGCAGATTTTTCAAATTCTGAGCGCTTTATACAGAAAGAAATAACCAAATAAGGAAACCAATTTCATATTCGTGTTCAGGAGGTCAAAATACCCCGGTAAACACCCTTTCCGTAATAGTTTTGATTAAAATTTCAAAATTCACCTTTTTCACTGATTTTTAATGAAAAAAAGTGAATTTCGAAACTTCGAGTAAAACGATCGTGAAAAACGTGTTTTTCGGGGTATGTTGACCTGCTGAACACGAATATGGATTTATTTTTTTCATTTCGTCATTTTCTCATGTGTACTACCTCTTTCTTCATCCCAAGCCCCCATTCACACCCTTTTCCTCTAATTTAGGTATGTATATTTCAACGTCTTCGCCGAAATCCATCTGCTAAGACGAATTAGAGTTGAGAGTTTTTCAGATAGGGTTTCATTTTTCCACCTTTTAATACGTTGATTTTATGGTAGTCCCTAGAGTTGAAAGCCTCCCATTTAATTTCAAACTTCCTAATAGGTACTATTAATAGTGATTTTATTGGTCTTAAATACGGTTTTTATTTTCGAAAAAAAGGTGTTCTTGTGTTTTTGACCAACAATGCTCCACCTCAATGCTTCCCCCCCTCCCTCTTAGAAAATCAATAATGAATTAATTTTGTACAGCGCAACAACGAGATGCCAAAATGACAATGGGAATATTTGAAAAAAAAAATCAAGCATCTTCGATGCCCCGCTCCTGTTTTCGTGAAACTTTTTTCAATCTCGAATTGCTATGTTGACTCTTGTGGAAAAATTTCAAAAAATTATTGTTCGAGATCTGGGCGCGCAATATTGTAACTCATTGGCACGATTTAATGTCAAAGACATGGAGGATACGTGGAAAATGAATTCACCATTACACCTCTTGGACGGTTTCTGTTGCTGAAATGTGACTCCAAAAAATTTTTAAATGGAAAGATTTTGGTTTTCGACTGATTTTGGATCGTAGAACACGAATATGGGATTAATTATTGTGCATAATAATTTTCTTGCTCGAGAGACCCGATTCAAACTTGAAAATGAGGACGTTTTAGGGGAAAATGACGAAATGAAAAAACCAAATCTATATTCGTGTTCAGCAGGTCAAAATACCCCGAAAAATACGTTTTTTCGCGATCGTTTTACTCGAAGTCTCGAAATTCACTTTTTTTTTCATTAAAAATCAGTGAAAAAGGTGAATTTTGAAATTTTAATCAAAAACTATTACGGAAAGGGTGTTTACCGGGGTATTTTGACCTCCTGAACACGAATATGAAATTGGTTTCCTTATTTGGTTATTTCTTTCTGTATAAAGCGCTCAGAATTTGAAAAATCTGCTAAAATTACAACATTTCTGTGCGGGTTTTCGCGATTTTCGGCCCTTAGTTCAAAGAAATCGCCAAAACCAAATACATAGTAAAATTGTACATAAAAAAACGTATTTTTTAGGAATTTTTCCAGGGTGGTCGCTCTTCGCTTATATAGTATTTTTTACGATTGAAAACTTCAAATGACCGAAAAAACGTGAAGAAGTGCACCAAAATTGTTGAAAAAATTATCATGAATACATCTCTACCAGATGTAACTTTGTGCCAAAGAACAGAAAATTTCCTTTACTTCCGTTGAAATTAAAAATTCTTGAAAATGATGCAATAAAATGGCGATAGCTCCGAAAGAGAGGGGGGTAGGGGTCCAAAATTTTGTGAAAAATTATTTCTAGTCAATATACATGACTTGAGGTGGTTAGGAGCCCAAAAGCGCCGGGGGCCAAATTCACCCCTTATCCGTCCATACCCTTTAAAAAAACTATAAAACATGAATTTTTTCAAAAAAGTTGTGCTTTTTGCTTTAAATAGGCCCTAAATAAGCTCTAAAATTGATTTTAATGAATTTTGATTTTTTTTAATTTTTAAAAATTTATGAAAATGTTGAATTTTTGACAATTTTTAAAGAATTGAAGGCTCTTGCGCGATCGGAGGACATAAATCGATTTTGAAATTTTTTATTTTATTTTTCTAGTCTATCCAGCCAACAACTTTTGTGAGGGGTAACTTTTCAAAAATCAAAATTTTTGGTTTTTCGGCCCACCCTATTATGCATACAAGTGGCTAAAAAAACCAAACCTCAAAAATTTTTATTTTAGTTTGAAATTTGGCAGAGTACCTGAAAAAAATGGTTAGAAGGTTATTCTGTGCCCTTAGGTATCTTCAAAGAAATCCCAATCACCAAAAACGTAGAAAATGTGAAAAAAATTTACACAATCGCGATAAAATATCAAAACCTCCATTTTTTGACGGAGGAGAGGGGATTTTGAGAATGATTTTTGTAATTTTAAATATTATGTTTTTCACGTTATTTTTGACAATTTTTTTCAAGTAATGATACGTTATTGAGAATTTTTTTAAAAATAAAAAGTGATTTTTTCATATTTTTGCAACAATATTTGCAATATTTTGAGAAAATTTCGTGTTGATTTTGAAGATTTTATTTTTGATTCATTTTTGGCATTTTAAGCAATTTTCACTACTTATAAAACAATTTTCAAGATGTATACCCTTTTGTTGATTTTTATATCAAATTTTACGTTATTTTCGAGCATTTTTCTCTTATTAACTCAATAATTTTGTAAAATATAAACCATTTAAAGTATGATTTTAACAATCGAATTTTGTAATAATTTTTTTTTAGCTGAAAAATTTCTAACCTATTCTCAGTCCTCACCCATCAGGGTGACTAAAAAAATTAAATACCTCGGTGAAAATACTACTCCACATTATGTTACCTATGGAAAAATTTTCCAAGTTTTTTTTTAAATGTCAGACAAAATGCCATCAAATTATAGCAAATCAAACAATCTTTTTTAAAGGAAAATCATAAAAATTTTGACTTTTTCTCACAATATTCAATATTTTTTCATAACATCACATTTAATACAAAAAATTCACTATTATTTCAAAGTCTGAGAAATTGTCAGAATGTTGAAATTTTCCAACTTTTTTTGTCTGACTTTTAGTAATGTACCTTTTTGAAAGCTTTTTTTAAACTAAAAAATTTCCAACTGACCCCCCCCCCAGCCCTTAGGTACACTTATTCAGAAAAAAATTCACAAAAATACGATAGAAATTTGTTCCAAAGAGAGGATATGACAATGGTGCGGCTCAGGACCAGGACCAAGACCTGAAACCCGAAAAAGCTCCGATTATTCATTCTGAGGCCCGATTAGCAAGCTCCGAAACCTTGAAAACTTCACTTTACGAAGCCCCGAACGAAAACCCGAAACCCTTTCTCTGAAAACCAAGCCC
Organism: Pseudococcus viburni; assembly: GCA_033439095.1. Lineage (NCBI taxonomy): Eukaryota > Metazoa > Arthropoda > Insecta > Hemiptera > Pseudococcidae > Pseudococcus > Pseudococcus viburni. The sequence goes on along the minus strand of JAVBJF010000004.1, from coordinate 2,843,253 downwards.
TAAACGTGAGCCTCGAAACCCGAATCGTGATCTGATTTTTTGTTCTGAAGACTTTTTGCCTAACATCGAAAATGAAGGGGCTACGGGTCATTCAAAATTGAGAAAATTTTGAAATTTTATGAAGCCCACTTATTTTTAATGACCCGTAGCCCCTTCATTTTCGATGTTAGGCAAAAAGTTTTAAGAACAAAATTGATTCAATTTTCAACATATGTACTATCCTTTCCTTCGGTTGATTTATTTTTATAGAATTTTTTATGCGCAATTTTTATGTAGCCCCTTCAATTTCAAAGTTAGGCAAAAAATCAAGAGGTGAAAATTTGTTGCTCGGAAAAATCGCGTGGCGATTCTTTTGGGGTTAAAATTCCATCTAATAGGGATGAAAATTAGTGACTCGGAAAAATCGTGAAGTGATTCTTTTGGGGATAATAAAATCCTATCCAATGATCATCCCAGCCTTAAAAACGAGAAAAATACGTGCGATTAATTATGCGACGAAAATTCATTCTGAATTAATCGCACACCAAAATGATGGAAAAAATTGTGGGATGATTTTTTTTGGGATTAAAATCCATTCCAATAATCATCCCGGCCTCAGAAACTAGAAAAATGCCTGCGATTGAATTCATTGCAGAAACAATCACGGTCCAAAAATGCTCTGCAAATCATGGATCGATATTATTTTTTGGGGAGAAAATTCAATTCAATTATCATTCCGACCCCAAAAAAAAGAAAACACGTGTGATCAATTCGGTGCTGAAATTATACGGAGAATTAATCGGAGCCCAAAAATGCTATAAAAAATTGTGAGATGATTTTTTTAGGATCAAAATCCATTCCAATGATCATTCCGTCCTCAAAAACTAGAAAAATTCGTGCGATTAATTCTGCGATGAAAATTCATCCCAAATTAATTGCAGCCCAAAAATGCTCGGAAAAATAGTGGGATGTCTTTTTTGGAATCCAAATCCATGCCAATGATCATTCTGGCCTCAAAAACTAGAAAAATACGTGCGATTAATTCCGCGATGAAAATTAATCACAGCCCAAAACTGCTCGGAAAAATCGTGGGATGACTCTTTTGGGATCCAAATCCATGTCAATGATCATTCTGGCCTCAAAAACTAGAAAAATACGTACGATGAAAATTCATCCCAAATTAATCGCAGCCCAAAAATGCTCGAAAAACTCGTGGATCGATTTTTTTAAGCTTAAAATCCAATTCAGTAATCATTAGGGTTGGCCCGAAAAACCAAAAATTTCAATTTTTGAAAAGTTCCCCCCCCCACAAAAGTTGTTGACTGAATAGACTAGAAAATTAAAATAAAAAATTTCAAAATCTATTCATATCTTCCGATCGCGCAAGAGCCTTCAATTCTTCAAAAATTGCCAAAAATTAAAAGTTTCAAAGATTTCGAAAAAATGTAAAATTGACTAAAATTAATTTTAGAGCTTCTGTAGTGAATATCTAGACCAAAAAGCACTTTTTTCCTGAAAAAATCAGTGTTTTATCACTTTTTTCAATTTTTTTTCAGAGGTGAAAAAATATGAAAATTTTAAAAAAACTATAAAACTTGGATTTTTTCAAAAAATTTGTGCTTTTTGCTCTAAATAGGCCCTAAATAAGCTCTAAAATTGATTTTGATGAATTTTAATTTTTTTTTTAATTTTTAAAAATTTCTGAAAATGCTGAATTTTTGACAATTTTCAAAGAATTGAAGGCTCTTGCGCGATCGGAAGATATAAATCGATCTTGAAATTTTTATTTTATTTTTCTAGTCTATCCAGCCAACAACTTTTGTGAGGGATAACTTTTCAAAAATCAAAATTTTTGGTTTTTCGGCCCACCCTAGTGATCATCCTGGCCTCAAAAACTAGAAAAATACGTGCGATCAATTCTGCGATGAAAATTCACCCCAAATTAATCACTGATCAAAAATGCTCGAAAAAAATCGCGATATAATTCGCAGCAAAATTTATCGGCATTTCGCAAAAATTTGCTAATTTACCACGAAATTTGCCTAATTTTTGAGAAAAATTATAAGTCAATTAGGGACCAGACCACCCACCACAGTCCTTGTTTCGTCCCTACCTTCATCCTTCTCGGATCATATTACCGAATAAATCATCGATCACCACGATTCAATCCATCACTCAACATTTTCACTCCTTCCTCCATCACATTTCAAACCCAATCTTTGCAATAATTTCGTCGACTCGACCAAATAATCCTACTCCATGCACCTAAATTACACCGTTAAAAAACTCGATCACAGGTTCGGTTCGCACCTCGCTCGCTTCATTTTCACTCCAACTACTACGGATTTTTCGCCTTTTCAAAAAATGCGAAATAAATTGCCTATTTATTCGCAGTCGAGCGCCGAAAAAAGACCCCGAACGCGACCCCCCTCACTAATACGCGGAGAAACTCACACACACGAGGCAAGCAGGAAGGGTCTTATCGTACATAATGCAAATACGTATTAACCAAGCATCTTAAACCTTTTTTAAAGTACTGTTTATTTGATACCTCGCACCTTCTCCGACATCATCTTGGCGCAGCCTAGATCTCCAAATAGGCAAAAAATATACGTATATTTATAATTCTCTACGCACTCCGCAGCCAGAAAAAAAAACAGGGGTGGCGACCGGGGGTAAAATGAGCACGGCGTTATAACACTACATTATTATACAATCCTCGGCAACGAGGTACGAAAGAACGCCGAGCAGAGGAAAAAATCATCTCGCGAGGTATAAAAATAGGGCTGTATTTTAAGACGAGATCTAGCGTAATTTCTTCAGACGACGGGTTCTCTTTCCATCCTCTTTAGTCATAATAAAGTGTTACAATTTACGATTTTATTTAAAGCGAAAAAAAAATCCAGGCTTTTGTACCTACTTTCTCGCGTATTATAAAAAATGGGATAATCCGTTTAAAAAAAGATACCCATCCAGGTAAAAAATCCTCCAGCTACACCCTGGACCAAGTATTTTTCGCCAATTGGCCATATTAAATAGCGTCGAGTCGATTATACGACCAACGTAAAAGTATATTCGACATGTTCACCAAGCGAAAGCTCCCAATGTGAAAAAAATGAATACAAGTTATCCTCGCGAGACCACACGTTGATTTTTTCTATTCGTATAAATTCATTTTTGTTACGGCTTCGGATTCGCGGCACGGTACCCCGTTCGTCCCCCCTCCCTCCTGGGTCGACACCGTGTTCTCTATTATTTCGCACTCCGCCTGCGAGATGTAACCAATGGCGCGTAAATTCCACATTGGCAAATTTATCGCGTAATTAATGCCCGCGATATTGGTTCGTGATTCATTAACTATTAACTCGTTCGTGAAAAAATTCTCGGGCTCCCCCTCCCGGCTCATAACCCTTTTTTTCACGCTTTTTAGGGCTTCGCGAGTAAATTGATTACTCGTACGGTGATGTTTGCGCCAGGAGGCGACGAAGTCCGGCAGGTATGGTAATTGTAAATCAATTTAGACCGATGGGACGAGACCACGCGGCCATACGTATTCCAATATTTAAAGGCTTTTTTTCCGGCCACTTTTCCTACGCCGTTTCCGCAACATATTTACCTCGATGTGGGCTCTCCTCGCGTAGGTTATATCGTTGACTCGACGCGACGATGCCCGATGGTGCGTTATTATACCTAACTTTCGCATACACCGAGATGTTTAACATTTAGCTATTGTATATTTTAGTATAATATTTTACGACCGGAAAATTCGTACCATAAAAGAACGATAAAAGAAACGAGCGCGGCGGGTATTCTTTTGGGATGTTGTTTTATGGGTAAAATGGTTTCGCAAAGTAAATGACTACGAGCAGCTTTTGCCAAGAAGCGGCGATACCGGCGGATGAGCAGGGCTAGTAATAAATTTTGAATCGAGGTGGGGAGGGGGGTTACCTCACCCAACACCTGTAGTGATCTTAAAAAATCGACTGAAAAATTACATAGTTATACTACGACTCGCGAGAGAAAAAATCGAAATATTTTGAAGCATGGAGTTACTTACATTAAGGTGGAGTGAAAAAAAAATATCTTGGATTTTGACCAAAGGGTATGGCCAGTAGGGTGGGCCGAAAAACCAAAAATTTTGATTTTTGAAAAGTTACCACACACAAAAATTGTTGGCTTGATGGGATAGAAAAATAAAATAAAAATTTTCAAAATTGATTCATATCTTTCAATTCTTCAAAAATTGTCAAAAATTCAACATTTTCAGAAATTTTTAAAAAATTAAAATAAATTTAAAATGTATCAAAATCAATTTTAGAGCTTATTTAGGGCCTATTTAAAGCGAAAAGCACAACTTTTTTGAAAAAATCCACGTTTTATAGTTTTTTTAAATTGCTCATATTTCTTCACCTCTGAAAAAAATGTAAAAAAGTTATAAAACACTGATTTTTTTCAAAAAAAGGTGCTTTTTGGTTTAGATTGTCGCTGCAGAAGCTCTAAAATTAATTTTAGTCAATTTTAAATTTTTTCGAAATTTTTGAAAATTTGAATTTTCGGCAATTTTTGAAGAATTGAAGGCTCTTGCGCGATCGGAAGATATGAATCAATTTTGAAATTTTTTATTTCATTTTTCTAGTCTATTCAGCCAACAACTTTTGTGGGGTAACTTTTCAAAAATCAAAACTTTTAGTTTTTCGGTCCACCCTAATGGCCAGATAAGGGATGAATTTGGCCCCGGGTGGGTTTGGACGCCTAAAAACCTGAAGTGGTGTATATTGACTGGAAAAAATTTCACGAAATTTTGGACCCCCCCCCCCCCCATATCGGAGTTATGGCCATTTTATTGCATTATTTTCTTAATTTAAACAAAAGTGAAGGAAATTTTTTGTTTTTTGGCACAAAGTTACATCTCATAGAGATGTATTTATGATAATTTTTTCAATAATTTTGGTGCGCTCCTTCACATTTTTTCGGCTATTTGAGGTTTTCAATCGTAAATAACACCACATAAGCGAAGAACAAACACCCTAGACAAATTACTAGAATATACTTTTTTTTATGTAGAATTTTGCTGTGTACTTGGTTTTGGCCATTTCTTCGAACTAAGGGCCGAAAATTGCAAAAAACCGTACAGAAATGTTATCATTACAGCATATTTATCAAATTTTGAACATTTTATGCAGAAAGAAATGACTAAATCAAAAAACCAATCTTATATTCGTGTTCAGCAGGTCAAAATACTCCGATAAACACCCTTTCCGCGATAGTTTTGCTTGAAATTTCAAAATTCACTTTTTTCACTGATTTTTCATGGCGAAAAAAGTAAATTTTAAGGCTTCAAGTAAAAAGATCGCGGTAAGGGTATTTATCGGAGTTTTTTTACCTACTGAACACAAATATGGGATTTTAGGATTAATTTTTTCATTTGGCGATTTTTTCCTCGGAAAATTCGCCATTTTCAAGTTTGAATTAGGTCTCTGTGAAAAAATTTCAAAAAATTTCTGTTCGAATTCTGGTCGTGCAATATTGTAACTCTTCGGCACGATTTAATGTCAAAGAAGTGGAGGAGACGCGGAGAATAAAATGTCACCTTCACTCCTGTTGGACGGGTTCTGTAGCAGCTCAAAGAGGAATACTTATGTACTTATACATGCATATCTACGAAACGTGACTCAAAAGATTGAAATCGGGAAAAATGTTCATTTCTGACTAATTTCGGGTCATGGAATACGAATATGACATCAATTATTGTCTATTGTAATTTTCTTGCCTGAGAGACCTTATACAAACATGAAAATGGCGAATTTTCTGGGATAATATCACCAAATGAAAAAATTAATCCCATATTCCTGTTCAGCAGGTCCAAACACTCTGATAAACACCCTTATCGCGATCTTTTTACTTGAAGCCTCGAAATTTACTTTTCTTTGCCATGAAAAATCAGTGAAAAAAGTGAATTTTGAAACTTCAAGCAAAACTATAGCGAAAAAGGTGTTTATCGGGATATTTTGACCTGCTGAACACGAATATGGGATTTGTTTTTTCATTTAGTCATTTCTTTCCGCATAATACGTTCAAAATTTGGGAAAACCGCTAAAAGGACAACATTCCTGTACGGTTTTTCGCAATTTTCGGTCCCTAGTTCAAGGAAATGGCCAAAACCAAACACACAACAAAATTCTACATAAAAAAACGTATTTTTCAGTAATTTTTCCAGGGTGGTCGCTCTTCGCTAATGTGGTGTTTTTTACAATTGAAAACTTCAAATAGCTGAAAAAAACGTGAAGGAGTGCACCAAAATTGTTGAAAAAATTATCATAAATAAACCTCTACGAGATGTAACTTTGTGCCAAAGAACAAAAAATTTCCTTTATTTTCGTTGAAATTAAAAATTCTTGTAAATAATGCAATTAAATGGACATAACTGCTACAGGGAGGGGGGGTAGGGGTCCAAAATTTTGTGAAAACTTTTTTTTAGTCAATATACACCACTTGAGGTGTTCAGGAGTCCAAACCCACCAGGGGTCAAATTCACTCCTTATCCGGCCATACCCTTTGGTGGGGTGGTTTACTTTGAGTGGGAGACCTCCCAAATAAATTTAAGCTCCCTAGGGGCAAGGGGAAGGGAACAGGAAATGCGTTCTTTTGAAAGAAACACGGTTTTTTGTGTTTTTTAGTCAATCAAAATTGTGTGAGAAGTCTTCTTAATACTTATTACTCGGTGAAAAAAAATTATTCCAGCTTAGTGAAAATCTTACACATAATATTGGAATATTGCAATTTGCAATATTCAAATAATATGAAATTTTCACTTCAAGTTTTTCTTTTAAAAATTGTAGTTTTTAAAAATTTTGTTGGAGTTTCGAAAATATTGCCACATTCAGGATATTTTTCAAAAAAAAATTTCTTCAAACAAGTTTAACAATTTTTTCTAGGAACTCTGTTGATTTTTTTCAAGAAAAAAGAAAAATTATAGTGAAAGATACTCCCCCCCCTCCCCCACCATTTTATGAATTTAGTCATAAATTACTTAGTACCTGTCTGAAAAGATTAGATATCTGAAATCTGAATAGAAAATAATCGATAATTTTTTTCTTTTGTTTCAGGTAAGTGATGATTTTTCGTATTTCGATTGAAATTACCCACATAGATTCGTAAGTTACTATTTTATAATACCTAATATTTATAAAAAAATCCTTCAATAATTTATGAAGTGGCAAATATTTCACCACCTCCCCCCCTCCCCCTCTTATAAAGGTCGAAATGGGACATGGCGAATAAATAATAATATTTTTAGCAGGAAACTATAAAAAATGAAAAATTGATTAAAAACAATGATTTTAAGCAACAAAAATGATGAATTACGCCAGTTTTTTGAATATTTGAACAAATTCCACCGCTTGAAAAAATCTGAAAAAATTCTCAGGAGTGTGAAATACATTGGGAAATTTAAATTTGAAAAAACTTTTGAGACAGCACCAAAACTGCGCCTCCCAGGGCGATTTGAAATTTTCAAAGTAAAATTCAAGGTCATTAAAGTGGTCGAAAAAATCTGAAAAAATTTCAGGGTACTCCCCTCAAGTATTTCTACCTACGTGCCATGTTTGAAAAAAATCGGTTGAAAACTCGCAGAGATAGAATTTTAAAGAGTTTTTAACTTGAAAATTGTGTATTTTGGGCTCCCAGCCCCCAGGGGTGAGATAAAAATTCGCCCATGCGTTCTAAAATCACCTTCTACTAAGTCAAATCGAATGACGTAAGCATTTTGACAAAGTTCCACTTGAGGCCAAATAACCCCCTTATTGCACCAGAGCCTTTTACTGCCAATCATTGAAAAATTACTGATTCAATTAGTGAATTTTAATTTTTGAATCAGTAATTTTTTTTAACTACTGAAATGAATCAGTAAAAATTTTAATACATATTGATTGAATCAGTAATTAACTACCAATTCATTTCAGTAGTTGAGAAAAAAATTACTGATTAAAAAATGAAAATTCACTGATTTTATCATGACTCAATTCTGCCTTTTTTAAACAAAAATATCAAAAAAAAAAATTCAAGTTATTCATTCAGTGACTTGAAAATTGAACCAAAAACTTGTCTAATCAGTAAAATAAATTTGAATTATTTTTTGAAATTTTTTTACACCAGTGCTGCCAATTGAATTTATCAAAAAATTGTGTAAATTAAAATGCAGTTAGCAGCACTGCTATGAAATTTTGTTGAACGATTTTATCAAAAAAAATGTTTGGCTCGATTTTTAGGTGTTTAAAAATGAGCTATTTGAATTTGATAAAAAATCGAAAACTCTTCAAATTATCTACAACTTTTCAGCTCTCTGATAGAGGGTGGTATCTCAAGGTCAATACGAGTGGCCCAAATCGTAACTTTCCAGGGATGGTGACCGACCGAGGTATCCAGCAGATGGAATAACACAAAAGTGACAAAAAATCACGAATTTTCGAACATTTTCCCATTTTGAGGCCCCTCAGCTTCGTCCCTCTTTAGGCTAGGGAGCCTAAAATTTTTTAGGAGACTTTCCCTTTCGAAGTGAACTATTTCACAAATTTTCGTCAAAATTCAAGAAAAGTTTTTTTTTCAGTCCCATCCTACTCTACAGGTATCAAAATCGATGGATCGTCGCGTCGTAAGAATAAATTCAGGCTTACGAAAGGCTAATAAAATGAAATGTACTGGCAACCTATTGAACTTGTTTCTACTTTCTACGCGACTTACACTTCATCTAATAATTTGGTCGATCGCTAATACCGAGCTACGACGATATTGTAGGTACAACAACTTTATTATCAGCTTCTTTAAAGTAAGTATCGATAAAGTAAAATGGATTTTCGAAGGACGTTAATCTCCTGATTACACGATAGAAGTAATTCTTACGAAGTAAAAAGCTTAATCGATAATCTGGGAAATTCTCATCACAAGTTTGAAGTTAAAGTTGTGCATGGGGAAAAATTTCGCAAGGCCAAAGCTTCGTTAATGCTGCACAAGAATATATCTACCAAATAAAGATGCTCGACTGCATGGAAGTAATAACCATCCAAATCTCTTAAAATTTCCAAAATTACGATTTTTCGTAAATTTTTCCAAAATTCATTAGAGTTGAACTATTTTTAATTTTTTTTTCTGAAAATATTACGAAAAATGAGAAAAAACGTACCTACTGTTCGATCAAACCGAAAGCTAATACTTTAAAAAATGTCCAACGTATGAAAAAGTTGCTCAAAATATGTAACCATATTCAGGTCAATTTGAAAAGAAAAATTTCAACTTTCCAAAATTCAAAAAATGAGTCCATATTTGAACTCAGTGACCCAAAAAACATAACAAACGACACATCAAATGGCATTTTTATGAAAAAAGGTAAAATTTGATGAGGAGGAAGGTGAGAAGTATGTAGAGAGTTGGCATCAAAAAATAACTCAAGTTTTGAACTCAGCACTATCTCGTTCACGAAATTTTTTCATTTTATGATCCAAATTCAGTCCTCTGGAGAGGATGAGGAGCAGGGCAGTTTTTAGAGTGTAGAAAAGAAGGTTGATATTTGGTGTGAAACCAGTATTTCTCGAAAAGTACTTAACCAACCGATTCGATCATTTTAAAATTTTTCATTTTTGGAGAGGGGGGATTCGAAAGCTGTTCTCCAGCTAGGCAAAATTACTGATATTTTGTAATAATCTAATAGAAAAATAGGTTGAATTATATTTTCAGCTAGTTAAGTTAATTTTCCAGCCATTTACAATTCAATTTTAACGTATTATGCGTATTTACGGCGAATCGGTTAGGCAAATTTATTAACGTCATTTTTTCTTCAGCTTGAATTACTTTATAATTCGATTATATTACAAATCCAGCCTAGAGAATTTGATTTTCTTGTTTATCAGCTGATAAGAAGTTGAAATCCAAGGATCGTAACGAAGTTAAAATGAAAAAATTCTGGAGACAATCAAAATTTTTAATTCGTAAACAAAATTTTTTTGTTCAAAATATAGGTTTTTAAAATTTTATTAAAAATCAAAAAATTGAGTAGGGCAGCTGAAAGTTCGGTTATGGGGTAAAAAATCTGCTTTCAGAATATCTCACTCTCGTTTAAATCAAAGATGGAAAATTGGACATCTTGATCAGTTTCCTCAAAAGACTAAATTATCAATTTGGGCACTTCCTAAAATTTTTCAAAAAATAATGAAAATCAACTCTCGACAGCTTGAAATTTCGAAATTAGAGATCTTTCCTTGGTGATTCTTTTATAAACAAAAATATTCTTCAACTTCTCTAAGCAAACAAAAAGTACAAATCATTAAGAAACAATTTCAAACCGTTTTCAATCAGGAAAAAATATATTTCAAAAGCTTCGAAATTATTTCCTCCTCCGTCTGAAAAATTACCAAACGAAAAATTTCGCTTTCAGCTACTTTACAAACATCCAGCATCCTTTCAGCTCAAAACAAACTCGACGACAGTTCCTATATCAACTCCGATGATTTTTTTACTCCTCTCAAAACGAACGAATCATTTCTGAAACTCGCCTACCAAAAAGGTAAAACTCGTCTAGAAAAAAAGTAAGCAAACCCGATTTCATCACGATAATCCCTAACCGAGTTAATTATTCAAATACAAATATCCCGCAGGGAAAACCTGTTGACGACGAAACGAAGGTAGCCGCATTCGCTGAAGGTATATCAAGAAAAAAAAAAGAAAAGATACCAAGAGAGAGAAAGAAAAATACGAGCTAAATGTAAATGCAAAACGTAAACTTTTAAAGGTCCTCGCGTCTTTGAAGAGACGAGAGAGCGAATTTTATCAGAGAAAAATTTCCTTTGAATATCGAAATAATTTTCCCAACTTGAAGAAAAACGACGACTACGACGTCGGTTTGTTTAGAAAATATGCGACGACGAAGCCGCACCAGGCCAACATTTGCATAATAATCTTTGTAGAAGAGTAAAATACTGAAAATTCATTTGCAGTTTGAGTATTTATTAGAAAAGCCTATTGCGAGATCCGCACAGCAAAAGCCAAAGGTAAAAGCCACAACCGTTTGATATTAAATTTAATGTATTTCAGCAGGAAAACTTGGTATATCGATAAAAGCTGCAATTTAATTTACGTTGTTTGGTTGCTGTCTTCGTCTTTTTCACTTTATACGTATACAAAAGCTGAAACAATTTCATTTAAAGTTAAAAAGTAAACTGGTTATTCGACGTCGAGAGCTTTCAAAAGTTGAATTATGATTTTCCAAAGTTCTTTTGAATTTTTAATAGTCGGTGTGATTTTTTTTTCTATTGTTCTGTCGTTGAAGAGCTTCGCGACTCGTATAGTTTTCGCATGAAGTTTACTCTAGCCCAGTGCAATTAGACAAAAAAATGCCAAAGTACGGGAATAATTCCGATTCAAGGTTTTTTTGGCCTAATTGATTCAGGACACTGTACCAAACAATATGGTAAGACTTCCTGGTCCAAGAGGTGCCGGAAACCTCTGGGGGGGGGGAGGAGTTGAATCCCCCCAAAAAGGGTTTTCTGCTTATAACTTGGGGAAAAGGCCATTTTTCAAAAAATTAGTTATATACAATATTATTCTACGTTAAATTTTCTACAAAATAGCTCTCTTTACTTTTTTGTGTAAAATGCAAACTAGGCTCACAAACGCCCCTGCAAAAAAACCCTAGTACAGAAAAACAGTCGTAGTGACATGGCGACTTTAAAATTGCGCCAAAGCCATAAAAATAAAGATAGGACTTTCTGGTTAGCGGAATTTGATTCCTTGAAGTATTTCGAGTCGGAAATGCTATTTTTCATTTTTTTTCACTCCCACGACGGGGGTGAACCAAAGGTGATTATAAGTGTGACTGAAGAAAAAAAAACGAGCAAAATTTGATGCAGGTATTTCAAACAGATTTCCCGGAGGAAAAAAATTAAAATTTGACTGCAGAGGCTATTCAGAGGTTTCTCAATCCATTTTTGGGGTCATTTTGACCTCAAACTTGAACCAGAACCCGCAGCGGTGAGGGGGAGAGTCGAGGTGAAAAAATGTCTTGAAAATATCGTGTGTGGTATCAAAACCCACATTTTTTACTCGCGGAGTCCGTTTTCGGTTTCATTGCATCAAAAAAAACCAAAGGGACTCCTAGGGGAGGTATTGGGGAGAGGCTAAATTGGAAATTTTTCCAAATTGTCAAGTGGAGTGTCAAAATGCATGTTTTTTGTCCCCTAGAACTATTTCTCAGGTTATTTCGCTCATAGCCCCAACCACGATCCCCTGGGACGGGATTACCCCCTCCCTTTCCTCCGTAAAATCTGTTCGTTCTTTCAATTTTCTCAACTCAAATTTTGTCTTCAAAATTTTTGTCTTCAAATTTTTTCAATTTAAATTTTTTTAGACATAATTTTCTGAACACGAATTTTTTTCTTATAATTTTCTCAAATCAATTTTTTTTAGACGTAATTTTTTCAACTCAATTTTTTTCTTCCGATTTTCTCGAATCAATTTTATTTATTTCAATTTTTTCAACTCAAATTTTTTTTCTTCCAATTTTCTCGAATCAATTTTATTTATTTCAATTTTCTCAACTCAAATTTTTTCAGACGTAATTTTTTCAACTCATATTTTTTTCTTTCAATTTTCTCTGCTCAATTTTTTTTTCAATTCTCTCAACTCAAATTTTTGTCTTCAAATTTTTTCAACTCAAATTTTTTGTCTTCAAATTTTTTCAACTCAAATTTTTTGTCTTCAAATTTTTTCAACTCAAATTTTTTGTTTTCAAATTTTTTTAACCCAAATTTTTTTAGACATAATTTTCTCAACTCAAATTTTTTTCTTTTTTTTCTTTCAATTATCTCAACTCAAAACTGTTTCTTTCAATTTACTCAACTCGGATTTTTTTCTTTTAATTTTCTGAACTCAAATTTTTTCAGACGTAATTTTTTCAACTCTCATATTTTTTTCTTCCAATTTTCTCTCCTCAATTTTTTTTTTCAATTTTCTCAACTCAAAATTTTTGCCTTCAAATTTTTTCATACGTAATTTTCTCAACTCATATTTTTTTCTTCCAATTTTCTCAAATCGAATTTTTTCCTCTAATTTTCTCAACTCAATTTTTTTTCTTCTAATTTTCTCAACTCAAATTTTTTCAGATGTAATTTTCTCAACTCAAATTTTGCACCAGCACAATTTCTTTTCCGAGTTCTTATCAGGTAATGACACAAGTTATGAAAAAAAAAATAGTTGAGAAAATTGGAAGGAAAAAGTTTGAGTTGAGAAAATTAGATTAAACAATTTGAGTAAAGAAAATTGAAAGAAACAAATTCAAGTTGAAAAAATCACGTCTGAAAAAATTTGAGTTGAGAAAATTGATAGAAAAAATTTGAGTTGGGAAAATTACGCCTGAAAAAAACTGGAGTTGAGAAGAATATGAAAGAAATTTGGACTTGGAAAAAAGGTTCAGAAAATTTTAAACTGGTTTCGACCTATTTTGTAGCAAATTTAACGTAGATTAATATTGTACATAACTAACTTTTTGAAAAATTGTGTTTTTTTCGAGTTATAAGCAAAAACCCATCGGGGGGGTCAAACCCTCTTCTCAGGGGTTTCCGGCACCGCTTGGGGACCAGGAAGTCTTATCATATTGTTTGGTTCAGCGTCCTGAATCAATTATGCCAAAAAAACCTTGGATCGAAATTATGTCCGTACTTTTGTCTAATTGCATTCGTGCTTCGCTACAAATTCTGCTCGCACGAAGGATGAAAAAATATATTCATCCATCTTATCCATAGTTTCTTGCTCCTAGGTACCAAAACTACCAAAAGTCTTTCTTTTTATATAAAATTCCTTGTCGTTGGAAAGTTTAAATCAATTGACACATTATTCTCGCACGCGCAAAGTTTTTAACCTACACCCGATTAGGTTTTTTTTCCGCCCTCCGCAGTTCACCAGCCTACGCCTCGTCTCGCTTGATACGAGTTAAATCGCGCGAATTAGGCTTTATAGTAGTTTGACTGGTTTTTCGATTCAATATTTGGAAATTGCATTCAATAACTTGCCGTTTTATAAAGTTTTGAAGCTTTTTTTCCTCCTCTCGCCCCTCCCTGCCGTCTCTGGCGCTCGTGCGGTATGGAAACCTTTACCGTAATAAAATATCTCTCGGTAATGTTCGCCATCGCGCCGTTTACGAAGTATATACCTTACCAGAATCGCGTGTACGTAGTTTTTCTCCATATACACACATAACTATTCTAAACAGTTCGGATGTAATTTTTTTCCCCCTTCTAGGGTTTTTCTGAAACTTCGCCAATTCTCATTCGTTTTAAATGTACTGTAAATGATCACGTCAAAATCGAATCATTCTAATACACGGTAATGCTCTCAATGATATACTTATACTATAAAGCTGGGTGATTCGTAAGAATAATGGGATATTTGTTTCGATTTTAGTGCAGAAACGAGGAAAAACATGCCCACTTGGTGTTTTTATTCGAAATGATACTCGTCTGGGTGATTTCAGGATGTGTTGTTCCTTTTTTTTTTTTTCTTGCAATTTGACCTAAATTATGAGTGTAGATGTCGTTTTTTTTTTTTTTACAGAAATAAGATTGGTTCGAAATAATTAGTTCGAAGGCACAGAAGAAGTATGAAGTCTGTTGAAAATACCATAAAAATCGAATGAAATGTCAAAAAATTAAGATCATTGAAAAATTTGTTAAAAAGGTTGTTTTAATCGCGAAAACGTGACTAATAATTTTTTCTCACTTTTCTCTCTATTCTTTCAACATCATGATCAAAGGCACCATGGAATTTCTATCCCTTTACAGCTCCTTAAGGAGTACGTTTCCAAAAAAAACTGCTTTTAAACGAATTTTGTGGATTTAAAGTGCTTATAATTAACGGCTCGAACCCGACGAGGACGATTTTTTTTTAAATTTGGAATTAAAATGCAATGATTTGACTCGAACGAAGCGAGAGAAATTTTTTCGAGAAATTTTTAATGCAAGGAGCAAAAAAATATTTTACAGACAATTTATTTGAAAATGAGTAGAACTCGCAATGTTTTTCAAACACTACTTTTCGAGTTGAAAAATTAACTTTTTCGAACGAAAGAATTACATATCCACAATGCAATAGGAATTCTCATAAAATAACTTGCAATTCAAAAAAATGATAAAATTGGGCAAAATATTTTGGATTTTGAAAATTTACAGCCTGCTGAATTATGAAAAAGATGTTTCCATCGAAAAATCAATTATAAAAATGTAACATCATCTTATGATTCGACATTATTTCATATCAATTTTATTATTTCTTTAAAAAAAGTAAATAGGGTCAAAGATATTTTTACATCCATCTAGAATAATTAAAATCAAGCCCCCAAAATCGATCAAAGCCGACGTAGCCATACAAAAATCATATGAATGCGCCCTAAACAAAAATCGAGGTATCTAGGATTTTTTTAGGATTTTCAACTGTGATAATACGACTAACCATCGCCAAAGCAACAAAAAAAGAAAAATAATACTGAAATTTTAGAAACTTTGTATATTTGTCAAAGAGGCAAGGAGAAGAGTAAACAAAGATAAAAAATTTCTAATTTCTACCGCGTCATTTCAATGCCATTTTACAACAATTTTTAGACCAGGCTCGTTGAATTTTGAAAAAGTTGAAAAAATCTCGCATCAAAGTGAATTTTTTCGTTGTTGAACTTCTCAAAAGAAACTTCAATTTTCAGCTCTCCAAATGAATTTTTATTTGTATGTACTACGTTTTCCAAAAATATTCGAAAATCTTGGAAAAAAATATAAATTACGCTGCGCTGCAAGTTCCAAAATCACTAGCAATTTTAAATCTGGAATTCCCAAGGTCAATACCTGCTGGTGATCAAATTTTTCAGAAATTTTTTTCAACGTTTCATTTTCGCTAAAAACATCAAATGAAGATTTTCCAATTTTCAAAAATTCGCTGAAAATTTAAAAATTCAGTTTGAAATCGAGCTCTTTTCGAAAATTCTACTCTCGTTTAAATCAGAGCAGAAAACCTCAACTGGCAAGTTAACTATTGTTAAACAAAATACGAAATGTTGAAAATTTAATAATTATTTTTTCAAATTGAGATTTAAATTATCAAAAATCCGAATTTCCATATTAAATTTGTGACGAAATGATTCAGTCGATCACGAACGATTTGATCAAATTTGTTTCAACTATTCGCAAACGAACGATTCATCCATACTTCCACAGTGAACAACATATTCCTTAAGTATAGTGGGATGATTCAAAAATCGATGATCGAACCATTTGCGAAGGATACATCAATAATTGAATCGTATGAGAATGAATCACCGATCTGATAACTGTTTCCGTGCGGTTTTTCCGAGATCGAACGACTCTCTTAGAAGGATTTTTGTTCAAGTACCTAAATCGTTTGCAAATGATTCACTCATATTTTATCACATTTTTCCTGAACGATCTGTACTACCACTTCATTCATGAACAATTTGTATTCGATTGAATCGTTCGCGAAGGATTCGTTTATTTCCCATCGGGATACTCTTGAGTAAGCTGTATTTGACTGAATCCTTGGTGAACTATTCATATTTCATCAAATAGTTCGAGAACAAATTTTGTGTGATCTTGGTTCCAAGTTTGTAAATGACTCGTATTCAATCGAATCGTTCGCGACCGACCTTCATCTAATCGAGTCGTTCGCGAATGATTCACTTCTCTCGGGAGAATCATTCATGAATGACTAATATCAGTCATATTCGATCAAATCGTTCGTAAACGACCTTTATCCAATTGAGTCGTTCGCGAATGATTCACTTCTCTCAGAAGAATCATTCCCGATCATATTAAATCAAATCGTTCGAGACCGACCTTCATCAAAATCGAGTCGTTTGCGAATGATTCACTCCTCTCAAAAGAATCATTCAGGAATGACTCATATTAGTCATATTTGATCAAATCATTCATGACCAACCTATATCCAATCGAGTCGTTCGCGAATGATTCACTCCTTTCAGAAGAATCATTCACGAATGACTCATATTCAATCGAATCGTTCGCGACCGACCTTTATCCAATCGAGTCGCTCGCGAATGATTCACTCCTTTCAGAAGAATCATTCACAAATGACTCATATTAAATCAAATCGTTCGCGACTTACCTTCATCTAATCGAGTCGTTCGCGAATGATTCACTTCTCTTGGAAGAATCATTCATGAATGACTAATATCAGTCATATTCGATCAAATCGTTCGTGAACGACCTTTATCCAATTGAGTCGTTTGCGAATGATTCACTTCTCTCAGAAGAATTATTCACGATCATATTCAATCAAATCGTTCGCGACCGACCTTCATCAAAATCGAGTCGTTCGCGAATGATTCACTCCTCTCAGAAGAATCATTCATGAATAACTCATATTAGTCATATTTGATCAAATCATTCATGACCAACCTTTATCCAATCGAGTCGTTCGCGAATGATTCACTCCTTTCAGAAGAATAACTCACAAACGACTCATATTCAATCGAATTGTTCGCGACCGACCTTTATCTAATCGAGTCGTTTGCGAATGATTCACTCCTTTCAGAAGAATCATTCACGAATGACTCCTATTCAATCGAATCGTTCGCGACCGACCTTTATCTAATCGAGTCGTTCGCGAATGATTCACTCCTCTCAGAAGAATCATTCACAAATGACTCATATTCAACCGAATCGTTCGCGACCAACTTGAACTAATCGAGTCGTTCGCGAACGATTCACTCCTCTCAGAAGAATCATATTCGATCGAACTGTTCGCGATGTTCCATTAATTAATCAAGTCGTTCGCGAATGATTCATTTCTCTCCGGAGAATCGTTCGCGAACGACTTTTATCAATTCAAGTCGTTTGTGAATGATTTACTCATCTGAAGATAATTATTCAGGAATGACTCATATTCGATCGAATCTTTCACGATCGACTCTGATTCAATTAGGTCGTTCGCAAATGATTCATTCGTCTGTAAACAGATGGTTTACCAACGATTCACATCAGTGAAACCATTCCAGAACAATTTCTACTCATTCATTCAAATCGTTCGTGAATGAGCAATTTTTCTTTTTAAATCTGTATAGAACGATATTTAGCCACGTATTACGTATGCTCGAATCATTATTAAATGACTCATTTTTGATAAAATCGTTCTCAGACTATTTTTAATGCATGAAATCGATCACGAAAGATTCATTTATACGTTTCATCCCAAAACCAATTATTCGAGATCATATTTAGCATTCACCTTCGAAAAAACAATAAATCAATTCGGAATTAAACTAAACTCAGTCTCCAGACAAGACGTGTGTATTTTTTTTTTCGACTATATTTTCGACAACCATCGTTTACAAATGTTTACAACTAAATTACAACCACATACAATATTAATTTTTTTTTTTTTTTTTATTTTATTTTAAGTGCCGTTTACAAGAGCTAAGCTTAGAGGCACTAAAGTATTATAGATTATGTATACATTAAGGTGAGAGAAAAGAATAACTAAATAGAGTAAAATAAAATGAAATATTACTTATGATCTATGGAGAAATGAAAGGTAGGTTGTAAACTTATGATTAAATTAAATGAATTAGCTTAATTTCTTTTAGAAACAGTAAAAGAGTTTTAATTTTGGCTGGGTCATCTGATAGAATATTTTTCAAAGTACAGTCTTTTAGATTAGTGGATCGTGCTGTATGGTACAAAGGGCATTCTGTGAGGAGGTGGAGGATGCTTGTAGGGATATTGCAGTTGGAGCATAATGGAGAGGGCTGTTTCAGGAAGAGGTATATTTTTCAAAGTACAGTCTTTTAGATAAGTGGATCGTGCTGTATGGTACAAAGGGCATTCTGTGAGGAGGTGGAGGATGCTTGTAGGGATATTGCAGTTGGAGCATAATGGAGAGGGCTGTTTCAGGAAGAGGTGTTGGTGAGTGAGGAGGGAGTGGCCAGTTCTTAGTCGGATTAGAAGGGTTTCGGATTGTCGAGAGGATTGTTCAGAGGTTTTCCATTGTTCAGTGGTGTTTTTGATGTTTTTTAGTTTATTTGTATTAGGGGTTTGGGACCAATAATTTTGAAAGTCTTTATACATTAAATTTTTTGCATGGTGTTTAATGTCAGAAAGTGGAATGGGGATGTGAGCAATAGGGAGGTGATGATGAGCTTGTTTGGCTGTGGAGTCAGCTAGTTCGTTTCCCTTAATTTGGGTATGGGATGGGATCCAGCAAAGGATAATGGATTTATTTTGGGGATGGAGGAGTTTTACAGCATGGGCATTCTCAATATTTATTGTTTCGTCTGGATTTCATCGAAATTTAGCCTTCAACTATTTACATCCCATAAATAAATTTTATTCGTCGTAAACCACGTTGTACATTTTTACTTCTTCTAACGCCGGATACCCAGTACTCGATCGTCAATTACCATCCCCTCCCTCTTTCCACCGGCTCACCACACGAAAAAATTCCAAAAAAGAAACACACAATCGACCCAAACAAACCATCGAATTATTTACTCAATTTTTCTCATTTCTATTTCCTCGAAACGTACATATGTACGTTATTCGAAAGGGGTGGACGACGAATCGTAGGCTTCGCGAACGGCCAAATTCCTCAATTGTATAATTTCCCATGGTACGTTATCGTTGATTTATTTATGGTAATTTAATGGCATTAACTCGGCAAAAAAACACAACGAAATAGGGTTAACAATTACGAGTTACCAAGCTATTAACGAGATTTTAGCTGAAACTGCGAGATTATGGGATTTTCTCGTTTGGACGTTGAAATTATTATTTTTTGTAATTGCTTCGCTGGTAGGCTTAGGTCTACATTTTTTACTCCACCGTGCCCCCGCGGGGATTAAAAATGAACCACAGAGCGGAGGGGAAACGCTAATTATGTCGTCGAGTACGTACCGAATGTCCAAAAAAGGGGAACGGTCGATGAATGAAAAGTTGAAAAAATTTCAAGAGAAAAATCCGAAAATTCGGGAGGTGCGAGGGGTATGGGAATAAATCTTACGTAAAAATCATTCGTCGGACGGAGAAAATCATAAAAGAAATGAAAACTGCAGACGTGAAATATTCGTCGAGAGGATAAATTTGCACCTGAATGGGTTCCTTTTACCGACGAACGGCGCCGTTCAAAGTGTTACCTGTTAAATGAGCCATTTAAAAAGTTTCTTCTATAAAAGGAGCGCGATCTTGGTTTAAAAAACCTTTTTCAATCTCGCCATCGGCTGGCTTTATCAATTACTCGACTATAATCGACTCGGATTCGTTCATCGTGCAAGTACATCAAAGAGGTAAAAACTAATGCTTTTGTGATCCGTTTGGAGACCGAAATAGGCCGATCGAAGTCATCGTGCTTTATAAATATTCCGAAAACTTTCACGACGTAAAAAATACTACACGTCGCGAACAGGGCAAAAAATAATGAAACAAGAAGGAATAAAAAAGAAGCGGAAAAATAACGCGAACAGGCATTCGCTTCGAGTACTCAGTATGTATCTGTGTGCCACTTCAGGCCCCCCTCCCCACGACAGGCCTCGCCTGCTGTCGCTATTTCGAGATAAGAAAAACTTTAAATTCTTTTAAACGTCTTATTCTGCCAGCGAGAGGAAAAGCCAAGTAGAAAAAAAAGGTATATGCTGCTTTAAAAGAAAAGGTAGCGTAGTTGTTATTTTAACAGTTTTATTATTATAGGTTACGGTTCAAAGCAACCAGCATCATTTTTGCCAAACGCCCCAGAATTGCCATTTCCTTCGCTGAATCACATTTCCATTGCCTCTGCTGCTCCGGTACTTGATTTGCTGCGCCTTTTAGTACATTCCTCTTTTTTTTTTTTTTCGTCGTCGCGAAAATTCATTTTCTTTATTTGACATTCGCTGATTTAAATCTTCGGCGCGTCTCTTCTCCGCCTCGTCGTCGGAATTCTTGTCCAATTGTGTGGTATGTTTAAAGTTTAAAATTCCGTTAAATTACGTTTAATTTGGTAGCTGCTTTTTGCCATTTCGAAACGAACCTCTGGTCTTGAACCTATTCCCCTGCGCCACGGACGTCGTCTTAGGCATCGGAGGCATTCGTCGGGATTTCACTTCGGGCCACGACCACTTTACAGTTTCCAATTATTCTTTTTAAATTCTTGTAATTATGAATGAAAACGTCGTCGTCGACTTCGTTTCGTTCTTCTACTGTCGTAGATTCTTCATCAGTTTTTCTCTCTCTCGCTCGTTCGTCGGCTCGATCTTGGCGTTTCTTCTACTTCCTTAAGGCTTGGCATTTAATTTTATTGCCGGGTATTTCCTTTTTTCTGGATCTTTTTTTTAATAACTCGGTTTGTAGATTGTATTTTTTTTTTTTTTTTTGGAATAGCATAATTATTAAACTTCGAAGAAAAATATGCTCGGTTTTTTTATCTCGAGGCGATAAGAGAAAGGGGATGTCATTACGGGGACTCGAAATGACCATTTATTTTTTTCAGCCCGTTTTACCGCGTTTACCAGGAATTTTTTTGCCATTTTGTATTCGAATTGCTTATTTTTCAGGAGTTACATTCTTCGTTGTACGAATTAGGAAATTAAAAAAAAGGCTTCCGAAGCGTATTTATGATATTGAAAAAAATTCGGACTTTTTCTACCCTTCCGAGAACCGAGGTTGAAAATTTGTCAGCAGAAAATCGCCGAAAATGACATTTTAACTGCGCAGGATATAAAATTTGGACTTTTGAAGATTCTAATTCAGCGCGAGATTTTTGAAATTTGAAGCTTAACGTTCTTAAAATTAGGGAGTTTTCAAACTGAAATTTCCTGAATTTTTTAGACAAAGATGCAAAAATTTTGGATTGAAGGATTTTAATTTACAAAGTAAGCATTAAATTTGAATTTTTCAAATATGAAATCAATTTTTTTGGAAAACCAAACTGAGAAAACTTTCAACTTGGTAATCGAAAATCTGAATTCTGAATTTTTAAAAATTTAAAAAGTTTAAGTTTTCAAACCAAAATTGATTTTCAAAAATTAAATTGAATATTTTCGAACGCGAATTTTAAATTCAAATAAATGTTGCATGAAATAATTTACAAACATTTTTTAGTTTTTCAAGGACATAATTTATACTGATGAAATTTATATCTACCTTGAAATTTTTAAAATTTTAAAAACTTACTACGGTATCAACTTGAATAGTCGATTTTCAATTGGAAATTTTCAAGTTTGAAGTAAATATATACTTTAAAATTTTCGATTTTTGCAAATTTAAAGGTTCATTACAAACTTTTCAAATTCAAAAACAGTTATTAGAAAACTTTAAGTGTGAAAACATTCAACTTTTATCTTCTCAAGCTGATTATTCTCAACTTGAATAATCAGTCGAATCTAGGCCTAACGTCGTTATTGAAAAATGAAAAGTTGAGCTTTTCGAGCATGAAACTTCATTTTTAAACTATTTCGATTCTAGATTGAAGCTTTGAACTTTCATATCCTGTTA
This sequence comes from Pseudococcus viburni, assembly GCA_033439095.1. NCBI lineage: Eukaryota > Metazoa > Arthropoda > Insecta > Hemiptera > Pseudococcidae > Pseudococcus > Pseudococcus viburni. The sequence goes on along the minus strand of JAVBJF010000004.1, from coordinate 2,820,751 downwards.
TTTACCTAGGTTTTTTCCAAAGCTTGGAATTTTTATGACAGGAACATTCTTTTTTGAAATTTTCGAGATCAAAACTTTACCAAAACTTTCATTTTTGAACTTTTAATCTAAAAACTTCTTCAAAATTTCCATTTTTGAGCGTTTTAAATTTTCAAAGCTTTTACTTTTGAGCTTTTCAATTTCAAGACTTTTACTTTTGAGCTTTTGAATCTTAACACTTTTACAAAATTTCAATTTTGAAATTTTTGATCCCAATTTCTTCAAAACTTTCATTTTTGAGCATTGTAAGTACTTACATTCAAAACATTCACTTTTGAACATTCCCATTTCAAAACTTTTATAAAACATTTCTGAGCTTTTTTCAAAACTTCAATTTTTGGGGATTTTTATAACGCTTAAAAAACTTTTATTTTGGAGCTTATCAATTTCAAAACTTTTACTTTTGAGCTTTTCAATTTCAAAACATGTACTTTTGAGCTTTTCAATTTTAAAACTTTTACTTTTTAGCTTTTCAATTTCAAAACTTTTACTTTTGAGCTTTTCAATTTCAAAACTTTTAATTTTGAGATTTTCAATTTCAAAACTTTTAATTTTGAGCTTTTCAATTTCAAAACTTTTAATTTTTGTAGAACATTTACTTTTGAACTTTTGGATCTCAAAACTTTTACAAAACTTCAATTTTAAAATTTTGGATTTCAATTTCGTCAAAACTGTCATTTTTGAGCATTGTAAATTCAAAACTTTCACTTTTGAACTTTCCCATTTCAAAACGTTTACAAAATTTTCATTTTTGAGCCTTTTTTAAAACTTTAATTTTCGAGGTTTTTCAAAACTTTTACAAAACTTTCATTTTTGAGCTTTTCAATCTCAATACTTTTACTTGGAACCGATCAATCTCAAAACTTCTTCAAAACTTTTACTTCTGAGCTTTTCAATTTCAAAACTTTTACAAAACTTTTGAGCTTTTAAATTTCAAAACGTTAACAAAACTTTTGAGCTTTTAAATCTCAAAAATTTTACAAAACTTTTGAGCTTTTCAAATTAAAAAATTGTACAAAGCTTTTTTAATTTTTTCAATTTCAAAACTTCTACAAAACTTTTGAGCTTTTAAATTTCAAAACGTTTACAAAACTTTTTAGCTTTGAAATCTCAAAACTTTTACAAAACTTTTGAGCTTTTCAAATTCAAAACTTTTACTGTTGAGCTTTTCAAATTCAAGAATTTTTCTTTTGTGCTTTTCAATTTTAAAACTTTTACGTTTGAGATTTTCAATTTCAAAACTTTTACAAAACTTTTGAGCTTTTAAATTTCAAAACTTTCACAAAACTTTTGAGCTTTTCAAATTCAAAACTTATACTGTTGAGCTTTTCAAATTCAAAATTTTTATAAAATTTTCATTTTTTGGCCTTTTTTAAAACTTTAATTTTCGAGGTTTTTCAAAACTTTTACAAAACTTACATTTTTGAGCTTTTCAATCTCAAAACTTTTACTTTAGAACCGATCAATCTCAAAACTTCTTCAAAACTTTTACTTCTGAACTTTTCAATTTCAAAACTTTTACAAAACTTTTGAGCTTTTAAATTTCAAAACGTTAACAAAACTTTTGAGCTTTCAAATCTCAAAAATTTTACAAAACTTTTGAGCTTTTCAAATTAAAAAATTTTACAAAGCTTTTTTAATTTTTTCAATTTCAAAACTTCTACAAAACTTTTGAGTTTTTAAATTTCAAAACGTTTACAAAACTTTTTAGCTTTTAAATCTCAAAACTTTCACAAAACTTTTGAGCTTTTCAAATTCAAAACTTTTACTGTTGAGCTTTTCAAATTCAAGAATTTTTCTTTTGTGCTTTTCAATTTTAAAACTTTTACGTTTGAGATTTTCAATTTCAAAACTTCCACAAAACTTTTTTAATCTTTTCAATTTCAAAACTTTTACAAAACTTTTGAGCTTTTAAATTTCAAAACTTTTACATAACTTTTGTGTTTCTAAATCTCAAAACTATTACAAAACTTTTGCGCTTTTCAAATTCAAAACTTTTACTGTTGAACTTTTCAAATTCAAAAATTTTTCTTTTGTGCTTTTCAATTTCAAAACTTTTACTTTTGAGCTTTTCAATTTTAAAACTTTTACGTTTGAGCTTTTAAATCTCGAAAGTTTTACAGAACAGTTACTTTCGAGCTTTTGAATCTCAAAACTTTTACAAAACTTCAATTTTGAAATTTTTGATCCCAATTTCGTCAAAACTTTCATTTTTGAGCATTGTAAATTCAAAACTTTCACTTTTGAGCTTTCTCATTTCAAAACTGCTACAAAACTTTCATTTTGAACTTTTTTTAAAACTTTCATTTTCAGGGTTTTTCAAAACTTTTACAGCTCTTTTATTTTTGAGCGTTCCGATCTCAAAACTCTTACTTTAGAGCCTATCAATCTCAAAACTTCTTCGAAACTTTTACTTTTGGGCTTTTACATTTCAAAACTTTTACAAAACTTTTATTTTTGAGCTTTTAAATCTCAAAACTTCTACTTTTGAACTTTTCAATCTCAAAACTTTCACTTTTGAGCTTTTCCATTTCAAAACGGTTATAAAACTGTCAAGGTAAAAACTTTGAACTTTCTTCTTAAGCCGAAAATTTTCAACTAAAATTTTCCAAATGAGCCGGGATTTGCTTTTCAGAATCTGATCTTTTTGAATATGAAATCTGGTATTTGACTTTGATAAATATTCAAAATTAGAAAACTTCATTTTTAAACTTTTTTGATTCTCGATTAAGCGTTGAACTTTCATATTCAATCATATTTTTAGTTCGAAAGCTAGGGATATTCAGGCAGCAACTTTCATTTGTGAGATTTTCAAATTCAAAACTTTCATTTTTGAACTTTTGAAATTCGAAAAAATTTCAACTAAAATTTTTCAATTGAGCCAGGATTTGCTTTTCTAGAGCTGATCTTTTCAAACATGAAATATGGGCTTTGCGTTTTTTAAATTCAAAGTTTTTGTAAAACTTTGAATTTTTTACCAAGCCAAACTTTCGTTTCAAAATTAGGAGTTTTTCAGATAAAAAATATCATTTCTCGAGCGTTTAAAATTCATTCAACAAAACCTTGATCATTGAATTCGTCAACTAGATCATTTTCCATACAAAAAACAAATTCAAAAATTCATCAAACATAAAACAACTTTCCACTTAATAAATCTGGGATTTCAAAAAATTCCTGAAAAAAGTCGTATTATTAGAATTTTTGCATCATCTAAGGAAATTTTGAGGGCTTTGATAAAAAATTTTCGAATTGGGTTCTGAAAATTTTTTCATCAGATATTTCAACCAATTTTTACAATTTTTCAAGCGAAATTTTAAAATTGATCCTCGGAACCAAATTTTGATAAATTTTCACCCTCGGAAACCGCACGAATTCGCCACTCAAACTTCTATAAATTCTCAAAAACAGCACACGTAATACCGAAAGCGTTGCATATTTACTGAACCGCAACCCCTCGGATATTTGCGAATCACCCTGTACGTAATATTTCTCGCTTCGGCGAAACTAAACCGAAGTATCAGTCTACATAGTTATTCAGCTACTCGTTCTTGTTTCAAAACACATCCAACAGTTTATTAAGAAATTTCACGTAGTTTTTCGCAAAGTTGGCATATTTTTCGTATATAGACCATACGGCATCCCTGGCGACCGCTCGCGTCTCGCGAAAAAGTAAAACCTCAGCGGGAATGCCGGGGAAAGAAACTTTTTTAAAACTACACCGCGCTATCCAATTAAACGGAAACGTGTAAAGTCGAATGTAAACTCGATTCCGAAAGTTGTTCGGGTAAAATGCGCGATTTTACCGCAGGCCATTCTTACAGCAGCGAATAAAAAGCAACTTTAGCCAAGCTCGAGCTGTATGCTTCCTCGTTCCCGACGTCGAAATTCTTTCAACGAAATACAAGATGTCGTTGACTTTCGAACGCTTCATTAGTAAATGAAATACTCCGCTAAACTGTTTTAAACGTACTTGGAAATTGTATGTAAAATGGGCAGGTGGCTACGAGACCGAGGCTGGCGTTCGTGTAAACTGTAAAGCTTTCCGGATTATTTTTCGAACAGGTTAATTTCGCTGTTATAAGATTACAGAAGACGAGCGCGGAGCTTTTTCGCGAATTAACATCGCGTATCCTATGGTCGTTGTCGTCGTCAATGAACTACGCCGAATAAAACTTGTAAATATTTAAATGAAAAGTTACCGAGGCATAATCGCGATGCCGACGCGTTCCCTTCGCCCCTCCGTTCACGTCCCCTTTTGTCTAATGTAATTTAAAATCATTTGATAAAAACGACCAGGCGTAATGAAATTATCATTTAGAGAGTCGGCTGCGACGAGGATGACGACGATGGTGAGCTTTTTGTTACCGTGTACCCATCTCTTACCCCGATCTTTCGTAAGTCTCGTCTTGTCGCCTTTTAAAACGAGACACGTCTTTTGTACCGGTGTTAATCTTTAGCGACACTTTTAAATGAATTTTTTATCCAAGGTTTTCGCGGCACGAATGACGACCGTGTCGGAGCGAACGTTTTTTCGGGTATTTTTGACTCGTGCAGTGGATTCGGGAGGTTGAAAAAAATGGTAATCGTTGAACGATGCGAATATTTGTTTTCCAAGTTGGCGAAAAATATTTTTGTTTGAATAATTTTGAATATTAGATCGGCTGAATTTTGAATTTTCTGCACGAAAAAAATTAAAACTTCAGCTAGAATTGGAAAAAAACGAATTTGAGAACGTATAATTTGAAATATGAGATTTTAAAATTTCGAAAAGTTCGATACAAAGGCTGTTCATCAAGTAATGCTTCCATTCCCACATCTCTTTTTTTTTAAAGAGTTTTTAAAAAAACAAGTAAAAAATGCATTCGATGGAGAATTTTTTAATTCTCGGTAACAGTAAAATTCTGTAAGCGAATTTTAAAAAAAAATTGCTGGATTACCTGTCTTCCAATTCGAAGTGCCATTGGGAAATCATGTAGCACGTTCCTTTTTTATACTTTTTTTTTATTCTTTATGAATTTTAACAAAAAAAAAGAGGCGAGAATTTAGAGTGCTATTTGGAATATGTGAGGGGTAGGGTGGGCCGAAAAACCAAAAATGTTGATTTTTGAAAAGTTACCCCAGCAAAAGTTATTGGCAGGATAGACTAGAAAAATAAAATAAAAAATTTCAAAATCGATTCATATCTTCCGATCGCGCAAGAGCCTTAAATTCTTCGGGAATTGCCAAAAATTCAACATTTTTAAAAATGTCAAAAAATTTCAAAAGAAATCAAAATTCATTAAAATCAATTTTAGAGCTTTTTTAGGGACTATTAAAAGCAAAAAGCACAACTTTTTTGAAAAAATCCATGTTTTATAGTTTCATTCAATGTCTCATATTTCTTCACCTCTGAAAAAAATTGAAAAAAGTTATAAAACACTGATTTTTTAAAAATGTGCTTTTTGGCCAAGATAGTCACTAAAAAAACTCAAAAATTTAATTTAATCAATTTTAATTTTTTCGAGATTTTTGAAATTTTGGCAATTTTTGGAGAATTGAAGTCTCAAGCGCGATCTGAAGATATGAATCGATTTTGAAATTTTTCATAATATTTTTCTAGTCTAGCCAGCCAACAACTTTTACAGGGGAAACTTTTCAAAAATCAACATTTTTGGTTTTTCGGCCTACCCTAATGGGAGGGGCAAAATTTGAATTTTTGAAATTTTTAGAGAATTTTTATTTTTTGGTGCCAAATTTGCATCAAAATTTAAAAAAACGGGACTCAGTACAAAAATTTTGAAAAAATGCAGTTTTTTTGCTAATTTCTCACCATTTTTTTAAGCTCATTGAAAATTCATTGAATTGTGAAATTCCTCAACAAATTCCTTAAGATTGAGAAAAATGCCTTAAAATCGAGCAATTCTGAGGTTTGTGAAAAATTGTAAGGAATTTTTAGTTGAGGAATTTTGAGAAAATATCGAAAAAATATGAAAATTCAGAAAACATCACACGTGTTCTAAGTCAAACCCTCTATTTTTTTTCTGAATTTTCTTCAAAACTTTCGCAGTGTCTCATTTTTCAATTTTTCTTCCATTTCAGTTCAGAAAACGGAAAGGTAAAAAACAATCGATTATGCAATTAATTGTGCTGAATAATTGATTAATCGATTATCCGATTCTTCGCATAATGATTAAGAAGTTGGGAGGGGGGCAATTGTGGTCAAATGTGAATATCGATTCTTATAGCCAATGAAATTCTCTATCGAATGATTTTTTTAGGTACTACTTTTAAGCTCGATTTTTGGAAGAGATATTGGAAGCAGCCTCTGTAGTTTGAGATAAAAAGCATAATTTTACTCCTAAAAAACGTTCGATTGGAAAGTAACAATTCAAGGAACTGAAACTATAAATCCTTAATATTTTATTGAAAATTTCAAAAATTTTGGAAATTTTGAACTTGGAATTTGAAATGCTCAAATAGGTACCTAACGTTGCAGAGAAGTAGAGTTGCAATAATAAAAAAACAACAACAACAGTTTTTTTGAAAAAAACAAAAATAAACGAAAACCAAAAATCGTAATTTAAAATTATATACGTTTTTTTCCATTTTCAAAAGAGAAATATTTAGGTCAATTTTTAAAAAAATCTTGGCACTTCAATTTTTTTCTTGATTTTAAAGAAAGATTTGCCATTTTTGATAAAAATTGTTATAATTTATTTCTAGAGGCCAAAAACGAAAAAAAAAAAAAACTGAAACACAGAGAAATAGTTTTTGGACGTGTTTTCTTTTCAAATAAAATTAGTTTAATCATAAACGGTGAATTTTTCTCAAAAAAACAAGAAAATGGGCAAATTTTGAATGTTTGTTTGAGTTTTTATTTTTTAAAGGAAGGTTGCATTTTCGAAAAAAAAATGAAAATGTTGCGAAGCCAAAAATCAAACAAAAACCAAAACATTTCGTTTTTGAGAAGCTAGAAAATCAGACTCGAAATGTGAAGTTTCGTTATTAAAACAGTCATAGCAATTTTAATGTTCAATACTTCGAAAAAATACCACAACTTCAGATTTGGAAAGTACTTACTACTTGACTTTTTGTTTTGAAGTCTCGAAATTTCCAAGTGAAAACTTGACTCAAGTTCGATAAATTTTTGTGGAAAAAAAATAAGTAGAAGAATTTAAAATTCAAAGCTTTCTTAGATGAATTTTAAAACCAAAAAAATAGTATTTTGTCTGGAAAGCTCATAATTTATAAACGAAAAATCGGCTGAATATAAAATCCCGATTGGAAATTTCACTTGGAAGACATAAAAGATCAAAATTTCACAAAAACTTGAAATTTACAAGGCTCAAAAATGAAGTGTCAATATGCAGGTTTAAATTTGACAACTTTCAGTTAAACCCAATCAGATGAGAAAATTAACATTTAACGGTTTTTTTTGAAAGCTTTGCAAGGGCTTTGAATTGGAAGAAGTCAAAAATAAAAATTTATATTTGAAAAAGTCAATTTCAATAAAAAGTTTTCACGTCGAGGATGTGAAAGTTTAATGCTTCAAAATTAATTTGGAAAAGTTGAAAAAAAGTTTCATGCTCGAAAAGCTCAAATTTTGAAAACAGTAAAGTTTGGTTTGAATCTGACAAAAAATATATAATTTAGAATGTTCAGGTCCATAAAGTGAAATTTCAAAAATTTCGCTTTTATTTCATAAAAACTTGAAATTTGAAAGCTCAAAAAAATTGTACTGGGAGAACTCAAATATTAAAAACAAAAGCTCTTGATTAAAATTTTATAAATTGTTTTGGGAAATTATCAAACTTTTGGAAAGAAAGTTTCAATTTGAAGGACTTGGACTTTTAAATTTTTCAATGACTTTTATGAGATTTTTCATCACCTAACGATTTTTATGAATTTTCGAGAGAATTTTGTAGTATCATAAGCACAACGTTTATTTTTTTTTAAATTTTCGAGACATATCAAAGACTTTTGACTTAACGATTACTCAAAAAAATTTTAGATTCATTTTCAAACAATTTTTTTTTTCACCAATCACCATTACCTGAAATTTACTTTTGTCATCTGTATAAAATAAGATCATCTATGACAGAAAAATACCCTCGAAAATCGTCAAATGCAAATTCGACCTCAATCACGGAAGATAGAGGGGGCAAGAGGAGAACTCGGCGACCTTCTGAAACATTTTTTCATTACGTCTTTCGCCTCTGCAATAGAAACTAGTCCACGATAAGGAAATTTTTCGTTCGATTCGCGGTGAACGATGCTACCGTCATTAATTGATTCGGCTTATACTTTCCTCCCGCTGCTCTCGCTTCCCTGCCCCGAACTTTTTACTTTTTTTATTTAATGTAAATTTACTAATGATTAAACGGTTTCTAATTAAATTAGAATTTTTTTCCATTTATCACGCAAACGGCTTTTTATTTATTCCGTACCGTTCGTTCGTTCGTTAAATTCGAATCTATCAATTTTTTCGCCTTAGGAGGCGATTTCTAAACGGGATTTACTTTACGGTATTTTTCATCGACGTGGCGCGGTCCGAGCCAAGCCGACGCGACGATTACGATTCTGCGAGATGCCGCTGTGCGTCTACGACTTCGCCGCCGTTCCTGTTTTCTCCTTCACGGTCCTACCAAGCCGTATATTTTATACTGCTGCAAATCCTACGCCAGCGCGAGCAGCAGCAGCCAGCAAATGAATATTAATGTCCGAGACGAAAGAAACACAGCCCCTAAGTTTCCAGACTATGGTATTTATTAAAGTGGAAATTAATCGAGGCAAAAATGTAAATTTTAACGAAAGAAATCCAGTAATTAAGTATAATTAACGAAACGAGAAACGTAACGCGAGGCTTCGGATGCATGCGAGAGAAGCTTTTGGCTCGAGAGAAAAAATCTTCACAAATGTATAATAATTTCGAATTTAAAATAGAGAAGTGAGTATGTTTGGGGTGGTCGTTTTGCGAAATTCACGTCCCGATCTCGAAACGACGCGACGTGGTAAAAATTTCACCCCCTGGAGTCCACATTTGCCCCTGATCATCGACCCTTAAAATCTGTCTATGTTCGAAAAATTGAAAAAAATCGAAGTTTTTTTTCTAGAATAGTCTCAATATTGATAGTTTAGCCCGAAAATATCATTAGTAATAATTTTTGATTCTCGTACTTTTTTTTGGCGAGAAGTTGGAAAATTACTTTTCTTTTAATTTAGCTCACCATTATAGTGCTTTAGTCCGAGCATAGGTAAACAGATTTCGGACATTGGGTGAAAATTTACTGAAGTCGTTCAAATTCAGAATAAAGTACTAAAATCAGTCAACTTTAGGTGATCTGGAAGTAAAATTTCACGACGAATTCAATTTTTTGGCCAGGGAGAGGTAAGAATACAAATTTAAAAAAATAATTTAAAATTGACATGTATATCGAAATCTAGAATTTTTGGGTCAAGGAATTCAATTTTGGGATTATTTTTCTTCTACTCTCCTCAGGAGAAGCAGTACTAATACAAAATTTTCATAAAATTGATAAATGTGTACCTATACCTATATTTTTCAATCAGGAAACCCAGTACCAAAATTTTCAAAAAAGAATCAAAAATTGTGCTTGGTATATTAAAATTGCCACCAATAAATTTTTCAAAAATTCAAAAATCGAAGGATAAAAATAGAATATAATTTTTTTGAAAAGAAATCCACGTTAAAATTTAAAAAAATTCTTGTCAAGATTTTAAAAAATGAATATATGTATGGTAAATAAAATGAGCTAATATTAAAATTGAGGGAAAATATCCCCAAAATTGAATTTTTGACCCAAAAAGCCCAGATTTTGACATACATGTCTATATTTTTCAATTTGATTGTTGCCCCCTTCTCTGAGGGATATAGAAGAAAGTTAATCCCAAAATTGAATTTCTCGACCCAAAAAACTCAGATTTCGATATGCATGTCGATATTTTTAAATTTTTTCAAAATTTTGTAGTGGTATCCCCTCCTTTGAGAAGTGTAGAAGAAAAATAACCCCAAACCTTGAAGGGTTAGCTCACGAAATGACCAAAAAATTGGATTCATCATAAAAAATTACTTTAAAATTGAAATAATTTTGTTCCATTGGAATACTACACCACTACACCATGAATTAGATAAAATGAACAGTAATTTTACCCATCTGGTCCATTGTGGAGCGTCTGAAATACAGGGAATAGGAGTCGACTCTGGAGTCGGAGTCAAACTGACTCCAAATTGACTCCGTCTCAGAGTCAATCCGGAGTCAGGAGTCAAGGTCACAGATTGACTCCGGAGTCAAGGTGGAGTCAGGAGTCAGGAGTTACCTTTCTCTATTGACTCCGGAGTCAGGAGTCAACTTTTTGACTGACTCCTATTCCCTGCTGAAATGCTTTCTGAAAACCCAAGAAAATTAATCTCGATAAAAATAATAAAAACCTGGGTGTTGTAGAAAAATGACGCCCCACCCATTCCAGGAAGAGGAGTGACGAAGACGTTTTTTTCATATCGTAATTTTTTATGCAAACCTAATATTTTTAGGACGCCCGGGTGAAAAAAATTTAAGCTCGAAGATGCGATGAAAAGTTTGAAACAAAAGTTGTAGAGGATTGAAAATCTATCATTTTTTGTTCTACAATTTTTTTCCGTAGGATTTTGGAAAAATTAATTTATACTTATTATACCCAATTTACTCCTCAATGTATTTTATAAAAATAAGTTCACTCCAAGTGCAATTGTTTTGTAGTAAAGAAATGGGAAAATTAGGAAAATCTTGTGGAAAAATAAGTTCATGATTTTTCCATCCCTGAAATGTTGGAAATTGGTATAAGAAAGGAATATTCCACTATTCGTTCGGTCTGTGGTCCAATTTTTCATTCCTCACCTCCTCCACCCCTTCTCTCCAAAACTCTGAATTTTTCTGAGAAAAAGCACCCATTTTTGAAAAATGACTTGATTTTTCCATCTGCGAAATGGTGAAAACTACAATAACTCATACAGAAGTGACCGAATTGAGCTGAAAATTGGTACACAGACTCTACGTAACATACCCTCTAACATACTAAAAAATCAAATTTTTAGGTCGATTTCTCTACTTCCCCTAAAAAATCAAATTTTTAGGTCGATTTCTCTACTTCCCCTAAAAATTGACCCTTCATTAACAACAAAATGAATCGCTCGCGAACGTTTTCGACATCACCACCGGGTTCTACACGTCAAGAAGTATCAGAACCATCCTAATTTCGATTTTCATTTTTTCGATCTAAGCCACTTTTTCTTATGACAGGTCAAAAATATGGAGTTGGAGGATGAGATTTTTACCACATTATTTTGAACTCTAAATACAACTTTTGTGCTACCCTTACTCAATTTTTGAAAAAAAGTTGTAAAACCATCACCCCTTGTTGGGTACTTTTAATCATTTATAGATGTTCGAAAAAAAAAAAGATTAAAATAAACAAGTGATGGGAAACTGAAATGATATCAGTTTCAGTTTTCAAAATATCAGTTTCAGTTTCAGTTTCAGTTTTCAAAATATGTTAGTTTCAGTTTTCAATTTTGGTTTTCAGTTTTTTCATATTTTTTTCCTTTTGTATTTGCTGAAAGTTTATTACATATTTTTATTTGAGGCCTTTTTTTTTTTTTTTTTTTTAGAAAAAGTGACCACTTGGTCACAAAAGTATTTACTGAATTCTGAATCTATATTCTATAGATATGAAATCATGTTTCAAATGAGCTATTAGTGACCTTTTTTGGTTTTTTTCATGCAAATTGACGAATTTATTGTAAAAATTTGAAATTTGTTGTTGGAAAACACGTTCTAAGCTGAACTTTTGGGGAAATATTTCGAAAACTATGCCTTCCAGAAAAAAATCCAACCATTTTTACCAGATAGGAAATTTCATTTTCTGCAACTTCGGTTTCTCATCATTTTTGTCTCAGGACGTTTAGTTTGTTCAGAAATGCCACTTTTTGGTAGGCAAGGCACATAAAACGTGATTTTTTCACAGAATTGAGAAAAGTTAAAGCTGCTGTAACTTACGATTCGTGTCGCGACTCGCGATTCCTTCGAATCATTCCTGTGATTCGTGATTCGAAATTTTTGTACTTTTCTAATCATTTTACGGATCATTTTTCTAAATATTTCTTTCTTCCTGATAATTAATTCTTATTTTTTTGCATCTTGATATTTTTTCGAAATTTTTACCAAATCTTGATTTTTTGTTGACATTTTTCAACTCTTAAAATTTTTTCTCCTAATTTTTTCCAATTTCGAATTATTTTCTTAACCCATTGCTTACTTCTCATTTTTTCTGAGAATTTTATTTTTTTTCACTTGAATTCAAAATTATTTTTCTAAACCAACACTTTTCTCAATTTTTTTCAGCTTTGAATTAATTTTTCTCATAAATTCTGAATTTTGTTTCCCACTTTCCCGACCAAAAGAAATCGATTCAATTTCATTCATTCATTTATATTGAAGATTTCTTTTGGCTGGGAAAGTGGGAAACGAAATTCAGAATTTATAAGAAAAATTAACTCAAGTTGAAAAAAATTGAGAAAGGACTTAGGTTGGAAAAATAATTTTTGAATTCAAGTGAAAGTAATGAAAATTCATGCGAAGTAGGAGAAGGTTTGAGAAAATAATTCGAAAATGGAAAAAATCACGAGAAAAAATTTTAAGAGTTGAAAAATGTCAACAAAAAATCAAGATTTGGTAATAATTTCGAAAAAAATATCAAGATACGAAAAAAATTAAAAATAAATTTCACGATTAAAAATTGTCAATGAAAAAAATTTCCAAATGGGAAAATTTTTAAGAAAATTTTTAAGTAATGTGAAGTAAAATTTTTCGGTGAAATCGTGTCGATCTGCGTAATAAAATGGAAAATTAAAAAAAAACAACCGAAACTTGACTGAAATTCGTTTCAGTTTCAGTTTCCCATCACTGAAATAAACAGCCTGGATACGAGAATTGATCGTCGATCCGAAACATACGAGAAATCCACGAAAAATACCAAAAATTGGGTTAGAAATACTTCGAGCAGAGGAAGACGATGAGATATATGGCGTGAAATTTTCAACAAGTAAATACAATCAAGTATATGAGTGGGCGAACTGAACCGGGACAGGGTTGGCGATGAAGGGCAGACCCTAGAACCGGGTGTTCATATACGTAAAAAGCATTCTATTGTTACTTACATAAATCATTAATTTCTGTCACAGCCTAGGCTACGAAATATTTCTCCGGCTGCGTTACGTCGCCTCTAAACTTTTAATGCTTCTTATTTTCCATTATATTCAAAGTTCGACCATCTTATCTATACACAACAGCGTAGAAAAGACCGCCATCTCGCCCATCCTCGAGTCGTCGACGTTGAAAAAAAGTTACACTAATCCTCGCCTCCCTCGGACCTCTTTGCAGACAAAATATTTCGCACAATTTTAAGGATAAAAGTCGAGTATGTTTAATATAACGTACGCAGGAAGGGGTTCGGGCGCCTCTTACGAAAGGATACGAGGTGTATATTTATGAACTGGATATATATAGGATGACAGTACGTCGTCGTCGTGTAATATCCTATAAAAGTGATGGATGATGACGGCGGCGCGAGCCAAAAGTCGACGTCAATTTTCTAAACGGTTTACTCGCATACGCGCCGGTTTGCTCAAATACGAAATTTTTCTCTTCGCGATATTTAATTAACGATTCCGAGAGCCATTTACGACGCGACGGTAATACGATTCAGGCGATAGCGTTAGTTTTTTCCTCCGCCGGTGTCGTCGAATTGTACCATACGATGTAGCCGATGTTTTTAACGACGATCCCGGAGATTGCGAGGTGATTTTTTACACTTCCGGAGACGAGAGGAAAGAGGATGGTAAAAAATAGAGACCCGTTTAACGATTTTATTAGTTTTTAATTAGTGTCGCATCAGAATCGAACCGTAGAGTCGAAGGTACTCGATAAAAACGAGACGAGGACGTCGAACGTCTGAATTGCTGCAAGGAGCAGCGACGATGACGACCGAGACCGAGCTACGTGTAATTACATTTTTAATGAAAAAATTGTCATCGTTTTTAAATGGGGAGAAAAACTCGTCGTTAGAGTAATTTGTTTGGAAGTCGGATTCGAATTGGCGATGCTATAATTTTCAAAACGTGTGCGTTGTCTTGTTTCCAGCGTAGCCATCGGTGAGAGTTCCTTTCCTGCTTGCTCTTTCGATAAAAAGTAATTCTATTTTAGTTTCGTACCATTTCGCCCTTTCTGTCGGGGGGTTTTCTTTTAAAAATCGATATCGCCGGATGAAAAAAAACCGGAGGTCGAAAGTTACATATTTGAAGAAAATATGTAGTTTATTTGAAACGATATTGCAGAAGTTTATAATCAAGATGCGAGAGGGGAGGGGGGCAATAAAACAGTTTTGTTCGTATGATCTGCCATAAAGTACATGTACGTAGACCCCATAAAACTAGGATTAAATTTCAAAAAACGTTATCAATGACAGATCGCTTTTTTACATCTTTCAAAATATGATATTTTATCACCAGGCTAAAAATATTTTGAATGATTCAAGAATGTGGTAGGAGAAAAAGAAAATAGGTTTGCTAAAAAATCAAAAAAATAATAATAAAAGCAGTGTCTTCTTACATGATATCCAAAAAAAAATTTTTTTTGAAAAAATTATACTTTAAAAAAAATTTCCGAAGAAATGTTAAAAGACAACTTCCCCTTCGATCCTTCTCTGCCATAAATAATTTTAATTCAACTTCGACCATTTTACAGGTAAATGAAAATAAGGGACAGATGATCACAAGATGATTGAAGGGAAAATAAAAAATTCGAAAGGGATGAATAGAAGAATATTGAAAGCACTCAACCAGAAAAGTAAAGTGCAGTTTTTCCATATCCCCAAATTGTTTTCAAATTTTCAAAGTGAAAAATATCTTGAAAGAATAATGGAAAAATAAACAAAATTGAAGTAAGACGAAATCGCGATAATAAAAGGAGTTGAGTAACTCAAAGAGCATAATGAAATTTCAAAACGTTCGCATCATTATTCAATTTTTTCAAATAAGTAACGAGATTTTGAAATAATGGACTAAAAATGAAAAAAATTGAAAAAAGACAAAAATCTATAATTAAATGCACCTACTCGATAAAAAAAATATGAAATTTTCAATTTTTTCCAACTTCCCTTCCCATTCCTCGGATCCACATCACTTACATAAAGGAGGTTGAGAGAAGTAGGCAAAAATAACTAAATAAGTAAAGTTTGAGTACCTACATGAACTGGAACAATGCAATTGATTAGAAAAGTAAGATGCAAGTTTGGCATTTTTTCATCACTGCCCTTCCATTTACACTCTAATAATACTTGGATAAGTAAAATATTGCAGGAATCATTCTTTTTGTGGTCTTTCAATATCTGATATGCGAATTTATTTCAAGGAGCCTAAAAAAATTATTGAATCGAAATGTAGCACTGTTATAGAATTTCATCACAATTTATTCATAATTTTCACAGGACTTGGTGTGAGATATTTTCATTCTATTAAAAATGAATTTCCACGCAAAAAATTTAAATAATCTTGAAACTTGATGCACTTTAAATTCTTTTAAAAATTTTCATCAATAAAATTGAAAAAAAAATGAAAATATTTCCACGTTTTATTAAAAATTCTAAGAAAAATAATTTAAAAATGTATTTTTAATAAAAAAATATACAGGATTTTAAAGTCAAACACGAAATTCTTAGCACTTTTTTTTTCTCATTTCAACACTACTTTGTCAAGTACATCACCACTTTTATGTATCCCCTAAATCACCAGAATGAAAAATTGTTGTACTACTCTTGGACTTTTTTCGGAATTTTTTAGAGCAAATAACTTCAATTTGTTTTATCAAATCATTGCTTATCCATCCTTTTCAAATATTACGATCTTAAAATCGATAAAATTCATGAAAATCCTTGTAATTTTTCAAGCTGGTCTCAAACAAATAAGATATGTAGATGTACCTACAATACTTTAGAACTTTCAATTTTGAATTCTACTTACACATTTAATGCTGAAATAAAGTTTGATGAATTTTCAAAAATGCGGATTAAAAAGCATTGCTTTAGTATTTTTGCAGACTTTATTCTATGACATTCAGAATTTTCAAATTTTATACATTTCCTACGAAATTTGGATTTTTCAAGTATTTGTCCCCGAAAATTCACGACATTGAGTAAAAATAGAAACCGTAGTGTTTAACAAAAAAAAAAAGTAAATATACTTTGTCTTTTAATACTTTTTCCATTGTGAATTGATCCCCTTCCTACACTCATATTTAAATCAGATGTACATACGACAGGGAGGAGTGAAAAAAAAAAAACATTATCTTGGATTTTGACCAAATTTGGTGGGGTGGTTTACATTGAGTGGGAGACCTCCCAAAAAATTTTTGAGGCCCCTAGAGGGAAGGGGTGGGGAGCAGGAGGTGCTCAAAGTGCACCTCCTTTCGAAAAAAACGCTGTTTTTTGTGTTTTTTAGTCAATCAAAATTGTGTGAGAAGCCTTCTTAGTACTTATTAAGATGCAATTTGAGTTTCTACATCTCCCTAAACCATCGCCATCCTTCTCCGATCAAAACTCAGACTGCTACCAGGGTGTTGAAAAGTTGCAGATTGCAATATTCCAATAATTTGAAATTTTCACTTAGCTGGAATGATTTTTTCTTTCATCGAGTAATTGGACAAAAAAATTTTTTCAACCCAATGAAAGTGAATTTTGAAAAAAAAATTTTATACACCAGTGCAGCCAACAGCAAATCATAAAATTCCAAAATTCAGAATTTATATAGACTTTGAATTGATTATTTTTTCGCCTGAAAATATTATGTATTTTTCTTCAATCTCTAGAATTAGTATATTTCGGAAATTTTTTTGGAAAATTTTATATGTCAGTGCAGCCAGTTTCAAATCGTGACATACTACACTATGGAGTTTACGTTGACCTCGAATTAATTTCTTTGTCGTTTAAAAAATTCACAATAATTTTGTTTTCAATTATCAGAAATAAAAAATAAAAAATGTTTCTTTGAAAATTTTGTACGTCAGTGCAGTCAGTTGCTAATTGTGATATTCTGATGTCTTAAAATTCAAAACATACTTCTAATGATTGGGAAAAAAAATTAGTCCAATCACTTGACGAAAAAATAATGCATCCAAGTTCATAATATCACAATATCACAACTAGCAACTGGCAGCGTTTTTTTTCAAAGGCGGCGCACTTTGAGCACCTCCTGCTCCCCTTCCCTTCCCCCTAGGAAACTCAATTTTTTTAGGGAGGTCTCCCACTCAAAGTGAAAAACCCACCAAATTTTTAAAAAAAAACAAAAGAAAAAAATTTTCAATTTTTTTACAATTGACACTTTATTTGTTGGAAATTTAAATTATCAGTCTAAACTTATTGCCCTGAAAAAAAATCGTCTCCCCTAATTTAGTGATTTATGATCAAAATTTTCAAAAAAGCAAAATTTGCTGTGAAGAGAAACATTTTGAAAAAAGTGTACATTTAATCCAACGAAAAAATCTTTGGCATATATTTTTCTCTAATTTTGTCTAATCTTGCCAAATTTTAAAAAATCAATTTAAAAAAAATTGTAGTTTTTTAAAATTTTGTCCGAGTTTTGAAAATATTGCCACATTTAGGATATTTTTTAACGAGAAAATCTAATCAGAAAGTTCAACAATTTTTTAGGTAATTTGTTGATTTTTTTTTGAGAAAACTTATGGTGAAAGACATAACCTCCTATTTAGTCATGAATTACTTAGTATCAGCCTGAAAATATTAGATATCCGAATAGAAATTAATTGATAATTTTTTTTTCTTTGTTTCAGGTAAGTAAATGACGATTTTTTGTGTTTTGATTGAAATTACCTAAGTAAATGAACACAAAGATGAGTAAGTTACTACGTAATATTTATGGAAAATCCTTCAATAATTTATGAAGTGAAAAATCTTTCACCTCCTCCAACAACTTCTTGCCATTGAAGAAAAACGAAATAGAACGAACAAAGTACAAATTTTGGCTGAAAGTAAAAGAATCTGAACTTTTCTCTCCTGGTGTTCTTGACATTGGAATTTTTATCAATAACTAAAAATCCGTTTTTATAAAATACATATATATTTTTTGAACGTAGGTCATTTTTCCTCTATTTATTTGAAATTTACTCCAAAAGTCACAAATTGCCCTCTCTAATAATGTAAATTTTGAAAAAAAAAATGGGAAAGGGTATAGCCGGGTTTTAGGTGAATTTGGCCCCTGCTCCGATTTACGATCTAACCCCCTCAGATTGTGTACCTTGATGTAAAAAAAAAATTAGAAAAATTTTTGACCCCCTCCCCCAACCGCCTCCCATTCGGAGTTATGGCCAATTTTATTGAGTTATTTTCAAGAATTTTTAATTTCAATTAAAGTGAAGGAAATTTTCTGTTCTTTCGCATAAAGTTACAGCTCGTAGAGATGTATTTACGATAATTTTTTCAACAATTTTGGTGCACTCCTTCACGTTGTTTCGGCTATTTGAAGAGTATACCCTTTTAGCTTTTAATTGTTTTTCTTGCCAAAATTACCAGTCAATCGCTCATCAAAATATTCACAAACATTGGCAAAATATACAATCCAACATGATCTCATTTGTTCACCAAATTAACAAAACCAAACTCTCGTTTAATTCAAACAACACACACCACCCACCAGAGATAAATTCATCTGTTTGGCAAACAATTACACGTAAACAGCCTACACTACCATCGAAAAACACGTATTCGCAACAGATAACGAATCATAGTCGAAATTCGAATCCAAAAAAGCCATCCTCGACAACGTACAAAATTCCATTCAGAATCCGATAGCTCGACATCGTAAAGCATTTAATCTTCCTCCCACGACTTTCTCCACATGCCCCCCTCAATTCCCGGCCACCCCTTTAATAACCTTATCGTATCGTAGAAACCTCCAGGTCAGGACGTCAGGAGCCTCGTTTCGAACTCTACCGACTTTATTTTCCACTTACACGTGTATCTCGTTGCTAAGATCGTAATACGTATAAGCTCGAATTATTCCACTTCTCGATCACCTTTCGCCCATCCCCCGTACTGGATAAAAACTCTCGTCAACGAAAAGTACCATGTTCGTGCGCTTCGAAAAGTTGCCAACTTTACCCAAGTTTGATTATGATTCTCGGGCGAAAATATAGAGACAAATTCGTCCGAGACGCGGTAACAGCCTCGGTAATAAGTTTAATTAAACCTTTACCGTGCGACAGCGTATAGTTTCTTCTATGGTTTCAAGTTCGAAGCACTACGGAGGAAGAAAAAAAATCTTTACGATAATTACATTAACCGAAGCATAATTCTAGTTCTTAATTCGACTGCAGAGAGCTGGGCTGGGAATGCCCGCCCGCCAGCGCCAGCAATGCTGGTGGAAGAATCTGCGAGAAAAACTTTGTTTATTAACGAGTTCTTCTGCTGTGCTCAAAAGAACAAAAGAAAATTTAATTTTTATACCGGATTCGGCTTACGTCGACGCATCGAATTAACAATACTCTTACCTTTGCCGGATACCTTAGCTAGATACTCGTTCTCGCGAGGATAATTTTAAATAAAGCAAGACATTCGGTTGGCGTAAAAATTCCCTTACTTAATGCCTTTCGCGTATAATCTCGATGTTAATTGATGAATCGCGACAAGCCTCGTGCTGAAAATCTTTCTTCTCGGAGTACGCGGCGACGTCGCGTCCGTAATTTAAATTAAAGGAAATTTAATTTAAATTGAGATTTGTTTGCTGTGCGTATAGGTAGAGCAGATACTCGGTCTACGGAGCTCATCGCGTATTTCTATATGTCTCTCTAACTCTTCATCTGTCCTATATTCGGTATCCTTTGATTACTTCTCTCTCGTCGTATTTGGTAAACGAGCAGGAAGACGCGTCGACGTTCATTTCGATTTTTATTCGTTAACTTTTGGCGGTTACGTGTGTGTGCGTAAGCTCTCGACAGCATCGTCAACCTTCGGGGTCGCCCTACCCGGCAACGTCACGTTTTCTTAAATAAACATACCGTCGAAAATTAGACCAGACAACGTATTATTAAAACAGCAAAAAAATATTCATCGAAGAGCATATATCCGCCCTGATCAGTAATTTAGGCCTACGTGATGTCTCGACAGGGGGAAAAAAGCTCTTCGATAATCGCACGTGTACAATAGGGTGGATCGAAAAAAAAACATATCTTGGATTTTGACCAAATTTGGTGGGACGGTTTACTTTGAGCGGGAAACTTCACAAAAAAAATTTGGGCCCCCCAGGGGCAAGGGGAGGGGAGCAGGAGGTGCTCAATATGCACCTCCTTTTGAAAAAATCGCTGTTTTTTACGTTTTTTAGCCAATCAAAATTGTGTGAGAAGCCTTCGTAGCACTTAGAAGATGCGATTTGAGTTTCAATATCTCCCTAAACCATCGCCATCCTTCTCCGATCAAAACTCTGACTGCTACCAGGGGGTTGAAAAGTTGCAGATTGCAATATTTCAATAATATGAAATTATCACTAAGCTGGAATGATTTTTTTTTTTTCATCGAGTAAGTGAAGGAAAATTTTTTTCAATCACTGCAAAATGAATTTTGAAAAAAAAATTGAAAATTTTCACACCAGTGCAGCCAACAGCAAATCATAAATTTCCAAAATACGGAATTTATAGGTATCGACTTTGAATTGATTTTTTTTTCGCCTGAAAATATTAATGTATTTTTTTTTCAATCACTGAAAGTATGTTTCGAATTTTTTTTCGAACTTGTATGTCAGTGCAGCCAGTCACAAATCGTGACATGCTACACTGTGGAGTTTACGTTGACCTCGAATTAATTTTTTTATCGTTTGAAAAATACACAATAATTTTGTTTTCAACCATCAGAAATGAAAAATTTTAAGTTTTTCGTTGAAAATTTTGCACGTCAGTGCAGCCAGTTGCTAATTGTGATATTCTGATATTATTAACTCGAATCCATTATTTTTTCAAGTAGTTGGACCAATTTTTTCTCCCAATCAATAGAAGTACGTTTCGAATTTGAAGACATCGGAACATCACTATTAGCAAATGGCTGCATTGACGTACAAAATTTTTAATTTCTGATGATTGAAAACAAAATTATAGTGAATTTTTCAAACGATAAAAAAATTAATTCAAGGTCAACGTAAACTCCACAGTGTAGCATATCACGATTTGTAACTGGCTGCACTGACATACAAAATTTTCGAAAAAATTTTTCGAAATATACTTTCAATGATTGAAAAAAAAAACCTAATATTTTCAGGCGAAAAAAAATCAATTCAAAGTCGATATAAATTCCGTATTTTGGAATTTTATGATTTGCTGTTGGCTGCACTGGTGTGCAAAATTTTCAATTTTTTTTCAAAATTCAATTTCAGTGATTGAAAAAAATGTTCCTTCACTTACTCAATGAAAAAAATAATAATCATTCCAGCTTAGTGATAATTTCATATTATTGAAATATTGCAATCTGCAACTTTTCAACTCCCTGGTAGCAGTCAGAGTTTTGATCGGAGAAGGATGGCGATGGTTTAGGGAGATATTGAAACTCAAATCGCATCTTCTAAGTCCTACGAAGGCTTCTCACACAATTTTGATTGGCTAAAAAAACGCAAAAAACGGCGGTTTTTTCAAAAGAAGGTGCAGTTTGAGCATCTCCTGCTCCTTTTTCCTTGCCCTCGAGGGCTCAAAATTTTTTTGTGAAGTCTCCCACTCATAATAAACCACCCTACCAAATTTGGTCAAAACCCAAGATATGTTTTTTTTTTCGATCCGTCGCACCGTGTACAGGGTGATGGAAAATTAATGCCAGTCAGTTGTACTTTTCATCTTTATGGTTAATAAATGACTAAACATTCGAGAAAGTGGACAAATATTTTGAAATTCTCCAGTCACTGACATTTTTCTTCCCTTGAATTGACAAAAAATTATTCTAAATGGGAAATTTACGAAAGTTTTTCTCCAGAATTAACCGATCTGACTTTGTAAGAATAAAAATATCACATTTATTTTTCAATTTTCGATTCAAAGAAAAAAATTTAGTAGATCGATAACACTTGACTCGAAAAATTGGTAAGATGACTAATTTACTTACTTTTAGTGAGATTTCCAGAAAAGATTCCGGATCAATTTCTCAAATGTGGTTTCCCGAATGACCGAATGCCCGAATAAAGAAACTCTTGAAAAATGTATTCCCAAATATATTTTCCCAAATGAAATTTTTTCAAATTTATTTTCTCGAATTAAATTTTTTCCGGAAATTAAATTACCATCCTGACACAAAATATGAATTTATCCAAACTTTCGAAAAAAGTGATAATTATTTTTGAAAATTTTCCAACAAAAGTTCAATTTTTCAGACTCAAATTTGAAAATTTTTCATTTTGAGGGAATCTTTTCTCCCGGTTCAGTCTGCTACAGTTCAAGCTCAATACCTACCAAAATTAAGGTTACTTTAAAATTAGGTTTTCTTGCACAGCCAAGCTTTAAAAATCCAGATTCAATATTAATTTAAAGTTTTCATATTTTTTTGATACCTATAAACTGTGCATTTCAACACTTCTAGCATTGTGGGTATTCATTCAAAAATTGGGACATCAATCCCCTCTCTCCCCTTTCCAACTTTTGGAGACGATTTTTAGTTGAAGAAGGAACAATATTCTAATAAAATTCAAGGTTCTGAAAATCCTCCAAGTTTTAGCACTCCAATTGAATTTTTCAGGTTTAGATTCCCCCCCCCCCCGCCTTTTCTATCACTTCTTGATCAATGTTTTCAAAAACCTCATAAATAACCATTTGAAATAATTATATCAGTGATGTAAATCAGAGGCGATTTTCCAAGAGAAGTTTGGGAAGTCACTCTTTCATTTATAAATCAGTGAAGATTATCGAAAATCACTGAGAAACTGTCAGATTTGCAGCACAGGAGAGAATCAGTGAAAAAATTTTCAATGAAAACAAATCGGTGAAAAAAATTATTGGAAAATCAGTGAAAATTCACTAAAAAGTCAGTAAAATTTATGAACGTGGCAGAAAAATCAGTAAAAATCTTTTAAAAATCAGTGAAAATTCGCTGAAAATCAGTGAATTTTGCTGATTTTTTCCTGTGCTGCAATTCTGACTGTTCATCAGTGACTTTTCACTGATTCAGAATGAGAGAGCTGACTACCATTGTTTTTTCCAAATCTTAAGTTTTATCAAATACTAATTTTTTGGTAAAATGTGTCCAGAAAAATATGGAAACATTGAATAATATTCCATCCTAAAACAAGGATTTTTTCTAGCACCATTCTCTTGACTTTGAGTTTCGAAATTTTCAATTTTTCAATTGCTTCTAATCATTTTTTTTTCACAAACGGAATTTCATAACGATTTAAGTATAATTAATTAATTCTAATTTCTGATTTCCAATTTTTTCAAATGCGAATTTCTTCAATTATCACTTTGATTATGATTTTTTTTCAAAATTATATCCAATTTACAATTTTAAAGTTTTTCCAACAGTAAAATTATTTCAAACTTTAATTTTCTCAAAAATTTCCTATTTTTTTTCAATTTAATGTTCTTTGAAAAAATTCTTCTAATTAGGTAAAAAAAATTGAGAAAATTTTAAAATTATTGAAAAAACTTTACAAATTGAAAAAAAGTTTAAAAATAAAAAATTTTTAAGAAAATTTGAATTAAAAAAATCTTACAGTTGGAAAACATTTTCATATCTATTAAAATTTTTCCAAAAAATGTTTAGTTTCTTCAAACTTTCCGACTTCCTCAGATTTTCCGTTCCAAAATCGCCGCTGATGTAAATTTGAATCCCATTACATATCTCAAAATGTCTCATTAGGCCTTCGATAGAAATCTACAATATTAGTTGTGTGAAAAATACTCTGAAATAAAGAAGTACCCAAATTTTCAATTTCTTGTTTATTCGAGAGAATAAATTGGGGAATAACTTTTTTGGAAGTTTTCCTATTCAGGAATTCGGTCATTTGGAAAACTGTATTTGTAAAAATGGGGAGGGGGAACCCCAAAAAATTTTTGCTACATCAGCCAAAAGGGAGACGGAACTAGGAGATCTCTCAGTAGGTTCAATTTCAATAAAAACCCTGTTTTTGTCACTTTTGGGTAGTGCCATCTGCTGGGAACCACGGCCACCTCCTAAAAAGTATGATTTGAGTTTTTATGTTCCTTCCTGAATCATTAACTTCGAAATATGATACCAGTTTTTAACCTCTTCAAGGGAGTTGAAAAGTTGCAGATCACGAATTTGGCGAATTTTCGATTTTTACCAAATTCAGATTGCTTACTCAAACATTTCAAAATCCAGCCATTTTTTGTTGATAATTCAAAATAATTTTAGATGGAAATTTCCTCAAAAAATTTTCACGATAGAGCTTCCAACAGCATTTTGATTTGCTCAATTTTCATAAAATTCTAGTTGATCAAACAATGACTTGAAAAATAAGCCAAACGATTTTTGGTATCAAACCAAATTAATTTTTTTTTGAAAAATGTTTGTAGCAGGCATGCCAACTGAAATTTTATAAAAATTGCATAAATAAAAATGTATTTTGGTAGCACAGCAATGAAAATTCTTATAAATTGATTCAGAGGACCAAGAATAATTTTCTGACTTGATTTTGAGGTGTTTTAGTGAACAATTTGAAGTTGGTAAAAATCTAAAATTCGTCAAATTACAATCTGCAACCTTTTAACCCTTTGTAAAGGACAAAAAATGAAATAAAATTTTGAGATCAACGGTTCTGGGAGGTGCAGAAATTCAAATCGTATCTTTTTAGAGGGGAGAGGGACGACCCAGGTTCCCAGCAGGTGGGAAAACTCCGTGTTTTTTCAAAAATCACCGCACTTCAAGACCCCCTCGCTCCGTTCATGTTTGGGCTGTGGAGCTAAAAACTTTTTTGGGAAATAAAATCCGCAGTAAAATTTTTTTCGACCCATTCTAATACCAAATTCGCATAATACTAATTTTATGAAACTCTCGATCAACATGAGCCATGTCCCCTTCCCTCCTCCTCTCAAAAAACTCGACCCACTGTTTTTTTCCTACACCCACATAAAATTTAAGCCACATACTGGTACCAAATAACTATACAGCTAAGAGAGAGAATCCTTCGCCAAACACAGCCAATTGTCGAGACATCCATAACCGCGACGATACGCTTTCGGATGCAGATTACCATGAAATATACACGGTTAAATTTTTTAAACCCCAAATTCTCATATTTATGTTTTAGATGAAGAGATTCACTTAGAATAATAATGAAAAAGTTGGCATTACTTATCGTCTTTGCGGCAGCTTTTTGTATGATTTTTTAGCATTAAGTTTTTGCACATAATAAAGCGTTGCGCTGATGCGCGGCGGCGGCGGGATTTTTCTTTTCCCCTCCTGCCCATGCGGTATCTTGTACAAAGCCCCGCACACGCTATTCTTTCTTCTTTTCTTATATTCTCGGGTTCCATTACGAACAA
Source organism: Pseudococcus viburni (assembly GCA_033439095.1). NCBI lineage: Eukaryota > Metazoa > Arthropoda > Insecta > Hemiptera > Pseudococcidae > Pseudococcus > Pseudococcus viburni. The sequence continues at coordinate 2,795,141 of JAVBJF010000004.1, read as the reverse complement.
ACGTTTTGAATTTATTACGAGGTTAAAAGTTATCAAGGAAGGGTTTTTGCCTCGGCGTACAAATTATTCATACGATGCGACTAGCGCGGCGGCGCGGCGACGGCGTCAGGAGCACGTGTGTGCCAAAAACATACAGACCTATTCTGTGTAAATATACGTTTAAATGTTGGGTAAGAATATGTATGCAGGTAGGTATTACGGTATCAGTGTCCAAATAAATAATCGCGTGTTTATAAATGATGCAGATTAATTAATTTGAAATTGTGGTATTTTCATACTGATATATCTATTATTTTAAAAACAAAGTCATTTTTTCATTCGAATTTACACAAAAATTTCGAATTTCGATTAGACACGCCATAATTTGAAATTTGCGTGATAGGTAATTAAGAATGACTCCTGAAAGAACATCCAAATCGAAGTTCAAATGAACTTGAGAACTCCAATTTTCAAATATGAAAAATCTTCAAAATTATGAATAATTTTTTTTAAAAATACCAAAATCACCTATCATTTGCATCAAAATCCTATAACTACTGCAATTTGTAAAATATATCAATACAAACCTACTCCGTAATTTTGAAAACATTGCCAAAATTACCGTAATTTGCCTAAAATTACCAAAATTACCGTAATTTACCTAAAATTACCGAAATTACCGTAATTTACCTAAAATTACCGAAATTACCGTAATTAGCCTAAAATTAAAGAATTTACCGTAATTTGCCTATAATTACCAAAATTAACAAAACTACCGAAAACTTGCAAAATAAATTCACCAGCATTTTTGGGTTGGATGACGAATTTTTCATTGTCAAATTACATTCAAGTACAGTAGAACCCGGATTATCCGACCTCGAATTATCCGACATCTCGATTATCCGATCAAAAAATATTAACCGACACTACTGCATTATCCGACACCCAAATGTCGGTTAATAATTTATTATCCGACATGTCCTAAATTTAGCTCCAAATATATAGGAAAATGTGTTGTAAACGTTCTGCAGCATTGAGAATTGACACAAATGAGATAACTCAGTCAGAGGTACGTGTACGTAGTGGTTAGTACTCTCTCATTTCGAATCAGTGAAAAATCGTTGATATACAGTCAGAATTGCAGCACAGGAAAAATCAGTGAAAGTGATTTTTCTCTGATTATTCAAAGAATTTCACAGATTTTTCAGTGAATTTCATAAATATCACTGAATTTTCAGTGAATTTTCACTGATTTCCAGTGATTTTCTTTCACTGATTTGTCTTCAGTGAAAAAATTTTCACTGATTTTCTCCTATACTGCAATTCTGACTGTTTCTCAGTGATTTTCGGTAATTTTCACTGATTTATAATTGAGAGAGTACATAGTTCTACCTAAAAGTATGTTTTATTTGCAAATTTCGACTTGATCACTTTTGTTTGCTTTGAACTTGTTAATTTTAGTTTTATACTTACTAGTTTTTTTCCAATATACATATGGGTATCGAATTCTTTTTTTTGATATCAAAAACTCATTTATCCTGTGTTTTGACCGGAAAAACTCTACTTTTCGATTATCCGACATTTCAGGTTATCCGACACCTCCTCCGCCCCGATTATGTTGGATAATCCGGGTTCTACTGTATATTTATCTGTTAGATTATCAAATGGTAAAATTTCTTCAGTTGATTTTTTGTTGAAATGTTGGGTATACCAATCTCTTCTCATTTATTCCAATTTATAAAATTGTTTGGAGATCTATATCTATTCTCATCCAATTTTTTTTGAGCGCGACAAAAAGCTATTTAAAAAAATCAAAAAGTTTACAATTTAAAAAAAAAATATCATCAAAATTATTATAATTTTCAAAAAATTACCAAAATGACTGCAAAGTAGCAAAAAAAAATCAAAATAACATGCTATAATTTGTAAAAAAATATCAAAATTACTATAATGGGGGGGGGGGGGGATACCAAAATTATCATGATTTGAAAAAATTAATAAAATTACTGCAATTTTTAAGGAAAATATCAAACTTAAAAAATTTAAGCATAAAAAAATTGCGAAAATTATCTAAAATTTTGATAATCTTCTTCCCTCACCAAAAAAAAACCAACTGACAATAATTTACAAAAAATTACAAAAATAACCATCATAAAAACAGGTAATTTTCGAAAAATTACGACAATTCACTAAAACCTATAATTCACTAGCAATTAAGTACAACAATTTTGTAAAATATGAAAAACATTGCATGTCTAATAGGAAAATAGGTATGAGAAATTCAATCAAAAATGATCACAATAACGAAATTTTACCAAATTATGGTTGATAATTTAATCAAAAAACCACAAAAATTGCAGAAAATTAGCAAAGTTTCGGTTACAAAAATTATGATAAGTTACAAGAAATACTCAAATCTACAAAAATGATGAAAACTACAATAATTTCTTTAAAAATGTCACTAAAACCACGGTAATTAACTTTACAAAATTATTATCAAAATCGATACTTTAATTTTTAGAATATCAAAAGAATAATATAATTTTTAGAAAAATTGGGGAACCAATATCAAGGTAATTCATCAAGATTTAGTAGAATTAAATGAGTAAAAGTACTTACGCTTACTAGTCTACAGACCAAACCGCAAAAAGTGTTCAACCACTGTCCATTTTTTGGGGCAAAAAAATTTACTAGACATAATGTAGGTACTGGTTCAGCATTCCCAAAAACGGCAAAAAAATTTTTCTAACCCTGCACATAACAGGGGGGTGGGTCAAAAGGGGGTATTTTTGAACCTAGGTCCGGGCAAAAAAATTCAAGTGAGGTTCGATAGAGTAGGGTCCCCTGATGCCGAACATGCATTTTTTTCCACTGCACACCTGCACAATACCAATTTGGGGCCCCTTAAATGCAATTTTTGGTCATTTTTGGCCTTTTTTCACCCTATTGTGGCTCTATATCCTCAAACGTGAGAGACTGAATGTTTATACGCCCAAAGCCGCAAAGTTGATCGAATTAAACCTGCAATATTCGAAGTTATTGAATTTTAATGTTGAGTAAGTATGAGTATTACTCAAATTTCAACTTTGCGATTTTTGTTTCAAAAATAATTGTGCGACATATTAAAATGGGCTAAAATTTCGCGCTGGATCCGAAAATGACGATAATTTTTTTCCATCTCCCCCCCTGCACCCCTAATTAGCTCCCTTAATTTTTTTCTCATTTTAGTGGTGCGACCTATCAAAATGGGTTAAAATTTCGCGCCGGATTCGAAAACGACAATAATTTTTTTCATCTCCTCTACCCCCACCCCTAATTAGCTCCCATAATTTTTTTTATCACTTTAGTGGTGCGACCTACTAAAATGAGTTAAAATTTTGAGCTGGATCCGAAAATTATGATAATTTCTTTCCAACTCCCCTCGCCATTAATTAGTCCCTTAAATTTTTTTCTCAATTCGCCCCACCACAATGCAAATATCAGTTCATGTACCAATTTGTGTACTTTTTCAAAAGGGGGAACGACGAAAAAATTAACATTGATTCTTATGGGAGTTCTATCGTTTTTTCAATTTTTCTCAGTTTTGATGTGTTGAATTTTTTATTTTTTGATAATTTTGACGAGTTAAGCTATCAAATTAGTCAAAATTGTAAAAACAAAAAGAATTACACACATCAGAAATGAAAAAAATTGGAAAAACTATAGACCTCCCATAACAAGCAATGTTAATTTTTTCGCAATCCCCCTTTTGAAAAAGTACACAACTGATATTATGCAGTTGTAGTGGTAAATGTGACGTCAGACTTTCATGCCGAATTTAGTCTCGAGACCACACTTAATTTTATTCTTAAATAATATGTAGAAAAAAATTAGACTTAGGTTATAAAAAAATATAATGCTTTAACAGAATTTGAGTAGGTATCTAATGAGTAATGACTTTAAACGTATTCTAAAAAATTAACAAAGAACCGAAAACTCGTATCTTTACGTTTCCTAAATTTGTTCACTCGGGTGACCTCAAAAAAATTGGGTTAGTGAAAAAATCACGATACAAAAAAAAATCTTGATACAAAAGTTGTAAAGGATTGAAAATCCATAAATTTTTGTTCTACAATTTTTTTCTTTTGCAATGAATAATGAGTAATAATTTCATTAAAAATGATGAATTTCACTTTTCTGAATAAATTATCTCATAACCACTGCAAAAACGGAAAAAAGTTGTAGAACAAAAAATAATGATTCGGCCACTAAACAAAAACTTTCAAACATATTATTAGGATCATATTCGAATTATAGGTATGTTACATACCTATCAAATCGAGTAGAAACGTCAATTTGAATGTAGTGTGAAATTTTGACCTATTTTAATAGGTCACACCGATAAATGAGAAAAAAATTTAGGATTCTAACTAAGGATAGGGGTAGAGAGTATGAAAAAAATTATCATTATCGGATCCAGGTTGCACCACTAAAATGATAAAAAAATTTATGGGAGCTAATTAGGGGTGGGGGTAGAGGAGATGAAAAAAAATTATTGTTGTTTTCGAATCCGGCGCGAAATTTTAACCCATTTTGATAGGTCGCACCACTAAAATGAGAAAAAAATTTAAGGGAGCTAATCAGGGGTGCAGGGGGGAGATGGAAAAAAATTATCGTCATTTTCGGATCCAGCGCGAAATTTTAGCCGATTTTAATATGTCGCACAATTATTTTTGAAACAAAAATCGCAAAGTTGAAATTTGAGTAATACTCATACTTACTCAACATTAAAATTCAATAACTTCGAATATTGCAGGTTTAATTCGATCAACTTTGCGGCTTTGGGCGTATAAACATTCAGTCTAACGGAATATGATAAAAGAAATTTGCCCCCTCTCACGTTTGAGGATATAGAGCCACAATAGGGTGAAAAAAGGCCAAAAATGACCAAAAATTGCATTTAAGGGGCCCCAAATTGGTATTGTGCAGGTGTGCAGTGGAAAAAAATGCATGTTCGGCATCAGGGGACACTACTCTATCGAACCACACTTGAATTTTTTTGCCCGGACCTAGGTTCAAAAATACCCCCTTTTGACCCACCCCCCTGTTATGTGCAGGGTTAGAAATTTTTTTTGCCGTTTTTGGGAATGCTGAACCAGTACCTACATTATGTCTAGTAATTTTTTTTGTCCGCAAAAAAAAACAGTAAAATCAACTTCCCGAGCACTTTTTGCGGTTTGGTCTGTAGACTACCTATTTCTCCAAAGTATGAAAATCACTTTATTTTTTCGAGTCCTAAAATTTAGGCTACTTTCAAAACAATAAGCAAAATCACCGTAATTTCGAAAAACTTCCCAAAATCATCGTAATTTTGAAAAACTTAAAAATGACCGCAATTTTTGAAAAAACTACCAAAATTACAGTAATTTTCAGAAAAATTACCAAAATTACCGTAATTGTTGGAAAAATTGCCAAAATTACCGTATTTGTTGGAATAATTACCAAAATTACCGTAATTCTTGGAATAATTACCAAAATTACCGTAATTTTTAGAAAATTACCAAAATTACCGTAATTTTTAGAAAATTACCAAAATTACCGTAATTTTTAGAAAATTACCAAAATTACCGTAATTTTTAGAAAATTACCAAAATTACCGTAATTTTTAGAAAATTACCAAAATTACCGTAATTTTTAGATTGTAATTCTTGGAATAATTACCAACATTACCGTAATTCTCGGAATAATTACCAAAATTACTGTAATTTTTAGATCGTAATTCTTGGAAAAATTAGCAAAAGTACCGTAATTTTAAAAAAATTACCAAGATAACCGTAATTTTTAGAAAATTAGCAAAATTACCGTAATTCTTGGAAAATTACTAAACTTACTGTAATTTTTGGAAAAATTACCAAAATTACAGTAATTTTGAGAAAATAACCAAACTTACTGTAATTTTTAGAAAAATTACCAAAATTACCGTAATTGTTGGAAAAATTACCAAAATTACCGTAATTTTTAGATCGTAATTCTTGGAAAAATTACCGAAATTACTGTAATTTTTAGAAAAAAAAACCAAAAGTACCGTAATTTTGAGAAAATTACCAAAATTACCGTAATTCTTGAAAAAATCACCAAAATTACCGTAATTTTTAGAAAAACTCCCAAAATTACCGTAATTTTCGACATAATCAGACTTTACGTAGGTAATTATTGAAGTCAAAAATTTGCTAAATACGTGTACCTAAGTATTTTTAATATATTTTAGGTGCATTATTCAGCTTATTATTTTTTAAAAATCACCAAAAGAACAAAGCTTATAAATTTTTATTGTATTTCCTGAAGCTTTTTTCCACATATTCAATAAAATTTCCAAAACAGAGAGTTCATATCCCAAGGAATTTTTCACTCTCGAAATGCCAATCTCGAGACACTCCATCGATCACCTCCTTCAAAACTACGAATCCACAAAACCTCAATGCACGCCAATTATTCCACCTACAATTCGATGTTGCATCATCGAATGAAACAAAAAAACGCATATTTTGAAAATCTCGTCTCCGCCTTTTCGCTCCGCAAAAGACCAATTCAACTTCGAGAAAATTTCCATTTCAAAATAATCAATGAAAAATACGTAAGCGGTTTTAGGCACCTATAGATATTTCCAAAATTACCATAATTTCTGCCCCAGTGTTACCTTCCGAATAGAAAAATACTCGCATAAATTATACCGCGTGGGCTCTCCCGTTCTAAAAATTAGCCCTCCGTCTTATAATTATCACTCGATTGCGAATTAATTATCAACGAACCGAACTGCGTCTTAATAAGAATAAAAGTAAATTAAAAAATCGTCGTTTTTTTCGTAAAAAAATTAAAAAAAAGCCCACCGCAAAACAAACCCGAAACATCGCGACCGCAACAACGCTTCCAGCAACATCTCTCAACGTTCGGGTACCAAATACCGGAGGCCATCGGAACCCCAGAAAGCGAAAAAATATCATCTTCGAATGAAATATTAAATTTACGACATCGCGACGTCGTCGCAGCCCGCATCCGACAAAAGAGAACCCCTAGAAATATTTACGCATAAAAAATTACACCAGCAGCCATCTACGTGCGTATCGTCGCGTGTTTTTGCTCCGCGAATTTGCGCTAACTTTAAAAAGTTAAGCAGCGAAACGTTTTCTCAGCACATATAAAAATAACAAATGGCCGGCTGTAAAAAATAATAAACGAGTATTTCATACCGAGTGGTTGATATTAAACGTTTACCGTGTATACTTTGTACGACGACGGGCAGAGACATAGACGTGAAGTTTTCGTTCGTTCTGTGTACACCACCAAGACAAAACAGTCTTCTTTCGGACTGCTGGATAATTACTCGATGAATTCGCAACCAGGAGAGAAAACGCAGCCGTCCGTCGAAGAAACGAAAAAATAGAGGAAAAAAACAACGAAAATAATGTCGCATCTAATTAATTCATTGTATTTGTTAAAGGTCGTTTTATACAGTACGCGGCTAAAAGATCCGCGGCAATTACAATAAATTCTTTCCTAATCCGACTAATCTGTTTTCCGCATTAAAACTTTTCAGTTGTTTGCTTTCCGAGCGAGGCACCGAAAATTTATTTGGACTGGTGGTGCTTTTTTTATATGCATTCGGATTCGGTATCCGCTCTTCCGGATACCCATCGTTCACCGATTCATTGGCCCCATTAAGCTCCATACATATACGTAGGATTATTGAATTTTTTGCCGCTCATTTGAGTCAGCGGGAGTTTGCCTATCCCAGGTATGCGATTTTTACTGTACAGTATGACACAAAAGTCTTGTTCACTTGAGATACTTCACAATATTTCGAGACTGAAAAGAGGATGAAACGGCATGGTGTTCCCAGTGGCGATGGCATTGAGAGCCAATGGTCATATTTTCAGGCAAGCGCATATGAGGTCCACCCCTTGAGAAACCGGTTTGGGTGTGTCAGTTTCGAACCAGTTGTCAATAGAATTCAAAAAAGTCGAGATACGAAAAAAAGTTTGAAATGAAAGTTGTAGATAATTGAAAAACAAACGTTTTTTGTTCCATAATTTTTTTTCTATTTTGGAATGGAAAGAAGTTATCGTATAAAAGGTTTGAGTATGATTTTCTCTTTTTCAAGGCATAACACTTCTCTATTACTAGATGAAAAAAAAATTACAGAATATGAAATGTTCAGGTTTCAATTCTCTACAACTTTTATTTCACTTTTTTCCAAATTTTTCCATAGTTTCATGAATGTTTTTTTTTTCTCCAAGTCGATAACCAGTTTTTAAAATTGGAGATATCAAAAAATGTGTCAACTAAAAGTTGCATAGAATTGAAAACTGAATATTTTACGTTCTGTAATTTTTTTTTCATCTGGCAATGGAGAAGAGTTATGGCTTGAAAAAGATAAAATTATACTCGAACCTTTTGTAAGACAACTTTTTTCCATTGCAAGATGGAAAAAAAGTCGAGTGAGAAAAAATATTTGTTTTTTTATTTTCTACAACTTTTGTTTCAAACTTTTTTTCGTATCTTCGCGTTTCGGAATATTATTGACAACTGGTTCGATACTGCTGAACCGGTTACAAAAAAACATGCCACATTTTATTTGGGTCAGTAGAGTTTACATGGCCGTTTGCATGGTTTTCTGACGAGGTAGGAAGATGAAATAATGACGAGCAAAGTTTAACTCTGAGAGCATTTTGGAAAGCTTCGCCCCCCCCCCCCCTCCAACCATTACTATCCCAATGAATTCTATGAAAAATTGCAAACGAGATGTCAAAAGCATTAAATTTTTTGGAAGATTCAAATACCTACTAGATCCAAAATGTTGAAACTTCATTTGAATTTTGAAGTTGAAAAAATAACATATTTTTAAAAAATAGCCTTGAATTTAATTCGAACGATCTCATTATGGAAGAAAAATGTTGGTTTTGTTGCGGAGCGATCTAAAATTGAAAAAATTCTCACTTTATTGGTATCAATGCATTTCCCCTAGTTTTGCTATTTTTCCAGAAAAAAATTTATGAATTTAATTCTCATTATGTTTAACTCAATGAAAGTGAAGTTTTTAAAAATTAGAGGAAAATGTATGGGCTATCCTCGACTCTGCTTGATATAGCCACAAATTTTATAGATTTTTGTATACGTACTATTTATTTTTCAAAATTGATTAAAATTTCTCCATAATTGTAACACGGTTCCGTATATTTTGAATTTTTGAAAATTCGAGAAAAATCAAAAAAGCGAATCCAAACAAAGATTTTAAGAAGCATAAAATACTATTTCGCTGATTTCTTTGGATTTTCCAAAGGAAGGGCAAAAATAAGTATTGGCAGCACTGCTAATATCGAAAAATAAAAAAATTGAAGTTCGAGCTACTTATTAGGGTGGATCGAAAAAAAAAACATATCTTGGATTTTGACCAAATTTGGTGGAGAGGTTTACTATGAGTGGAGGACTTCACAAAAAATTTTTGAGCCCCTGAGGGACAAGAGGAGGGGAGCAAGAGGTGCTAAAAGTGCACCTTTTTTTGAAAAAAGCGCAGTTTTTTGCGTTTTTTAGCCAATAAAAGTTGTGCGAGAAGCCTTAGTAGCACTTAAAAGATGCGATTTGAGTTTCTACATCTCCCTAAACCATTGCTATCCTTCTCCAATCAAAACTCAGACTGCTACCAGGGGGTTGAAAAGTTGCAGACTGTAATATTTCAATAATATGAAATTTTCATTAAGCTGGAATGATTTTTTTTTTCATCGAGTAAGTGAACAAAAATTTTTTTCAACCACTGAAAGTGAATTTTGAAAAAAAATGAAAATTTTATACACCAGTGCAGCCAACAGCAAATCATAAAATTCCAAAATACGGAATTTATATCGACTTTGAATTAATTATTTTTTCGCCTGAAAATATTACGTATTTTTTTTTTTCAATCACTAAAAGTATATTTCGAAAAATTTTTTCGAAAATTTTATATGTCAGTGCAGCCAGTACAAATCAGGACATAGTACACTATGAAATTTACGTTGAACTCGAATCAATTTTTTTTATCGTTTGAAAAATTCACAATAATTTTGTTTTCAATCGTCAGAAATGAAAAATTTTAAATATTTTTTTGAAAATTTTGTACGTCTGTGCAGCCAGTTGCTGATGTATAAAATTTTCATTTTTTTTTCAAAATTTACTTTCAGTGTTTGAAAAAATTTTTTGTTCACTTACTCGATGAAAAAAAAATCATTCCAGCTTATTGAAAATTTCATATTATTGAAATAGTCTGCTACTTTTCAACCCCCTGGTAGCAGTCTGGGTTTTGATCGGAGAAGAATAGAGATGGTTTAAGGAGATGTAGAAACTCAAATCGTATCTTTTAAGTGTTACGAAGGCTTCTCACACAATTTTGATTGGCTAAAAAACGCAAAAAACAGCGTTTTTTCAAAAGGCACCTCCTGCTCCCCTCTCCTTGCCTCTCTGGGGCTCAAAATTTTTTTGTGAAGTCTCCCACTCATAATAAACCACCCCACCAAATTTGGTCAAAATCCCAATTTTTTTTTTCAATCCACCCTACTACTTTTATCAATACATAAAATTGAAAAATGACGTGTATTTAGACTAATTTTCCAAAATTTAGAATTATATCATATAAAAAAAGATAGAAATGATGCTCGAGTCCGGTAACTGTACCAAAAATTGAGAAAAATGGAAAAAAGGAATTCCACCCTCACAAAATCCCCATATTTCAGAATTTCGCCTCCTACCCTCACAAAATACTCACAATTCCGAATTTCACCGGTATCCTCACAAAATCCCCACAATTCAGAATTTCACCCAATATCCTCACAAAATCCTCACAATTCAGAATTTTACCGGTATCCTCACAAAATCCTCACAATTTGAAAAATTCTCGATAACTGGACCAAAAATTGAGAAAAATGTAAAAATTAATTCTACCCTCACATAATCCTCACAATTCAGAACTTCACCCACTACCCTCACAAAATCCTCACATTTGAGAATTTCTCCCGCTCCTTGAGACCTCTTACGAGGGGCAAATCCCTCCCCCATTCCGGCAATATCCACGCTTGACAGACTTCTTCAATCGAAAATTTTCCATTTTTACTACGATTATTAAATTTTGGTTTTTTATCGCCTTAAAATTAGGTATTTTTATTGAAAAATGGCAAGTCCCAATTATATACACAAAAAAACAAAGAATACAAAAAATTTATGAGGTAGCGATTGCTACCTCCACCACCCTCGTGGGCAGGTATGAGAGTTTATTTCACGAAAAAAACACATTTTTTGACCCAAACCGGTTTCTCAAGAGGTGGACCTCATGTGTGCCGCCCTAAAAATATGACCATCGGCCCTCAATCCCTTCATCACTGGAAATATTATATCATTTCAACCGTCCCAATATCTCTTTTCAGTCTCGAGATATTATTGAGGTGTACCTCAAGTGGGCAAGACTTTTGTGTCATACTGTATATCGCCTTCGTACGTCGATTTATTCACCCTATCAATCGTTATAATTGTTCGCTAACATATAATTAGGTCTACACAGCCATATTCGCGAAGTATTTTTATGTAGTACAAATGTGCATCGAATTTTCTGCAGAGACTGCACCAATCGTCAACCATTCGTTATCCCATTACCCCCCCCCCCATTCAGTATGATCCTTTTCCCCCACGACCTAAATTCTGCGGCTGACAATTCGTTCGATAAATTAATCGAGAGAACTTTTTTTCCTCCATCTACCCATCTCTCTCTGTACCTTTCGGAAACCCCATCACGCCGACAGATATCAGCTCATTCGGGACGCGCATACTCTGGCACTGTACGTACAATGCAAACAATATCATCCGTAAATTAACCCAGTCGAAAGTTTTTTCCATCCATTGTTACTTCAACACTCATCCATATTGTTGTCAGCTCTTTTTTTCCACCTTCGTGTACGTAGATATAGCAACGAATCGAGCTAGCGAGAAAAACTATAGGTAGGTATTCGTAGTATTTACATTCGACGTAGCAGTATTGCCCCGCGAGGTACGACTGGCTGGGGACTGGCGAGGGGGACAAACGTCGGGAATTTTTTTACACGGGTGTTGATTTTTTTCGGCGGATTTGTCGTTTCGTCGCCTTCGTTCGCTTTGCCTCTCGTATGCCGAAACGTCACGGTTCTCTTCGGCTCGATTCTTTTACCGCGGATGGAGCAACGTAGCGAGGACTCGGAGCTTCCGGCAGTTTACGTAATTTATTTAACTGGTCTCGAAATGGGAGGGATTGTTTCGATTTTTTTGAGCAGAGGGTTCGAGTTGACAAGGTTTTAGGCAGGTTATCAAGGGCAAAAAGAACCAGGAAAAATGAATTTTGAATTATTGGAAAAATTGATAAGAATTTTGGTCTATTTCTGGATTTTTCATTCAGCCGATAAAATAAATTGATCCATCGAGGGAAGGAGAAATTCGGGAAAAATGAATTTTGAATTATTGGAAAAATTGATAAGAATTTTGGTCTATTTCTGGATTTTTCATTCAGCCGATAAAATAAATTGATCCATCGAGGGAAGGAGAAATTCGCGAAAAATTATGAAAACAGGCATCATAGTAAAATTTTTGAAGAAAAAAGTAACTTTCAGTAACTTTTTTTGAACAAAAAGTGACCAAAAAGTGACCAAAAAGTGACCAAAAAGTAACCAAAAGTAATCAAAAATTCAATTTTTTTCGGATGGCAAATTAATTTTACAGTTTTCTGGGGGAGGGGGGGCAATTTTTTTGTACTTTTCTGCAAACATTAGATACCATAACACAAGTCAACAAAAAAAAAAGTTCTGTGTTTCAGTTTTCATGGCCAAATTCTGATTCTAGACATCAAAATACACCAATATGCTCATTCGTGGCTTCCAAAGTTTGCTTGAGGGATGGGGGGGGGGCAAAAATGTGATTTTTCGAAAACAATACACACAAATTTGAGAAAAATTTGAAAAAAAATGTGAATTTTTTTTTGATCCAATCTTTTAGAAAAATTTAACGCTGAATCGAATGCCGCAAACCGCAGACCTATATCTTTCCAAGAAAAAAAGTTACGGTAAAAACTTTCCTAAATTATGTGAAAATCTAAGCGTTCTACGACCATAATGACCATGAACAAAGTTGTAGAGAATTGAATTTCCTATCGGATAGGTTCATTCAGATTTTTTCAGCAGGCGTAGTTTTCGAGATATTCTAGAGTAAAGTTGAACATTAGTTGAGGCAATTGAGAAAAAAAGAGAAATGAAGCAGTTTTTGGCTGTCAAAAGTGTTACAGCGAAAAATTGCTTCATTTCTCTTTTTTTCTCAATTGCCTCAACTAATGTTCAACTTTACTCGAGAATATCTCGAAAACTACGCCTCCCGGAAAAATCTGAATGCACCTAACCGATAGGAAATTTAGTTCTCTATATCTTATGTCATGGTCATTATGGTCGTAGAACGCTTAGATTTCTCAGAAATCTCACTTTTCGGTGAGCAAGGCGAAAAAAATGCGATTTTTTCACATAATTTAGGAAAGTTTTAACCGTAACTTTTTTTCTAAAAGAGATAGAGGTCTGCGGTTTGCGGCATTCGATTCAGCGTGACATTTTCTATAAGATTGGACCAAAAGTCAATTATTTTTCAAATTTTTCTCAAATCCGTGTGTATTGTTCTTGAAAAATCATATTTTTGGCTTCCCCCCACCCCTCCCCCCAAGCAAACTTTGGACAAAAAAATTATTTTTCCCTTCATTTGATACATAAAAGAAACCCAAATTTCGACATCGGAACCCAAACACAGAAATCGTGTCGACTTGTGTAAATCAACCGAAAAGACGTGAATAATTTCATTTATTAAATTCTTTCGTCAAAACAGCAAACAAACTAGCAAAAATCAATTTTTTTTTATTTTTTTCTTAAAGAATTTTGAAAAATAGCAATTTCTACGAGAAAATTTGAATTTTTGCTCGGAAGTACGAAGAAAAAGTGACTTTTGAGGAGAAAAAAGTAACCAAAGTGACCTTTTAGAGGTGAAAAGTAACCAAACACCCTAAAAAAGTGACCCGCCATGATGCCTGTGAAAATCAAAAGTTAGCTGGTGTGAAAAAAACCTAAGTGGTCGCATCCTTGATCAATTTTTCATTAGTAGTAAATTTCGAATTTTGAAACTCACTCGCATAAATTTCAGCACATTTTCGACGCCTAAAGAATCGAATTATTGGTCTTGAAAAAAGTAAAATTTCAAAAACATATATAATTTTGAGGTATTTCCCCTTTTGGTCACCCTTGATCAAAAAAAGAAAGAAATTTTTGAAATTTTGCATCTCCCATTAACATTTATTTTCAATTCGAAACACCCAAGTTATGGCTGACGTGAGATTTGTACGAACAAAGAAGAACACAGGTTTTGCAAGAAAAGGGTTCAAAAAATCAATAAAATTCGATTAAATCAAGTACGGTACATGTAATTAAGCGTAAATGCTAAATCCGCCCCTAAGGAATCAAAAATTGGTTTTTGAGTCGAGTTTCCCCCTTGATTCTACTTTCTTTAAAAGGCCCAAAATCAGTGTCAACTCAAAACCCAATCTTTAACCCCTATGGGTGGAATTCAGTTTCCAGGCTCACATAAAAAAATTAATACTTGACAGTTTTTGAACAATTTTAGTCACAATATATTAAACAACTTTTGGCCATTTTCTATTATTTGATTAGGTATCACAAAAATACAATTACTTCTCAAATTTTACATCATTTGCATGCTATTTTCAAATATTCTTTCAAATTTTAAAATAAATTTTTTTCATAATTGATTTTTTCCCCATTTTGAAAATAGTTTTCAGCAAAAAAAAAAATGGAAACATTTTCCAATTTTCTGGATTCAACGACAATTTAAGAATATTTCAGGGCAAATACCATAAAATTAAAAATTTAACGTTCAATTTTTACGTCGTTATTCGCATAAAAATTATTCTATTTGCTTGGCTATTTCCAATTATTTTCAAAAATTATCGTATTTTATATGATTTTACGTACAAATAAGTAGTTTTACGATTTTCATGAAAATTTAATAATTTCTTCAATGATTTCTATGGCACTTTTGAGCAACCGCGAAAATTTTAGGAAAGTGTATAATTTTGATCGATTTCCTACCAGTTTCCCGAATCCCATTTTCTTGAATCCTGAATCCCGAATACCAATTTCCTGAATACTTAATTTTCCCAAATGCCTAAAGACAGTTTGTATTGAAAACGAGGAGGAATGTTTGCCGAAGTTTTAAATTTCAGAAGTAAAAATCGACTTTTTGAAAATTTTTGTAATTTTTGTAATTTTGTTTCGTAGCATTGGCTGCAGAGTTCAGGGACGAAACTTGGGCGGAAATCTCGGAAAGAGGGGGAGGAGAGAAGAGGGAACCCCGAAATTCAGCCGATTCATATTTTTCAAAAGAAATAAATTTTTCAACCAGTCGTACTAAAATCAAAAAACAAATGATCGTGATTTTTCGAGATACTTTTTTAAATCCCTCCCCCCCCCCAAAAAAAACTGCATTCCTTAATGACGCCTTCTCTTCTAAAAAATGGAGAAAATTTTGGAAATTTCATTCAAGATCGCCACATTCGGATATTTCAAAACTTTTTTCACCCCTGACCTGTATACAGCGTTTAGTACGATCTAAGTTCGAAAAACGGTTCTGCTTTTTGTAAATGGTAAAAGTTGATGAAAAATTAAAATTGTTATTCGGGAACAAAAGCATTCGAGAAAATAAAATTCGGGATTTACGAATTTGGGAAAATCGACATTCGGGAAAATGGCAGGGAACGATTTTGATTCACTTCCCAATTACCCAATATTGGCTTAATTTTTAAAATTTTTGAATTTTTTCTACTTCAAAAAATTTGAGAAATTTCAATTGAATTTCGGCATGAAATGAATGTTACGTGATGTAAAACAATTATCAATATTAGAGACCTTGGATTCCACAACACTTACGAATTAAAAATCTCTAAATCAAGCTCAAAAAATTCAATATTATTTAATTATCCTTTGGTAGTTTCTAAAAAAAAATATATAGCAACACTGATTTTGCAATTTTCCCAAAATAATTACCCAAAACAACGATTCAACTATTACACAATGTAAATAATATAATTCATCTGAGGTCAGAATTACTAAAAATTGGCCACTTGAATCAGCAATTTTTTGAGAAACTATCAAGTACACTACTGCGTCGGTTTAATCGCTATTCAAAAAACTCGATCCAAGAACCTACATAAATCAGCTGTAAAAAAAAATTGGCAACACTGATTTTGTGATTTTTCAATTTTTTGTGAAAATCTGACCAAAATATAAGAATTAACACCTACGTATTTACCGTTTACACAAATGAATCACTTTCAGACAATTAGAATTACTAAAAAAGTGGCAACACTGATTGAGAAATTTTTTAGGTAAAATTAAAGCTCTGGGTAAAATATTCAATCGAGTAATCTTTCATTTAAATTATTCGATTTTACCAGATTAATATTTCTAGAAAGTGGCAACACTGATTCTTACGAATTTATTAAAAATTCCACCAACTATTTTAGCAACTGACGAAAACGTTTAGCTCTACTTTTAGATTCAAACACGTAATTATTATAATATGTTGCATTGGAGTACCTAACATACAAAAACAAAAGATAACACTTACGTTCACTTGCACTGCAATCAACGAACTGGTTAAATCTGGTTTCCCCGTAAAAATTGGCAGGAAATTTGTTGATAAATTTACGCGAAATAAAGTCACAAATGTATTTGCTTCATTAAACGATTATTAACCGTTCGAAAATAAAAATAA
This sequence comes from Pseudococcus viburni, assembly GCA_033439095.1. Taxonomy (NCBI): domain Eukaryota; kingdom Metazoa; phylum Arthropoda; class Insecta; order Hemiptera; family Pseudococcidae; genus Pseudococcus; species Pseudococcus viburni. The sequence continues at coordinate 2,778,320 of JAVBJF010000004.1, read as the reverse complement.
ATGAATAATATTACGTACGTACTACGAAAATTAACAAGACACTACACTACGCGACGCGACACAACGAATGTGAGTAATTTCATTCGAATTCAATCGATTTGACGAAAGACGAAACCTCGATACATCGTCAGGGTGAATCAACCGGTTGATATGTGAGGCGAGCTCCGTTGTCACTCTGTTAGCAACACGCGCATGCGTTAAAGGCTAGTTGGGGTACAGGATTGATAAAGGTAGGAATGTTATGACGCGATGTTACGTTGGTAAAATCTTATCTGGCCGAATTCATGAGTCAAACCGAGCACAAAGGATTACGCTTTCGATTGTATACGATTATTCAATAATTTCCCAAACCTTTCTCAAAAGTATAAAAAATTGAAAAAAATTGATAAAATTTTGTAATTTTTTTTACGCGAGTTTATGCTCATGTGAAGGAGGATTTTATTTTCATGTGGTGCACTTTTTTTGACCACTCACGAAAAATCACACAAGCAACAGTTTTTTTCAAAGTACACGTGTATTTTCGTCATTATTGAAATGTTCAAATTTTCTCAAATTTTTTTCTGGCTAAAAAAAATTTCTCTCAACATATCCAGCTCTGAAATTTTTTCAAATTTTGAATTCTTCGAAATATTGATTCCACTTAGAATTTTTTAACTTTTCTACAATTATTTTTAGAATTCTGAAATTTTTTTCTGAAAAATTTTCCTAACTGAAATTATTTTTTCTATTTTTTTACACTAAATTTTTTTGAACCATGCAATTTTTCTCAAAATATGATTACACTCTAAAAAAATTTTCAACTCTTCAAACTCAAATTGTTTCAACTCGAAATTTTTTTCAAAATGTAATCCAATTCTAAAATTTTAAACTTTTCTCAAAGCTTTTTTCGTCTCTAAAATTTGTTTCGTAATTTTTTATTGATTGAGATCAACACTTTTTCACATGAAAAAATCATGAGCTTGAAAGTTCTGAAAAAATTTCTCAATAAAAACTTCAGAATACGAAAAAATATTGAAACAAATTTCAGGATTAGAAATATATAGAAAAATGTTCCGGATGGAAAAAATTTTAGGGGTGAAAAAACTAAACGCAGATTTTTGTTGAAATACAATTGAGTAGGTATAGGTATACATTTCAAGAACAAAGTATAGGAGTTGGAAGAAATTGAATAAAGATTTTATTGGAGCTCAAAAAGAATTTGGAGTAAAGTTGTTTAGGGTTGGAAAGAAATGGAGAAAAAATTTTAATTCAAGAAAAAATTTTGTGGTTAGAAATATTTTGAGAAAAATTTCAGCGTTGATTACACAACTAGAAAAATTTTTGAGAAAAAATTTCAGAGTTGGAAAAATATTTTACTGTCCGAAAAATGATTTAAAAAGTTGTTGGACGTTGAAAAAAAATTGCTTGCGTGGCGTTTCACGCGAGGTAAAAAAAAAGTGCATCATTCAAAAAGAAATCGGTTCTCTCGTGAGACTGAGTACCTATGAGGCTATTCCATACTAAAACAGACCAAAAATAAAGTAGAGTCTTCCGATTTCCCTCAAATTTTTCTTACGAGTTCCCCTTGGTGGTCTATTCACAAAACCACGATCATTTCTTTTCCAACCCTCGAGGGGGGGAGGTGAACCTCAAAATTTTTATACAATTGAACATGTCACCGCAAAAAGGACATGGAAAAAATGATGTTTTTGGGAAATCGCGATTGAAGTTTGAGTATATTTTTTTAATGCTAAATTAAGGAATTGAGATGGGGAAAAATTTTACCTTAAAATTTCATATTTTTGCTACAAGAAACCAGCTCGCCCATCACTTGATATTTTTTATATTTTTTTCCATATTGAAAACAAAAGGTTGAGTTATATGTCCTTTTTGTTGTGACAAAATTTCATTTCGACCCTTCTACGTTTGATGACGTATAATTTTTCCGGAAGTGAAAATTAAAAAAAAATCTTCATACAAAAGTTAAAGAGAATGAAAAAAGAAACATTTTCGTGGAAAAATTTCAAATTATCTCTTCAGGGAGCGGATATATCGCACTTTGAAAAAATGACAACTTTTTTTTTCATTTTCTTAGTTACAAAAAAAATGCTAAAAATACATTTTGGACAAATTTTATCATTTTTTCAATTTTATGACGAAAAATTAACTAAAAAAACACTGCATTAAAATTTTACAATTTTACAATCATCTGCACAGTGAAAAAATTGAAGATTACGCAAATTCTCAAAAATCAAACATGTAATGTAGGTACCGAAATTGCAAACTTCGCATTTTAAAAACGCCATAACTCTTCGAGGAAAACATATTGGAAGGTGGGAGGAGGCTCATTGGATAGAGAAAACTTTAGACAATACGAATCGCTTGTCGCATCAAAAAGGACATACTACGCGGAGTAATGCTCTTTTTGTTGTGACACATTCAATTGCGATTTTTAGCCTAATTACCCAACTTTGAAGGCTCATATCTCGAGATAGGTTGTACTTGGGGAAAAACTGTTTGCGGGGTCTGAAAGATAATTAATAGGAGATTCAAAAACGGAAATCACATTTTGAAAAGCTCAAAGTTTTTGGTGGAAAAAGCTCAACTTTCATAATAAGAACAAAAGATGAAAGCTACTGTTTAAAAATCTGAAAAAATTACAGTGAGGAGCCCTTTTCACCCTTTTTTCAACTAATGAATTTTTAAGATAGAATCTCTTGACCCTTGGGTGTAGAGAGGTCCACAATTTTGACCGAAATGTAACACATTGATTACTGCTAATTCCAAGGCGCTGATTTCAAATATGTCCTCAGTTTTTTCATTCGAACTTCTTGAACCCCCTATTAGCCTCCTCGATAAGGTCAAAATTCAAAAAAATTAAAAATAACGTGTGACCTGTCGTTTGCTAGGTTTTTGGGGGCGCTGAGTTCGAAAATTTGATTATTTTTTGGATTTGACCCTTCAGTGCCCCTCTAGCCCCAAATTTTGGGAAAAAGCATGTTGAGAAACGAAAATATCGTGTGGTATATCGATTCTAACTAATTTGAGGGCGTAGAATTCGAATATCGACTTCCGCCCCCTTGAGGGTTCGAAAAGAAATGATCGTGGTTTTGTGAATAGACCACCAAGGGGAACTCGTAAAAAAAATTTCAGCGAAATCGGAAAACCCGACTTCATTTTTGGTCTGTTTTAGTATGGAAAAGCCCTATGTTTAGACTAACGAGATTTTCTTCTCTCTGGTTTCGACCACTTTTATACTTGAACTTGATTTTCTCTCACTCAAGGTAAACGTTTCTATAAGAAAATTAATTTGAAATTATGTACATGTCTTCAAAATGAAAAAATAACGTCAAAGCAAATCCAAAATAAATTAAAAATTAAAAACTAAATGATAAATTTCTAATTTCAATTTTTCAATGTAACATAATTCGCAATCAGGAAATTCCACCAAAAAAATTATTTTCATCCTCTCCAAACTACCTAAATACTTATCAAACAGATCCCAGTTTGTTTGAAAATTTTCCAACGAATGGAAAAAAAAATTATTAAAAATAAAGTGCTCGAAATAATTACCTACACATAAAAATACTTCGGTAATGTTGCACAACGAATACACTTGAAATACACTATTAATGTAGAAATTGCATTGATTTATTTTACCCACAAGTACGTATTATTTCGCCAGCATGTTAATTGAATTTCATGCTTAGTTCATTTTTTACAATTTTTTATTCGGATTATACAATGAAACGTCTATTTTTAATGTACCTATAATTAATGCGGAATTTCTGTAGCATATGCTCGCGGTATCGACATTAACAAACTCGTTGATACGACGCTGATGCACCGAACGAAAAAAAAATTACCACAGAACATCTCGCAGTAGTAAATCAGTATGTATTGTAAATTTTTTTTGAGGCTGCCTAAATTGGAAAATTGACGTTTTTGCAATTTTTTTACTATTCAGCTACCCTCGCCCCCCCCCCTTCTCGAGACAAAAATATGCAATCCAATTTCAACTTCCTGTTCGACATGAAAATTTTCAGTAATAAGTACTTAAAAATGATAAGGGTAAGAATCAGGGACGAAATTTGGGAGAAAATCTTATTGGGGGGGGGGGGGGTGAAAATGAAAAATTTGCCGATTCATTTTTTGAAAATTCCATTAAAGATTGAGACAAAGCCTCTTCCTTGATACGGGAGAAGGGCAAATTTTTTCCGTTTCAAAATATACAATTATTTGAAATAGAAAAACATCATTTTAAAAATTAATTCAGCAAAGTAACCGGCGAAAATTTTTGAAGAAAACGGCATTCAGAAGCTGAAATTTTTTCATTAGAATTCGTGCTTTTTCGTCCTTCTTTTATGACTTTTGTAAAAAACGACATTCCTTAATGAGCTCCTCTTCTTCCAAAAAAAATCAAAAATGTTTTGAAAATTCCATTTAAGATTGTCACGAAGTTCCCTGATAAATGAGAATGACAATTATTTTTCCCTTTAAAATAATCACTTGTCGGGGCTAGAAGGGAAAAAGGTTCATACCATCATTTTGAAAACAAATTGTGTAAAGTTACTGAGCCCGAGCGAAGTGAGGGCGAAAATTTTTCAGGAAAAGGGCATCCAAAAGCTGAAATTTCTTCTATATTTAATCAATATTTTAGAACTGAAAGGGAGCTTTTTCAGAGCTTTTTTCGAAACTGCCTAAATTTTTTTGAAGCTGCTTAACAGATTTTTGGAGCTACCCAAACAAAGCCCAAAAACCCCTTAGAATACACACTGTAGTAAATCAAAATACTACATCTACGTTCAATATTCGACTTATGTATACTCATTAAGAAAATACTCCAACAAATCTCATAATAAAATTATCTTTCATGATGCATAAAAAATTATCACGAGGGAACTAGTTCCACGTCATAAATCTATTTACATCCTGCAAAACAGCTCCTCGCAAAGGATCAGAAAAATACAAAAAAATTACCGAGAGAAATGAGAGTTGAAAAAAAAGCCAAGTAAAATTTGTAATCGTAGCGTTTAAACACGGAAAATTCATTAATATTCCGAGTTTAGATAAGAGAGAAGTGTTCTTTTGAAATTATTATTGCTACGTGGTACGTTCGAATTGTTTTGATATTTATCGTGTAGTTTTAATTTCCTATTAATGGGAAGGCATCTGGCGCGTCTTTTCTTCAAAATTAGTTCCCAAGCGCGCCTCGCTGCTCGTGTTCGTGTTACACGACGCGAACAACGGAATATTGCGAAATTTATGGTGATTTTGGGTTATACGTTGAAGTTGCGAGACGCGAAGATGTCTGCGACAGCATCAGTGTACAAGGAGCATGTGATTTCCAATGAGACAGGGAGTCGAAGATGGTTTGACGACGGTTTCGAACGGATGTATTTTCGGTTCGAAATGAATTATTGACGAAGGTTAAGGATTTTCCAAGAATATTACGCAGGAGGGGGAGAGGGTTGTACGATGATATTTAGGAAGGTCAAAATTTAATCAATCAAGTGGCTTGTTTATTTCGTCCGATATCATGGATGGGTTTGGATAAATGAGCCTTTAAAAATACATGCATTGTTGAAAAGAAAAAATTTTGAAAGATACGATTCATTTAAATATCATTTTGCATACATTCTGAGCAACGCTACATTTTTTTCGAATGACTCCACACTTCCACAGTCTATACGCCAATTTCAAGCTAATCCACATTTTTTGAAAGACTCGAAACATACTCTAAATGAATTTTCGTTTATATTGAATGAGACACTTATTTCAAACACAATCAAAATGACATCTGATTTAAATGTAGCAATGTTTATTCTGATATTTATAGAATTTATTAAAAATATTTCGAAATTCTTTTGAGAAACTACAGAATTTAAACCCATCATTTTTCGATGATTCAAAATTTAATATTACGTGAGTAAATGACCTTTTAATTTTTTTTAATGACATACTTAATTATCTACTCATTTCAAACGCCAGAGCATTCGTTTTAAAAGTTTACAGAAATGATTCAAAATGATTCAAAATTCAATCAGAATCATATTTCAAACACACCTACATTCATTCTGGGATCCAAACAATTTTTCTAAATGATTCTCATCCTTTTTTAGATGACTTAAAATTGAATTTTGATTCATTCTGAATGACGAGATCAGTACAAATTCTACTGTTTTCATTCTAAAATTCATGGAGTTCATTCTAAAATCCACTGGATTTAGGTATTCTAAAATTCATTGAATTTATTTCTAAATTCGTAAAAGTTATTCCACAATTTGAGAAATTCAATCAAAAAATTGTTGGAATTCATTCTAAAATTTATGGAATTTGTTCTAAAATTAATTGAAATCGTAATTTTTAAATTTACCAAATTCGTTCCAAAAAATCCACCGCATTCGTTCTTAAATTCATGGAATTCATTCTAAAATTCATAGAATTCATTCTAAAATTCACCGAATTCATTCTAAAATTCATTGAATTCACTCCAAAATTTACAAAATGTATTCCTAAATTCGTAAAATTCATAGAATACATTCTAGAATTCATAGAATTTATTCTAAAATTCGCAGGATTTATTACAAAATTTACATAATTCATTCTAGAATTTACAAAATCCCGTCCAGAATTTACAGAATTCATTCTAGAATTTACAGAATTCAGTCTAGAACTTACAGAATCCAGTCTAGAATTTACAGAATTCATTCCAAAATTTACAGTATTCCGTCCGAAATTTATAGAATCCATTCTAAATTTCATGGAATCTATTCTGCAATTGGTAGAATTTATTCTAAAATTCATTGAAATAATCATTTTTAAATTTAGGTAACAAATTCGTTTCAAAATTCGCCGATTTACCTAGGCATTCTAGAATTCATAGAATACATTCTAGAATTCATAGAATACACTCTAGAATTCATAGAATACACTCTAGAATTCATAGAATACATTCTAGAATTCGTGGATTTCATTCTAAAATTCGTGGAATTCGTTCTGAAATTCGTGGAATTCATTCTGAAATTTATGAAATCTATTCTGAAATTCATATAATTTATTCTCAAGTTCATAGAATTTATTCTAAAATTCATTGAAATAATCATTTTTAAATTTGGGTAACAAATTAGTTTCAAAAAACCCACCGCATTCGTTCCTAAATTCATCGAATTTACCTAGGTATCCTATTCCAAAATTCATAAAATACATTCTAGAAATCATGGAATTTATTCTGAAATTAATGGAATTTATTCTGAAATTCATGAAATTTATTCTAAAAATTTATAGAATTTATTCTAAAGTTCATAGAATTTATTCTAGGTTTCGCCGAATTTATTCTAACATTCATAGAATTCATTCTAAGTTTCACAGAACTTGTTTCGAAATTCGCCGAATTAATTCGAAGTGACTGACGTTCCTTTTGGAATGATTCAAAATATATCTTATCTGAATGATAATATCTTTTCAAACACAACAACACATCAGGTATTCTAATTTTTCGAATGGTTTTTGAGCTTTTCTGAATGACTCTTTAAACTTCTCTGAATGATTTAATGAGCTTTTCTGAACGGCTTTTTGGATTTTTCTAAATGACATTTTTCTAGTTAGGTATTCTGAATGGCACGCTCCATTCAAACATAACGGAATTTGTAAAATTTTAAAATTTATTCAAAAAGTATCAAAATTTAATTAGAATGCCATTTTAAACGACTATATATTTTCATTTTGAAACTTGAAAAAGTTATTCTGAATGACCCTCGTTCTTTTTGGATGACTTACATCTATTTTGAACTGCTCAAAATAGAATATGAATGACTTTATCGTTGTTCTGAATGACTGAATTCATCTCAAACACAGGATTCATTTTCAATGACTACTTTAGAACCTACGCCAGTTTTGAACAACTTGGTATTCAAATCGATTGAATCTACATTTATACTCTAAATTCCATTATTTATTGATTTTGAGTAACAATTTTCATTTCGAGCACGTTCTTATTCATTCTGAATAATAGCAAATCAATTCATGAATTTCTGAATGGCTATATGCAAATCGATCTGCAGTTCTTATTGAAATAATTTCGCTTCAAGTATCTTGCATGTTTTTCTTTTTATTAATTCTACATGATACACAGGACCAGATATCGCAGTAGACAGAAAGAGCAAAAAAGCTTTCCCAATAATTAAATTGAACTTTTAGCCGGAAAAATTGAAATTAATCAAAAAAATTCGGTAGTAATACAATTTTTTGGAAATTTTTTTTATTTAAAATTTAAAAAAATAGGAAAAATTGTGAAGGCAGAAAAATGAAAAATAAAGGTTTAATATTTTTTACTCTGATTCTGTTTTTTTCCTCATCTCTGTCATTCTACTTCACAATAATTTATTTTTTCATTCTAAATAATTATTCACCGATTTCAATTCACTCTTATCTGCAGGGGAGTATCCAAGAAGAGATTTTTTGGAGTAAGTAAAGAATAGACACTTCTCAACGGAGGAAATTTTGAAAAATAGTGAAATTTCAACTTGGTATTTTTTTCAGAAAATTTTTCATATTCGCTTTGCTGGGGCATATGGGCACATTAAATTGAGTACCGTAATTCCAAACTGAGTTAACTTCAAAAACCGTGTACGAGGAGAGGGCCTTAGGTAAATTACACAAGTCAACACAATTTTTGTGTTTGGGTTCCGATTGCGAAATTTGGGTTGCTTTTATGTATCTAATGAAGGGAAAAATATTTTTTTTGTCCAAAGTTTGCTTTGGGGGATGGGGGAGCCAAAAATGTGATTTTTGAAGAACAATACACAAAGATTTGAGAAATATTTGGAAAAATTTGAGAGAAAAAAAAATTTGGTCCAATCTTATAGAAAATTTTACGCTGAATCGAATGCCGCAAACTGCAGACCTCTATCTCGTTTAGAAAAAAAGTTACGGTTAAAACTTGTCTAAATTATGTGAAAAAAACGCTTTTTTTTCGCTTTGCTCATCGAAAAGTGAGATTTCTGAGAAATCTAAGCGTTCTACGACCATAATGACCATGATAAAAGTTGTAGAGAATTAAAATTCCTATCGGATAAGTGCATACAGATTTTTCCGGAAGATGTAGTTTTCGAGATATTCTCGAGTAAAGTTGAACATTAGTTGAGGCAATTGAAAAAAAAAAAGGAAATGAAGCAATTTTTTGCTGTCAAAAGTGTTACAGCGAAAAATTGTGGAAAGTGACTAACCTTTAGAAGTTACCACGATCTCCCAGAATTTTTCACTGTAACACTTTTGACAGCCAAAAATTGCTTCATTTCTCTTTTTTTCTCAATTGACTCAACTAATGTTCAACTTTACTCGAGAATATCTCGAAAACTACGCCTTCCGGAAAAATCTGAATGCACCTAACCAATAGGAAATTTAATTCTCTACAATTTTGTTCATGGTCATTATGGTCGTAGAACGCTTACATTTCTCAGAAATCCCACTTTTCGGTGAGCAAGGCGAAAAAAAATGTGATTTTATCACATAACTTAGGAAAGTTTTAACCGTAACTTTTTTTTCTCAAATTTGTGTGTATTGTTTTTGAAAAATCACATTGTTGCCCCCCCCCCCAAGCAAACCTTGGAAGCCACGAATCAGCATATTGGTGTATTTTGATGTCTAGAATCAGAATTTGGCCATGAGAACTGAAACACAGAACATTTTTTTTTTTGTTGACTTGTTTTATGTACACCTTGGGCTCTTTCCGAAAATAATTCCATCCAAGGCCTTTTCTTCGTGCACGGTTTTTGAGTAGAGCTCGGTTCGGAAAACCGGTACCTACTCGATTGATAAAATTTTACATTTCAAAATCAGAAGTTCGGTAATTTTTTCCCATTAAAAAATACCGATTTTCTCTTTCTATAATTTCCCTCATTCAGGCATCGGACCGAAATTTCGAAAAAAATAGTAACTTTAGTAACTTTTTTTCTGAAAAAAGTAACCAATTTTTTGTGAAAAAGTAACCAATTTTTCGTGAAAAAGTAGACAATTTTTCAATTTTTCGCCTTTAAAAAATTATTAATACCCCTTCCTCCCCATTTTTTTTCAAACTTGTTTTTTTCTCTGTAATTTTACTACCGAAGAGAGAGAGAAAAATTTCATCTAAGAATGAGTTTTATCAGTGGCGTAGCCAGGAATTTCTCGTGGGGTGAGTCAGAACTTTCGTGGAACTTTCATAAATTTTTGGAAAGTTCTAAGTTTACTTCCATGCCAATTATTTTGGCCTCAAAACTCCAAAATAATAAGAAATCTAAGCAGTAGGCGTCAAAATCTGTCTTTGGAGAGTACAAAATTGCCATGTATAATTTATCTAATCGTGATTTTGTTCATGCCTGAGCGAAGCGAGGGCGAAACTTCGAAAAAATTGGATTTTCAATGCCTAAAACAGGCATTGGAAACCATTTTTTTCGTATAATTGCCTCAAATAATTAATTAAATTGTGATTTTGTTCATGCCCGAGCGAAGCGAGGGCGAAGATTTGAAAAATTTAATTTTGTATGTCCAAAAAATACATTTTGCATGTAAATTTTATGATTTCGTTTTGCCAATTTTTTTGCGATTTGAGCGAAAAAAGTAACTTTGGAGCTGAAAAAGTAACTAAAGTAACTTTTTAGCCAAAAAAGTAACCAAAAGTAACCGAGCTTGAAAAAAGTAACCAAGTTACTTTAAAGTAACCGCCGTCCGACGCCTGCTCATTCATTCTTGACCCACCTCAATTCAATTGAAACGACAATCTGGGTACATTTTAAAACCGCACCTCAACAGAGTTTCATCTTGTAATTTTTTTCCACCAAATCTGCCACTGTTCGACTTCAGCTAAATTAAATACATAATATACGACCCAACTATTCATGAATAAAACAGGCAATTTTTTCAATCCTGCACCTTCATCTCAGCCAGCAATATTAAAACTAAAAAATCTTCATTTACCTTATATTCTCAACGAATTCTCCAATTTCCATCCAAATCCGGTCAAAAAAACCAACCTCGATCTCCTGCAACAAAATAAAAAATTCTCATCTTAATTCAACGCCACCGATCCCAAACATAGGAAATTTTCAAGCGGAATCAATTTCATCGATGGACCGATACCGTATAATACTCGAACTTGGAATATATTACCATCGACCGAACGCTATTCGACGTAATACCGTATAGTTTTAAAAGTATTAAAAATCAATCACTCGGTTTACTTTTACTATAATATCCGATATATAGCCGCGTACGCCTTCAACAACGCCGAATTTCGTTACATGCATGAGTTCGCAACTCATCTCTATATTAAACTTTTTTTTCCCCCTCCTGTCGGCATCGTGAACGGTTCTTCAATGATCCAGATATCTCCGCAGCATCCGGGCAAATTTCGTATAATCGCATATCCATAAGCGTCGTCAAAGCGGAGCACGTCGTCGAGAGAGCAAATCGAGTAATAATTCTTTAAATTTTCACCGCCACGACCCTTTTACGTAGCAATTTCGGCCAACGGAGGATATTCCAACGTCAGCGTCAGCTCGGACAGAACACCGCGTAATTTCCATCGTAAAGAATAAATCACCCGTGAATGGAAAAAGAAAAGACCTTAGAAAAAAATTCAACGCAAATTCATCGTTAGGAATATCCGTACAAGTAAGACAGTATATCCGGAGACGAGCGAACAAAAATACCTAAACAAGATAAAGGCGGCTTGGGCTCGAGATATTCCAAAAAGAGAGAAAAAAAGGCATCGCCGACCCAAGAAGGAAAAACTGCCAATTCGTACGAATAGATTCAATCACGAGTGAAAATTTGTTTTAAGTGGACGTCGTCGTCATCGTCGTTCACCCAGATCCCCCCTCCCCTCCACCCCTCAAGATAAAATAGATAGCCGGCTAAAGATGATACGTTATATACGTTTCTTTCGCCCAGCTTATTGTCTAAGCTATTTTAGAAATAGACAAAAAGCTTCGTATAATGGCCGCTTTTATGGACTCGGCTGCTCTCTGCGGCGGTGGGATGCTGCGGAATGCTATCTTTCAAATGTTTGCCCGATCCGTAAGTCGTTAAGTTTGTTCTTTTCGGAATAGGCGAGCGGGCGAGCGCGGAGACGACGTTTTTTCTCCGAGTTTCGTTTTCTCGTCGTAATGAAAGCTTATTTTTCAAAATACCGGACTTTTTTGTCCGCCGATCGAGATTTTCGTTCCTTGCGAAAAAAAAAGGCCACGCAAAAGGCCAGCTGATGGCGAGAAGATAAGTCATTTAAGAAGGTTTGTATCATTCTGTATGTGAAATGAAATTTGCCATTTCCTAATACACCCCCTTGCGAAAAAAATACCCATTTTTCGAACCAACCGCCGATACAATATAAAGTTATCGAAAGCTCGAGCTCTCGACGGGAGGAGAATGGAAAATAGCAACCAAGATCTCGGTTGATTTATTCGCTACAAACCACTCGGTCGTAATACACTACCAAAAAATCTGTTCCATCCTGAATGACCATCTCAAGTTCGTTGAAATTTATAAAACCCTAAATGGAAAATACGATGATTTATATTTTTACAGGCCTACCCGGGCCGGGCTGGATTTAAAATTTGATTATTACAGACAAGATAAAAAGGAGCGAGGTGGGTTGCTGCGACGGCCTCGTGAAGCAATAATTTACAACCTATCAGCGAAGCGCAAACTTTATTGACGTTTTAACTACCGTTTTATGAATTATGCGACTTTCATTCTATATATTTTTTCATTTTTATTTTCTATATTATTTTCGGGTACTTTTATACCTTGTAGTTTTATTTTCGCCAAGATCCAGTGCGTCGTATTAGTGCTAAGGTATGCTGTGGGATTTTTTTTTGGCACATTAAAATGCGCCTGCTACAAATGTTATCTTTTTACGCGCATTTCGGCGGATAATTTTCTCATTTTATTTAACGCGGCGGCGCTGCCGGCTGGTTTTTATACGCGAATTGCGAAATCGTCACGAAGCCTTTGGAATTACCGACACGATATTACCGGGAGCTCGTTGAATTAAAAATCATTATAATAACAATCAGGTTTTTTTAGCATGGTGAAAATGGTGAGAAGGATGGAGTAGGAAGGGAAGTGGGGAGGGTGGTTTTTGGCTCGACGACGCAAAGTAATGTTTAAAATATGTACTGGAGTTTTTCTATAGTCTGGTGGTATTATTTATTGAGGCGAAAGCGAGAAAAAGTCTAAAAGTAAATATTTTTGAACAAGATTTTTTTTCATTTTTTCATTACGAGTATTTTTATGTACTTGGGGTTTTCATCCGGCTCTCTAAAATTAGTTGGAATCGATATGCCACACAATATTTTCATTTCTCAACATACTTTTTCCCAAAATTGGGGGGGCTAGAGGGGCACTGAAGATTCAAATCCAAAAAATAAGCAAATTTTCGAACTCAGTGCCCTCAAAAACCTAACAAACGATAGGTCACACGTTATTTTTCATTTTTTTTGAATTTTGACCCTATAAAAGAGGGTGGGGGGTCGGAAGGGTCGGATGAAAAATCTGAGGACATATTCGAATTCAGCGTCTTCGAATTAGTAGTAATCGATATGTTACTTCACTTTTTCGATTTTTTTTTAATTTCGGTCAAAACTGTGGACCCCTGTACCCCTTAGGGTTCAAGAGATGCCATCTTGAGAATTTGTTGGTTGAAAAAAGGCTAAAAAGGGCTACTCACCGTAATTTTTTCAGATTTTCAAATGGTTGCTTTCATCTTTTGTTCTTATCATGAAAGCTGATCTTTCACCACCAAAGTTCAACTTTGAGCTTTTCAAAATGTGATTACCGTTTTTGAATCTCCTATTAATTACACAAGTCGACACGATTTTTGTGTTTGGGTTCAGATTGCGAAATTTGGGTTGCTTTTATGTATCTAATGAAGGGAAAAATAATTTTTTTGTCCAAAGTTTGCTTTGAGAGGTGGGGGAGCCAAAAATGTGATTTTTCAAGAACAAAACAAATAAATTTGAGAAAAACCATTTTTTGGTCTAATCTTACAGTAAATTTAACTCTGAATCGAATGCCGCAAATCGCAGACCTCTATCTCTTTTAGAAAAAAAGTTACGGTTAAAACTTTCCTAAATTATGTGAAAAAATCACATTTTTTTCGCCTTGTTCACCGAAAATTGAGATTTCTGAGAAATCGAAGCTTTCTACGACCATAATGACCATGACAAAAATTGTAGAGAATTAAATTTCCTATCGGATATGTGCATTAAAATTTTTCCAAAAGGGGTAGTTTTCGAGATATTCTCGAGTAAAGTTGAACATTAGTTGAGGCAATTGAAAAAAAAGAGAAATTAAGCAATTTTTGGCTGTCAAAAGTGTTACAGCGAAAAATTGTGGAAGATGACTAAACTTTAGAAGTTACCACGACCTCCCACAATTTTTCGCTGTAACACTTTCGACAGCCAAAAATTGCTTCATTTCTCTTTTTTTCTCAATTGCCTCAACTAATGTTCAACTTTACTCGAGAATATCTCGAAAACTACGCCTCTCGGAAAAATCTAAATGCACCTATCCGATGGGAAATTTAATTCTCTACATCTTATGTCATGGTCATTATGGTCGTAGAACGCTTAGATTTCTCAGAAATCTCACTTTTCGGTGAGCAAGGCGAAAAAATGCGATTTTTTCACATAATTTAGGAAAGTTTTAACCGTAACTTTTTTTCTAAAAGAGATAGAGGTCTGCGGTTTACGGCATTCGATTCAGCATAAAGTGTTCTATAATATTGGATCAAAAAATTTTTTTTTTTCAAATTTTTCTCAAATTTATGTATGTTGTTTTTGAAAAATCACATTTTTTTCCTCCCCCCATCCCCCCAAGCAAACTTTGGAAGCCACGAATGAGCATATTGGTGTAGGTATTTTGATGTCTAGAATCAGAATTTGGCCATGAGAACTGAAACACAGAACATTTTTTTTTTTTGTTGACTTGTGTAATCTTTCAGACCCCGCAAACAGTTTTTCTCCAAGTACATCTTATCTCGAGATATGAGCCTTCAAAGTTGGATAATTTGGCTAAAAATCGCAATTGCATAAAAATTTCGAAGCTCACTCCCCACCTCTTTGAGGGTTAGAAAAGAAATGATCGTGTTTTTGTGAATAGACCACCAAGGGGAACGGGTGAAAAAAAAATTGAGCGAAATCGGAAGACCTGACTTCATTTTTGGTCTATTTTAGTATGGAATATCCCTTATTAAATAATTCAATATCGTAACTGCTGCTAAATTTGATCATTTGAAGCTTTGTGCAGTTTTATCAAAAGTGAAATTACGAAATTCAAAACACCATGAAAATTAATCAAATTTAATGAAAACACAATAGAAATTGCGAAAAAATAATTTAACCTTCAAAATTATTTTAAAATATTTCATAATGAGATCAAATTTGTACAAAAAGCATAAAATGTACATAAACCTCATTACCTCTCTTAATTTTAAAATCTCTCATCACAAAACACAAATCTAAATAGGTACCCTGTTATGAAATTATTTAAAAGTCAAAAAAATCACGAAAATATTGTCAAAATCCGTTAAAAAATCGAAAAACCTTTTAAAAAATCGTAGAAGATGATGAAATTGCAAAAAAAAAGTTTAAAATAACAAGAAAAATGGTAAAAAAAAAGTCATTTAGATTATTTATCTGCATCAATAATCGTAGAAATAAGGACCAAGATATCAAAAAATTGTCAGATTTGCTTGAAAACGTCTTCAACATGGTTCAAAATTCTTTGAGTTAGGTCAAAAGTATTTAAAATATTGTAAAAGTTGATTAAAATATCAAAAATTATAATTAATTCTCCAAAAATTGTTCGGGACTTCTTCAATTTTTAAACATTTTTCTGTAGTTTTTTTTTGCAATTTTTCTTCATTTTTCCGAAATATTTATAATATTTTCCATTATTTTTGACGATCCATTATTAATTTTTTTTTTTTATTTGTTGATTTCAAGAAAATTCATCAAATATTTTCACTTTGCCGAACCAATTGCAAAACTCCGTCAATTTTCAAACTATTTTGAGTCGCATTTTCTAAAATTCCAGACAAATTTCTGTCACATTTGAATAAAAAATATAATTTGTTACAAAATAATTCTTCCCTACCCTCTCATTTTTGAATCAGTGAAATTTATCAAGAAAACACTGAAAAACAGTTAGAATTGCAGTACAGTAACAAATCAGTGAATAATTTTTCACTGAAAGCAAGTCAGTGAAAGAAAATCACTGGAAATCCGAGAACATTCACAGAAAACTCAGTGATATTTATGAAATTCACTGAAAAATCTGTGGGATTCTTTAAATAATCAGTGGAAAATCAGTGAAAATCAGTGAATTTCACTGATTTTTCCTGTGCTGCAATTCTGAATGTTTATCAGTGACTTTTCACTGATTTGGAATGAGAGAGTACCTATGCGAATTTTTCAATGAGACTTTTACAATTTTTCATGCATTTTACAATTAGCAACTTTTGGAATTGTATTTTACCTACTATTATTTTTAAAAATTCCATAAATTTTGTTTTTTCGAACGATTTTCACAAAAATTCGGAGCCAGTTTTCAGAGTGGGAGGGGAAGGGAATTTGGTACTGAATCCTCAAAAGACCGAAAATGACTGATAGCCATTTTTTGTTTTTCAAGTGTAACATAATTTTAAAAAAAATTGTCGATTTTCTTGGAAAAAAATAACTGTGATTTGAGATATTCTTTCAATAATTACCTACGTCATTTTTTTCGACTTTTTCAACGCACAAACCTAGTTTTTTTCATTTTTTGACTTCGGCACTATTATTCAGCACATAAATTCTGAGGGTAATTCAAATCTTTCTCCATAGAAAATTCTTACCACCAGCGATGTAAAAATTTAACTCATAGATTTTATTTTTTACCAAATTTTAGTGTTCCTTGGAGCAATTCCACAATTTTTTAAAGCTTTTTAGAACCAATAATTATAATTTTTTTTACAAAACTGAGTATTTTTCAAAGTGTTCTAAATCGAGTAAAATAGAATTCTACAATTTTTCATAACTTTTGAATGTTTTTTACGATTTTTTGAGAAGGGAAGATTAAAAATTCTCAAAAATAGAAGATCGTATATTATGTACCTACTTTAAGACCTGTTTTGAACTGACAAAACTTTTTCAAAAAGTGCTTGGGTCATAACTTTTTTTTGAAAATTCTCCAAACTGTAATAAAATGTCGAAAAATTAAAGAAAATCAAATTCACCTATTCGATTAAAAATTCTATTTTTTTTGCAACTTTTCTCACGCAGATTTTTTCAAATTTTGAAGAATAATGATACATGTTTTTTTGTCTCAAAGAAATGATACTTCTCCTTCCTCGTCCAAAAAATTTTCTGTTTTAGTTTTATTTATTAATTCAAGTCCTTAAAGCACTATTTTTTCAATAAGAACGAAACTCTGAATCGTTTTTTTGGATCTTTCTTACAACTAAATTTATAATTTTTCGGTATTTGCTGGTAAACACTTATTTTTATTTTCAATACATCGAAATTCCCATCGTGATACCCTCGACCAATTTTTCCCAATTTTTACCAAAACAAGACAATCTTCCTCTTAAGAAATTCCAGCAATGGCTAGACTAATTATATGATCAATCAATTATATAAATTACATATCCTCCAATTTTAAACCACAATTAAATTTTTCTCGATTCTCGGAATCCCATCGACAATAAAACCTACGGTTTTAGAAGGGAAACCCAAGGTCTTTTTAAGCCTCCTTCTTTACAATTTTCACTTCATCGTAAGTTGAAAAAGAATAAGATGCGATTTTCTAGTATCAGTTTTCAAAGTTACCTCGCTGAGAAGTTTGACGTATTAAGTGAAAAATTCTGTTACTTTTGAACAACGCAGCGCAAACACCTTGGTGTATGTACTTTCGAACACAGGTTTTAGAACTGGTATTTTCAAACTGCGAAAAAAAAAGGGAGAGATTCGTTGCTTGAATGGGTAGAGAGAGGAAGAAGAGTGTCAGACGAAGAGTAAATTATATTATACGATTCACTTACTAGATCAACTTATAAAGAATGAATTTAGATAACAACGTTGTTTGGCGAATTACCGACCAAGAAGTGATAGTGAACGATTCGAATTAAGAAGCAATTGTCGAAATGAATTTTCTATGTACTCGAGAAAAAAACAAATTTCATGGAAATCGATAAAATATCATTTAAAATAAGTAGGTATTTTTCTCTTCCGTTTGAGCCAAATTTTTGAAAAAAAAAATAAACATTAATATTGGTTTAAAGTAAAAGCTTTTAAATAATGGATATGTTTTAATGACGATTTTTTTTTTATATTATAAAAATGCCAGACATGTATTTGAATTTTTTCAAGTTTTCATGACTTTTGTAAAAATATTAGGAATTTAGTCTTTTTTTCTTTCAATGACAATGGATTTAAGAATCTGGTCTACCTTTTCATAGATTGACCCCACCCCTCCATTTTTCGATATTTCATCAAAATGTCATAAAGAACAATTTTTCAAGAATTTCCCAAGTTTTTTCAACTTCAACAAAATAGCATTATGTCAGCGATTTTCAAAATTCGACCAAAAAAATTCTATCATCAAATTCAACAGTAAAATTTGGTCCCAAATTTTACGGATTGATCCTGTTAAAACGATTACTATTGCATTAGGTACTAATTTGAAATTATCGAAAATTATTTTCATGTTTTGGACCTCCGTGACTAGAATTACGATATTTTAGGCCATGTCACATCGTATATTCACATATTCCCACTACTTTTAGCCTTCTAGCACCGTCACAAATGTCAATTCAGCTCAAATTTTGTAAATAGGGTCCATTTAGGCGCACAATTTAACCACAGAAATTTTGAGGGTCCAAAATGAAAATTGTGATTAGTCTATTTTTAGTTTAATTTTCAGAACTGGTTCAAAATGAGAAAAACTTCTTAGATTTTCGCCAAAGATAAGTACCTAACCATATTTTCTTCAACATATCCGAATTTCAGCTTCCCAGCTCTTCCCACTTCTTTTTATGCCCTAAAATGTGGATTTTCTCAACGTTTTAAAGACATCATCCAGACAGTCAAAAAAAGACCCAGGAGCTCCAGGTAGAGTTAAAATTTTGTATGTGCAATTGTGCAGTCGATAGAAGTCACCGAGGTGCCTTTGTCATTTTTGACCCTTGACCTCAAAAATTGAGAAAGGGTCCTATTTGATAAGGACCAACAACAAGCTCGGGATGAAAAAAAATCTGTAAATTTTATACTGATAAGTATCAATATCATCTCTAACATATCCAAATTTCACCTTCCCAACTCATCCCTACTTGTTTTGAGTTCCCAAAATGTGACTTTTCTCCGCCCATGGGCCCCAAATTGAGCAAAAGGATTAAAATTCTGTAGCTTCTGATGTGTTTCTTGTAAGAATTTCAGCCTTTGAGACCCTTTTAGGTCCCTTCCTAGACAATAAATTGAAAAATATCTAAATTATGTGTTTTTCTGTCGTTCACTTTTCGTTGACTAGCCTACAGCCTAAACAAAATGACCCAAGGAGCTGAAACTTTGTATGTGGAGTTGGAAGGGATCACTGAAATGCTTTTTATAATTTTTTCTCCCAAACCCTCAAAACTAAGGGCGGATCTCACTTTCCAAGGACCCTAAAACAAACCTAGAATGAAAAAAAAATTCTTAAATTTTTACCACCGATAAATATCGATATTGTCTTTAATATGTCTAAATTTAGGCTTCCCAGCTCATCTCCACTCTTTTTGAGGCCTCAAAATATGACTTTTCTCTGCCCATGGGTTCTCAAACTGAACCAAGGGATCAACATTTTCTAGGTGGAGTGGGTTGGTACTTCTGATATGCATTCCTTGTGAAGATTTTAGCCTTTCAGACTCTTTTATGCCTCTTCCTGGATGAAAAATTGAAAAAATCCAAATTTTGTGGGATTTTTCCATCGTAAACTTCATGTTTACCAGCCTACAGGCTGAATAAAATTACCAAGGGAGCTGAAATTTTGTATGTGGGGTCAGCAGGGGTCACTGGACCGCTTTTTGTTATTTTTGCTCCCCTACCCTCAAAATTCAGGGTGGGTCTCATTTTCTAAGGCTACTAAAATCAATCCAGAATGAAAAAAAATCTGTAACGTTAGCCACTGATGAATATCAATATTGTCTCAAATATATCTAAATTTTAGCTTCCCAGCTTATCTCAGCTCCTTTCGAGGCCCTAAAACGTGAATTTTATCAAGCAATGACCTTCAGATAGACCTAGTAGTCTGAACCCCCCCCCCCCAACAAAAAACGCTTCAGACCAAAAATTTGGCACTTATATTGCGGCCTGCCAGCCATTCTTTTTTTTGCAAATACGTATAAAAATTGATACCCCATAACCCTCTGCTTCCTCGCAAGGGAGGGGTAAAAGTCTGCTAAAAACCGGGTTTTCATGAATATTTCCTCAAATAAGCCTCAAAATTGAAAAATAGTTATGAACAATCTTGTTCTAATTGTAATTTCCTATCAGAAGGTTTTTTTGTTTTCTCAAAAACACTCACTTCCTTGACCAAAATTAAGGGTAAAAACTCCTATTTTTCAACAATTTACAGCATTTTTTGAAAAAATCGAAACTTTAGTGAATATTTCCTCAAATAAGCCTCAAAATGGAAAAATGGTTATGAAAAATCATGTTCCACGTGTAATTTCCTATCACACAGGGTTGTTTTTTTTCGAAAACATCCACTCCTTTGCCCAAAAATTGAGGGTGGAAAACGCCTATTTTTCCAATATTTACAGTATTTTTGGAAATGATGGAAATACGAAGCTGAAAGTACCCAAAATTATACCAGTGATGAGTATTTTTTTATACATCCTGGTCCCGTATTCCAAAAAAGTCACCGGAAGAATTTCAACCTCCACCGTTAATTATAAGGGAGGTTATTGAATACTGCATTTAAAAAATCGAGGTTGTGGAAAGAAAAAGTACTTTAAACGCGATGTTATTGCTTATTATTGGTGATACGAAACATTTCTTTGCGTCGCGAGGATTCAAAAACGGTATTTTCAGCTTCGTATTTCCATCGTTTCCAAAAATACTGTAAATATTTCTAAAAATAGGCGTTTCCACCCTTAATTTTTGGGCAAAGAAGTGAATGTTTTCAAAAATAAACGAATCTGTCTGATAGGAAATTACACGTAGAACAAGATTGTTCATGACCATTTTTCCATTTTGAGGCTTATTTGAGGAGATATTCACAAAAGTTTCGATTTTTTTCAAAAAATGCTGTAAATTGTTGAAAAATAAGCGTTTTCCACCCTTGATTTTTAGGCAAAGAAGTGAGTGTTTTTGAGAAAACAAAAAAAACCCTTCTGATAGGAAATTACAAGTAGAACAAGATTGTTCATAACTGTTTTTCACTTTTGAGGCTTATTTGAGGAGATATTCACAAAAAACCGGTTTTCAGCAGAATTTTACCCCTCCCCTGGAATAGCGAAGGGTTAAGGTGTGTCCGTTTTAGTATGTTGTTTAGTGGACCAATACAAACGTAAAACGCGAAAAAAAATCAGGATTGAATTTTTGGGGATTTGGTACATTTTTTCTCTTAGTTTCCTGGACTAGTAAGGCTTTTCGTAAATTATACTTCGATCGTCGATTCGTCTAGAAAAAAAATACAAAAACTACAAACCGAATCTTTGAAAATTTCCTAATTCTCGTATTCAGAATTCAAAACGTCGTTCCGAAATCATAAATAAACTTATACATACGTAAGGTCAATCGAGTCGCCGAGTCTTTGGGTCGTGCATAGTGCAACATTATTCTTCAAAATAAACCTAGATCTGGTACAAACCCCTTCTTTGTTCCGATCCCCTCATCTCATCGGTTTATTGCTATAATAGAATTAAAACACCGGCGCAGCGGTTCGCGAAACTGCCAAGGCTGAATTTATAATTATTAGTAACCCGTTCACGAAATCAGTGTCTATTTAATGCAATACATAAATGTTGATAAATTTGCATAAGCGATTCGCCTGCTGCTCGTTACGCCCAACAAAACGAACCCCAGATCCGGGCAACTACATAGAGAATTTTAACGGATTACTGGTAGATTTAACGCGAGATAACAACTTTTCACCACCGACGACGGAATAGTAATACCTTATTTTTTTTCGTTTATTTAAAATCTTGGATGGAAAATTTTATTTAACCGAGAATTCGGTTACGACGACCCGACGACTCGAGTCGAGCTCGTTTAAAATTCGCCCGAGTTGAGTTTGATTTTTGCATTATACTACTCTAATGCGGTAAATATTCTGGTTATCGAGAGATAAGGCGCGCCAGGCAAATGGCGAATCTATTTCTATGCACGAGGTATTGTTGTTACCATACCTACGAATACCGAGGCGTATGTAGATGTAGGTACTCGTACCTTCGCAAAACATAACACTACGATACAATTTATAATCATTCCCCGCTTCGCTGCTCCTTCCTTCGTGGCATCTTTCTGCGTACTGCAGCTTCGCTCTTACTCCGCATGTGACAAATATAATAAACGCAGACTCTTTACGCGATATCGATACCCGCTGCAGGTCGCATCTGCCCTCGAGATTCGTTAACGAATTCAAATTGAAAATTGGTAATGGCGTATAATGAAATTTTACCATCACCTAGCTCCGTTAGTTTATACACATAAACAAGCTAAGTTACATTACAATTATACGATAACAATATTCGAGTATGCGATATACATATAAACATGATATGTATAATTTTGCTTACAGGGATCACCATCGAATTAAATCAAACTAACGACGATTCCACGCCCAGCGAACCCGAAGCGTTGCCGTTGGCTAACAACGAGCAGAATCTCATTTGGACTTTTAACGAATCGGCCGACGTATCGAAATATGAGAACTTCGATCATTCTAAATTTATTGGTATGTCAGTCGATTTACCTAACGTATGTGTGTTTCATAGTCGTGTAGATTAATTATTCGCATTGCATGGTTGACAGTGACCCAGAACCAGATTCCTCGACAAAAATTACCTTATTGTGGGTATATTTTGTTCGGTAAGATCGTAAACAATATTTCGTTGTCGAAAAAGAAAAAAAACTCGTGATATTTTGCAATTTTTTCAGTCACTGTACTCATTAGGGTGGAGTGAAAAAGAAAACATCTTGAATTTTGACCAAAGGGTATAGCCGGGTAAGAGGTGAATTTGGCCCTAGAAAGCTGAGCTTTTGAAGCTCAAAGGGTATGGACGGATAAGGAGTGAATTTGGCCCCCGGCGCTTTTGGGCTCCTAAATAGCTCAAGTCGTGTATATTGACTAGAAATAATTTTTCACAAAATTTTGGACCCCTACCCCCCTCTCTTTCGGAGCTATGGCCATTTTATTGCATTATTTTCAAGAATTTTAATTTCAACGGAAGTGAAGGAAATTTTCTGTTATTTGGCACAAAGTTACATCTGGTAGAGGTGTATTCATGATAATTTTTTCAACAATTTTGGTGCACTCCTTCACGTTTTTTCGGACATTTGAAGTTTTCAATCGTAAAAAATGCCATATAAGCGAAGAGCGACCACCCTGGAAAAATTCCTAAAAAATACGTTTTTTTATGTAGAATTTTACTATGTATTTGGTTTTGGCGATTTCTTTGAACTAAGGGCCGAAAATCGCGAAAAACCGTATAGAAATGTTGTAATTTTAGCAGATTTTTCAAATTTTGAGCGCTTTATGCAGAAAGAAATGACCAAATAAGGAAATCAATTTCAAATTCGTGTTCAGCAGGTCAAAATACCCCGGTAAACACCCTTTTCGTAATAGTTTTGATTAAAATTTCAAAATTCACCTTTCTCACTGATTTTTAATGGAAAAAAAAGTGAATTTCGAGACTTCGAGTAAAACGATCGCGAAAAACGTATTTTTCGGGGTATTTTGACCTGCTGAGCACGAATATGGATTTGTTTTTTTCATTTCGTCATTTTTCCCTAAAACGTTCTCATTTTAAAGTTTTAATCGGGTCTTTCGAGCAAGAAAATTATTATACACATTAATTACTGTCATATTCGTGTTCTACGACCTAAAATTAGTCGAAAACCAAAATCTTTCCATTTCAAATTTTTTGAGTCCAATTTCAGCTACAGAAACCGTACAAGAGGAGTGATGGTGAATTTATTTTCCACGTATCCTCCATGTCTTTGACATTAAATCGTACCAATGAGTTACAATATTGCGCGCCCAGATCTCGAACAATAATTTTTTGAAATTTTTCCACAAGAATCAACATTACAATTCGAGATTGAAAAATGTTTCACGAAAGCAGGAGCGGAGCATCAAATATGCTTGATTTTTTTCAAATATTCCTAATTATCATTTTGGCATCCCGTTGTTGCGCTGCACAAAATTAATTCATTATTGATTTTCTAAGGGGGTATTGCGGGGGGGCATTGTTGGTCAAAAACACAAGAACACCTTTTTTCCGAAAATAAAACCGTATTTAAGACCAATAACATCACTAATAATAGAATTAGGAAGTTGGAAATTTAAATGGGAGGATTTCAACTCCAGGACTACCATAAAATCAACGCATTAAAAAAGTGGCAAAAATGAAACCCTATCTGAAAAACTCTCAACTCTAATACGTCTTAGCAGATGGATTTCGGCGAAGACGTTGAAATATACATAAATTGGAAGAAAAGGGTGTGAATGGGGGCTTGGGGATGAAAAAAGAGGTACCTGGTACACATGAGAAAATTACGAAATGAAAAAAACCAAATCCATATTCGTGTTCAGCAGGTCAAAATACCCCGAAAAATACGTTTTTCGCCATCGTTTCACTCGAAGTCTCGACATTCACTTTTTTTTCCATTAAAAATCAGTGAGAAAGGTAAATTTTGAAATTTTAATCAAAACTATTACGAAAAGGGTGTTTACCGGGGTATTTTGACCTGCTGAACACGAATTTGAAATTGATTTCCTTATTTGGTCATTTCTTTCTGCATAAAGCGCTCAAAATTTGAAAAATCTGCTAAAATTACAACATTTCTATACGGTTTTTCGCGATTTTCGGCCCTTAGTTCAAAGAAATCGCCAAAACCAAATACATAGTAAAATTCTACATAAAAAAACGTATTTTTTAGGAATTTTTCCAGGGTGGTCGCTCTTCGCTTATATGGCATTTTTTACGATTGAAAACTTCAAATGTCCGAAAAAACGTGAAGGAGTGCACCAAAATTGTTGAAAAAATTATCATAAATACACCTCTACCAGATGTAACTTTATGCCAAATAACAGAAAATTTCCTTCACTTCCGTTGAAATTAAAAATTCTTGAAAATAATGCAATAAAATGGCCATAGCTCCGAAAGAGGGGGGGGGGGGGGGGTAGGGGTCCAAAATTTTGTGAAAAATTATTTCTAGTCAATATACACGACTTGAGCTGTTTAGGAGCCCAAAAGCGCCGGGGGCCAAATTCACCCCTTATCCGTTCATACCCTTTATTCAGTTATTCAAAAATATCTCGGAAACGGTGCATTGTAGAGAAAAATGGAGGTCATAAAAATGGTTAGGAATTTCAAGCTCTATTCTCATGAATTTTTCTTAAAATCTCACGTTTTCAAGAAAAATGAGCTCAAAGTTCAAAAGCTTGTAATAGGTCAATTTTTCCGACTTGATTTCTCTCGTTTAACTGAACCGATCGTTTTGAAATTTTTACAGTACGTGTAGATCGTGCAGGAGAAGACCTAATTTTTTAGGTTAAATTTTGAGCAAGGAAAGCTGAGCTTTAAAGTTTTAAAGTTCTTTTTTGTGACTCCATAACTCAAGTCAGAGATGATCGCTCGACTTGAAATTTCCGTAGTAATTAGAATGTGTATAGAGGAAGAGATGATTAAATTTCGAAGTTGATACGTGCATTAAAAGTTGAGCTTCACAAGTTCAATTCTAGTTTGTATATAATAGGAAGTCCGCTCTTTTGACACAGTGTATCTAGTTTTCAAAAGAAGTGACACTTTAAGCACCTCCTGCTCCCCTCCCCTTGCTCCTAGGGGGCTTAAATCTTTTTTGGGAGTCTCCCACTCAAAGTAAACCATTCCAGCCGGGTAAGAGGTGAATTTGGCTCTGGCTTCGATTTTCGATCTAACTCCTCCAAATGGTACCCCTTGATGTAAAAAAATCTGGAAAAAATTTTGACCCCCCCACCCCTTTCGGAGTTATGTCCATTTTATTGCAATATTTTCAAGAATTTTTAATTTCAACGAAAGTGAAGGAAATTTTCTCAGGGTGTCTACCAATTTTTAAAAATCAAATTTCGCGACCTTTTTTTAAGGTATCTAGTATCTACCTCTCAATTTGACCCCCCCCCCCCCAAAAAAAAAAATCAACGAGATAAAATTTATTACAGAAAAAAGTTTATACACGGAAGAAAATACGTCTTTAATTTTGAAAAAAGACAATTTTTCACAAAAATTTTCCAAAAGTGAGTTATTTTATGGTAAAGAAGAGAAGTAGTTACTGCCCGAGCGAAGCAAGGGTGAAAATTTTACGAAAAATCATTTTAGAACGAATAAAATTATTAAGTGATTATTGAGAAATAAATTCTTGAAAAGTCTCAAATATATTAGCAGATTTGGCCCGAGCGAAGCGAGGGCAAAATTTTTTTGAAGAATTTATTTAAAAAACAGCAAAAAAAGACATATTTCCAAATGATTTTCTCCTTTAAAACATCCCTTAGAAAATTCCAAAATTCTCCAATTATTTTAGATTTTCCTGACAATGGACTATTACCTTTGAAATTCCTAATCGTGATCGCTACTTAGTCTCCCACAAGAACATATTTTTCCGCTTCAAAATATTAAATTGTCTGAAATAGAAGGGAAGAGGAGGAGAAAGAAGAGGTATATAATTTAAGAATGGGCTTTTAATTTTAAAATTTATGAGCCCGAGCGAAGCGAGGGCGAAAATTTTTAGAAAAAATGTTGAAAAAGGTGAAATTTCTTTACTTTTTCTGTTTTGTAAAAGGTGAAAAAAATGGAAGTAATTTCGAAAAAATTCGCGACTTTTGATGAATTTTGGGTCAATTTCGCGACTTTTTCGCGACTTCAGCGACCTAAATCTAAATTCGCGACTTTTTCGCGACTTTCGCGACTTTCGCGACCGGTAGACACCCTGTTTCTGTTCTTTGGCACACAGTTACATCTCGTAGAGGTGTATTTACGATAATTTTTTCAACAATTTTGATGCACTTCTTCACGTTTTTTCGGCTATTTGAAGTTTTCAATCGTAAAAAACACCATATAAGCGAACAGCGACCACTTTTTGAAAATATCCCAAAAACGTGTTTTTTAACGCAGATTCACGTCACGTATTCAGTTTTGGCGATTTCGATGCCGCGAGGGCCGAAAATCGCGAAAAACCGTACAGAAATGTTATTATTTTAGGAGATTTTTCAAATTTTGAGCGTTCTATATGGAAAGGAATGGCCTAATGAAAAAACTAATGTCGGATTCGTGTTAAGCGGGTCAAAATATCCCGATAAACACCCTTTTCGCGATCACTTTACTTGAATCCTCGAAATTCGTAATTTTTATCATGAAAAATCAGCGAAAAATGTGAATTTTGAGACTTGAAGCAAAACGATCGCGAAATGAATACTTATCGGGGTATTTCGACCCGCTAAACACGAATCCGACGTTAGTTTTCTTTTTTTGGTCATTTTTCCCGTATAAAACGCTCAAAATTTGAAAAATCTGGAGAACATTTTTTGTCATGGTCATTTTGCCTCTAAGTCGTACCGTTTTGGAGTTGGAGGGGAAAATGTTGATTTTGAGGGGGTAGGTCAATGAAAATGGGCACCATTTTGTTATTGGAGCCAGTTTTTTTTTTTGAGGACAACCGCTAAAAATGGTTCCTAGGACCTCCCCTTTAAGAAAAAATATGTCCCGGAGGATCGGCGGGGGGGAGGTGAAGTACCCCCCCCCCCCTATGCTGGCCCCTGGTCTATTTTACAAAATGATGTGGAGGGTGAATGAGAATTAGAAATGATATTTCAATTAATCAACTGGAGTTTTGGTTTTAACTGCTTCATTTCGTCAAAAAAAAATCCATTTTGAAAATTCGTCCGAAAATCTGCAAAATGTTCAAAGGGTTAGTTAATCAGGTGAGCCGAAAACCAAAAATTTTGATTTTTGAAAAGTTACTCCCCACAAAAGTTATTGGCTGAATAGACTAAAAAAATAAAATAAAAAATGTCAAAATCGATTTTTATCCTCTGATCGCGGAAGAGCCTTCAATTCTTCGGAAATTGTAAAAAATTCAACTAAAAAATCAATATTTATCAAAATCAGTTTTAGACCTTATTTAGAGCCTATTTGAAGCAAAAAGCACAACTTTTTTGAAAATATCCATGTTTTTTATAGTTTTTTTAAATTTCTCATATTCCTTCATCTCTGAAAAAAAATGAAAAAATTTATAAAAGACTGATTTGTTTTAAAAAAATGTGATTTTTGTTCTAGATAGTCACTACAGAAGGTTTAAAATTAATTTCAATCAATTTTAACTTTTTTCGAAATTTTTGGCAATTTTTGAAGAATTGAAGGCTCTTGCGCGATCGAAAGATATGAATCGATTTTGAATTTTTTTCTAGTCTATCCAGCCAACAACTTTTGTGAGGGTAACTTTTCAAAAATCAAAATTTTTGCTTTTTTGGCCCACCTTATTAGTCAAGTTTTTTCCTGATAATTTTCTAAACTGGAATGTAATTTTTCTAATCATTAACCCAATTTTGTTGATTTTTTCCATTTGAATGAGGAAGGAGGGAGGGGGTTCTAAAATAAACCAGATTCCTTTTTCAAATTTTATTTTCTATTTTTTGTTCTTAAATTCTTAAATTTTATGATACTTTTAGGTTAGAAGTAAAAAATTTTCAACTTCCAATTTTTTTGTAGTTTCCTCAATATCTCAACAAAGCAAGGACAATGATTTCCCAACGATTTGATAAACGTCCGCATTCCTCTTCCGAAAAATTTCAACATGAATATGTTTAAGAGCTGGGGATCGGTTAGAAATTTTCAAGTTGAAAAAAGCATCAATAAAAAAAATTCAATTAAAAAAGTTTTATTTGACATATGTACTCATATTGAATTTTGTCAAATGAAAAAAAATATAATTTTTCATTTAAAAATATTGACATATCTTAATGACCTTTTGCCAGACTAGGATAAAAGTAGAACATTTTTTCACTCACCAATACAATCATTATATGTAAAAAAAAGGTTGTAAAATTTTTTAAAGTGAAGAATGAAATAAGTTGAAATTTCAGACATTTGAATTTGCGTTTTGTTACCTACTGATTTTCCAAAAGTAAAATTCCTTGATGCAAGTTTTTTTCAACAAAAAGTCAAATTTGATGTGAAATTGGTACTTTGTGAAATCAATTTTTTATCAGTTTTCAATTCATCAAATCTTTCCAATAATTTGAAAATTGGGAAAAAATTAAAAATATAAAAGTGAAATATTTAAATACTTTTTTTTTAAATTGAAAAAAATCTTAAAATATATTCATAATTAAAAACGTTTGCTTCCCAGAAAAAGTTGTGCAATTTATTGTACCTTCAATTTCTATACAAAAATTTTTGAAAATGTACCAATCAAGTATATAAAAGGTGAAATAAATAATGAAGTTTCCACAAAAAATCGATTACATTTTGCATAAGTTGCCTTCAAAACTCCATCCCAGCCACCACTCGCGCATTTGTCCAAAGGAAAACGCAATGGAAAATGCTACCAGCAAATTTTTCTCGTCAAGGACAACGAAAAAATAAAAACACAACCAGATCTCATATTCTTTTAATACGGTTATCTGACGAGAGCAAAACGAAAGAAAAAATTAACCTACATAAAATAATACACAAAAATTGCGATAAAATTACCCTCACAAAATATACGTTTTTGAACAATGAAAAAAGTGTACTCGATTTAGCGACAAGCATTATACGAACGGGTACCATATACGAGGAACGTAATATAGAAAATAAAAAAACATAATGCGAAATAATCGTTCAATTTATTCTATTAGAAAACGCGATCGTAAAGATGACCATTAATTTGGAGCATGGAAATTGGTACTATCGACCCAAAGTTACGGTTATTCGTGAATTTAAAAAAATGACTGCATCGATATGGCGATAGTGCCGGCGAGGAAACCAATATTAAACTCGTGTAGTATGTTATATGTATGCATAATGGCTAGAACACGTGAAACGAGCAGAAGATTATTACGATATGATGGTTTTTACGTATGGTTTTTTTTTCATTATTCGTGCCATTGCGAGGAAAAAGGAAAAGATGACTGAAAAAATTTACATTTTTTATGCACGATAATGAATACGCAATAAGTTGGTAATTGAGAAAAGAGCAATTTACAGAAATGCATATTGCATAATTATATGCATTATGCTGAATCAAATAAACAAACATATTGTGGAATTTGGCGAAAATTGGTGGATAGTTTGCTGGGAATGAGAGGACTCTCAAAAAATTTCAAGCCCCCTCCCCCTCAGATTGATGGAGTTGAAAGACTTCGTAGTGGAGTCATTTTTGAAAAAAATAAACGTAATTTTTGGCCACTTTTGGGTATTCCCACCTGCTAGAAACTTCGATCCCCCTCTGCTAAAAAATACGTGATGTGAATTTCTACGCCTCCCTAAACCATCGAGCTTAAAATTTGACCGCATTTTTACGTTCTACAAGGTGGAATAAAAGTTGCAAATCACGAAATCGACGAATTTTCCATTTTTAGCAAAAATTCAGATCGGTAACTTCTATGACTTTAAAATCCAGTCAATAGACATTTTTTGTTTTTAAAATGACTTTTGAAGAATTGTTTTGAGAAATTTTCATGGCAGTGCTGCCAACTGCATTTTGATTTATGAAATTTTCATAAAAGTCAAATAGTTCATTCAATGACTTGAAAAGATAACCAAAAAGGTTTTCTGGTTCTTAAAATAATTTACGTAGGTAATTTTTTTGAAAATTTTTTGTAGCAGCTGGCAACTAAATTTTTTTTTAAATTTTGTACTTACCTAAATCAAAATGCAGTTGGCAGTACTGTTGTCAAAAACCTTCGAAAAATTACATCAAAAATTATTTTAGGCTAAAATAATTTTTATAGCTTGCTATTAAGGTCAGTGATTAAGGGAGGTGTATGTATATAAACTCACATCGCAGTTTTCTAGGAGGATAACAAAGGTTTCCAGCAGATGGCACTATGTACTTACTACTTACAAGATACTCACATGCTGAAAAATTCCTAATTTTTCCAAGAAAACGTAAATTTTTCAAAAGGATGTCAATTTTCCAGAAAGATGTCATTTTTCAAAAGGATGTCAATTTTCCAGAAAGATGTCATTTTTCCAAGGAAATGTCAATTTTTAGAAAAATGTTAATTTTCCATGAAAATGTCAATTTCACATGAAATTGTAAATTTTTCATGAAAATGAAAATTTTCCACAAAAAATGTCAAATTCCCACAAAAATGTCAATTTCACATAAAAATTTCAGTTTTTCATGAAAATGTCAGTTTTCCATAAAAATTTCCGTTTTTCATGAAAATGTCAATTTTTTAAAAAAATTCAAGTTTTTCCATGAAAATGTCAGTTTTTCATGAAAATGTCAGTTATCCATGAAAATGTCAGTTATCCATGAAAATGTCAGTTATCCATGAAAATGCCAGTTTTCCATAAAAATGTCAGTTTTTTGTGAAAATGTCAGTTTAACCATGAAAATGTCAGTTTTCTATAAAAATGCCAGTTTTCCATAAAAATGTCAATTTTTTAAGAAAATATGTCAATTTTTTATAAAAATGTCAAATAATTTTTTATATAAATGTCAAATGTCAGTCATTTTTTCTACAATTTTCCAAGAAAATGTCAGTTTTTCAAAAAAATGTTAATTTTTATAAAAATGTCAATAAAATGTCAATAAAACGTCAATTTTTGCCAATTTCTTGAGAAAGTGTTAATTTTTGAATAAAATGTCAGTAAATCTTTCGTAAATTTTCCATGAAAATGTCAAATTTTTATAAAGATGTCAATTTTTTGAGGAAAGTCAATTTTTTGCAAAAAAGTATCAATTTTTTCATAAAAATGTCCAAAACTTATGAAAATGTCCAAAACTTATAAAAATGTCAATTTTTTTATGAAAATGTCAAAATGTCAATTTTCCATGAAAATGCCAATTTTCCATAAAAATGTTAATTTTCCATAAAAATTTCAATTTCCCATGAAAATGACAGTTTTGCATGAAAATGTCAGTTATCCATGCAAATGTCAGTTATCCATAAAAATGCCAGTTTTCCATAAAAATGTCAGTTTTCCATAAAAATGCCAGTTTTCCATAAAAATGTCAGTTTTCCATAAAAATGTCAGTTTTTCATGAAAATGTCAGTTTTTCATGAAAATGTTAGTTTTTCATGAAAATGTCAGTTTTCTATAAAAATGTCAGTTTTCTATAAAAATGCCAGTTTTCCATAAAAATGTCAGTTTTCCATAAAAATGCCAATTTTTTATAAAAATGTCAATTAATTTTTTATATAAATGTCAAATGTCAGTCATTTTTTCTACAATTTTCCAAGAAAATGTCAGTTTTTCAAAAAAATGTTAATTTTTATAAAAATGTCAATAAAATGTCAATAAAACGTCAATTTTTGCCAATTTCTCGAGAAAGTGTTAATTTTTGAATAAAATGTCAGTAAATCTTTCGTAAATTTTCCAAGATGTAAATTTTCCATGAAAATGTCAAATTTTTATAAAGATGTCAATTTTTTGAGGAAAGTCAATTTTTTTGCAAAACAGTATCAATTTTTTTATAAAAATGTCCAAAACTTATGAAAATGTCAATTTTTTATGAAAATGTCAAATTCCCGTGAAAATGCCAATTTTTCATGAAAATTCCAATTTTCTATGAAAATGCCAATTTTCCATAAAAATGTCAATTTTTCATAAAAATGTCAATTTTCCATAAAAATGTCAATTCCCCATGGAAATTTCAATTCCCCATGGAAATGTCATTTTCTCATGGAAATGTTAATTTCCCATAAAAATTTCAATTTCCCATGTAAATGACAGTTTTGCATGATAAAGTCAGTTTTGCATGACAGGTATAGTCTGTTTTCCATAAAAATGTTAGTTTTCCATGAAAATGTCAAGTTTCCAAAAAAACGTCAATTTTTTAAGAAAATATCTCAATTTTTTATAAAAATTTCAATTTTCCATAAAAATGACAATTTTTTATGTACATAAGTGTTGATTTTCCAAGAAAATGTCAGTCAATTTTTCTACAGTTTTCCAAAAAAATGTCAATAAAATGCCAATTTTTTGTCAATTTTTCAAGAAAATGTTAATTTTTGAAGAAAATGTCAGACAACTTAATTTAACATCTAAGGTGGCCGTATATTTCTCTATGCTTAGCAATGCAATTTCCTTCGTAATAGTAATCCGGGGAAATGTCCGTTTTTTTTAGAAAAATATCAATTTTTCAGGGAAATCTCAATGATTTTATAAAATTTTCAATGTTCCATACAGTTTTTAGTTCTCCATGAGAATGTGAGCTCTCTATAAAATAACCAGTTTTTCAAAGTTTCAATTTTCCATGAAGAGAATGACAAATTTCCACATAAAGCGTTAATTTACCACCAAAATGGTCAACTTTTCACAAAACAATTAATTTTTTCTGAAAACTTCGCACTTTTGATTTTTTGTTATCATCGCATGTATTTAAACCCATCTTGTGCCCCATCCTTGAAAAAATTCCAGCCTATGCAAAATATACCTAATGCATCAGCAGATTTTCGAACCACAGACACTCCAAACAGCATTACGACGACTCTCAATACGACGAAATCTCACATCATCGATTCGAAATTCGAATTGCCAATACCCCATACATTGCGGCAAGTTTCTTTATGACACGTACGTCGCATCTTCCAATCCTCGAGCACAAAGGCTTGCAAGGGAAAGACGGTACACCATAAGGCAACATTATCCGGGTATATCTTGTCACCGCGGTATATACCAAGATTTATCCCTATTATCGTACATCGTTCCGTACCTACATTTACACAAATACCCAACGTTTTGAAAATTTCGCACAAAACCTTTTGTACGGGGGCAGGGTTCGTCGAAATTACTCAAAAGCCAGACGCGTAACGCAGATTTTATTAAATGATAATGGCAATACGTAAATATAAGATGAAGTTTAGATACCATTCTTGGCAATCGGTACACAAAGAGCGTGTAAAACTGCTTGATAATGTACCGCTATATTATACTCGTACAAGAACGCAATAAAATAGGCCAAAAGAGGCAGGCAAAAATATACCCGCCTTTATCCACCTACTTACCGCTAAAAACTTTGAATAATATTTCAAGATATACAACGAATCCCCCCTCCCAAGCCCCGGGGAGAAAGCTCCGCGAATACAAACGAAAATGAAAGTTGAAAAAACCAACGCTACGCTCTCGAACAAGGAAATTGAAAATGAAAACTGAATGTGAAAAAAATGTGAAATATGTCGACGAGCTATTGGATATGTACATTTTTTCGCCACCGACGACTGAATTTTTCAAAGAACCGTCGCTTACCGCAGGAAAAAAAATAAAATTCCAACTTAGCTCGATTGTCGAGTCAAAACGAATAAATTTTCGTCGCAATGTGGCGAATTTTTTTCTCATTTTTTGCGTTACGCTCACGCAGACTTAGACCAACATATTTGTATACGTACGAATTATATTCGGGATAATATTGTATAAACGTTGGGAAGATAGACTCTCTGGTGGGTTCATGTAAATAACTCTGCCTGGCCCTTCGCAGCATCGTGCCCGGATATAGGTCGGTCGTCGGTCGTTATACGGCGAATATAAACAATACGATTTTTAATTTGGTCGCGAAATTTTTCGATAAATCAACCAACCAAGGGTGTAAAATAAATTGGCTTTTATCTGTGTATTTTATACAATGTGATTTAGAAGTAACGGAAACGAATACGAATATCTTTATAATAGGCTGCGCTTTTTCAACGCGTATATAATTTATACGATGAGACGAGCGTTGGAATAATTCGGTAGAGGGACGTGCCGGATTTTCGACCTAGGTCTATACTCTATACGTATTGCTATGCAGATTCATTCGTTTTTCTCTCAAGTACATGCCTATACGATTCGGTCTCGGTGAAAAACCCATTGTCAGCACCTGCGTATGGTACGATAGTCGGATACGTCCGCCCTTTATAAATACACGTTTTCTATGGTATAATACGCTGGCTGGCTGGATGCAGTCTGCAGACAAGAACGGGCATAGCGTCGCGTCGTTAATAATCGACGACCGAGTACGAAATTTCCATGCTTTTGGTTGGCGTAGGTTTTTGATATTGCAGAATGAATGGTAATTCGGGGCGATTAACCTGCTGTTATTGGAAATTTTCTGGCTTGATTTATCGCATATATAGGCTCTAATAGCCTTAATTACGAATTAATCGAGCTAAATTGGGAAATTGGCGAAGGTACAACGAATAAAATTCGAAGTACAAGCGAAAATTTTTCCAAAATTGACCAATTCGTAAAATAGATAAAAATAATAAATTCGTGTACGTAGGTTTTGTTAAAATTTCATGATTATTGGGTCGGAAAATAATTTAGAATATGAAGCTAGACTGAAGTAATTCTCAAAATTTCTCCCCTATAATTGCTATGCATTTTCTATTTCAGTTGTAGGTATAAGGGGGGAAGGCATTGGCGAGGAGGTGCCAAAAAAGAGGCCATTATTAGATCTCAGCGTCCCAAAAAACGTAACAAATGATTACAAGATTTTTTTAAATTAAAATATGGTGAGAAGAGGGTGAGAGGGTGATGGAAACTCGAGACATAAAAACTCGATAAAGGGGTTTTTGATTTTTTGGATCAAATCTGAGTTTCCACGGAGGAGATTAAATCAAAAATCAAGTTGATATTTTAACACATTTTTTTGATTTCCATTTCGATGGCACAAACAGAATTGCGTACATCAGGATTTTCGTACCTGAATTACAAGCTCTCAAAGTTGGATATTTTCACTGAAAATTGGCAATACAAAAAAAATAAACTGTTTCCCACGTCTTCTAAACAAGTTGCCGAAAACAAGACCACAAAATGAAAAAAATGGCCAAATGTGCTCCAAAAAATTGAAATTCTGCAATGTATTTTCTAATAAAGCCTAAAATATGCTTTTATAGGTTAACATGCAAATATATGTATTTTCCAATATTTATAGCGAGCTATTCTTACTAGAAATTTATGAAACGTACAAATTATTCAAACATTTCCTGCAAGAGTGTCTAAAAAACAAGGTCGAGAACAAAAATCTTGATCCCGAATGGTAATTTCAGAGCTGGATCACAACTGTTGGGTATAAGCAGCTCCCTCAACTCTCACAGTCATGCATTAATGAAAAATTTTCATTCTTCAGTAAATTTTTTCTAATTTTTAGTGAGTAAGTTTCATTTTATGTGAAAATTTTCATTTACAGTGAAAAATTCTTCATATTAGGTGCAAAATTTCCATTTTTAGCAAATTTTTCATTTCTAGTGAATATATACCTTCATTTTTAGTGAGAAAATTTCATTTTTAGTAGAAAATTTCATTTTCAGTGAAAAATTTAATTTATAGTGAAAAAGTTCATATTTAGTGAAAACTTTCATCGTTGGTGAAAAATTTCATATTCTAGTGAAAATTTTCATATCTAGTAAAAATTTTCATTTTCAGTGAAAAGTTCCATTTTTAGTAAAAAGTTCCATTTTTAGTAAAAAATTTCGTTTTTATTAAAAAATTTCATTTTTGGTGAAAAAATTTTCATTTTTAGTGAATTTTTTTCATTTTTAGTGAAAATTTACATTTTTAGAGAAAAATTTCATATGTAGTGAAAAATTTCATCGTTAGTGAAAAGTTTAATTTCCAGTAAAAAGTTCCATTTTTAGTAAAAAAATTCATTTTTGGCGAAAAAATTACATTTTTGGTGAAAAAATTACATTTTTGGTGAAAAAATTACATTTTAGGTGAATTACATTTTAGGTGAAAAAATTTCATTTTTGGTAAAAAATATTCATTTTAGTGATTTTTTTTCATTTTTAGTAAAAATTTACATTTTTAGAGAAAAATTTCATATTATTGAAAAATTTCATATGTAGTGAAAAATTTCATCGTTAGTGAAAAGTTTAATTTCCAGTAAAAAGTTCCATTTTTAGTAAAAAAATTCATTTTTGGCGAAAAAATTACATTTTTGGTGAAAAAATTACATTTTTGGTGAATTACATTTTAGGTGAAAAAATTACATTTTTAGTGAAAAAATTACATTTTTGGTGAAAAAATTTCATTTTTGGTAAAAAATACTATTTTAGTAATTTTTTTTCATTTTTAGTAAAAATTTACATTTTTTGAGAAAAATTTCATATTAGTGAAAAATTTCATCGTTGGTGAAAAATTTCATATTTAGCAAAAAATTTCATCTTCAGTGAAAAGTTTCATTTCTAATGAAAAGTTCCATTTTTAGTAAAAAATTTCATTTTTTCGTAAAACATTTTATTTTCAGTAAAAAATTTCATTTTTTTTGAAAAATTTCATTTTTGGTGAAAAATATTCATTTTATTGTGAAAAATATTCATTTTTAGTGAGTTTTTTTTTAGTAAAAATTTACATTTTTAGTGAAAAATTTCATCGTTAGTGAAAAATTTCATTCCATATTTACTGAAGCATTTTCATTCATAGCAAATCGTTTTCATTTTTAACAAACATTAAAAAATTTCATGTTTAGTGAACTAAATATTTATTTTCAATGAAAAATGTTCATTTTCAGTAAAAAATGGTAATTTTTAGTGAAAAATGTTCATTTTTAGTGAATAATTTTATCGTTAGTGAAAAATTTCATTCCATATTTACTGAAACATTTTCATTCATAGCAAATCCTTTTCATTTTTAACGAACATTTTCCATTTCTAGTAAAATTAATTATTTTTGTAAAAAATTTCATTTTTAGTGAACTAAATATTTATTTTTAATGAAAAGTGTTCATTTTTAGTAAAAAAATATTCATTTTTAGCGAAAAATATTCATTTCCATTATAGAGGGAGTAAAACGCTACTTACAGCTACGTCCACGCGATCAATTAATATTGACAAACTCACTGGTTTGTCAATATTAATTGATCGTGTTGACTCATTTTAACCAATTAAAGCGTGTTGTCGTCGAGTGCTCAAATTCGCGTTTTTCTTCCACAATAAAGAAAAATATCGTTCAAAACTCGAAGAAAAAACAATTTTTTCCTCCCTCGTTCTGAAATATACTATTTCTATAGTGAAAAATATTCATTTTCAGTGGATAATATTCATTTTTAGTGAAAAATATTTATTTTTAATGAAAAATGGAATTTTCGCTAAAAAAAAATCCAATCTTTAGTAGAAAGTTTACATTTTAGGAAAACATTTTTCTTCCTAGTAAAAAGTTTCAACTTTGGAAAAAAATTTTTTCAACTGCCGCTTAATTTTTCCCAATCCTGCTCTGTGGTCGAACCAAAGAGGACAGCCTGGGCACAGCCTGGGCACCTTTGCTCCTAAATAATGGCAAAGTTGCATTTTTTTTAGTCTGGTAATTTCTATTTCTGAAATTTTTCTTTCGAATTGAAAAAAAAAATAGAAAAAACACTACCTACTGAATAAAGAACAATTATTTCATTCAAAACCTGCCAATTTTCACCCCTCCAATAAACCAACTTCAATTCTTCTCTTTTCATTCATACAAAACTATTTCCGACTCCACACCCCCTCTTTTCACACCAATCACCTTGACACACATACCCAACTTTCGCTCCAAAACCATCACGCGTATCCGGCCAATTTTCGGGTAATTTGACTCGCCTACCTGTACAACGGAAGCAGGAAAAAAATCGTACAGAATTTATCAATGTTTTACACTCCGGCCCTCGCCCCAGCCCCGATTACCATTTCATTCGACAGACTAGGCGATAAATTTGTAAAAAATTACACGCCGAATCAGTGTAGACATTTTTACGAAATGAGAAAAGTTTTAAATTTAAATGTCAAAAATGATGCTAGCAGCAATCAAGTTTACCGCCCCGCTCGACATCCTCGCCCTGGCGCACTTCTGTTCGTATGAAAAAACTCAACGTTCGCATTTATTTTCATTTACCAACCAGAACCAGGTTTTTGCAAAGTGAGCACACCTTGCGTTCGTTGCGCTCGCTTTTCGCTGGGTAAACTTTATACGACTAAATGTTTCCAGATGAAATTTCAATCTGACGAGGTACGTAAAAGCTGGAGAGATGTTTGTGTTGGTATCTTAATTCCTTGTTGCTCTTTTCCGTGTGTAATTTTACGTACGTGAGTTTGATTTATATATAATTCCGCTTTATAGTTTATCGATTCTTCGTTCCAATTGGAAATGGAAAAAATATAAATAATATTTTTGAATTATACGTTTCGTCCAAGTACGTTGGATACAATTCTTCGATACACTTATTGACTTTAAAGTTAGTCGTAATATCGTTTTATTGGCTGGCAAGTAGTCGTATATAAGACTGAGTTATGTCGATGGTAATTTTATTCGACGATTAATTCAGGGTTATCGCTGATAAACGACTCGAATTCGTTTATTGCCGACGAAAAAAACCCATACCACGGATCAGCGATTTTCATATACCAATCATCCCGACGAATATTGGCACATTTCGTAATCGACTTCGGAAATTCGGTCTTTTAATTAAAAAATTCCATCATTAAGAAAAGCACCTTCATCTAGGTACGCAGTGAGACCGAAAAAACAAGCAATTTAAATTTCGTCGCGTTTCATACAAGTACGAAAATTCTAACCCGATTCTGTCAACTTTCGCAGCATCCAGAAGTTAATTTGAAATAAAAATCAACTAAGTATACGTTCGCCTGCGCACGAGTAATTAATGCAAAAACACGAACCAAAAGTACCAAAACAGTAGATGGAAAAAAAAGGACAATACTCTTAAGTACTCGTCGCCGCTGCTAAGCCTGCTTTCCATACACACGCCAAACTTGACAAAAAAAAAAGGTAACTTCGTGTCGCAAAACTACATCTGTAGAGTATTTTCGCCATCTAAAAAAAAAAACATACACTGGAAACATTTTCAACTTCAATATTCTAAATTTAACGTGTTATCGTAAACAGTTCACGTCTCTGTATCTAAAAACTACACCATCGGAGCGGATTGTCTCGGCGGGTGTTGAATTTCGAGCTTTTTAAATTATTCGCATTATTCGACGACTACAAAACGTGACGAGTAATTTGATACTTTTTTCGGCAACTTTTTCCTGCTTCGTTTTCTTCCACCTTGCCTCCTTTCTGCCAGGCCTTTAGGAAACCTCTAAACCATTCATAAGTCTGAGGGATTTTCGTCATATTGAAAATTGTTTTTTTTTTACGTCGTATATCCCATAAACAATAGTTAATTTTGTTTTTATCCTACACGTAGATTGATTTCGCTGGTTTTGGGTTCGGTAGTATTGGGATAATCAATTTATTTCCCGAAGTGAAGTTACCTTGTCGTAGAAGGGTGGATCGAAAAAAAACATATTCTGAACTTTTACCAAAGTTTATATCTAAAGTTGTTTATTTTGAATGAGAAACATACTAAAAATATTCTGAGCCTTGCAGCTCGTAAGAGGTCTCAAAGAGCTGGCGAAAAGCGAAATGCACCCTCGCTTCACTGGAGCATCATTTCTATTTTTATTTATTATGTCATAATTATGAATTTTGGAAAATTAGTCTAAGCATACGCCATTTTTCAATTTTATGGTAATCAAAACCTAATTTTTTTTTGCTCTTCCTTCAGGAAATCCGAAGGAATTAGAAAAAAAGTATTTCATCTCCTCTTAAAATCTTCCTTTAAATCCGCTTTTTTGATTTTTTTGAATCGTCAAAAATTCAAAATATACAGAACGGTGCTGTAATTATGGGGAAATTTTCATAAATTTTGAAAAATTAATACTACAAAAAACAAAAAAATGTGGGACTATACCAAGCAGGGTCGAGGGCAGCCTAGCCCTTCTCCTTTAATTTTGAAAAACCACACTTTCAGTAAGAAATATGATATTAAAATTCATAAAAAGGTTTTTTTTTTGGAAAAATGTCAAAATTAGGAGAAATACCTACTTATACTGATAAAGTGAGAATTTTTCAAATTTTAGATCCTTCCGCAATAAAACCATTTTTCTTCTTTAACGAGATCATTTGAATTAAATTGAAGGTGATTTTTTTTTCTAATATGATTTTTTCTTACTCCAAGTTTTAATACCTACATAATTTTGAATAAAAATGAGGTTTTAACATTTTGCACCTAGTATTTAAATTTTCCAAAAAATTAAATTCTTTTAACATCTTTATCGAATTCATTGAGAAATGAGGGTGGGGCGAAGAGGGGTGAAGCTTTCCAAAATGTTCTCTGAGATAAATTATGCTCGTCAGTTTGCACTACTACGGTTTTCCCTCAACAAATTGTTCCAAAGTTGCAGATAACGTGAATTTGTCGAATTTTTGATTTTCCCAAATCAAAATCTCTCACTTAAACACCTCAAAATGAAGTCCAGTTTCATTGGTCATTTAGAAAAATTGATGGGATTTTTCAAAAAAAAAGTCATAATAGTGCTACGTGGGTGCCAAGTGCATTTTGATTTACGTTATATTATAAAATTTAAATTGGCAGCACTGTTACAAAAAATATTCGAAAATTGTTTGAAATTTATTTTAAAAATAAAAAAAAAATTGGCTTACTTTTCAAGTTACCAAATGAACAACTGAAATTTTATAAAAATTGCGTAAAACGAAATTCCGTTGGTGAAAATTTTTTGAAAAAGAAGGCATCATAGCGAAATTTTTGAAGAAAACTTTAACTTTCAGTAACTTTTTTTGAGCAAAAAGTGACCAAAAAGTAACCAAAAGTAGGTAACCAAAAATTCAATTTTTTCGGAGGTAATTTTTTTACGGTTTTCTGGGGGGGGGGGGGCAATTTTTTGTAGTTTTTTGCAAACATTTCAAAGATAAATCAACTGAAAAGACTTGGATAATTTCATTTATTTAGGGTGCCCACTATATTCCAGAAATGATTTTCCCCAATTTTTCCAGATTTTCCAGACCAATTTTTCGAATTTTTTCAGGCCTTTTAAATATGATATTTCTAAACCTGAGGAGGGGGAGTAATTTTTCACGCGATGTACTTACATACCGAAATTTTGCATACAAAATGATATAAAATCCATGGAGTCTTACGATTTTTTTTCCAAAATCCCCAGATACTTTTTACGAGATCGTTAGATGCTCCTTTTCGGGCCTAAAAAAAGAATCAAATTCAATTCTGAAAATTTTTGAACTCACTCAACGCAAAGTTAAGTTTTGAAAATTGAACCAAATTATGCCAGGGTGTCTACCAAAACTAGCGAATGAAAATTCCAAAAAAATTTCACATTTTATCCTCTTCTCCGATGAAAACCACATGCCTCAAATTTATAAATTCACACAATCTCCTCCAATTTTTTAGTTTGTACTAATAAATAAAAAAATCAATGAAGAGGTAAAATATAAAAATCATTTCATGGAAGCATAGAAAAGTGTTGAGCCCGAACGAAGCGAGGGCGAAAATTTTTGAAAAACTCATAATAAAATAAGCGAAGAAGCACTTTTCTAAATGATTTATCCTTTTTTTGAATTTTCCAAAAATTCTAGAGAAAATTCAAAAATTCCCTGACTTTTTCCCAACTTTTCCAAACCACCAAAATTCCCCAACTTTTCCCGGTTTTCCAGGGTTTCCAGAGAATGGATACCCTGTTTATTAAATTCCTTCGTCAAAACAACAAACAAACTAACAAAAATCAATTTTTTCAATTTTTTTCTCAAAGAATTTTGAAAAATAGCAATTTCTACGTAAAAATTTGAATTATTGCCTGGAAGTGCGAAGAAAAAGTGAATTTTCAGGGGAAAAAAGTACCCAAAGTGACCTTTTAGACGTGAAAAGTAACCAAAAGTGACTGAAGTAGAAAAAAGTGACACACACCCTAAAAAAGTGACCCTCTATGATGCCTGAATTTAAATGTCATCAAAAATAATAATTCTGGCAGTGTGTTTGACTGATTAAATTCCAAAAAAAGTGACTTTTGTGACCAAATTTACCAAAAAGTGACCAAAACTCCTCACTTGTGTATGCATTTTTTCAATTGTCAATTCAGAAACAAAATATTATAGGTTTTTTTCATCTCCATTTTCAGCATATTTTCAGTCGAGAATGTGTACATTGTGTACGTATGTTCGAGTGAAGCTAGAGAAAAAATTTTCAAAAAAAAAACCTGAGGATTATGGATACCAAAAATATTTGTTTTTTCAATGTTTAAGTTCAAAAAAACTTACGAGATAAATAGAAGTAGTTGTTTTTTCAAAAAATAGGTCTACATATTGAATGAGAAGCTAAAAATTTTGTAAATTTTCAAATTCTTGCATCAAAAAATTCATAGAAATAAGATATCAGCGAAGGCAAAATTTTCTGCCAAAGAAAAATATTCAACCTGTAAAAATCTAAAAAGTACTCATTTTTAAAAGCATTTCAGTCGTATTTTCCAGGAATTTTCGTATTTTCAATCAAATTTCGTACTATTTGCAGACTTTCGTGGTATTTTCAATTTTCGAACCAGTAGCCATTCAGACATCTCGACTTTGCACTACAGAAATGTCAAATAATCGACATTCGAATAAAAAAAG
This sequence comes from Pseudococcus viburni, assembly GCA_033439095.1. Classification (NCBI taxonomy): domain Eukaryota; kingdom Metazoa; phylum Arthropoda; class Insecta; order Hemiptera; family Pseudococcidae; genus Pseudococcus; species Pseudococcus viburni. The sequence continues at coordinate 2,734,510 of JAVBJF010000004.1, read as the reverse complement.
AGAAAATAACATAATTCTAGAAAAAAACAAACAAATTATGCAATTTTTTTTGAAAAATTAGAATAGTTATTTTTCAGCACTGGCCAGAACAATTTCCTTCCTCAACATGAAAATTTTACACCTCGCATGTACACGTCTCAAAATTTACACGTTTGGAAAAAAGACAATCCATCCCCTTTCCTACATCATTTAAATGAGAAAAGACTTATAATTCTTATGACACGAGAAGTCTAAGAAATGTTCGAAAAATCATACAATGCTACTTATTTACCGAGGTAGTCCATTTCGCAAATATAGAAAATTATTTTTGTGAAGTGTCGAAGTCAAAAAACATCCATCATTTTGCTGAGAGAACGAAAATTTTTGCAAAAAAAAACCAATCAAAAGCTGAAATTGTTAATTTTTTTCTCAGTATTTCAGTTCTTGGAGTAATTAATTTTTTAAATATTTTTGCTCATTTTTTATCGTTACAGCGACAATAATCAGCGATCTGAAATTTTTCAACCCCTTTCTATAGGGCAAAAAGTGGTTCCAATTTTGGGGCCAATGATTCAGGGGGATGACCGAGGCTCCTCGCAAATGGGCACTAACCAAAAGTGATAAAAACCACGTTTATTTTTAGAAAATGACCCCACTTACAAGTCTTCTAGCTCCGTCCTCCTTCGGACTAGGAAGCTCAAAAAATTTTCAGTAGGTCCCCCACTCCAAGTAAACTACTTCACCAATTTTTGTCAAAATCCATGATTTTTTTTTCGATCCACCCTAAAACACAAATTTATGTTACACCTACTACTCGTCAAATCATACTTAATCCGTAGGGAATACATCAACAACACCGACAACGACATCGACACAATATACCCGAATAAATTATCTTGTTAATTTGATAAAACATTCTAATACACGGAATATAGGATACCATTACCTTTCTCTCTGCCATCATCAAATTCACATATACGAAACACTTATTAGTAATGAAGTTCATATTCATAACAAGCTCGATATCTGACACTCTCGATCTACGTTTAAATTACTCTAATAATGATAATTCTCTTCGAGTATAACGTCAACTACCTACATAGATATTCTAACCTATAATTTGTTATTTTGCAGAAACCGAGCTGAAAATCCACCAACCGATTCTAGTCCCACCGACGATAACCACCACTAAGAAGCAAACCACCTCGGGCTCGAATCGTAACAAAATCCAGCAAAACACTCCTAAGAAGAAAATATCCGGATCGTCTAACCAAGACGTGAATCCATTTCCAGTATTTGAAAATAATATGGTTACCAATGTAACGACCCAAGAAGGAAGTATAGCTTTGTTACCATGCCATGTACGAAACCTGGGAGACCGGCCGGTAAGTACATGGGTTTAGTAAAGGTGCTCGTAGGCCAAGGTTTACACATATAGCCCCTGCCTCATTCACCTTTGAATACGCAATTAGTACGAATTTGTATGCCAAATGAGTTGCTAAGGTGTAGTCGAACGCGTACGGCTACAGACTACGATACGTTAATTTAACTCCTTAATAATAAACGTATAGGCAACTTATCGGATATTCCAGCGTAGTTAATGGATTTTAAAGAATGCTTATAAGATTTATTTCGTTTATTCAATTTTATACTTAATCAAAAAAAAATTCCAAATGAGGGATCGAAAAAAATCATCAGAATTTCGTTCCCCTCAATTTATTGGAATTCATTTCGAAATATGTAAGTATCTTTCAATCTAATTCGAAGATATTTTTTAAAAAGGCGAATAGCAACTCCAAGGAACTTTTAGCATCGTCTTATAATTTTTTTGTGATAAAAATCACTATTTTTTTCACCGTTGTCAAAAAAGATCAGATACCTCTTCCAGATGACAACAAAATAATTTTGATAATTTTTCGGACAAAAAAAATTGAGATTTTTTCTCGTATTAATAAAATAGGTAGTAGAAATTGAAAATTTTCGATTTTTTTATAAAATATGTACTGTTCAGCCTTTTACATTTTTTTTGACAAAATTTAGAAATTTAATGTTTTAGTCGACATGAATCACTTGCAAAAGATTTTATCGATGAATAACACAGGGCGACAAAAAAATTGTTTTGCTCTGTGTCTGGGTTCTCATGCCAAAATTCTGTTTCTAGACATCAAAATACATCACCTTGCTCGATCCTGGGTTCCAAAGTTTGCTTTGTGGGGGTGGGGAGGCAAAAACTGATTTTTCGAGGTCAACAAGCCTGAGCATTACAATCCGGACCGCGCGAATCATTTCAGTCGTTCAGCGTTCAACTCTTTTTTACGTCTTATCACCATCTGAAAGAGGGAAACTGGAGAGTGATGCAATAAACAATTTTGAATTTCGTTGTCGGTTGTATTCTAAACGGTCGAATTTACTCAAATTATTGAATATCATTCATAATTATGTGCAAATTCGACCGTTCAGAATTCAACCGACAACGAAATTCGAATTGTTTATTTCATCACTCTCCAGTTTCCCTCTTTCAGATGGTGATAAGACGTAAAAAAGAGTTGAACGCTGAACGACTGAAATGATTCGCGCGGTCCGGATAAAAATTGAAAAAAAAATTTGGACCAATCTTGTAGGAAATTTCACGGCGAATCCAATGCCGCAAACCGCAGACCTCCGTCTCTTTTTTTTAAAAAAAGTTACAGCTCATTCTTTCCAAGATTTTGTGAAAAAATCGTATTTTTTTGTTTTTTTTTTCGCAAAGAAGTGAAATTTGAGAGAAAAGTAAGGATTTTAAGGCCATAGTGACCATGGTGAGAGTTGTAGGAAATTTTACGGCAAATCGAATGCCGCAAACCGCGGACCTCTATCTCTTCTTGAAAAAAAGTTACAGCTCATTCTTTACAAAATTCTGTGAAAAAATCACATTTTTTGTGCCTTCTTCGCGAAAAAGTGAAATTTGAGAGAAAACTAAGGGTTTTAAGGATGAGCTGTAACTTTTTTTCAAAAAGAGATAGAAGTCCGCGGTTTGCGGCATTCGATTCGTCGTAAAATTTCCTACAACTCTTACTATGGTCACTATGGCCTTAAAATCCTTACTTTTCTCTCAAATTTCACTTCTTTGCGAAAAAAAAACAAAAAAATACGATTTTTTTACAAAATTTTGGAAAGAATGAGCTGTAACTTTTTAAAAAAAAGAGACAGAGGTCTGCGGTTTGCGGCATTGGATTCGCAGTGAAATTTCCTACAAGATTAGTCAAAAAAACTATTTTCCTTTATTAGTTACATAAAAGAAACCCAAATTTGGCAGTGAGAACCCAAAAACAAAATTCGTGTCGCCCTGTGTAATTTCTGCTTAACAATTGATCAGATACGTATTAGGTTGATCACAAAAATCGCGAGGAAATCGGTTTTGTAAACGATTTGATCAAAAACGTATAAAATCGTCGTCAAATAATGGCCTCAAATTATTTTTCAAGTGGTTTGAAATTTCATAAATGAAAAATTATCATTTTCAACGCGATCAGATTTGTATAGACGTTATCATTGAAACGTCACAATAACTTGGACCAATCAGAGAGAGGAAATATCTGGGCTCTGATTGGCCGATTCTATTTTTGGGCGCAAATTTCCGTAATTTTCACGGGTAACTCCGAAATGAGGAAAATTTTAGGAAATTTTATTTCAAAATCGGATTCTACGGGCTAAAAAAACCTATAAATCATTAGCGCATCAACGGTTTGCATGCTTTATCTCGGAAAAAATTGAGATATTTATGACTATTTTTTGAATTTTTCAAAATAATTTGAAAAAAAAAGTAATTTTAGACATTTTTCATATTAACTTAATTGAAAGAGAATAAAAAAAGCTTTCAATTGGTACCATTACCATTCGATTTCATGCCACTTTGATATTTTGTAAATTTGATGGGAAAAAATTAGCGATTTTCAAAAATGCATGAAATCGAATGGTAATGGTACCAATTGAAAGCTTTTTTTATCCTCTTTCAATTAAGTTGATATGAAAAATGTCTAAAATTACTTCTTTTTCAAATTATTTTGAAAAAATCAAAAAATAGTCATAAATATCTCAATTTTTTCCGAGATAAAGCATGCAAACCGTTGATGCGCTAATGATTTATAAGTTTTTTAGCCCGTAGAATCCGATTTTGTAATAAAATTTCCTAAAATTTTCCTCATTTCGGAGTTACCCGTGAAAATTACGGAAATTTGCGCCCAAAAATAGAATCGGCCAATCAGAGCCCAGATATTTCCTCTCTCTGATTGGTCCAAGTTATTGTGACGTTTCAATGATCGGTTCTATTGTGTGTTTTCTTTTTTCTTTCAATTTTTTATTGCGTTCGTTCACCATCCCCCCCTCCATTCTCATCTTCATAGAAATATCTAACCGAAGCTAACTCAAACCAAGTTCATCAAAAGGATAGAAATTGAAGATTTCCAACTGAAATATTTAAAAAAAATTTGACAGTACGATTTCATTTTTTTTTTAATTCAGAAAAGACAATCAGGCACTTTTAACAATTTTTCAAACCAAACTTAATTTTTACCGCTGATAAAATGAAATTTTTCCAGTAAAGGGAAGTTCACCCCTTCATCCCCGTTTACAGCCTTGGATACAATAAAAATTGAAGTATACCTTTCTTAAAAGAAAAAAAAATCATGACTTTTTCAAAACCTTTTTTCACCCACCACTTCAAGTCTTCTTGAACATTGTTTCAAGAATGAAGTTTCGAAAAAATAATATTTTTAGCCATTGATAAATGTATTTTTTCGACTCTACAAAAAATAAAATGACTTATTAGAAGTTTTCCGATAATCTGCTAATTTTAATTCACTAATTTTGAAGAATTCCCCCCTCTTTCTTTCCCACCCTTCCTGCTAGCTCCCTCTATCCAAAAAGATTTACAAAATTAAAAAGGCACAGTAGAAATAATCAGTTTCTATTTTTGAAAAGAATAAAAATTCTATGTTTTATGGGAGGATATCGTTCATTCTCTCAATTTTTCATTCACTCTTGATCATTTTTATAAATTGAGTTCCAATTTCATAAAATATGTAGGTACAACTACTCCGCCAACTACTACATAATGATGAATTCGAGTTTTAAAATTTCTCAAAATAGCAATCCTATGAGCTCCTGTCCCTAAATCTATCAAAATGACTTTCATTTTAAATTTTGAAAAAATTATTACATTTTCCAAAAAAGATTTCGTCTCGAAACCGCTTCCAATCGATTTGGCAGGTCAAATATACGGTATCTACCAAATTTCAGCTTTTTTCGTAGATTAAATCAAATTTTCCAGAGCGATGAGGATATTTTGAAATTTCAAAAATTCGCTAAAATTCGAGAAATACACTTCAGCATCTGAAAATTTGGATATGAGATTCTCTCATGATGTATTTTCGATTTATGTTTGTTTGGGCTCAACATTTCACTTCAAGTTGGGATACCTCCTTTGTCAGCTTAGTTCCTCTTTTGACAGGAATTAATCATGAAAAAATTGTATCTCCCTTCCACAAAAAATGTTTTTTTTTTTTTTTTTTTTACAAAAATAATAAATTTTAAACCCCTCTCGTAATTCTCCTGAAGATTTACAATTTTTTCAATGTTATCTGACAAGTGGAACTACCCTGAGTTCTAATGAAAAATTTTCATATTTCTCCACAAAAAAATTTTAGCCAGTTTAAATCGTTCGTAATATTATTTGAAGTACCTACATAGATTAAAATTTATAAATGAACTATTTCTTGTTCAGAGTAACTACTTTTTAACAATTCAGGATACCCGACACTAATATTTTGAAACTGTTTTGATTTTTTTTTCTTTGGAATTTGAGGATTTTGCAAGGTAAATAGATACTACGTATATAGGTAGTCTAGATTGTTGTTGTACACACCATGGTGCTGAGGAAAATGCGGGGGCAGTGACGTCAGTGGTTGAAAAGTTTACCACTACACTGAAATCATCGTACGTCTACCAACAAAACATTTTAAAATCAGCACAGAATTCGAACCAGCCAATGAATATTGATGCCTCTTATTATTTCTCCAGTGGTATAATATTCATTGGCTGGCTCGAATCCTGAGCTGGTGTTAAGTTAAATCTTTCGTTTTCAACCAGTGACGTCAAGAATACTCACACTAGCACACACACTTGCTGATCTAGACTACCTATATACGTAGTATCTATTTACCTTGGGATTTTGTGCCTTTTACTTCGAGAACTGGAACTTTGTATTGGCTCATTTTTTCACAAAAACAAATACTTTGGCTGGATGGAGGAAAGAGATAGCCATCCAAGAGAGCAAATCTATTCAACCTATCGATCATTTTTCAATTATTAAAGCCTAATCTACCATATTACATGGTCAATTTTCCAGTGATGGGAAACTGAAATGATATCAGTTTCAATTTCAGTTTTCATTTTTAGTTTTCAGTTTTCAAAATACCAGTTTCAGTTTCAGTTGCAGTTTTCAAAAATTTTTAGTTTCAGTTTTTAGTTTTGAATTTCAGTTTTTTCAACATTTTTTCTTTCTGCATTTTCTGAAAGTTTATTATTTATTTGAGGTGTTTTTTTTTTTTTTTAGAAAAAGTGACCACTTGGTTACAAAAGTATTATAAAATTACGTTTCAAATAAGCTAAAAGTATTAGTGACCGTTTTTGTTGTTTTTTTTTCATGCAAAATTGACGATTTTATTGTAGGAATTTGTAATTTGTTGTTGAAAAAAACGCGTTCAAAATTTAATTTTTTTGTGAAAATTTTCAATAAAAAATATATTATGGGTAAAATTTTGATTTTTTTTATCTGATGAGAAATTCGCTGAATTTGAAAAAGTTGCGTCTAGAGCCATATCGGGCTTCCGAACATTTCCAAAATACCCCAAATATAAATACCTGACCCAATGTAAAATTTGAAAATCTACAATTTTTTTTTGGTATTCAAAATATCAACAACAGCGTTTTTAAACCTAACTCCTAAATCATTTTGACGCAAAATGGATTTCGACTACTCAAGTTCAAATTTTTTTAATATCTTTAATTCTATTTTTTGTTATCATAGCTGTATCCAATTTCAAAATTTTTCCATTAGTATTTTTTTTAATTGAAATTTTCTCAAAAATTTTTCAACTTTGCTTTTTTCAATTTTTTTGATTTCATATTTATTACATTTTAAAATTTCTTTCAATGACTTATTGAGGTGAAAAACATTTTACAAAACACAAAGTTGAAAATTTTTTGAATAAATTTTCAATTGGAAAAATTTCATACATCTCTGATTGAAAAAAATGAAGAAAAAATTTGAAATTATTTGAAGCAATGTTAGAGTTGGAAAAATCGTTTAAAACTATGAAGTTGGAAAAAAATTGAAGCCGACTAAAATTTTTACCATTCTCAAATTTTTTCCACTGTAATTTTTTCTAATTTAAATTTTCTTAACATTTTTTCAACTCAATTTTTTTTTCAAAAAAGCCAAGCTTAGTAATTAGAATAATTTTTTGAAAACATTAAATTAAAATTGAGAAAATTGAGGTTTAAACTGGTAGGAAAATTTTTATATTCGATACAATTTTTTTAAAAAATTGGAATGCAACTGAAAAAGTTGTGGATAAAAAAAATGTGAACTTGGAATAAATTTTGGACTTCATTCGTCGAAATATCATTTGCGTCAAAATTATTTAGGAGCTAGTTTTCACAAGTTCCCGACTATCTCACGTGAAAGTAGACTTTGACAGAAAATGCAAAGTGAATCGAAAGAAATTCGAGCAACGGGCATGCCATCATAATCAAACAAATTCGAACTTGAGAAAAACATTGTAAAAAATTCGAGCAAACGAGCATACAATAATAATTGTGACAAAACAAATTTTTAAAAAAACTGAAACTTGACTGAAATTCATTTCCGTTTCAGTTTCAGTTTTCAGTTTTCAGTTTCCTTTTCCCATCACTGCAATTTTCTACCTCCTTCGAACCAAACCCCAACCCAGATCACTCACCACCGATATTCAATTTCCAGGTTACATGGATCCGACTACGAGATTGGCATATCATAACATCGGGCGTATTAACATACAGCACCGACGACAGGTATCAAGTAGTCCACAACGAAGACTCGGACAATTGGGATTTACAAATCAAATACGCGACGAAGCGAGACAACGGTACTTACGAATGCCAGGTACGTCCATTCTACACCAATAATACTCTTATCGCTGGAAAAATTACAACTGCAGCTTTCAACTCGACACCTCGTCGTGGTCGAATTACCACCACTTCAAGGTGTCCAATTCACCTACCTTGTCACCCAGATATCTATCTCGGGCAGAGGCCTTCCGACCGAGAGGGGGGTGTCCCCAAGCATTTTCCAGCTGGAAAAGTTGGGTGAAGTTGGCAAAAACTTGGAAATTTTTCATTTGAAAATTTCGTAGGTACCTATGTGAGATTTGTTAGATCAGTGACGTACCAATAGGGGGGCTAATTTCCTCCCCCCTGAGGAAATTTTTTACTTGTGAGTTGGGAAAATTGAACATTTCAACACATCAGTTGGGAAAATTAGACAGTTTGGATTCATTTTTTTGATGAAAAATAATAAATAAAATACTTATTTTAAAAGTTGGAAATCAACAAAATTTTCATTTGTTCCAACTCAAAATTGGTAACTTTCCCAACTCGAAAATGGTGAATTTCCAGACACAAAATTGGTAATTTTCCCAATTCAAAATTGGTAATTTCCAAAATTCAAAATTGGTTATTTTTCCAACTTGAAATCGGTCGTTCTCCCAAGTGATGAGTAAAAATGTCAGTTGGGACGATTAGAATTTATTTTTTAAATGAAAAATGAATAAATAAAATGGTTACCTATTTCAAAAGTCGGAAATCAACAAAATTTTCATTTATGAGTTGGGAGAATTAGTCATTTTCCCAACCTTTTCCAACTGAAAATTGATCATTTTCCCAGCGAAGAATTATACTTACCGTTGTAATAAATGTTTTTTTAGGAAAAAAATGATTAATTATCTTGCATTTTGAAAATTTTCACTCGTCAACCAAAAAAATTTTGTATAGTTGTAGTTGTAATTTAAAAGAGATTTTTTCGCATTTTTCTTCAAAGTTATTCCAAATAATTTCATTGTTCTTGTTCTCCTTAAAACTTATTTTTGATATTTGAAAATTCAATTTTTCAAAAGCTTCGGCCTCGCTACGCTCGGCCATGGTATATTTCTACTTTAATCATTTCAAAGTAGAAGCAGTGGATTTTTCATTAAAGTTTATTCTTACAAAACACTATTTTATTGCACATTCAATTTGAGATTTTCTAAAATTTTCGCCCTCGCTTCGCTCGGGCTAAATTCATTTTTTTTTCATTTTGAAAACTCTAACTGAAAAGTTTTTAAAAATGACTTCATTTAAAAATTTTTTCTAAAACTTGATTTTAGAACCTTTTTAATGAAGTAATTTCACGTTTTGATTTCTAAACATGATTTCAAGTTTTTAATTTTTCTCAAAGTTGATTTTGATTTTTATAATAGGTATACTTTTAGGTTCAACGGTTCAAGTAAGATATAGTTAAGCAGGGTCTCACCTAAAGAGGCAGAAGGCAAGTAAGTCCTCAGAACGATTTTTTTGAGGACCTCCTTTCAGAAATCCTAATCCAAGTCTGAAATTACTCCCCAAAATCACGATCCAAATCACAATTCTTCAACCCATTCCTGAAATTACCTCCCAAATAAAAAATTTTCAAAAACTACGGCCTCGCTGCGCTCGACCTAACTGTATTTTTCTTTTCATAAATTTTAAATACTTAATTCAAATTCTACAAAAGTGATTTTTTTCGTATTTTTCCTCAAAATTATTTCAACTACTTTTATTACATTCTATCTTCTTAAAACTCATTTTCGATGTTCAAAAATCAAAATTTTCAAAAGCTTTAGCCTCGTTGTGCTCGGCCTTATCATATTTCTTTTGTTAAAGTAAAAGCAGCCAATTTTTCATTTAAGTTTATTAATCCAAAATATTGTTTTATTGCACCTTAAATTTGAGGTTTTCTAAAATTTTCGCCCTCGCTTCGCTCGGACTAATTTCATTTCTCTCGTCGGCTATTCATATTAAAGCTACGTTAAGTACAAAATATTTCTTATTAAATTTTAAATTTTCTTGAAATTTTTCACCCTCGCTTCACTCGAGACAAATAAGACAATTCCAAAGGGGTTTTCATTTACAATGAAATTGGAATGGCCATTTTATTGCATTATTTTCAAGAATTTTTAATTTCAACGGAAGTGAAGGAAATTTTCTGTTCTTTGGCACAAAGTTACATCTGGTAGAGGTGTATTCATGATAATTTTTTCAACAATTTTGGTGCACTCCTTCACGTTTTTTCGGTCATTTGAAGTTTTCAATCGTAAAAAATACCATATAAGCGAAGAGCGACCACCCTGGAAAAATTCCTAAAAAATACGTTTTTTTATGTAGAATTTTACTATGTATTTGGTTTTGGCGATTTCTTTGAACTAAGAGCCGAAAATCGCGAAAAACCGTAAAGAAATGTTGTAATTTTAGCAGATTTTTCAAATTTACAGAAAGAAATGACCAAATAAGGAAACCAATTTCAAATTCGTGTTCAGCAGGTCAAAATACCCCGGTAAACACCCTTTTCGTAATAGTTTTGATTAAAATTTCAAAATTCACCTTTCTCACTGATTTTTAATGGAAAAAAAAGTGAATTTCGAAACTTCGAGTAAAACGATCGAGAAAAACGTATTTTTCGCGATATTTTGACCTGCTGAGCACGAATATGGATTTGTTTTTTTCATTTCGTCATTTTCCCCTAAAACGTCCTCATTTTCAAGTTTGAATCGGGTCTTTCGAGCAAGAAAATTATTATTATACACAATAATTACTGTCATATTCGTGTTCTACGACCTAAAATTAGTCGAAAACCAAAATTTTTCCATTTCAAATTTTTTGAGTCCAATTTCAGCTACAGAAACCGTACAAGAGGAGTGATGGTGAATTTATTTTCCACGTATCCTCCATGTCTTTGACATTAAATCGTGCCAATGAGTTACAATATTGTGTGCCCAGATCTCGAACAATAATTTTTTGAAATTTTTCCACAAGAATCAACATTACAATTCGAGATTGAAAAATGTTTCACGAAAGCAGGAGCGGAGCATCAAAGATGCTTGATTTTTTTCAAATATTCCTAATTATCATTTTGGCATCTCGTTGTTGCGCTGTACAAAATTAATTCATTATTGATTTTCTAGGGGGGGGGGCATTGGGGGGGAGCATTGTTGGTCAAAAACACAAGAACACCTTTTTTCCGAAAATAAAACCGTATTTAAGACCAATAACATCACTATTAATAGAATTAGGAAGTTGGAAATTTAAATGGGAGGATTTCAACTCCAGGACTACCATAAAATCAACGTATTAAAAAAGTGGCAAAAATGAAACCCTATCTGAAAAACTCTCATCTCTAATACGTCTTAGCAGATGGATTTCGGCGAAGACGTTGAAATATACATAAATTAGAAGAAAAGGGTGTGAATGGGGGCTTGGGGATGAAGAAAGAGGTAGTACACATGAGAATATGACGAAATGAGAAAACCAAATCCATATTCGTGTTCAGCAGGTCAAAATACCCCGAAAAATACGTTTTTCGCGATCGTTTTACTCGAAGTCTCGACATTCACTTTTTTTTCCATTAAAAATCAGTGAGAAAGGTGAATTTTGAAATTTTAATCAAAACTATTACGAAAAGGGTGTTTACCGGGGTATTTTGACCTGCTGAACACGAATTTGAAATTGGTTTCCTTATTTGGTCATTTCTTTCTGTATAAAGCGCTCAAAATTTGAAAAATCTGCTAAAATTACAACATTTCTTTACGGTTTTTCGCGATTTTCGGCTCTTAGTTCAAAGAAATCGCCAAAACCAAATACATAGTAAAATTCTACATAAAAAAACGTATTTTTTAGGAATTTTTCCAGGGTGGTCGCTCTTCGCTTATATGGTATTTTTTACGATTGAAAACTTCAAATGACCGAAAAAACGTGAAGGAGTGCACCAAAATTGTTGAAAAAATTATCATGAATACACCTCTACCAGATGTAACTTTGTGCCAAAGAACAGAAAATTTCCTTCACTTCCGTTGAAATTAAAAATTCTTGAAAATAATGCAATAAAATGGCCATAGCTCCGAAAGAGAGGGGGTAGGGGTCCAAAATTTTGTGAAAAATTATTTCTAGTCAATATACACGACTTGAGGTGTTTAGGAGCCCAAAAGCGCCGGGGGCCAAATTCACCCCTTATCTGTCCTTACCCTTTTAAAAGATTAGTTGGAAAATTTGAAGTTCTCACCCCCCCCCCCCCCAGCATATCGCTTCGGAAGGCCTCTGATCTCGGGCAACAAACACCTTTTGTCAATTTTCACCCAACTCCTTAGGCCGCAATTAGATACCCGGACATTGCGAACTTTTGCGACCCCAGTCCTTTCACCCAGTCGCACACAGACGCAAAATTTCCAAAATCCAACTAAACCCCAACCATAGCCTAGATAAAGTTACATTAAACTCGGCTGCGGTAACGTTTATTGCCGCCAATATGTTGTCATTTACGGCGTTTCTAAAAGATAAGACATTATGAGGGTGATAGAAACGTTCTTTAATGATTGCCCGATTCATAGCATCTTATAGACCGCCACGCACGTACACGTTGGCATCTTTCAACGTCTCATTTTCACAATTACTTATCTCGTTCTGCTCTTGGAAAATATCTCAACGTTTTCAGCCGCCTCGCTAAGTTTTAAATGAGAAATTGATTACGTATGATATTATACGATGGCGACCTTTCACCCCGAGTGACCTTAGAAGGAGGGGGAATCCGAGTGAAACCCCCTCAGGCAATTATAAAATTCAACCGGGGTATTAAGCTGTTATTGTATGGGACAAATGAGACGAAAATTACGTAATGTCGAGTACATTTCACCCTGTCGTCGTTGCAATGTCTCAGCCATGTTTTGAGTATGCTCTTTACGTGTTTATTTTCGTAGCCAGCCACGTATACTCGTACCGTGTAGTCGAACGGTTATAACAGTCTTGGAAATACATTTATACATCCTTTCGATAAAGCCATTTTTGACTTTACGACTGCAATAAAACCGCACGTAATCGTTCTTACGAATATACACGGTGAAAATTTCATCTCGCAATTTTTCTCCTTTTAGTGTGCAATCAACGGATATAAAGTGTAGAAACGAGATCCGAATGTCGTCTACGACTTATACCCGCCGAGTGTACCGAGTGGATACGGATGTTTCGCCAAATTGACTCCTTAAATTTAGTATAATAAATTGAATTTTTATCGCTGCGAAGATTTCGTCGTACGAGCCAACAAGTGTGTGATTTCTCAAAATTTTTCGTTTTATTTTGTCTAAAAACGTTAAACGAGTGTTTTATCTGAGCACCTGGAATTGGGGTTCGATTGATCGTCGTAAAATGCGAATTTATTGAAAGACACGATTTCGGAGCATGAAAATTAATCGAGGAAATAAATTTGATTAGTTTGAAGGGAATTTGGTGTTTGAATTTAACCGAATATTCCTGATTCGTTCGAAATAGCCTTTAAAAAGTTTGAAATTATCGTGAAAATTATTTGAAGTATTCGAATGGTTGTTCGAATTGTAAAAAATTATTGTAAATTGATTTGGAAATTATTCAAAATTTATAAAAATTTCAAAAGTTGGTTCAATATTTATGAAAATTACAGAAAAATGTAGACAAAAAGCTGATACGAAATTATTTTAAAATTTTCAAAAAAAATGAGTGAAAAAGTGTAAGAATTTGTCTCAAGTTTTAAATTTTCTGAAAATTTTCAAAACTCTTGAAATAAATTTAATTTACATTATTATGGTTAATTTTCATTAAAAAATCCAGTGGAATACCTTGCTATAAGTAAGTGATATTTCGAAGAAAAAATGGATAAAAAATTTTCTACGACAATTTTTACGGCGAACAGAGTATGCAATTTTATTAACATCTCGTGAAAATACATACCTAATCGCCTAGTTAAAATAATAATTTTCAAGGCGAATAGAGTAGGCAATTTTATTTACGCCCAAAATCATTTAATTTCAGGCAAATCAAATTCTTACCACCATAAATTATTTCTGAAAAAAATAAATTATCCATAAGAATTGTTTTTTACCCATCAATATAATTCTGTTTACTACGGTCATTTCCAGGAAATTTGTTTAAAAAGTAATTTTTTTTAGCTAAATTGAAAAATCACGAAGAAAATGATACTTCTCAATCCCCCATCAAAAAGAGGACAGAGCCAATAATCATCACCAGTGATATTTTCGAGTTCAACCAATTGCGCAAACATAATTTTTTTTCAATTATTTCAGAATTCTTTGAAGATAGACAGATTTTAAAGTTCATTGGGGAAAGGTAAATGTGGAGTAGGATAGAGAAATGTTTACCAGAAAAAATTGGCCAGAGAAATTTTTACCGGGAAAAATTGGTCGGACAAATTTTTACCATTAAAAGTTGGCCAGAGAAATTTTTACCACAAAACATTGGCCAGATTTTAACGTTCATTGGGGAAAGGTATGGTAAATAAGGAGTAGGGTAGACAAATTTTTATCTTAAAAAATTGGTCAGAGAAATGTTTACCAGAAAAAATTGGTCAGAGAAATTTTTACCAGAAAAAATTGGTCAGAAAAATTCTTACTAGAAAAAATTAGTCAGAAATTTTTACTCAAAAAAATTGGCTAGGGAAATTTTTACCAGAAAAAATTGTTCGGAGAAATGTTTCTCAGAAAAAATTGGCCAGAGAAATTTTTACTGGGAAAAATTGATCAGACAAATTTTTACCATAAAAAGTTGGCCAGAGAAATTTTTACCACAAAACATTGGCCAGAGAAATTTTTACCAGAAAAAATTGGTCAGAAAAATTCTCACTAGAAAAAATTGGCCAGAAATTTTTACCGGGAAAAATTGGTCAAACAAATTTTTGCCATAAAAAGTTGGCCAGAGAAATTTTTACCACAAAACGTTGACCAGATTTTAACGTTCATTGGGGAAAGGTAAATGTGGAGTAGGGTAGAGAAACTTTTACCAGGAAAAATTGGGCAGAAAAATTCTTACTCGAAAAAATTGGCCAGAGAAATTTTTACCATAAAAAGTTGGCCAGAGAAATTTTTACCACAAAACGTTGGCCAGAGAAATTTTTACTTGCCACAAAAAGTTGATCAGAGAAATTTTTACCACAAGAAATTGGTCAATCATTAAATAAAAACTGTAAAAAAAGAGAAAAAAAATTGAATTTCAATTCTAAAAACTGTGAAAAACAGCACACAAATTGTCAAAATTATTCTTCAGTGGCGAAAATTTGCATCTGTTATAAAAATTATGACGTCATTAAAATTTTACAGAACAACTTTCTTATCGGAGAAAATTTAATGAAAATAACCTGAAATATAATGGTTTCCAACTTTAAAAAATGAATTATTTTCAAATAAAATAAAATTTTCACCGAAATTTTATGAAATCCAACGTAGAACTTGATAAAGCAGTGAGTTCGAGCCAAAATCCTCTTTCATTGGCGACCGAAAAATTAGATTTCCTATCAAATCAGCTAAAAAAAAAACTACATTTAAGAGCAGATTTTCATTTCTTGAAAATATTTTTTAATTTTTTGGAAAAATAATTTCTTCGTTCAAGAACATTCAAGAAATTTTTTAATCAAAATTTTCTCAAATTTCCCCCCTCTGGTTTTGTAAGAAAAATTGTAATTTTTAATAAAAAATCGTGATAAATTTGAAAAAAAAATATTAAAAATAGTAAATACAGTTTTTTTAAACTAATAACCATTTTTAAAATCATGAACTCTTTCCTGAAAACGAAAAAGATGAAGGAAAGTTTCAAAAAATAACTCATTATTCATATCTACAATTTTTTTTGACAAACAAGAGAGAAAAGAAATATAAATTTTCCCTCGTTTTTTCCGTTTTTTTTTAAATCGTTATTTTTGAAAAAAATAATTAGTTATATTTAGAAAAAAACACAACCGAAAACAGAAAAATATTTAGTTTTTGGTTCTTTCAAAACCGAAAAACCCTGCGAAAGCACAAATTTTTTACCTGTTCACCTTACTGAATTTGACACTAGTAAAAATATAATTTCAAACCGACCCCCCCCCATTCCTTAAAATTGAAAAATGAACCCCCTTCAACTGAATTCATTTTATGTACACCAGCACCACTATGATAAAGCATCATCAGAATTATTTAAAATTTTACCTGTACGATTTTATACGTTCCCTACACGTTATCTTATTGTGGAAATATGGTACTCACCTAAAACAAAAAAACAAAACATTCTTCATTAGTCAATTACAAAAATCATATCGATACAATAAATACGGCTTACCTAGCTACCAAAATCTATATTTTGAATTCACAAACAATAGAAAGAAGCTGAATATTTATAAACATTTTGAAAAATTTGCGTAAAAAGTGATCAAATATTATAATATTAATATAGCAAAATGAAAAATTTTAAATAGTTCAAGAAGAAAAATTTTCAAGAAAAACAAGAGCAAAATGTCTAACAAATGATAAAATATTATCAAAATTGCAACAGCCTGATGAAATCGGTTTTGACTGCCATAAAAAAAAATTAAAAAATTGATGTAAAAATCCAAAGTTACATAAAATAACAAAAAATTTATTTAAAGCCCAATAACAATCAAAACTTTGGAAAAAATGAAGTTTTAAGGTAAAAAAAACTCGTAAAAATGTCCAAATCATCATAATTCAATTTTTTTTTAAGAACTGTGTAACTAAAATAATTTGAGTTTGAATGATGAAACATCTCAAGCATTGCAGGCATCGTCATTTTTTTTGAAAATTGTGAACAATTAACGTAAAAAACATTCCACCCCTATCGAACAATTTTTAATTTTCTAGAATTTTATGCCATCCATCTGTATATTTTATTTTTACCCATATGATTTTTACAATTTTGAAAATAAATTAATGTTTTTCCAAACGTTTTTAAAGGTACCTAAAAATGATTTCAACATTTTTGCTTCATTTTAAACAATTTTTTCGCCATTTTTCACCCTATTTTAACAATTTAAAAATTCCGAATACTATCTGACCATATTTAAAAAATATCTGCGATAATTCGAAAAATTTCCAATTTTAATTAAACGACGTCTCAACCAAACCATCATCGTTTCCACGAAGTAAATAATCGCACGCGACGACATCTCGACGCGACATTTGTATACAGCATCTGCAGCAACGTGTATTTTGCACACGCTGACGCAACATTTCCAACTCCATTAACACAATTGAGGCCGCGCAAACAATTCGACGTAAAATTGCCTTCCACACGTTTAAAGTTTATTCTTACTCTACCCTTGAATTCGTGATAAAAATTTCGTTCGATGTAGCCGAGCCAGCCAGCCAGCGTACATTTTTCCATATTATTTTATAAAAGTTTTCGTCAACGAAGACCCTCTCCTGCCTCGACCCAACGCTTCGTACAAATTGTATAGAGATTTTTTGGCAATACGAATTTCGTCTTTAAGTATTTTCTAAATGACGACTTCGGCAGACCGTTGTTGCCAGTATAATTTATCTTTTATATCGTACGAATATAAACTTTGTCATTTTCGCAGCATTCGAGTTCCTGCGTACTCTACACTCAGCGTCCTTCGTCGTATTAGCTTTAAAACGTTTCGCATTGTTTGCCAGTAAACTCAACGGCCTAAAAGTATCGTCTCGTGGAAAATATTTTTAAACAATTTTTAAAAAATTTTCACGTATTTCGACTCGACATTGAAAGAACGAGTGGACGAGGAGGAGGACTTGTTCGTAGCAAAGACTTACGATCTCGTTCGAATAATAATTTTCAATTAATTTCGTTCGAGTAAACATACCAACAGAGATGACTATTTTACTCGGTTTTTTCGTCTAAAAATAAAAACACGACGAGGTTATTTACACAGAGATGGATGTCACGTTACGAGAGGGGCTTAGTTCGAAAAAAAATGGAATTTTAAATCGATGGAATTTTAATATCGACGTCAAATTCGTTGGGTGAAAATTTTTCGACAAAATATACTTTCACGTGTCGATATCGTAGTGTTGGGACCGGAAAACGGATTTGAAAATTTTTCATCCAGAAGCCCGCAGTGAGAAAAATACGATTTGAAAAAATATTTTCGTAGACTTTTCCAAATGATAATCAATTTTGTAATTTTGTTTTCCCCAAATCGTATATTGTGCTGCTTTCTCAGGAAATACTTTCCTCGTCGTTTTATAATTTTCGAATATTTCGAACAGCGAATTTCGTCAATATTTCTCGGCTGTAATGTTTATGTCCTGAAGTGAAACGCGATGTGTGCTGAGAGGAGGAAAGAAGGGAGGAATATTTGGAATATTTTCGTGGGGAAATTTATAACGTGAAATTCTCGCGGATTTGGTGACATAAAAAAACCATACACTGATTTTCAAAAATCGATTCGATCTCAATTTTCAAAAATTTAAGTGATGGTTTAAAGTGAGTGTAGGATGCGGCTTGTATAAAGAAATAAAATAGCTCCACCAGCGTCGGATTGCCCCCCCCCCCTCCCTAAAAAAAGTGATTCGAGAATGAGCTGAATTAAAATTTTCGGGTTAGAAAAGTTTTTTAATTTTTTTTCTCAATTAAAAAAAAATCAAGAAAATTTTGTCTGACCCGTACATTATTTTTCTCCCCCTTCAACAGTTGAATCGTTGACTTTTTTTTATCACGAAATATTTGCGTCTGTGTTTCATAGATTATGAGGTATCCATATTTGACTAATGTGATGAAATTTTAGAGCTTTTTTCTTTTCATGATTTTTTTTTTGGCTTTTATACGACATTTTTCGACTCTTATTCATTATCTTTTTCACCTAATCATTGTAATTGTCCAAGTCCGAGGGAAATTCCACTTTCCAAGTTCAAAATATACTTTTTTCAACGTTTCAATTTTTGAAAAAAAATTCAGAGAATAATTGAACCGAACAAAATTTTTGATCTAGAGAAGTTTAAACGAAATTTCAAATGGATTTCTTTTATTTTTCAGTCTTTTTCACCCCTCAAACTTTACATTTTTTTAAGGAAAAACTTATCAAAAATATAATTATCTTTTCATTCGTGAGGAGGGGGGGGAGTGGAAAGGAGAGTTCTTTATTTTTCAGGTTCCAGAATGAGAAAAATTAATTAAAAATCAATTTTGGTTTTTTAATAACAGGTGATGAGATTTTCCAATTTTGAAAATTTTATTTCTGTTTTATTGAAATGAAATCTCACAGAAATCTAAATGCCTACCGCAAATCAATTATTACATTTTCTGTTTTTGAAATAAATTTCCCATGTGGAATTATCTCCCTTCTTCCTCATAATAAATTACTCTATCTGAACTTGAATTTTCTCAGGTATTTTTTTCACATGTCACACGTCTAAGAAACGGGGAAAGGGTAAATTTAAAAAAAAAAATTATATATTCAATAATCAAAGGATTGTTTCTAAAGTCTTCCCCAAAAAATCTCGTTCATTACGAAATTTCAAGTCGAATAATATTTCAGTGAACAGTTTTTTACATCGAAAATTACCTGAAGACGTAGCACAAATTCTGTCTAGACTTTAAAAATAACGATCTTCCTGGTTCATTTCTCATAAATTCAACTTGAAATTCGGAAGTTCTCCAAAATTTTTTTAAACAAAATTCATTCGTCAAAAATAAAGTAAAATTCAATATCATTTTCGATGAACTTATCGAAAAATTTTCTTCATATTTCACACAATTTCTAAAAAAAAATTTTATTAAAAGTTTTTGCTTTATAACAATTACTTATTGGACTATTTCCTTCTCAACTTGAATTTTCGTTATCAAAAATTTTGATTTTTTGATAAAAAAAATTTCTCACTCAAGTATTCTACTTTTCAGAGACATGAAAAAACTAAAACTTCAGTTCAATAAGTAACTGCTATGAAGCAAAAACCTTCAATTTTTTTTCTATTTTTGTTTGTTCATCTACTAATTCATACTGTGTTGTTATAGGGCTGGGCTACTGGACCATGTAGTCCGAACCCATTAAAGGGGGGATTCTAAGCAGTTTTAATGAATTGAAAATTGATAACAATCAACTTTGACATAATTTTCTGTTAGGAACTGTTCGGCTTTTTGTTAAAAAGTCAGATAATTCAATTCAATTTTTTTTTCAAATTTTCAAAATTGCTGAATAATTTTAACAAATTGAAAAATAATTTGGTATAAAAAATTTTGCTAAGTTCTTATGTCCATTTAGATGTAATTGTGATGACATTTATTTTATAACAAATTCTCCAATTTTATTTACGTTTAACTTGAAGTTAAATTTGATGTGAAATTTTTTTCCAAATTTTTCATGTTCAATCTAATGCCCCCAGATTGTGTACCTTGACGAAAAAAAATTCTGGAGAAAATATTGGTCCCCTTTCGGAGCTATGGCCATTTTATTGCATTATTTTCAAGAATTTTTAATTCCAACGGAAGTGAATGAAATTTTCTGTTATTTGGCACAAAGTTACATCTCATAGAGATCTATTTACCATAATTTTTTCATCAATTTCGGTGCACTTTTTCATGAGGTTTTGATCACTTGAAATTTTCAACTGTAAAAAAGACCTTAACAGCAAAGTTCGACTAATTTTTGAAAATATCCTGAAAACGTGTTTTTTTGCGTAGATTCACGTCACGTACTCAGTTTTGGCGATCGAGCTGGCGCAAGGACTAAAAATTGCGAAACCCCGTAAAAAATGTTATTTTGGCAGGGTTTTTTGTAATTTTTGGTCTTGGCTATATACCCTTTGATGAAAAAATTTTATTTTTTAAAATTTGATGAAATTTCAATTTATCAATAAAAAGTTCCCCAATTTTCTTATATCTGATTTCTGGCCTCTCTTTATTTGAAAAATTTCAAACTAATCCATCAACCAAAAACATATCCAAGTTGAAACATTTCAATTTTTTTTCAACTGAACGTGTCACAGCAAAAAGGACATTAGAAAAAATGGAGTTTTTGGGAAATCGCGAATGAAGTTTGAGTACCTATACTCTTTTCAATACTAAATTAAGGAATTGAGCTCGAAAAAAAAAAATTACCTTAAAATTTCATCTTTTTGCTACAAGAAAACAGCTCGCCCATCACTTGATATCTATTCTATTTTTTTCTATATTGAAAACAAAATGTTGAGTTATATGTCCTTTTTGTTGTGACAAAATTTCATTTCGACCCTTCTACGTTTGATGACGTATAATTTTTCTGGAAGTGAAAATTAAAAAAAAATCTTCATACAGAAGTTGAAGCGAATGAAAAAAGGAACATTTTCGTGAAAAAAAATTCAAATTATCTCTTCAGGGAGCTTATATATCGCACTTTGAAAAATAACAACTTTTTTTTCATTTTCTTGGTTACAAAAAAATGCTAAAAATACATTTTGGACGAATTTGATTATTTTTTCAAATTTACGACGAAAAATTAACTAAAAAAATACTTCATTAAAATTTTAAAATTTTACAATCATCTGCACAGTGAAAAAATTAAACATTACGCAAATTCTCGAGAATCAAACATGTAATGTAGGTACCGAAATTTCGAATTTCGCATTTTAAAACGCCATAACTCTTCGAGCAAAACAAATTGGAAGGTGGGAGGGGGCTCACTGGATAGAGAAAATTTCAAAGAATACGAATCGCCTGTCGCATCAAAAAGGACATTTGCTGAGTTATGCCCAGTGGTGTAGCCAGGATTTTGTCAAAGGGGGGGGGGGGAGGGCAAGAACGAGATTTTATGTCAAATTTTCTGTGGTTGTTTTGAAACATAGCGAGTATTTTTTCACTACATATTTTCAGTGGCGTAGCCAGTCTCATTGGGGGGGGGGAGGTCAGAGCTTTCAAAATTTTTTGAGAAATTTCAAGTAAATTTTTAAAAAATTTCAAGTTTAGCCCTCCCTTCCTCCCTCGCCACAAAATTTCTTTAAATTTGGAATCATTTTCATAAATATTTAGGTAAAAGTTGCAGAAAAATACTTAAATTTTGGAGCAAACAACTTCCATGCCAATTATTTTGACCTTGAAAACCAAAAATAATGACAAATTTATGCAGCGGCATTGGAAGCTTATATTTCAGAAGGGTACAAAGAGGGTATGAAGACTTGGATAACTAGAAGGTTTTAGGGGAAGGGGTTAAAAAGGAGCATTTCTTTGCAATATTGCCTCAATTAGTTGATATAATTATGATTTTGTTCATGCCCGAGCGAAGCGAGGACGAAGCTTTGAAAAAATTGAATTTGTAATGTTCAAAAAAGACGTTTTTTTGCTCAAATTTTTTTTTAAAAAAAGTCCATGGGGGCGATCGCCCCAGTCGCCCCCTTGGCTACGTCACTGGTTATGCCCAGCTGATAAAAATTCATTAATTTTAATTGCAATCATGATGGGGTTAAGCAAGATGGGAAAATAGGTAAAAAAATCTCTTCTCATTTTAATTTTCTAACAAAAAAAAAAAAGGAAACAACCTGTTGTTTTTCGATCTCCACAACTGCACTGAAGATACCGAGAATAGCTCCCTCTGTCAAAAAATTACCAATACTTGCATTTCAAGAAAAATAAATATAAAATTTTTACCGCAGTGAGAATTTTTTCAATTTCCACTTCTTCCCAGATTTAACCGACTCGAAAGTACATTATCCTATCGAAAATTTTGAAACACTCGACTTCCATTGAATTTTTGTTCAAAACACAAACAAAGTGGTCTCTCGAGGTTTCGAAAAATTCAGTAATCTAAATTCGACAGTCTTTTTCGAATTTCAATTTGGAAAAATGAAAGAAAAACCCTTCTTCCTTCGACAAAAATACCAACTGGAACCTCCAACCTGATCGTTTGAAATTTTAAATCAAGCCTTCCAACCTCGCCCATTCAAAAAACCAATAACCCCGTTTCGATTCGTATAATAAAACGCGAGTAAAATACCATCTATTAACATTTCCATTTAAATTACCCAGATCCCGGTATCGAGCTCAGGAACCCCACAGCACGTGACGGTGCCACAATCCGATAAAAAAAATTTCGCGCCAATTTGTCGCTGTGAATAGCATCCGTATGGTAAAAATAATTTCCGAGCAGAGGCACGATAACCTCTTCGTATAAATATGTAAATTCGTATTATTATCGGGTAATGACTGATGGCTGGGATTTTATACCAAAGCTCCTCTCTCGGCGACCCCTCCTCGGCCCAAAGTTTCAACTTTAATTATAAATTCTGCGTCGAGTTTATACCTTGTATACGCTTTAGCAAGTAGCTTTTAACAGGTGTTATGTGTACACAGTAAGTAGTATTTGCATTCTTGTCTTCGCCCAAAATTCAACAATGGCGTAAAAAATTAAACTCGAAACAAAAGGCTATTTAACGCTGAAATGGAGACATTCGGTTGTTATTGTACAAGATGCCCACCAGCATCAGCCCTCCCTCCCCCCTCCCCTCGCCCCTTCACAATACACACGCAGAGCATAAGCAGCCGCGAGTAAAAATTTATTTGACGGTTTGAAATATCCACTTTTACATCGCCTCCTTCTCTCCATCGGCTTTTGTTCGTTTTACGTTTAAAATTAGTGTATCTGGTAATGTGTATTACGATAACACCATTTTCGCGACGTTTTAAAATCCTTCTGTACGAATTAGTACCCCAGCGTAGGCGTTTTGTTTCCCAAACTCGAAAAGTCATGCTGTTGGTGCCCCTTCCCCCCTCCTCTCTCCCTAGGTCGTTTCACTCTTTTGTTTTATATTATATACTATTTTATACGGTATAAAAGTCTACACTTTTAGGGCGACATTCGTTTTTGATAGCAATCGTATCGTTTTCTGATCCGAATGAGTTAGTTTTTCGCACCCTCTCCTCTTCCCTGCCCCGTCACATTGCCACGTACATTACTCTCTCTCATCCTCGTCCCCCCAACACGACGCAAATCAGCTCGTAAATTCGACCCAGCACTAATCTGATTCGATTTTCATAATTTCATTTCAATACGAATATTTTCCGCGGGATCCGATGAAACGAAAATTTTTGCCAAATTCACGTTCACCCAACTTTTAGTCGTATTTTTGTATCATTTCTGCAGCGACGATTCTATTGTAATGGAAAAAGGGCTGAAGAAGCCAAATTGTACCGGTTAAGCGTTCGAAACAGGGAGGGAGAAAAATTCACGGTCACATTTCCAAACAATTTGCATACGTAAATGGCGACGTTTTTTTTTTCGAGATGGGAAAATTTTAAATTTTCGAGGCACGTTGAGTATACCGAACACCTGAACATGGTTCGATACTCTTTGCCGTGTGAAAATATATTCGGTGCTGGCGTGGAATTCAATATCGTACGCAGAGTCGTTCTGGCTTTTGAAAATGTGCAAAATATGAATACGAATGGAAAATGAAATGAAAAATTCAAGGGTAAGAGTTTTATAGAAAAAAATTTTCGGTGAGGAAAAAATATACGAAATATGAAAATAACAGCGATTTTTTATATGAAAAGTTGACATGCGAGTAAAATTTGTTTTAAAAAACATAATAAAAAAGCAGGTTTCCAGATTGAGTGTCAAAGCCCTCTGTCGATTGGCTTCATAGCTATAAAAACATCGGTTTCCGAGTGAAATAAGGTAAAAAGTTATTTATGTGTGAAAAAAATTATTAAAAAATTACTTTTCAACAAGCAATGGATTGTTATCAACAGAACAGAAAAAATTTTCAATTTTTTGCTCTGAAAAATCTAGAATTTTGAAAAAAAACACGAAAAACTCCGGCAGCCTTTTTTTTATAATTAATTAAAATTCTAAACGCGAAAAAAGGCGAAAGACATGGAACATTTCAATTCACAATATTTGCAGGATCATTTCCATTTCTTCTTCTCCTCATTAGGTAAGCCCTTCTTTAAAAAGTTTTAAATGGGGGAAAACTCGAGCTTTTAAAAGTACTGAATTTTTAGGAAAGAATCACCACCAAAATGATTATAGATTTTTTTTAAATAAAAATTTCGAGTAATTGTTTAAAAATTCAAAATAGTCATCGAAGAAACGATTTTGCAAGTGAAATGTTCTTTTAAAATGTCACGTTGCAAAAAAAAAATGATCAAAAAATGTCTAGTTTTTTTTTAAAATTTAAAAATCATGCATTTGAAAAAAGTATAGTACTTACCTACTTAATGTTCAAAAAAATGCATGAATTTTGATAAAGTTTTCAAATTTTTTTATCAAATTGACTAATTAATTAACTTAATATCAAAATTATAAACAATTTTTTCTGATTTCAAAAGAAAATGTTCAAAATTATTCAAAGGAGTCTGAATGAAAAATAGGATTAGTCGTTGAGGACGAAGGGGAAGAGATGTTGGAAATTGAGTGTAGAACAAAAAAGTACTGAGCTACATTTGCCGTAAAACCAAATCCTGAGAAGTTATTTGGGAAATCCCATTTTTGAGAGGGGTGGAACCTCCATAAAAAATTTACCACGGGTCTAGGGGTTACGGACTTTTTAGAGGTTAGTCAGTAGGGTGGGCCGAAAAACCAAAAATTTTGATTTTTGAAAAATTACCCCCACAAAAGTTGTTGGCTGGATAGACTAGAAAAATAAAATTAAAAATTTCAAAATCGATTCCTATCTTCCGATCGCGCAAGATCCTTCAATTCTTCGAAAATTGTCAAAAATTCAACATTTTCAGAAATTTTTTTAAAAATTTAAAAAAATCAAAATTTATCAAAATCAATTTTAGAGCTTATTTAGGGCCTATTTAAAGCAAAAAGCGCAACTTTTTTGAAAAAAATCCATGTTTTATAGTTTTTTTAAATTTCTCATAATAAAAAAAATTATTAAACACAGATTTTTTCAAAAAAATGTACTTTTTGGTCTACATAGTCACTGCAGAAGCTCTAAAATTAATTTTAGACAATTTGAATTTTTTCGAAATATTTGAAAATGTAGAAATATCGACTTTTTAGTCGAATAGAACGTTAGAAAATCGCCAAATCGATACTTGAAAATGATGAGTTTTCCGTTCCTTCGGAAAAGTCGGGAAACTCGACTGGAACGCGATTGGTCGTAAGACGAAAGATAGAGCTTCGTAATTGGTCGATTCTGTTTTTCGCTGCTTTTCAGCTAGTACGGTCGAGATCCGCTTCGGGGACCTTTACGATGAATTTTCCTGACTTAAACTTCGGTTTAAGCAGGAAATAGGATACCCGCTTTTCCGACGGTTCGGAAAAGCTCAATCTACGTTAACGTAGATTTTCACGATATGGTATCTACGACGAAGTAGGCACGTAGCTCGAAATACGAAATTTTCACGGTCACGTCGACCAATTAAAATAGAAGGATTACGATACCTTTCATCTCGTGAAAATACGATATTAATTCAAAACGATACTTTTCAAAGAAAAACTCGCGAATTAATTTTAGCTAATTTTTATTCAAAAAAATTAGACATTTACACGATAAATTTGACACCGATTTTCAGCAGAAAATCGATGCCTACATACTAAGTTTAATGACCTTTTCGCGACAAGGTTCTATACGATACAAAGAGCCGCGGTTAACGAACGATCGCGAAGAAACAACGAATAAATAAATTAGCGGCCGTAGCCAACAATAACTATAATTACATAACCGCGTATAAATCGAATTTTAAACGGTAAAACTAACACCGCCCCTCGGACGATAATTTATTTTTTTAAATTAAATTCAAAAATCTCGTTCGACAAACGTTCGAAGACGATCCTATTGGTCGATTTTGTCAATAGATTGGCAATGTTATCGCTCGATGAAATTTTCACGATGTGAATGACACCGGATCTGATAAGATCGCGAATATGATGGTACGATACATCAATATGTCGAGTGCGACGAGATTCGTCGGTATTTGCTATCGAAATAGCAGCATTTGAGTCGCAGAAGATCGGTACGACATCTGTAACCAAATCGAGACTATCGAGTAAATTAATCCACGATCTAGCTTCTTTTCCGGCGGTCGATAAAGCTACGTATTCGGCTTCTGCCGACGATAATGCTACGCAGTTTTGCTTTCGGACGATCCAGTCGACGATATTTCCATTCAACATGACGACGATACCGGTAGTGGATTTATGATCGGAGTCATCACCGGCGAAATTGGAATCGGAGTACAATTTTAACGGATACGATACATTAAGGTAATTCGAATTATAAACTAACGACCGATCGATTGTCGTTTTTAAATACCTAATGATACGTTTAGCATAATTAAAAATTTCAGCATTAGCGAGATGCTGAAATCTGCACAAGAAATTAACAGCGAACGCGATATCGGGACGAGTACCTCGCGATAGATACGATAACGATCCTAGAATACCACGAACTTTCGTTTCGAACGATTTATCCAGGCGTTTATCTTCGATTTTTAAGCCGGGTTCCATTGGCGACGATATCGGATTCGAATCTTCAAGATCATATTTCATGATTAATTCACGGATGTACGATTTTTGATGTAAGTACGTTACATCGTCACTTTTACGTTCGATTTCGATACCGATGAACTTTTCAGGTTCTTTTAGATCTCAAATTCCAAATTCTTTATTTAGCTGATCGATCAGCCACTCGATTAACTCGGCGTCGGAACCGGTTATTAGGAAATCGTCGACGAAAATTACAAAAATACACCGAGTTTTATCGCCGTCTTTATTTACATAAACGCACGGATCGTTTGCAGACTGTTCGAAACCTAATTTTTCTAAAATTTTCTTTAATTTCTTGTTCCAGTTCTGCGGCGAAGTTTTGAGTCCGTAAAGGGACTTTTTTAACACGAATACGATTTTGCGTTTTACGGAAGATCCTTTCGGTGGATCGAAAACTATCATACGAGTCGCTTCGCCATTTAAGAACGCCGTCGATACATCGGCTTGACGGAGTTTCCATTTATTCACGGTGGCTATGCAGACGATACCACGGACGATCGATACGTTTGCAGTCGGCGCGTAAGTCTCATCCAGCTCGTATTGGTGAGAGTCCTTGTATCCGCGGAGAACTAATCGAGCTTTAAATTTTACGACGTGATTAACCGAGATTTTCTTTCGCAGAACCCATCTCGTATCGACTTTGGAGAAGTCCTTGCCTTCGAGCTCGTCCTCGGTGACTTTGTACCAGACATCTTTCACTGCCATCGCTCTCAGTTCTTCCTCGATCGCCTTTTTCCACTCGTTACCTTCAGGACCGTTTACTGCCTCTTCATACGTGAGTTCTTTGCCCTGTTCGGTGGCTATTAACGCGGAGTATTCGATACGATCGTCATCGTTACACAGATTGGATTTTATCGCGACTAACGAATTTTCGATTGTTTCAGGTTCAAGATTTACGGTACCGTCGTACGAATTTTCATTTAACCGGTCAGCATAAAGCTGATTTTCATCGAAGATGACGTTTGACGAATACGATAGTTTATTTCGCGGTACATCGAGTAACATGTAACCTGTTTCAGTATAACCGACTTGCATTTTTTCCACGGATTTCGGATCTAATTTTGTTCGTTTTTCTTTAGGAATAAATTCCCTAGCGACGCAGCCGAAGATACGAACATATTGGAAAGTCGGATCGCGATCGAACCATAAACGATACGGGCTTTTATCGGCGATAGCAGAACACGGAAGACGATTGTATAAAAACGTAGCCGTGTACAACGCGTACGGCCAAAATCGACGAGGGAGCTTCAAATCGAAAAGAAGCGAACGGAGTTTTTCACTGATGGTACGTAGAAAACGTTCGGCCGTACCGTTATGTTCGTGCTCATAAGGCTCCGAAGCCATTAATCGCATACCTTTTTTCTCGATTACTTCGCGAAATTTACCGCCTATAAATTCGGTCGCGCTATCGCAACGTAGTTGCTTGATTTGACGATTCCATAGATTCGTTACTATGTTATCGTATTTTTCGAAAAATTCGCCGACTTGCGATTTAGCCGTTATCGCGAACGTTACCGCGTAGTGAGTAAAATCGTCGACGAACACAAGAATATACCTTTCGTTATCGATACCGGCGCTCAGCGGACCCATTACGTCGACATGGACTATGTCCAACGGTTGCTTCGCCTTTTCGCGCTCGGTATTGTAAGGCCCACGGTGCTGTTTCGCTTTGGCACACGTATCACACTCGTTTGTAAGAGGGCAGTCATGTTCAGTACAACTAATATCGGGTATTTTATACATAACCGATCTACTCGGATGGCCTAACCGACGATGCCATAGAGCGTTTAGCGCGAAATCAAAATTATCGGTAACATTATTTAGCTTAAATTTTACAGTAAGCAACCCGTTCGACTGTTCGAAAACATCAGTCAGTTTTTCACCAGTGTCGCGGTGAACGATCGAAATTTTATCGGCGATTACGGTATCGTACCCCAGACGACGAATCTGGCTCACGGACATTAAATTGTACGATAAATCGGAAATGTAACTCACGTTTTGCATGATAAAGTTTACGCCGCTATCGTTAGTGACTGGTAACTCACCGACCGACGATCGTACGATGGCTGTATCTTGTTTCACGACGATAATTTCAGCGTTCGACGTTACTGGCTTTTCGTTGACCAAAATACCGGGTACGTTTATCATGTGGCTGGTGGCGCCGGTGTCGAGCACGAAGACAATTTCACCGACGGTCGAAATTAGCGCTACATTTTCTTCGGATGTCATGAGAGCCTTTGGACGATTCGACGATTCAGCATTCGATGGAGATTTCGGCGCCGGCGAATTCGAACTGGAGCTGGAACTCGGTTCAGACCTTTTTGAATTCGCTTCATCACCATACCGAGGGCACTGCTTTCCTATGTGGCCGGTGCCACCCCAACGATAGCATTTTATTTCTCCTCTCGGCGATTGATTTCGATTGGCCCAGCAATTTTTCGCGAGATGGCCGAGCTTTTTGCACTTGGCACATTTCGGACGCGGCTTACGATCGTTCGGATTTCGATTATTCGACGCTGAAGTTACTAACGCCGAACCTTTGTTGATATTCGTCGTCGCCTTTTCGGATTTATCTTCGTCACTGGTTAATAATCCCCTTAGGAATTTTGGGTCGGCGGGCGCGATATTCAAAAGAGCTTCTGCCGGTTTTTTAACGGACTTCCATTTCTCAATATTTTTGAGTCCGGAGTTCAAAAACGCATACTCCTCATCCTTCGGGACCTTCGTACCGGCGGCCTCCATCTGGTTCACTAGGCTGGAGACTTCATCGCAGTAATCGGTAGCGGACCTGAATTTGTCGATATCGAGGGCCGCTAATTTTGCACGACATGCGATTACTATCTGCTGATTCTCTTTCACATATCGTTCGTCGAGTTCGTTAAGGAGTTTTTCGGGATCCTTTTCCTCGCGTATGAGCCGGAAAACCGCGTTCGTTGTGTGGCTGACGATTTCAAAATACGCTTTCCTTTTCTCCTTATCGGTCGCGCCGCCATTCGTTGTAATAGCCTTTTCGAGATCTTTGGCCAAAAGTAACGATTTGATTCTCTTCTTCCAGATGATGTAGTCGGTACCATTGAAAATCAAGTGCGCTGGAATATTCGACGACGATTCTCCAGAAGCCATTTCGGACGCTGACGATTCGTTTTCGGAGCACGTAGCAGTTTTCTCACTTTCGGATTGGTTGTCGGAGATGATCGACGCTGCGTCGGATTCGTTATTGGCTGTTGATTCGATGCACGGAGCTGACGGTATCAGCGACGCAGAGGATTGACCAACGAGGGAAGTATTCAGTTCTTTCGATAACCGTTTACGAATTTTACGTTTTTGTGATCGAGTTAACACTCTTTCAGATTCGCTCGACGCTGGAAAACCACGGAAGTCTTCTTCGTTAGAAGTATCGTTTGCAGCGTCGCCTCGACCAATGAGCTTCGACAGACAAGGTATCATATACCGAGTCGATTCGCCGTTCACAGGAACCACGATACTATGCTACCATGTAGAAATATCGACTTTTTAGTCGAATAGAACGTTAGAAAATCTCCAAATCGATACTTGAAAATGATGAGTTTTCCGTTCCTTCGGAAAAGTCGGGAAACTCGACTGGAACGCGATTGGTCGTAAGACGAAAGATAGAGCTTCGTAATTGGTCGATTCTGTTTTTCGCTGCTTTTCAGCTAGTACGGTCGAGATCCGCTTCGGGGACCTTTACGATGAATTTTCCTGACTTAAACTTCGGTTTAAGCAGGAAATAGGATACCCGCTTTTCCGACAGTTCGGAAAAGCTCAATCTACGTTAACGTAGATTTTCACGATATGGTATCTACGACGAAGTAGGCACGTAGCTCGAAATACGAAATTTTCACGGTCACGTCGACCAATTAAAATAGAAGGATTACGATACCTTTCATCTCGTGAAAATACGATATTAATTCAAAACGATACTTTTCAAAGAAAAACTCGAGAATTAATTTTAGCTAATTTTTATTCAAAAAAATTAGACATTTACACAATAAATTTGACACCGATTTTCAGCAGAAAATCGATGCCTACATACTAAGTTTAATGACCTTTTCGCGACAAGGTTCTATACGATACAAAGAGCCGCGGTTAACGAACGATCGCGAAGAAACAACGAATAAATAAATTAGCGGCCGTAGCCAACAATAACTATAATTACATAACCGCGTATAAATCGAATTTTAAACGGTAAAACTAACAGAAAATTTGAATTTTTGGCAATTTTTGAAGAATTTAAGGCTCTTGCGCGATCGAAAGATATGAATCGATTTTGAAATTTTATTTTTCTAGTCTATCCAGCCAACAACGTTTGTGGGAGGGAGGGGGTAACTTTTCAAAAATTTAAATTTTTGGGTTTTCGACCCACCCTATAAGTCAGGATACCACCCGACAGTTTTTGGGGATAAAATCTTTGCACGAGAATTATTAAAAATACTCGAGTTTAAAATTTACTAGAAAAAAGATTATGAAAATACACAAAAGCGCACCCAGAAATTATGTAAGGGAAGGGCTGAGAATTCGAGAAAAAATAGGGAGGGACAAAATTCAACAAAAAAAAATGAATAGCCTGTTATTTAAGTGACGTTGACGAAGTCAGGGAATTTTTTGTGGACAGATTGAGCAAAGAAAAATTGAAAAATTGCAAGATTTTTGGAATAATCAATAGGTATACTCTAAATACGAATTAATCAAATTTGGTAAAATCTTCAACTTTTCGAATCAGTGAAATAAATACAGCTGAAAATCTGTGATTTTCACTGATCTTTTTGTCAAAATTACAGATTCGAGAGTTAGTGTGTATTCAACACACTCGAATGTCACTTTTTGACATTTTTTGACAAAAGACCCAAAGTATCATTTTGTTAATGATCAAGTTTCACTTTTTGGCACAAATTATCTCTGGGTTTACTTTTTGACAAAAATCGACTCGCTGTTTGTCATTTTTTGACACAGTTAGACTTGAAAATAATTTTTGAAACAAAGCTTGACTTGAAAATCAGAATTTTTTTGAAAAATAATTTTGAAAAGCAAAAACAACGCATTTATTTTTGACATTTTTGTGTAAAAAATATTTTTTGCCGGGCTTAAGGTAAGGGGGAGGGGTCGAGCTACCTGAGCCTCTTCCTTGGTACGTCTATGATTTTTTTTGAAGATTTCGGTGTAGGATAATTTTTGGGGATGGCTATAGCCCGATAGCCATCCCCTTGAGTGCGTTCCTGAAAATACACGATTTGTGCAGGAATTAAAAACCTTTTTTTTTTCTTCTCAATCGCTTGATGAATTGTGCTCTGGAAACGAAATACCCCTGTTCATTAGAGTGGGCCGAAAAACCAAAAATTTTGATTTTTTAAAAGTTACCCCGGCAAAAGTTGTTGGCTAGATAGACTAGAAAAATAAAATAAAAAATTTCAAAATCGATTTATATCATCCGATCGCGCAAGAGCCTTCAATTCTTCAAAAATTGCCAAAAGTTCAGAATTTTCAAAATTTTGAAAAATGTAAAATTGACTAAAATTAATTTTAGAGCTTCTGTAATGACTATCTGACTATCTGGACTAAAAAGCACTTTTTTTTGAAAAAATATGTGTTTTATACCTTTTTTCAATTTTTTTCAGAGGTGAGAAATATGAGAAATTTAAAAAACTATAAAACAAGGATTTTTTCAAAGAAGTTGTGTTTTTTGCTTTAAATATGTCCTAAATAAGCTCTAAAATTGATTTTGATGAATTTTGATTTTTTTTTTAATTTTAAAAATTTCTGAAAATGTTGAATTTTTGACAATTTTCGAAGAATTGAAGGCTCATGCGCGATCGGAAGATATGAATCGATTTTGAAATGTTTTATTTTATTTTTCTAGTCTATCCAGCCAACAACTTTTGTGGGGGGGAGGGGTAACTGTTCAAAAATAGACATTTTTGGTTTTTCGGTCCACCCTACTGTTCATCCCCCCCCCCCTCCTCAAAAAAAATCATAAAATAAAATTTTTATAATTTTTCATCTCATAAAATTTAAAAAATACGTAGTATTAAAACCTGTATTTTTTTGAAAACAAACGTTCAATTTCATCAAAATTTCTCGATTTTTGATCCCACCCCTGCAAAAAAAAAATATCAAAATTCGAGCAACCTATTTTCGTGTTTCTAAACGACCTTCTCAAAATTCACGATTTTTTTGTTCCGCTGTAAACTATGCAGAAAATTTTCATCATCAAAATTATCACAAACCTGGTAAAAACGATTGAAATCTGAAACAAGTGGTAAAAACCAGTGGCGTAAAGATGGGGGTGGGGGTTCGGGGACCCCCCCCACCCAAAGCCCTTCAAAAATGAATTTTTTATTCGAAAAGTATTTGTAATCCTAAAACCATATTTTTTCGACAGCAATAAAGTATAATCTACGTAAAATTTTTGTCCTCCCTTCGCTCGGTCTGAGTTTGCTACTTTCCTTCTTTTTTGAAAATTAAGACTTCATCAAAAATCAAAATCACCTCAACTTATCTACTTTTGAAAGATTTTCTCCCAACAATTTTTCGGATTCAAAGTGAGTAAACTTGACAGGTCAGTTTTCCCGACTCCCTCCCTTTTGTTTTTCTTTATTTTTTGGACACTAAAAATCAATTTTCTTCAAAGCTTGGCTCTCGCTTCGCTCGGGCATGATCAAAATAACAATTCTATCATCTATTTGAGACGACAGTGCGAAAGAAGGTTCCCTTTTAGCCCCCCTCCCCCATAATCCTTGTGGTATTCCAGGTCCCCATACCCAGTTTTTATCCTCCCCAAAAAAGCTTCAGACGTCACTGTATTTCTGACACCCCCCCCCCAAAGGAGTGCCCAGTTACGCTACTGGTAAAAACTACTAAAAAATTGAAAAAAAATCTCCAAGAAAAAACCACAAAAACTTGAAAAAATTCCCAATCATTCGAAATGCAATGCTAATTCACACATAAGGTTACATCAATTCAATCTAAAAAAAAAATCAACGTAAATATTTCAAGACTGACGCTCTTTATCTATCATCTTTTCACGTACCTTCATATGCAAATCTCATACCACCTCATAGTATCGTCTGCATACATAAAATACGCGAAATCCTCCTCCCCCCCTCCAAAAAAAATCCAAGCGATTTTTAAGACATCTGCGGAATACTGGATCTCATTTTCTAATATGGCGGTTATTTACGAGCCTTATTACGGAGCCAATAGGTAAATCAAATATGTACGAGTTCGACTTCATTGAAAAGTTAGAAAACGCATATTTTTCTTGAAATCTACTTACAAAATACGTATGGCACGGTGTATATTCAACTAAAAGTAATACGGTTACTTCTCGGAGTAAAAAAAGTTCGCAATGCATCGGTGAATCGACGAGGGTAAGGGTTGGTTCGAGACGATGGTACAAATAAGTACCGAGAAAAAAGAGAAAAACATATGCAAGGCGCGAATACAACTCGTCTGGGTATAACTTTACACTCACGAAAGCAATATTTTCCTCTATTTTTGGTTCAAATGAAATTTATGAAGATAAATACGTCGTAGGAGGGTAAAAAGGAAAGCAAACTCCATACAACATACTCGTCTCGGTGTCTTGAATACGTTCACCGTACACACGAAGCTGGTGGTCGGACACTGGAAACGATTCCGAAGCCAGCACCGCCATATACTTATGACTGGTACGATCCCAGACGAGATTTAGAATTAAAAGTTTATCTATATAGCGAAACGTGGCGCACGTTTCTCGCTTCATTTAATATTCTCAACTCGCTTAATAAATTTTTCCACCTCGCCAAAATACATCCCGAAGGCGGCGCGAATAAATTAACGCGCCTCGTTTCTTTTGGTTCGAGTTTAAATTACGCCCAGCCATGACCCAAAAGATCAGTATCAATTTTCGACTCGTATTTCACCCAGCTCAGATGAAAATTTCAATTTTAAATCTTCCTAGGTCCATCGACCATCACGATTTTCCAATGGCCGACTGAACTTCTCGACGGCGAAAATTGCCCTTTGATGAAACCACCACACGAACCGTCTGGTCGTTAAAATTCAACTTACTATTTCGTACCAATGCAGAAGGTTGAATTTAAACCGAAGTTATTTTCGTTCCGAAGGTACTTTCGTTTATTGAAAACGCCGGTGAAAATTTAACGCCGCTGCGCGAACGACTCGACCGGTGAAATTTTTCAATAAAACCTTAACTACGAATTCTCCCAGGCTGAAAAAATAACGGGGAAAAAAATTTCGACGACTCGGTTGACGAAATTAAATTCGCGCCGTAAATACCGATTTAATTGAGGTCTTCGGTCGTTTTTTTTTCCTCCGTGAAATTGGACCAGACCGGACTTTGGAAATGTTTCGAACGATTTCGCCATCAAGATTTGCTTCGTTCGTTTGCTGAAAATCGTCGTTATCCGGTGTGTTAATTTCCTATTCGGCGTTGTACGAAAAATATCCACTTATACGTTTTACATAAGCGTTGGTAGTGGGAATTCATTTGAATAAGGGTACTCGTTTTATACAATAGTCGAGCTTTGTGTTACGTCGAGTGAAAGTTGAAATTTGTGTTTGAGTTTTATCCCACGTATACGTAATTCGGAGGTGTAGGTATGGATAGGGAGGGGGCAGTACCGATGGAAGATTTGTGGAAAGGGGTTCGACTTCGGTCGGTTGTTAAAAGAGGCGACGTTAATTTTTTACGATTATTGTCGCGCGAAACGTTACCAGTTACGAGGTTTAATTTGAAACGGCGTCCCGGTAAAATGCTCGCGAGCTTTTGAGAGATACCGGGCGAGTGTGCGAGATAATGTAGCTAAACAAATGTGGGATGTGGGAGCCCGGAAAGGTGCGAATTTTACACGGTGACCGATTCGCTGAATCGAGCTGGCAAGGAGGAAAACCGCGGTATCGTAAAAGGAAGAGAAAAATATCACGTTTGAGGTGGGAAGCAGGGAAGGGTATGGAGCGGAAAAATTAAAATTCTTGATCGAAAATCTCAAAATGACAAAAATCAATAAATTATGTGGCAAATGAAAAAATTAGGTAAATTATATTGATCTGAAAATTACCAGTTTCAAAAAAAAATCAAATTTTTCGGTAAAAATTTCAATTTTTTTGGTTTTATTGACCACTTTTGTTGAAAATTACCATTTTTTAAAGTACAAAAATCGAGGAAAAGCTCAACGTGTTTTCATTGATTTTAATCCACGTGAGCCCAGGGATCCGAAGCGGAGCCGGAGGGAGGAGAGAGGAGGGCCCCCTTCCGGGCGACTTTTCCGGAGCCGGAGCCGGAGCTGGAGGAACTTTTATTAAAATTTTGGAGCCGGAGCCGGAGCCACTTTAAAAAAAATTTCGGAGCCGGAGCTGGAGCCGGAGGAATGTTTAAAAAAATTCCGGAGCCGGAGCTGGAGCCGGAGGGACCACATTGGACCCCCTCCGGCTCCTCGCTCCGGAAGTCCCTCTTCGGAGGTCCCTCCTTTGTATTTTCAATTTCAGAACGTGTTCATTTCACTCACCATTCCAGTTTGGTCCCACGCTGTGATGCGCACTCGCTACTGCGCATCACACAAAATGTGTGTGGTTTGAGAATCACTGTATCAGTGTCCAGTGTCACTGTGTAATTTCTCATTTCTCTACCACTGGGACACTGTCATTGCTAATTTCTCTACCGCTTGGACACACAGGGTCAATTTACTATATCACTGGGACATACGGTACCTCAAGCCCCCTGAGGAGGTTGGGGAGGGGAAAAAATTGTGTGACACCTGATTTGTGTTTAACGGGGGGGAGGGGGAAGGAACCATTTCCATAAAAAAAAAGTTAAAATGCAATGATTCCAAAATCGGTCGCGAAAGGGTAACACAGTAAGTACTGTATTTTTTATTATTTTCATTATAATTCCTTAAAATTATATAAAAATTTCGATTTTTCATCTTCGGAGGGCCCTCTGGAGGGCCCTCCAGAACCTTTTTTATTGAGCCGGAGCCGAAGCTGGAGGCACTTGAAAAAAATTCCGGAGCCGGAGCCGGAAGTACTTTTAAAAAATCATGGAGCCGGAGGCAATTTTTAAAAATTTTCGGAGCCGGAGGTACCAGACCCCTTCCCTCCGGATCCCTGCGTGAGCTCATCAAAGATTTTTTAGCTAAATTTTATAAATTTCGAAAAACTCGTATTCAAACGTTGAACGACTTTCCGAAAATATTCTTGATTTTTTTTTTTTGCAGAAAAATCATTCAGTTACGAATGACAAAAATCCCAAGGTACCCTCTTCCCTCCCCTCCCCCCCATCATTTCATTTTTGAGTTACCGAAAATTTCGATTCAAAGAATAAACCTAAAAACTGTATTTACTTTCCAATTTAAAAATTCCATCGTTGCGCGACGTTAGAAAATTTGCTGAAGAAAATTTTTAAACTTTCATCTCTGGAGTACGAAAAATCGAGGAAAATTCCATTTTACTTGGAAAAGTGTTTTCCCCCTTAAGACGATGAATTTCCTAGATTGTTTATATGATAGTGCAAAAATGACAATTTTTCAAAAATTGAGACCGAAATCGGGGTAATCATACTTTTTCAAAAATAATCATTTTTGAAAAAATTTAACAAAAAATTTTAAATTTCAAAAAAATTCAAACTCTGAAAAAAATTTATATTGTAAGGAAAAAATAATCATTTTAATGATAAAAATAATAATTCTTTTTCTGAAAAAATGTTTAATAAATTATACTTTTTGGGAAACATTTTCATTTTTGGAATTTTTGACCACTGTTAGTCTACAGTTCAAGGGGCAAAAAGTGCTCTAGAAATCGAAATTAGTGTACATTTTCGCTGGAGAAAAAAAATCAGTTGGTTTATTGTAGGTATGAATCCTGTAGTCTCAAAAATCCGCATTTTGGATTTTTTGCCCTGGCATATGTAGGGAGCTGTGATTTGAAAACCCCCCTTTTTTCTCAATTTTTAAATTTGACCTTGACGAAAAAATTTTCATATTCTAGTAGCAGACACTCCCCCGACTCCAAATATATATCACATCCATTGAGTCACGGACACAATGGGGTGCTGGGCCTCCCATGTGCGATTTTTTGCCAAATTCGATCATTTTTGGCACAATAATGCCTTTGTAGGCGACATGAGGTATGCTGGACTTAAAAAAATTAAACGCAATGTATTTTTGGGTTCATTCCGCGTCCAATGAGACAAAGTTTGAGGAAAACTCTTGGCACAATAGGCCGTGGTGGAATTTCAAAATTTTGGAAACGCGCGATTTTCTCCCCCTTTCATTGAAAAATAAGTTATGAAAAAAAATCTGAAACTTGGGTTGCGACCTATCAAAATGGGTTAAAATTTCACGAGCAGAACGAAATTATTGGTGAAAATTAAATTTGAGCAATTTTAACCCGTTTTTAATCTCAAATTGAGTCAATTTTTGAGTATTTTCAAAGAATTGACATGTGACCTATGAAAGTGGGGTAGAATTTCGTCAAAAAAACATCAAAATTTTTTTCAGCAACTTTTGAGAATTTTAAGCCTCAAATTGAGTCAATTTTCGATTAATTTCAAAAAATTGGCATGTGACCTATGAAAGAGGGATAATTTCATATACATATTTTTTTACCATTCCTCAAAAATTACCTTTTTCAAAGGTAGATATCAAAATCAGAGATATATTTTGTAGTCACGCTTGAAAATGAAAGTTTTTAGTAAAAATGATCATTGCGTACTCACCAGTTTTATAATTTTCCCAATTTATGATAGAATTTTTTCGTTAAAAATGTCATCTTACACAAATTTTTCCACAAATGGAAGCAAAATCTTTCAAAATCCCACTTTTTTCGTGATTCCCTACTTAGAATGGTTGATTTTGAGGCGAAATTTTTCTATTAATCAATCAAACCATCAATTCCAACAGGTTTGGGAACTCGCGATCAACCATAAAATGACCAAATAATAAACATACTTCGTGGATAATTCACGATTTGATCAAAAATTCTCAAATTTTAACTCTTTTAATCTGCTATTTTTTATTAAAACAGGCATTTTTAACCAGAAAAATAATCGAAAAATTCTCAACAAATTTTTATAAAAATGTCTTGCCCGAGGATCTCATTTTTACCTTTTTATTTAGATAGGAGAGGGGTAGAGAGTTTGAAAAATTGTTTAAAATTTCAGAAATGACTTTCAACATCGTTCATTATTTTTGAACGTTTTTTTTTTTAAAATTATGTCGAAAATTTCAAAAATTGAAAATGGTTTTCAAAAATACACGAATACCAGGGCCCTGACGAATACATTTTTAGAACAACTGAATCGTGTAGAAGAGGAAGGAAGGTGCAGGAGCCAAATTTTTCAATGGAGTTTTTCTAGTCCATAGAAAACATCCTTTGATTTCTTATGTATTTTTATAAAAAACCTGCCATTGCCACAAAAAATTGCTAAAAAAGCATAATTTTTCGCTCAATATAATCAGTTTATCCAATGACCCCGAAACTCGACACATTTTCAGTACTCCACGTAAGTAGTACTTATGAAAAGGACAGCGAATACGAAAAATCATTGATGATGAAATTCCCACCTGAGAATGGATAGTAAGTGATATATCTTTGGAAAATTACCCTGGCTGATTTTTCAATGAAATTTTTTTTTACGAAAAAACACATTTGGAATCACTGAATTTGGAAGGAGGGAGAGCGTTGGAAAACTTTCCATAAATTTCGAGTAATAAACTACATATGAAACAATTCATTATCTTTGCAAAATTTAAAAAAAAAATAGAAAAAATGTTTTCCTAAAATTGAAATTTTTCAATAAATTACATATTTTGAGATGATTGAATACTTGAGAAGGAGAAAGAAGAAATAAGTTAAAGGTTTTTCCATTGGAGTCATTTTGAACCATAGAGAACAACTTAGTACAATAACCAATTTCACATTTGGATAGGAAAAAATCTACAATTCTACATGCGCCACTATCCAAATAAAAAACTCTCATATTTACGGCAAACCGAGTATGCAACTTAATTAACACCAAATGGTAATTCGAAATCAGTGGTTTTCAAAGTACGTTGCTTGAAGAGAAGTGAACATTAAAAAATCACTGTCGATGAGATTTTCACATGAGCGAGTGACCGAGTAAATTTATGTACCACTGTGCAATTTTTGCCTAATTTTAAAATTGAAGGGGCGAACAAACGTAAGATAAAACATCAAATTTTCTTCTGAATGAATTTTGTTCCTCTCAACATAAAAAATTGAAAGGACCAAATACCATAGATTTTTACAAGCTCGTCGATTTCAAATGATATTTAACTTCTTCATTATTAATTTTTGGCTAAAAATCATCAAAATGAAATTTTTTGGCTTTAGGTACTTCAACGATTTTTTTTTTTCAATTTTGGCAGCGATGTTCTCATAAAAATGAGAAGAGACAATTTATTTCACGTTCCAAGTAGGCATCGACTTCAATATAAGTACAATTTACAAATCGTCCATCCCTCTTTCCCTCTCCCCCTCTCTCTATCCCTTTTCTACAGTACTTCTTCTTCGACAAACGAAACAATTACAGCACGAAAATAATTACGTACTCATAAGTGCAATCGAAGAATATCATAATGTATTTCTATAAGTAATTTTCAAACATCGCAGACCAATACAAAACACACACAGTACCCTAATTTGAATATAGGAAATACACCAGCATTTACCTTACCACCACCATCGTCGTAAAAACAATCTCGTACCACGACATGGTTAAGTTATCCACGCAGACAAAACACGCAGCGGGATTTAGCACGGTTTTAGAGTAGATATTACGAACACCTCTTTGGTATAGATATAGGTACATACAGAAGCAGCAATACAGCAATATTCCCCCAGGGGACCGGATCATAAAACGCCTGGAAACGATACAAGGGTACCGGGTGATTAAAATTTCACGCCGAAGGTTTACCATGTTATCGTAGACTGCGCCAACGAACCCGCGACAGGTTCGATATCGGCTTATGTACAGAAGACGACACATTTTACACGACTGAGTACCTGTATTCGTGTGATCAGCGCAGGTAAAAACCCTTGACTCGAGGCCAATTCGATCAGATTTAATTTAAGGTTCGTCGAGTCGAATAAATCTCGGTCTAGTACTCCGAAGATTTATACAATTTCAGACGGAAGAGAGAAAAAAATGAAAATCATTATCGAGGAAAAACACGAGCTTTTCTGTTGCCAGTTTATTTTTACTTACAGGAAGGACGATTTTGTTTCCTGTGGTACTCCTATACATTTTTTCAAGTTGAAATTAAATTTCCTCAAAATTTTGTCAGAGTCTTATATGTATTTGCTATAATTCTTTAAAATATATTTTCGATGTCAAATTTTTTCGAAGTTTTTTTCAAGTTCACTAATTAAATTTTTTCAAATTAAATTTTTTTCAAGTTGTAAAATATTTACTTACTTTTAAAAATATTTTCAAATTTTACTTGCAATTCTTTCATATGTATTTCCAAGTTCGGATTTTTAAAATATTTTTTCCCTAGTTTGGTGATTCAGGATTTTTGAACTCCAAAATCTTTCCAAGTTTTCGAATTCCTACATTTCATTCAAAATTTTTTCCAATTTTGAAACTTTTGTAATGCTGTTTTCGTTTTGATCATTGTTTTTATTCTAAAATTTAACGCTGATTTCTAAAATAAAATATGATTTTTTCCATCACAGTAGAATTTTTCACAATTTGAATTTTTTGTTGAACATTTTTTTCACATTTTTTGATGACATTTGGTACTTAAAGTCAATATACTGAACAAAAGAAGGGTTCTACGAAAAAAATTAATTGAACATAAATTGTAGAGCATAAAATTTCCTTCGTGCGGAGTCCAATCAATTTTTTTAGGAGACAGCTTTCGAGATACATGTTTTAGTTGAAAGTACTCGTAAGTTCAACTTTTATATTTTCATTGAAAATATCTCAAAAATTAAGCCTTCTAAAGAAAAAATGATCGAACTTTACAGAGAAAAAATTTTACGTTTTGCAATTTATGTTCCACATATTTCTATTCATTTTTTTCGTTGAGCCCTTCTTATTAGGGTGGGCCGAAAAACCGAAAATTTTAATTTTTGAAAAGTTACCCCACAAAAGTTGTTGGCTGCATAGAATAGAAAAATTAAATTAAAAATTTCAAACTCGATTCATATCTTCCGATCGCGCAAGAGCCTTCAATTCTTCAAAAATTGCTAAAAATTAAAAGTTTCAAAGATTTCGAAAAAATGTAAAATTGACTAAAATTAATTTTAGTGCTTCTGTAGTGAATATCTAGACCAAAAAGCACATTTTAAAAAAAAAATCAGTGTTTTATAACTTTTTTCAAATTTTTCAGAGGTGAAAAAATATGAGAAATTTAAAAAAACTATAAAACATGGATTTTTTCAAAAAAGTTGTGCTTTTTGCTCTAAATAGGCCCTAAATAAGCTCTAAAACTGATTTTGATGAATTTTGATTTTTTTTTAATTTTTAAAAATTTCTGAAAATGCTGAATTTTTGACAATTTTTAAAGAATTGAAGACTCTTGCGCGATCAGAAGATATAAATCGATTTTGAAATTTTTTATTTTATTTTTCTAGTCTATCCAGCCAACAACTTTTGTGGGGGTAACTTTTTAAAAATCAAAATTTTTGGTTTTTCGGCCCACCCTACTTCTTATGCTCAAAAAATTGACTTCAAGGGTCAAAAGTAATCAAAAAGCGTAAAAAAAATATTCCACAAAAAATTCAAACCGTGAAAAATTTTGACGTATGTACTAAAATTTGTCCCTATTGTTTTCGTGATCAGCGCGAAAAATACTATAAAAATTAACTATTAAATTTCAAACAGCATTTTCTATGTTAATCTGTGTTATTTTTTTAAAAGTTCAATTTTCTCAAATTTTTTAGTACTATAAATATTTTGAAAATTATACTAATTCTTTCAAGGTTCTTTTGGCTCTATATATTTTCGAATTTCAATACAAAAAGATGTCAGAAAA
Source organism: Pseudococcus viburni (assembly GCA_033439095.1). NCBI lineage: Eukaryota > Metazoa > Arthropoda > Insecta > Hemiptera > Pseudococcidae > Pseudococcus > Pseudococcus viburni. The sequence goes on along the minus strand of JAVBJF010000004.1, from coordinate 2,690,953 downwards.
ATTTGATACCATTCATTTTTCTTTGGCAGCCTTCCATTTTAAGTAGGAACGAAAGCGATCGTAGAGTTGGAAACAATTTTAAAGCTTAAGAAACTTGGAAAAATTTGTAATTTGGAAAAAATTTCAACTCGGAAACATTTCTGAAAAATTGTGGAAATTTGAAAATATGAAAAAAATGAAATCACTAAGCTGATTTTTTTTTTGAAAAAATTGATTAAATTTTGAGAAAATTGATTGTGGAAATTTAAAAAAAATTACATCACTAAACTGAATTTGTTGGCAAAAATTTTAAAATTGAATAGATTTTGAAAAAATGGATTAAATTTTGAGAAAATGAATCAATTTTTTTTGAAAATGATTAAATTTTTAAAAAAAGATTAATTTTTGAAAAATTTGATTAAACTTAGAGAAAATTGATAGTAAAAATTTAAAAATTGAATAAATTTTGAGAAAATTGATTAAGTTTTGAAAAAATTGATTACATTTTGAAAAAAATGACTAAATTTTAAGAAAATTATTTCAATTTTGAAAAAATTGACCAAATGCTGAGAAAATCGATTAAATTTCCTTTGAAAAAATCGATTAAATTTTGAGAAAATGGAGCAAATTTTTTTTAAAAATGATTAAACTTTGAAAAATTTGATTGAACTTTGTGAAAATTCAAAAATTTGAAAGAAATTAAACCACTAAACTGAATTTTTTGCAAAAATTTGAAAATTGAATAAATTTTGAAAAATTTATTAAATTTTAAAAAAATTGATCAAATCTTGAAAAAATTGATTAAATTTTTAAAAAATTGATAAAATTTTGAAAAAATTGATTATATTTTGAAAAAATTGACTAAATTTTAAGAAAATTAATTTAATTTTGAGAAAATTGACCAAATTTTGAGAAAATCGATTAAATTTCCTTTGGAAAAATCGATTAAGTTTTGAGAAAATAGATTTTTTTTTACAAATGATTCAATTTTGAAAAATTTGAATAAACTTTGAGAAAATTGATTGTGAAAATTTAGAAATTTGAAAGAAATAAAATCACTAAATTGAATTTTTTTTGAAAAAATTGATTAAATTTTGAGAAAGTTGATTGAATTTTGAGAAAATTGATTGTGGAAATTTAAAAAAAATTAAACCACTAAACTGAATTTTTTTGCAAAAATTTAAAAATTGAATAAATTTTGAACAAATTATAAAATTTTTAGAAAATCTATTAAATTTTGAGAAATTTAGTAAATTTTGAAAAAATCGATTAAATCTTGAAAAAATTGATTAAAATTTGAAAAAATTGACTAAATTGTGAGAAAATTGATTAAATTTACTTTGAAAAAATATTAAATTTTGGAAAAATTGATTAAATTTTGAGAAAATCGATTAAATTTTAATAAAATTAAATTATTAGACTCGAAAAAAAGTAAGGCACCACACGAAACACAATCGTCCCTCCTTTGAGTACAAACTCACGTCTGATTTCGAAACAGCTCCAAAAAATTCTCACCTACGTCTGCTCCAACAACTTGACAATTTTTCAAAAGCACCTCCTCCCCACATAATTCTTCCTCATTCACGTACGAACCTGAAATACACCTAAACGAACCAGAAATATAGGAAAACCCGACTTGATTTCTTTGACGTTTCGTTGAAAAAATTTCGCCTAAGTACATAAGGAAACCATATGGCCGAGACGTAGTGGGAAACAACGCAGCGTGACGCGAAGACGAAAATTATCGAAAGAAATATTCCGGTGTCTGTGAACGAAGTCGTGCGTGAAAAGGGCCTGCTAAACTGACACGGAGGTATTTTAAAATTATAATTCTTTTCGCGTCTCCGTCTTGTTATCAAATACAACGAAAAAATCTCAGAAGTTGGAAACAGCTTCGTTGTCAATGTGCTGCCGAGATCTTCGCCTATTGTACGAAAGCAAACCCCACATTTTCCTTCTCTTGGCAACTTCTGCCCCTGCGCACTCCCCATCCGGCCCTCTCCAACACATCACTCGTCATTTCAATTCGGCTGCTGCGTTTACAAGTAGTTTGTACGAGAGAAGAAAAAAAAAGAAGGAAAAAACATATTCTACGTCTCTCCATGGAAGTATTTTCCATATAAAAGAAAAACATGTCTATATACGTGCCCAAGTTAACCACAGCGGCGAATTCGTTTCCCTTTTCAACGGCACCTACTTTTGTATTTTTTTTCATTTATTTATTCGAACCGAGCGACGACTCTCTCAACCAATCTGTCTGTCGATAAAATGGACACAGCATCGTGAATTTATATACGTCAAAAATATACAACGGCGATGAAATTCGACAATTCTCAGGCCCGACCGGTCTAATTTTCCAAATGCTTTTTTATTCGCGCATCCGAATTTGCTGATTGCGAGCGCAACAGTATCCCAAGGAATTCGTTACGTTTGTATTTTACGACGTCGTTTAAGACAACGCGCGAGCCGAAGCGAAAGTAAAACGAGAAAGAAAGAAACTTAATTAGAAACCGAAAGAGAATTAGCTTTATTATTATTTTTTGTTTTTCCGAATATGACCATAACGGAAGATAGGCCGACAGGGGAGGTTTATATAGGCCGTCAAAACGAGAATAATGGCCGAATTAAATTCCTCGTCGTCGTAAATCAACGTCGAATCGTATTGCCGTCGCCTCGGCCGTCTTCATTGTGTGGCTTTGCGATGAAAGATTTTCCACTATGGCCATTAGGTGGTTTATTGTTTTTCATTTCTCACCAACAGCATCGTCGGAGGGTAATTTTCTAATACTCGCTGTCTTTGTACATTTCAACCGAATATTTGAGAAGAAAAAATTTTTGGGGATAATTTTCCAAAAATGGTGTTTCAGAAGATCGAGATGATATGAGAAAATTCACAGAAGTCATCAGGTCATCACCCAGTCAGGATGTATAAAAAATAATTTTGAAAATTGAACAAGAAAATTTTTTTTGAAAAAAAAACACTCGATTTTGACAAAAATTGACGAGGTAGTTTACTTTGAGTGAGAAACCTCCCTGAAAAATTTTGAGTCCCTCGGCTAAAAAGGAGACTAGAGGCCACAAAGCATGATTATTTTCGAAAAACACGATTTTCTGCCATTATTGAGTAGTGCCATCTGCTTAAAATGTCAGGAAATTTCCTAAATAAATGCGATTTGAGTGTCCACTTCTACACCTTCCTGATCCATTGACCTTGAAAGAAGATTCGACTTCTTGCCCTCTACAAGGGGGTTGAAAAGTTTCAGATCGTAAATTTGACGAATTCTTGACTTTTACCAAATTCAAATCGCTTACTCAAACACTTCAAAATCTAGCGAACATTTGTTTTCATAATCTATTCGAATAATTATTTTTGATGACATTTTAAAAGAAAATTCATTGCAATGTTGCCGATTCCATTTTGGTTCACGTAATTTTCACAAGATTTCAATCAACAGTACTGCTACAAATACAAAAAAATTTCGGAAAAATAATTGAATTTAATTTTAATTAATAGGTACCAAAAACAAATGTTGGCTGACTTTTCGAGCCACTGAATGAACAACTTGAATTTTAGGAAAATTACGTAAATTAAAATTTAATTGGTCGCACTGCGATGAAATTTTTCAAAAAAAATTCACCAAAAATTATTGTGGGTGACCAAAAAAAAATTTGGCTCGGCATGATTCTATAACGTTTCTAAATGTTTTTTACAACCAAAGTGTCTAGGTCTACCAAAATTCAAAACTTTTTGAATTTTTCAACTTTTTCCCGACCTTTCCTCAATTTTTGTGTGACGAATTTTTCAAAATTTATATCTCTTGTCTTCCTTGAGACCGCTCTCCCTTCCTCAAAAAAAATTCAGAAAAATTAATACCACTATTTTTTCCAAAAATTATTAAACTCTTTCAAATAATTCTCACAATAAAAAAAATTATATAAAATGAAAATTTTGATTAATTTTTTTATTACCTACTGACTTTCAAAGTACGAAATTGAATTAATATAAAAAATTAGTTCAATGTACATTTTCTAACAAAATAAGGGGAAAAAATTGAAAAATTGTGATTTTTTGAACCAAAATATTTCATTTTTTAACGTCGTTCTTTCATTTTAGATGAATATGATGAGCCACCTTCAACTCTTCTTCCTTGAAATATTGAAGGGAGTAAATTTATTGAGCACGAACGAAGCGAAAGCGAAAATTATCATTCCAATTTTTTTCCGTTTTGAAATGAAAAGCAAATTTTTTTCTCCAGTCAACACTTTTTCCCTAATTATTTGATATTTTTCTAGAGAATTTTCGAAAAAAATCTCGGTCTGGTAGAAAGCCTAAAAATGTTTCTAAATGATTACCAAATAGTTTCCAGGGAGTTCTTAAATGGCTTTTGAAATAACCCCAAAATCGTTTCTATACCTAAGGTTTTAAAATATTTTCTACGGATTTTCTAATTAGTTTTTATAACGTTTCCAAAAAGTTAATCACGCTGATAGAATTCCTGTTGATGACTATTTGTTGAAATATCATAGTAATTTCAATTTCAATAGAAAACAGTTTTCCAAGTTTATAAAAGTCCAACAAAAAGTCATTATATCGAAAGATAAAAATTTTTCTAGGTTTTCAAATGTCTGACAAAATATCAAAAAGTGACAAAAAATTAGAAAATTTAGTTTCTAAAATTTTTTCAATTCACAATCTCATTACATCAATGGTGTCCGAATTCGGGTGTAGAGAATTTGATCATCATATCCATGTTTAAAAAACGAAAAAATAAGCAACCTAACTGCAAAAATTTCCAGAGCAAAACCCATACGAAAACTAAAAAAAAAATTTTGTAGCGCCAAAAAATAAGAAAAAATCATTTCCTCTAAATTTTACTTGCAGAGTCACACTGAAATTTTTTCAGAGTTTCAATTTGTGGACATCGTAATTTTTATTTCAATTACCTATGAATTTTCAAATGGATTTCCAGCCATTAAAAGTGGCAACACTGATTTTGATTTTTTACGTCAACTTCTCCTCGAGAATAAGACAGGCTCCCCAAAAAAATCCAAATCGCTAGACCTGTCAGAACCAGAATTATTCGAAGCTGAAGTTTTTAAATACTCGCCACCTTGCAAAATTTTAAGGTCCCTTAATTTTGCCCAAAGAAACGCCAGAGATCTCTAATTTGCACCGTTCGTCGTTGATCAAAGTGTCAAAATTTCAAAAAAAAAAAACTGGTAAAAATTCCACCTCTTTAACTCAACTTGCGCCACTTCTCATTCTCACCAAAACTCGTAACAACATTACAGTAAAAATGTGAAAATATTTATTATAAAAAATTATTTTGATAGCGATTTTTTTTTCTCCAAAATTTTTCACTGATAGGTACCCAATTTTGTTGTAAATTTTTGAAATATTTGTTTTTAATCAACAAATTTTTTTTAGATGTATATCAGTAGATACAAAAAGCAGATTCGGCGACTTTCGTAATTACCGGGTAATTACCGGTAAATTACCGTAATTACCGCTGCCCTACATTACCGTAATTACCATGACGTCATAATTACAGTGACGTCATGATGCTGGCTAAAACGTCACGTGTCGCAAGCCCAAAAAGTCCAAAAAAATTCTCACCAAAATTTGAAAAAAAATTTCCGCCAAAATTTTTTGGGTAAAGCAGTGCTGTGACTTTTTGTCACACTTAACGAGTGACCTTTTTTTAATGACTTTTAAAAGGTAAAGCAGTGCTGTCAACAATTTTCTTTTCTACTTTTAATAATTTTCTTTTAGATTACATTTTGACTTTTTATCACACTTAACGAGTGACATTTTTTTAATGACTTTTAAAAGGTAAAGCAGTGCTGTCAACAATTTTCTTTTTGACTTTTAATAATTTTCTTTTAGATTACATTTCGACTTTTTGTCACACTTAATGAGTGACATTTTTTTAATGACTTTTAAAAGGTAAAGCAGTGCTGCCAACATTTTCCTTTTTCACTTCTGGATAAATGATATTTTTGTAATATAATGTGAGAAATTTCCCTGGATAAATGATATTTTTGTAATATAATGTGGGAAATTTCCCTAGATAAATGATATTCCTAAATAATTGGTGGTTGGCAACCGTGTATAAGCGTAACGCGTCGAAAAAAATAGACCCCCACCATAGAAGTTTTCACTTCAAAAAAAACAAGCAGGGTCGCAGGCGACCTGGCAATAGGCTTCCCGGAATTTTGATTTCGAGTGTTGTTGAATATTTTTAAAAAAATTGTCAAGATTCAACAAACTCGGAAAAAATTTCGAAGTTGAAAATTTTTCTAAATGTATGAAGTAACGACAGAACGACCAATTTAATAATGATGTTTGATGAAGCTTCTGGGATGAAAATAAAATAGGTCCCTTTTCTTCACATATATGGTTTTTGGTTATTGGCATTAGTCTTCAAGTTGGAAAAAATTTTCAAAAAATTCAAGTTTGAAAAAATTCTTCCAAAAATTCTGGGTCGTAAATTTTGAGACAAATGAAAATTAATTTAAATTGGAAAAAATGTTGAGAAAACGAGAAAATGAGGAAACTCAAAATTCTGTAACATATTTTGGGAAAATTTGGAATTGAAAAAAATTAAAAAATTGAACAGGCTAAAATTGAACTTCAGAAAAAGGAATTACTCCACGCAAAACAAAATTATCCGTCCCATGTGTAAATGCATATAAGCAAACCCTACCCCAGTAGGCTGCATCACATGAACGAACTGAACGAACGTTGATTCAAACGACATGTTACGAATTACGATGTGATGAATTTTTACTTTCATTTTAATGGATTCAAAATATTAAAAAGATACACAAAAATAGAAAAAAATGGTTATGAACTTGATATTGGAAAATAGAAATACAAAGAGCCAAATATAGTGCTTTAAATTATGGTATGGTATTGAAATATCTGTAACATTCAGTACCAGTACCTACTTTGACTGTTTGACAATATGATTTCATTTTTAAATTCTGATCAGGGTTTTAACTTTCAACTCTCAAAAACGGCCCTGTTGTTTTTGATAAAATTAAAACGTTTCGTTTTTTTAGAAACTTTTTTTTCGTTTTTGTATTTTTTTTTAAATTTGAAATGTGAATACATACAGTGAATGATAGTTGTAATTCAACTTATAAGGCGAAATCTTGAAAAAATTGGACTTTTCAATCATAATCAGAAAAAACTGAGATTTTATAGAGAAAAGAAACACGAAAAAGAGAAATGAACCTGTCCTTTTATTTTTCGTTTCATGGGATCATGATTTAATGAAATAATGATTCATTTTTTATTCCAGTTTATGAAGACATTCATTAAAAAACACGACATTTTCCCCGTTTTCTTGCTCTTTTGATAATTTTTTTTACGTTTCATCGTCATAATATTTAATTACTATGTAACTATGTAAATGAACCATCATTATTTGTATTTCATTAAATCATGATCCCATGAAACGAAAAATAAAAGGACAAGTTTAGTTTTCATTTTCATGTTTTTTTTTCTGTACCTATAAAATCTTCAGTTTTTTTTATGATTATGATTGAAAAATCCAAATTTTTCAAGATTTCTTCTCATAAGTTGAATTACAACTACTTTAAAGATGATGAACCATAGTTGTTCGAATAGTATGAGCAATGAACGATTCTGCACAAGGAATACGCGTGATTGCAGCCCACCGGGGTAGGGTTTGCTTATATGCTGTGTGCATAGATTTCCGTTATTTATTTTCATTTCTCTCTTCCAATTGGTTTACTACCACGATGCAGCTTGACGTCATCGAGATATAAGCCAATGACATTCTTCAATCAATCTAAAGAAAAAAGTCTGAAGATGAAAAATAGTGATTTTAATAGGGCTCCACGGCCTAGGAAGGCCGGGAACCCTAATTAAAACTAGTTTGTTGTTCTGCCACTTGGATCTCTTACTAAATCTAGGCGGGAAATTTACAAAAAAAACTAATTCGGTAATTTACCCGGTAATTTCCAAAACGCGACGCATTTCAAACATTTTTGGCGGAACATTTTTTTTCAAATTTTTGCGGGAAATTTTTTGGGGCTTTTTGGGCTTGCGACACGTTTTAGCCAGCATCATAACGTCACAGTAATTATGACGTCATGGTAATTACGGTAATGAAGAACACCGGTAATTACGGTAATTTGCCGGTAGTTACGAAAGCCTCCGAATCTGCTTTTTGTATCTACTTATATTTTTACTCAGAAAATTATCAGCGACCATTTTCCTCTGCTCTTTCAATTTTGAAAAAAATTATAATATTTTTATTTGTACCTATCAAAAAATCCTGATTCGGAAAAAAGTCTGTGGGGGATGAGGTGTAAAATTCACCATAAATCATTTTTCGGATATAATATCAATATTCAAATTACTTCGCGATAAATTTGTTCATTTTTTTTCATTTCCAGTTGAAAATTAAAAAAAAATGAACACAGTGTTTTTATGTACCTACCCCTAAAAAATGAATTCAATGATATTTTTGGATGAAAATTTCTATGCAAAGACTATTCTGGGTGATTTTTTAATAAAATTAAAAAAACAATCGGATGTTAAAACTCAAATTCAAGCAGTACATTCCATTTCGATTCAATGTATTTTTACAAATTCGTTTTCGAATATTCCTCTACTTATTTGTCAAAATAAACTCTCGTGCAAAATTTATTCCACCCAGTAAATAAGCACATTTTCATGGCCAATTCGACCTTTCTTCGCATTCTCTCCGTATTTACCCACCCCCGCAAAATATGACAGCGAAATAACAAAAAACACCCGCATTTCCAACAAACATTTGACCGATACCTAACTACAATAATCAAAACACGGTAAAAACTTCCGGTTTAATTCGGCGTTATTTTTTTCAAAACATCGGAAACGGACCCGTTTAAAAAATTCATCGCGTGATAAAACCCTCGGAAATGAACGAATAAAATAAAACAACCCTTTCCTATGGGACCAGCCTCTGAAATTATGCCTTATTCTTACATAACAAGACAAATATGAATTTCGAGCCTTTTTCCCAAAAAAATTCATTCAGGTATACGTTTTGTGTACGTATTTACGAAACTCTCCAAATAAAAACAAACCTTTTAATATTGCCGGGGAAAAATTTCCGCGACGAAGTAAATAGAAAAAAAATGAAATAAAAACAAGCATTATATGAATATAGGTCGTAGGAATTTCCTTCTTTTTTTACCCTTTTTTCGAGTCTGTTTATGGTATAAATTCGACCACGTACTCAAACCATCTCACACTCGAGATTGAAATTCGATCACATGAGATATCGTCGACGCTGCTGCAATAATCTTTAAAGTCAGTGACCGACGAATAAAGTACCTACATCGTATCCTCTACGTACATACATCCAGGGAAAAAGAAAACCCAGGGTAATGTTTGGTAATTGGTTATTACAACGAATATTACACCACGCCGGCTCTAATGTTTTATGTATGAGCCATAAATAAAACACCGGCGCTACACGGCGAGGCAGCATAGCAGCGAGCAGCGATGAGAAAAAAAACTAGTATAATCGTAGCCGAAGATTTATTACCCCAAGGGAAGCTTGCTTAAAGACCGAAAAATTATGAAAAGCTACAGTTAAAACAAATAAAACGCCACATAAAAGCTGAGTGTTCAACAATTGGAAAAAATTTTTCGCTGCGAAAATTTTTGGCTCATGGAAAACGAAAACTCGCTTTCGTCTTGGCGATGACGATGACGTCACGTTATGGCATCGCCGAGCAAATCGAAAACACGCTGGATGGCGGCAGCGCAAAAATACCGCTACATGTGAAAATTTTATCTAAAAATGCAAAATAACAAGCTCTTCTAACCTCGTATACGTAATGTTTTTTAAATTAAACTTCGTACCTATATAAGGTTAATACTGTTTATCGTCGTACTCCCTGCTCTCCACCTTTGGGTCTTCTTCGCTGCTGTGTTTTTTATTATTATTATTATATCTTTATATTCGCTTTTAACCGTCAACACTGGCAGCTTTAAGATTCGCCTTTGCTATTTTTTAGTGTGTCGTTACGCGAGTATTATAAAAACCTTGAAGATATGCAACAATAATAATATTAACCGACGACGTACATACTTTGGAGGGATTTTCGCGAAATTCGCGACGAGTCGTTATATAAAATTGAAACTGATTTGGCAAAAAATTACAAATATACAAGCGATCGTCGAAAATGTAGTATTTTCCACATTTTTTGGTCGAATTTCCCACGCTGAGGATGGACTGGAATTGCGCTATTTTATAAGTACTTGAAAAAATTGAAAAAATCTTCAATTTTTAGAAAAATTATCAAAAATGACGTTGAATGAAAAAATATTCCAAATAATTGAATCAAACGTCACAAAAATGATAGCTAAAAATTACTAACCCAAAATCTAGCTGAAATATTATTCAAAAAATACGTAAATTATGTTTCAAAAATTGCTCAAAAATTCCGGTATTTCCGGTAAAAGAAACCTGTCTCATTTCATGGATACATTGTTAGATATTTTCTCAGATTCGTAATTTTTTCAAGATTTTGAAAGTCAAGCAAAATGTGCATAACTCTAGAAAAAAAATCATCTCTGAAATTTTAAAAGTCAGACAAAACGCTAATAAGTCTATGCCATCCTGTAAATTTGATCTTTAAAAAAAGAAAAAAAAAAAACATTTACCACAGGCCGAAAAAATGAATTATTCATGTCTATTAGTCAAGTCTAACAAAATATCAGATATTATGAAGATTTCTGCTTAACAGACGGATATGTAACAAAGTGTCATTATATCAACTTTCTTTACAATTTTTCTGTTTTTGAAATTCAGACAAAATTTCATTAGGTCTATACTGCTCCACAGAAAAATTTCCACATGCAAGTTTTTAAAATTTCAGACAAAAGTCTGATAGAGTTTTATGATTTTTTGATAGTTTTTTGTTAATTTTTTGACAATTGTATGAAGGTTTTTGATGATTTTTTAATAGTTTTCATGGTTTTTTGATGACGTTTGATAGTTTAATGATTTTTTAATAAGTTTTGATTAAACTTTACAAATTATAATAATACTTTGATGAGTTTTTGATGATTTCTTGGTGCTTTTTGATGATTTTTTGTGGTTTTCGATGATTTTTTTGGCGATTTCGATGATTTTTTGTGGTTTTTGATGTCTTTTTGGTGTTTTGTGATTTTTTTTGGTGTTTTTGATGATTTTTTTGGTAATTTTGATGATTTTTTGTGGTTTTTGATGTTTTTTTGGCGTTCTTGATGATTTTTTGATAGTCTTCATGGTTTTTTGATGACGTTTGATAGTTTAATGACTTTTTAATAAGTTTTGATTAAACTGTATAAATTATAATAATACTTTGATGAGTTTTTGATGATTTTTCGGTGGTTTTGATGATTTTTTGGTGGTTTTTGATTATTTTTTGATGGTTCTTGATGATTTTTAATGAGGTTTGATAATTTTTTGATTAGTTTTAATGCGTTTTAATTTTTTAAAATAGGTTTTGATCAAGCTTTACAAATTGTAATGATTCTTTGATAAGTTTTTAATGATTTTTTGGTGATTTTTTGATGATTTATTTGATGATTTTTTTATGATAGTTTGATGATTTTTTTAATAGCGTTGATGATTTTTTAATGATTTTTATGATTTTTTGATGGTTTTAATGAGTTTTTTAATAGTTTTAATAACTTTTTGATGGGTTTTGATTTTAAAAATAATTTTCAATAGGTACCTAGTTAAATGATTTTTTGATAAGTTTTGATAAGGCTTTTTAAAATTGTTTTTTGATGTTTTGGATTTTTGAAGGTTTTTGATGATTTTTTGATAGTAATCGTGGTTTTTTGATGATGTTAGATAGTTTAATGAATTTTTTAATACCTATGTTTTGATTAAACTTTAATAATTATAACAATACTCTGATGAGTTTTTGATGATTTTTAATAGGGTTTGATGATTTTTTGATAGTTTTAACAACGTTTTGATGGTTTTTGATTTTTTTGATAATATCTGATAGGTAGTTAAATGATTTTTTAATAATTTTTGATAAGGCTTTGTAAATTATAATAATTTTTTGATGAGTTTTTAATGATTTTTTGATTGTTTCGATGATTTTTCGATAGTTTTTGAGTCATTGTATCAATTTTATTCAAAAAATTTTTATTTTCAAATGTCATATAAAACGTACAGGGCAAAATCAGTTTATATGGCAATAAAATTACTATGAAAAATTCATAAGTACCTATCTAAGACTTGTTCAAAAACAAAATAATGCAAACTATTGAAAATTAAAAAAAAAACAGCCAAAATTCATAAAAATCAGTAAGAACCATCATAAAATTTCTGATCGAAGCAAAAAAACCATTTTATATGCTACCATTGATTTTGATTTTTGGCTTTAGTATTGAAACGTATGCCTCGGGTTCGAAAGATGATTTTTTAGTGTCCAACAATTTACTTTTTCAAGTTTTTTTTTTCGAAGTCAAAAAAATGTTGCTATGTCAATTCGTCAAAATTTTTCCAAAGATCGTCAATTTTTTTACAAGTTCTTAAAAGTTAAACAAAAAGTCATTAATATTATGAAGTGATCAAATTTTTTTCAAGTTTTTAAAGGTCTATCGATTCATTAAATTTTTCAAAATGTTTAACAAAATGCCAATGTCTCCGCATTCTGCCACATTCCACGTTCCACAAAAATCAAAATACAACTCAGCCCAAAGACATATCTACCTAACACGACAAACATTTCAGAATTTAAAAAAAAACGGAGAAAATCAATTTTTACGACTTAAACTTCGCACAATTTTAACAAATTTGTAAATGCTGACCAAGGGTTTACCCCAGAGACTTCACCCTTACTTACACCTCCCCAGTAAGCATCAAAATCTGACAATGTTTTAAAAAATTTCGATTTTTTAATTTGAAAATTTCAAAAATAATCAAAATTTCCAAGAAGTTTTGTTAGAGGTTAGATCAAGTAAGTTTTGACGGTCTTAAAATTTTGGTCTCCAAAATTTGGTCTCATTGTTATAAAAATTAACCTCTAGCACTACATAGGTACAACATATGTACACATGTTGAAAAATTGTTTGTATTAGAATGGATGTTTTCCCTCAAAAATACAATTAGTACTCGTTTTAATTTTCTGCCCTTTTTCAGGGGTCCTCGAACAAATCACATTAAAAAAATATTCAGTAAAAAACCTGTCAATTTTTCCACCAAAATGACTACCAATTTTTCACCCTTTTCTAATTTTTGAAAAAACGTCCACGTAATAAATGTTTCTTCAGTTTGAAAATTTACTTGTTGGAGGGAGGGGATGGGGTACTAATGAAAAATCATAGCAAAGATCAAAATATTTATACCAACATCATTTTAGGAAAATTTTTTCAAACTCAAAAAAGCGCCAGTTTTCGACCATTTTAGTGAAATTTTTATTTGTTTTTCCAAACAGAATTCTGTGCCATTTTCGTGGCATTTTGACGAATTTTGAAGTCGTTTCGTATAATTTTTCCATCAATACACAAGTCTTATTCTCCAATAATTTCTTCAAATTTTAAAAATGTTCGCAAAAATTCTCACAATTTTTTGAAACCAGAAAATTCGGCCATTTTCCAGCATCGCATCACGGCTTTGCATTCTGTTCGTATTACGTTCGACAAATTCATAAGTAAAAATTACCAAACGGATTTATATCTTCTCAAATCTTCCAACTTCGATTTCAGCACAAAAAATTACATTCGAATACGTAGAAAATCTTGCAATTTTCAAGGTCATCGAACTTATTCTCCCTTTCACGAAATTTTTTCAATTTCTCCATCACACTATAAAATAACTTTCAATTTGATTTCACAAACGGTCGTATCAACCTTCCACTCGCTCCGTACGTGTAACTTTACCGCAACGATCTTTCAATAAAAAAAATCTCTCGTACGAAACTCCATCGTATACACGAAAACCTCTCAAAATGGACCTTCTCGAAACAGTTTTTAATTCTCGATACACTTGAAAATTGTACGAAGCTTTCGTTTATAAAACTTTCAACTTTGTCATACGGTAAAAAGAAAGAGAAACCTCGAGTGTTATTATTTCGAAGTATAAAAAGTACCCGGGTTTTTTTACGCGATGAATAAAAAGCGGGTTTTTTCGTATTTCAAAGGTTAAAAAAAGAAGAATAAAATTCCGGAAAATTTAATAATCTTTTATAAGCTATTTATACGCTTGTAAATTCGTATTTATAATCCGGCCGGATCGCTTTTGTCGAGATATTTTCAAATAGTAATGAGTTTTTGAATTTTTTTTCGAAAAGAATTTTGGGATGATAATGTGCATTAAAATGATGCAATTGGCTAATAACGATTTTTATTTGGAATAAAGGGTATGACCGGGTTAGGCGTGAATTTGGCCCCTGGCGCTTTTGGGCTCCTAAACACCTCAAGTCGTGTATATTGACTGGAAAAAATTTTTCACAAAATTTTGAACCTCTACCCCTTCTCTTTCGGAGCTATGGCTATTTTATTGCACAATTTTCAAAAAATTTTGATTTCAACGGAAGTGAAGGAAATTTTCTGTTCTTTGGCACAAAGTTACATCTTGTAGAGGTGTGTTTATGATAATTTTTTCAAAAAATTTCTAAAAATACGTTTTTTTTATGCAGAATTTTACTGTGTATTTGGTTTTGGCGATTTTTTTGAACTAAGGGCCGAAAATCGCGAAAACCCGCTCAGAAATGTTGTTATTCTAGCAGATTTTTCAAATTTTGAGCGTTTTATACAGAAAGAAATAACGAAATAAGGAAACCAATTCCATATTCGTGTTCAGCAGGTCAAAATACCCCGATACACATCCTTTTCGCAATAGTTTTGATTAAAATGTCAAAATTCGCCTTTTTCACTGATTTTTCATGAAAGAAAAGTGAATTTCGAGACTTCAAGTAAAACGATCGCGAAAAATGTGTTTATCGGGGTATTTTGACCTGCTGAACACGAATATGGATTTGGTTTTTTCATTTCGTCATTTTCTCATATGACTACTTCCATCACCCCGATCTCGAACAATAACACAAGTCGACACGATTTTTGTGTTTGGGTTCCGATTGCGAAATTTGGGTGGCTTTTATGTATCTAATGAAGGGAAAAATAATTTTTTTGTCCAAGTTTGCTTTGATGGGTTGGGGGAGCCAAAAATGTGATTTTTCAAGAACAATACACACGGATTTGTGAAAAATTTGAGAAAAATTTGAAATATATATATTTTTGTCCAATCTTATAGAAAATTTCACGCTGAATCGCATGCCGCAACCTGCAGCCCTCTATCTTTTTTAGAAAAAAAGTTACGGTTAAAACTTTCCTTTATGTGAAAAATCGCGTTTTTTTCGCCTTGCTCGCGGAAAAGTGAGATTTCTGAGAAATCTAAGCGTTCTACGACCATAATGACCATGACAAAAGATGTAAAGAATTAAATTTCCTATTGGGTAGGTGAATTCAGATTTTTCCGGGAGGTGTAGTTTTCGAGATATTCTTGATTAAAGTTGAACATTAGTTGAGGCAATTGAGAAAGAAAGAGAAATGAAGCAATTTTTGGCTGTCAGAAGTTTTACAGCGAAAAATTGTGGAAGATGACTAACCTCTAGGAGTTACCACGCCCTCGTGCTGATTTTTTCATGAGGGCACCCCCCCCCCCCTCCTTCAAAAACTGGTTTTCCCAATATATCTCCAGGGTTTGATTTTACCAAAGAAGTAGTTCAGTACTTATTTTATACTACATACGTTTAATTTCCTACAATTTTTGCCCGGAAAAAATGTTTCGTGCCATCATTTGGAAAGTAGGTTTAATGCTTTACCTCACAACTGCACCAATAACATTCCAGCGTGTCTAAAATTATAAATGAAATGAAAATAACAAAATTCTTTTTTTTTGCAAAACCATACCAGCATTAGCGCACCCAGAAATTGTGTACGGTTGAGAAATCAAGAAAAGGGAGGAGAGGATCAAAATTCAGTGAAAAAATCAAGTAACCTGTTATTTTTGAGCGACACTGAAATAACACGTTACTTGATTTTTTCACTGAATTTTGATCCTCTCCTCCCTTTTCTTGATTTCTCAACCGTACACAATTTCTGAACACTTTTGACTGCCAAAAATTGCTTCATTTCTCTTCTTTTCTCAATTGCCCCAACTAATGTTCAACTTTACTCGAGAATATCTCGAAAACTACGCCTCTCGGAAAAATTTGAATGCACGTATCCGATAGGAAATTTAATTTTCTACAACTGTTGTCATGGTCATTACGGTCGTAGAACGCTTAGATTTCTCAGAAATCTCACTTTTCTGTGAGCAAGGCGAAAAAAAAAAAGATTTTTTCACATAACTTGGGAAAGTTTTAGCTGTAACTTTTATTCTAAAAGAGATAGAAGTCTGCGGTTTGCGGCATTCGATTCAGCGTGACATTTTCTATAAAATTGGATCAAAACAAACATTTTTTTCAAATTTTTCTCAAATCCATGTGTATTGTTCTTGAAAAATTCACATTTTTGCCCCCCCAAGCAAACTTTGGAAGTCACGAATGAGCATATTGGTGTATTTTGATGTCTAGAATCAGAATTTGGCCATGGGAACTGAAACACAGAACTTTTTTTTTTTGTCGACTTGTGTAATTTTTTGAAAGGGAGGATTTCAACGTGAGAGTGGGGGGCTTGGGGGTGAAGGAAGAGGTAGTACATATGAGAAAATTACGAAATGAAAAAACCAAATCCATATTCGTGTTCAGCAGGTCAAAATACCCCGATAAACACATTTTTCGCGATCGTTTTACTTGAAGTCTCGAAATTCACTTTTCTTTCATGAAAAATCAGTGAAAAAGGTGAATTTTGGCATTTTAATCAAAACTATTGCGAAAAGCATGTTTATCGGGGTATTTTGACCTGCTGAACACGAATATGGAATTGGTTTCCTTATTTCGTTATTTCTTTCTGTATAAAACGCTCAAAATTTAAAAAATCTGCTAGAATAACAACATTTCTGAGCGGTTTTTCGCGATTTTCGGCCCTTAGTTCAAAAAAATCGCCAAAACCAAATACACAGTGAAATTCTGCATAAAAAAAATATTTTTTAGAAATTTTTCCAGAGTGGTCGCTCTTCGCTTGAATGATATTTTTTACGATTGAAAACTTCAAATGGCCGGAAAAGCGTGAAGAAGGGCACCGAAATTGTTGAAAAAATTATCATAAATACACCTCTACGAGATGTAACTTTGCGCCAAAGAACAGAAAAGGGTATGGACGGATAAGGGGTGAATTTGGCCCCCGGCGCTTTTGGGCTCCTAAACACCTCAAGTCGTGTATATTGACTAGAAATAATTTTTCACAAAATTTTGGACCCCTACCCCCCTCTCTTTTGGAGCTATGGCCATTTTATTGCATTACTTTCAAGAATTTTTAATTTGAACGGAAGTGAAGGAAATTTTCTGTTCTTTGGCATAAAGTTACATCTGGTAGAGGTGTATTTATGATAATTTTTTCAACAATTTTGGTGCACTCCTTCACGTTTTTTCGGACATTTGAAGTTTTCAATCGTAAAAAATACCATACAAGCGAAGAGCGACCACCCTGAAAAAATTCCTAAAAAATACGTTTTTTTATGTAGAATTTTACTATGTATTTGGTTTTGGCGATTTCTTTGAACTAAGGGCCGAAAATTGCGAAAAACCGTACAGAAATGTTGTAATTTTAGCAGATTTTTCAAATTTTGAGCGCATTATACAGAAAGAAATGACCGAATAAGGAAACCAATTTCAAATTCGTATTCAGCAGGTCAAAATACCCCGGTAAACACCCTTTTCGTAATAGTTTTGATTAAAATTTCAAAATTCACCTTTCTCACTGATTTTTAATGAAAAAAAAAATGAATTTCGAGACTTCGAGTAAAACGCTCGCGAAAAACGTATTTTTCGGGGTATTTTGACCTGCTGAGCACGAATATAGATTTGTTTTTTTCATTTCGTCATTTTTCCCTAAAACGTCTTCATTTTCAAGTTTGAATCGGGTCTTTCGAGCAAGAAAATTATTATACACAATAATTACTGTCATATTCGTGTTCTACAACCTAAAATTAGTCGAAAACCAAAATCTTTCCATTTCAAATTTTTTGAGTCCAATTTCAGCTACAGAAACCGTACAAGAGGAGTGATGGTGAATTTATTTTCCACGTATCCTCCATGTCTTTGACATTAAATCGTACTAATGAGTTACAATATTGCGCGCCCAGATCTCTAACAATAATTTTTGAAATTTTTCCACAAGAATCAACATTACAATTCGAGATTGAAAAATGTTTCACGAAAGCAGGAGCGGGGCATCAAAGATGCTTGATTTTTTTCAAATATTCCTAATTATCATTTTGGCATCTCGTTGTTGCGCTGTACAAAATTAATTCATTATTGATTTTCTAAGGGGGGCATGGGGGGGCAGTGTTGGTCAAAAACAAAAGAACACATTTTTTCGGAAAATAAAACCGTATTTAAGACCAATAACATCACTGTTAATAGAATTAGGAAGTTGGAAATTTAAATGGGAGGTTTTCAACTCCTGGACTACCATAAAATCAACGTGTATTAAAAAAGTGGCAAAAATGAAACCCTATCTGAAAAACTCTCAACTCTAATACGTCTTAGCAGATGGATTTCGGCGAAGACGTCGAAATATACATAAATTAGAAGAAAAGGGTGTGAATGGGGGCTTGGGGATTAAGAAAGAGTTAGTACACATGAGAAAATGACGAAATGAAAAAAACAAATCCATATTCGTGCTCAGCAGGTCAAAATACCCCGAAAAATACGTTTTTCGCGATCGTTTTACTCGAAGTCTCGAAATTCATTTTTTTTTCATTAAAAATCAGTGAGAAAGGTGAATTTTGAAATTTTAATCAAAACTATTACGAAAAGGGTGTTTACCGGGGTATTTTGACCTGCTGAATACAAATTTGAAATTGGTTTCCTTATTCGGTCATTTCTTTCTGAATAATGCGCTCAAAATTTGAAAAATCTGCTAAAATTACAACATTTCTGTACGGTTTTTCGCAATTTTCGGCCCTTAGTTCAAAGAAATCGCCAAAACCAAATACATAGTAAAATTCTACATAAAAAAAACGTATTTTTTAGGAATTTTTTCAGGGTGGTCGCTCTTCGCTTATATGGTATTTTTTACGATTGAAAACTTCAAATGTCCGAAAAAACGTGAAGGAGTGCACCAAAATTGTTGAAAAAATTATCATAAATACACCTCTACCAGATGTAACTTTATGCCAAAGAACAGAAAATTTCCTTCACTTCCGTTCAAATTAAAAATTCTTGAAAATAATGCAATAAAATGGCCATAGCTCCAAAAGAGAGGGGGGTAGGGGTCCAAAATTTTGTGAAAAATTATTTCTAGTCAATATACACGACTTGAGGTGTTTAGGAGCCCAAAAGCGCCGGGGGCCAAATTCACCCCTTATCCGTCCATACCCTTTCCTTCACTTCCATTGAAATTAAAAATTCTTGAAAATGATGCAATAAAATGGCCATAGCTCCGAAAGAGAGGCTGTAGAGGTTCAAAATTTTGTGAAACATTATTTCTAGTCAATATACACGACTTGAAAAAGCGCCTGGGGCCAAATTCACCCTAATCCGGCCATACCCTTTGAAAACGATGACAAAATGGCCTACCAGCGCAGCGTTTTCAATTTTTCATTCCACCACTCGGAATACTTCACGAATCGTTCCAATTCGACCTCGAAGGAATCAAAAACACTCAAATTTAACGACACGAAACCCTCCAATTGCCAGAACTGACCGCAAAAAAATTCGCTCTGTTATTCAACCTTGAAAATTTCGCCTAGCATGCTATTTTCGAAACCATTTAACGATGATACACGCGTTGAAAAACGTTAAAATTACGGAAAATTATACGAAACAGCAGGGTAAACCGTTTCTTCATTATTAACCTTAACCCGAGCACCAAAATCTTATCCTTTTGACACACCCCTCTCTCCTCAAACTTACCCTTTCAGCCAAAGTTATTAAGAAACTGGAAATAAAGTTAGCATATAATTTTCATCGTAAACTTATACAACTTCAGTCAAATAAACGTTGGGTAATTAACCGGAGCCAACACTTGAGTAAATAGAATTTTCACGGTCATTACGTGGCATGGTATGATATCGTGTGGTTGCACCGCCATATTGTATGCTTTCACACACGATCCTATCACCTTCAAAAGTTAAACCTCGTATAAGGCCAACTACTGGAGGTAAAAGTTACTTAGGGGTATGTTTGGAGCGAAAAAAAAAGCCACAACTTGAAATACCTAGCTGAAAAAAAAATTTACCAAATTATATGGCGGAAGTTGAAGTATAAAATATTTCATCGCTCGCCGTTTTACTGCATGTACCGCTGTGGAAACTCGACTCCGCTCTCTGAAGCAATTTGAATATATTTCGAAGAATATTCGGATTTATTCGTAACTTTAACTCCCTATGAAAACAGAGCCGTCGTGTATTCGCCCGCAGACAAACGTCACTATACACTAAAGTAGATTACATTCGAACCTTTAACTAAATCAAAAGTTGTAAGTCAGTTGGTTGTTTTAGTTACTTTCTACTTACGTATCGCGGTAGGTTGCTTTATGCAGAGTGTTATCGACGATGGAGGCGGCGACGAGACGCAACAAAAGTAAACTATATTAACTAAGATTATGCAAACTCGATGTAAAATAGTGACACGAAAATATTCGCTATTTTTCGCACTTCGTTTCTCAACACCTCCCTTCGTGTTTCCTGCTCTGGATCGTGGAACGATTTTAATTCGTTCGAGGTCTCGATCTGTATGCACAAAGGATGTATCCAAGTAACTAAGATAGATGCTCGCATATTCCCGTATCATTATCGATCGTCGTGATAACCTCAATGGATGAAGTTGGTATTTTATCTGCAATTTGGGACCACACTGGATTAATTTGTTGGAAAAATCACGATGCTAGGGTCTCAGAAAAATTTTACAAGATCGAAAAAACTTCATATATTTTTCAAAACAAACCATTAACAGCTAAATAAGACTTCGTACGAGATTCCCATTTATCAAACGTTTCAGTTTTTGTGGAATTTTTCACGCTTAAAAATTTCAAGAGAAAAAAAACATGGAAAGGCGAACCAAAATTGAAAAAAAAAATCATTTTTACTTACCGAAACAAT
This sequence comes from Pseudococcus viburni, assembly GCA_033439095.1. Taxonomy (NCBI): domain Eukaryota; kingdom Metazoa; phylum Arthropoda; class Insecta; order Hemiptera; family Pseudococcidae; genus Pseudococcus; species Pseudococcus viburni. The sequence goes on along the minus strand of JAVBJF010000004.1, from coordinate 2,669,732 downwards.
TTTTTTCTGAAAATACCACATAAAAAATAACCATAAATAGGAAAATAGAGGGGACAGGGGCAGGAATTTTCAAGAATTCAGAAAAAAATTGAAGTAGATAAATTTTTTTGGCCTCGGTATGTTTAAAAAAAAAACAAGTGTGATGGTACATTAAACGATTTTTTCAGCCCAGCGTGGTTCTAACGTAACGTACAAAAATGCATATTTCAGCAATTCAAAATAAAAACAGGGTGTTTCAGAATGATTCAAAAATGGAAAATCTATAGAGTAAAATATCTAAAAAGTGACAAAAGATACACTCAAGAGGCACATTCGAATGACCCAGGACCATCCTAAATCCCTAGAAATAGTTCAAAATGAATAAAGAGTGACACACTGACACAGCATGATGCAAACATTTTAGAATGAATCAAGAATGAAACGACATGTACCAAAAGTGACACAGAATTAATTGCTTGAAATGAATTCAAAGTGTTCCAGAATGATGACAGATACAAAATAGTTCAGACACAAGAAAAGTGGCGCAGATTCATATTTAAAAAACCTAAACACAGCGTTCAAAATTACAGTAATGCAAAAATAACTGGGAGTAGTTCAAACTGACAGATTCATGCAAAATGACTTGGAGTAGTTCAGAATGACACGAGTCATGAAAAAAATTACTTGAAGCAGTTCAAAAGGATAGAGACATGCAGAATCACTTGGAGCAGATCAAAATGACTGAGTCATGAAAAATGACTTTGTGCAATTCACAATGATGAAGAGTCATGCAAAATGATTTGGAGCAGTTCAAAATGACTTGGATTCAAAATGACAGAGTTGTGCAGAATGACTTTGGGTAAATCAAAATGACTTTGAGCAGTTCAGAATGACACAAGTGATACCAAAAAATTACTTGGAGCAGTTCAAAAGGATAGAGTCATGCAGAATGACTTGGAGCAGTTCAAAATGACCCGAGTCATGCAAAATGATTTGGAGGAGTTCAACATGACAGAGTTGTGCAAAATTACTCGAGCTAAATCAAAATAACTTGGAGCCGTTCAGAATGGCACAAGTGATACCAAAAAATGACTTGGAGCTGTTCAAAGTGACAAGAGTCATGCAAAATGACTTTTGTATTTCCAAATGACCTGAGTCATGCAAAACGATTTGGAGGAGTTCAAAATGACTAAGTCAATCAAAATGACTTTTGTAGTTCAAAATGACACGAGTCATGCGAAATGATTTGGAGCAGTTCAAAATGACTAAGTCATTCAAAATGACTTTTGTAGTTCAAAATGACACGAGTCATGCAAAATGATTTGGAGCAGTTCAAAATGACACGAGTCGTGCAAAATAATTTGGAGCTGTTCAAAATGACAAGAGTCATGCAAAATGACTTTTGTATTTCCAAATGACCTGAGTCATGAAAAACAATTTGGAGGAGTTCAAAATGACAAAGTCATTCAAAATGACTTTTGTAATTCAAAATGACACGAGTCATGCGAAATGATTTGGAGCAGTTCAAAATGACACGAGTCATGCAAAATGATTTGGAGCAGTTCAAAATGACAAAGTCATGCAAAAATGACTTGGATTCAAAATGACTTGGATTCAAAATGACAGAGTTGTGCAGAATGACTTTGGGTAAATCAAAATGACTTTGAACAGTTCAAATGACTTGGAACAGTTCAAAAGGATAGAGTCATGCAGAATGACTTGGAGCAGTTCAAAATGACCCGAGTCATGCAAAATGATTTGGAGGAGTTCAAAATGTCAGAGTTGTGCAAAAAATGGCTTGGGGTAAATCAAAATGACTTGAAGAAGTTCAAAATGACATGCAAAAATGACTTAGATTCAACATGACAGAGTTGTGCAAAATGACTCGAGGTAAATCAAAATAATTTGGAGCCGTTCAGAATGGCACAAGTGATACCAAAAAATGACTTGGAGCTGTTCAAAATGACAAGAGTCATGCAAAATGACTTTTGTACTTCCAAATGACCTGAGTCATGCAAAACAATTTAGAGGAGTTCAAAATGACAAAGTCATTCAAAAATGACTTTTGTAGTTCAAAATGACACGAGTCATGCAAAATGATTGGGAACAGTTCAAAATGACAAAGTCATTCAAAAATGACTTGGAGTAGTTCAAAATTACATTTGTGCAAAAAATGACTTGGGTGAATCAAAACGACTGGGAGCTGTTCAAAATCGCAAGAGTTGTGCAAAAATCACTTGGAGTTGTGCAAAAAATGACTTGGGGTAAATCAAAACGACTGCATGGGAGCTGTTCAAAATCGCAAGAGTCGTGCAAAAAATCACTTGGAGTAGTTCAAAATGACGGAATCATGTAAAATGACTTTGTGTAGTTCAAAATGACACAAGTCATGCAAAATTATTTGGAGCAGTTCAAAATGACAAAGCCATGTAAAAATGACTTAGAGTAGTTCAAAATGACCGAGTCTTGCAAAATGACTTCGTACATTTCAAAATTTTAGAGTCATGCAAAATGATTTGGGGCAGTTCAAAATGACAGATTCGCGCAAAAATAGCTTTAGAGTAGTTCAAAATGATAGGGCAATGCAAAATGACTTGAAACAGGTCAAATTGAATAAAAAGTAGCACAGTATGACCCTAAACGTTTTAGAGAACGAAGTGACACAGAATTACTTGAAATGGATTCAGGGTGTTTCAGAATGACACAAAATCATAACTATACAAAATGACCCCAAAAAGTTTAAAATGAATGAGGAATTCTACAGCGTGATTTAATGTGAATGTAGGGCGATTCAAAATGACAAGAGTTGTCCCAAATAAATTAAATACAAATTATTTCAGACTAGCACACGATTGATTAAAAATCACGCGAAAATTTTTAGAATGATCGAAAAATGATACACATTAAAAATGACCATGAAGTTTTGCAATATGACATGAGAATCGTTTAAAATGACTTGTAAATTTTTTGGACTGCATTGTGACATAAGATAATTTGAAATGATTATAAAGTTTTCTAGAATGACACACGGAGTCCCAAAAAAATTTAGAATGCATTGAAAAAGGTACGAAATTATTTAAAATGAATAATATGGTCAGAGGCGGTTCGAAAACAATTTTTTTTGGGGGGGGGAATGGGGTTTAAAAATGCCGACCAAAAAATTCAAAATTTTCGACTAAAAATTTAAAAATATCAATCCTGCTTAAGCCTGAAAATTTTTCTCTCGGTAATTTCATTATGCATAGTTGAAAAAACCTATGAAATTGTGTACTAGTTCAAGTTCCGAGCGAAGCGAGGAGGGAAAATTTCGATAAAAATTACGATGTATGGTACCTATGTACTTGATTAAAAAAATAACAGTTTCAATGTGAATATGAGGGAAATGAATTTGGTCCGAGCGAAACGAGAGCGAAAATTTTAGAAGACCAAATTCAAGGTGCAATAAAACAATGTTTTAAATTACCTGATAAACTTGAATAAAAAATCGGCCGACTTTTACTTTAAAGTTATTAAAAGATAAATACGATCGGGATTTCCAAACATCGAAAATGAATTTTAAGGAGAAAAAATTAAATAAAATTAGTTGAAATAATTTTGAGGAAAAATACGAAAAAAATCACTTTTGTAGGAATTGGTTTATTTTAAAATTATGAAGGAAAAATTCAATATGGCCGAGCACAGTGAGGCCGAAGTTTTTGAAAAATTTTGATTTGAGGAATAAGTAAACCCATTAAAAATTACCAAAAGACCACAATTTCCGTTCCTTTCGTAATAAATTCACATTCTTTTTTATTTTTATCAAAAAATAAAATTGAGTTATTTTTCATTACTTATGCTACAAAATTTGCCAAAATTTTCAAAATTTTCCCACATTACCTGAAATTTCCGAAATTTTGTCGAAATTTCCGACTAGAAATCGACTCGGGGGGGATTACTCCTCCCCTCATCCCCCAATCGCGCCGCCCCTGAATATGGTGTTTCGAAATGACATTAAGTCATAGAAAATAGCATAAAATAGTTCAGGTTGAATAAAGAGCGTGATGGACACAATGTTCAAGTTTTTAAGGATGACTTTAAGCAGTGTCGAATGAAAATGCAGCATCACAAAATATCCCTAATGGAAAAAGAATAATTTAAAATGAATGCAGGGCATTTCAGAATGACACAAAAATCATTCAACGTGAATTAGGATAACTGCAGAATGACAAAAAAAGCAAAACAGAGCTATTCTAAATCAATAAAAAATCATCTATAAATAATTCAACCAGGCATTTGGTCATCAAGAATGGCACGAAGCAAAAAATAATTGAATTAACGTCACCAGAAAGTGAAGAAAATATTTTTAAAATGATAAAAGAATGGCAAAGCTGAATGGAAATTTCAAAATGATTGCAAAACTGCGCAGGTCACAAGCAAACAGAACTGGAAACGTAGATAGATAATGGAAAAGTAAAAACACTCCCTTTGTTCCAATGCCAGGTATCTGATAATTTCAGGAAATTCTCGAATTCTCCCAAAAAATCGCTTGAAAAAAAAATTGAAATACACTGCACATTATTTAGACCTAGGGGAAACCAAGAGGAGATGTAGGGTTTGAAAAATCGAAAATTTCCGACTGAAATAAAATTATTTTGATTTTTCCAATTCAAAAATACGATTTTCTCCATTTTTTCTATCCGAAACAAAAGAATTTCCTACGACAAGACTAAGGGTCATCACTTCTAAAAATTTCTCGACCCAGACCTTGTTTTCTCGACTGAAATTTCAATTTCGACACTATATAGAATGGGCAAACTTTCTCCTTCACCCCCTCCCCATCAACTCTATCAAAAACACTCAAAATCATCCCTCCCCCTTCCCAATATTAAAAAAGATCCGAAAAATTCAATGAAAATCCACCCAAAATCCGGCGCACAATTACATCCTGGAAAATTCGAATAATTAAATTGGACGACGACGATCTCGGAAGCATTTACGAGACACCTTGTGCGTACACTAAATTCTCGGTAATGTAGCGCAATACGCCACCAATATAGGGGTAAATTTCGCCGGACGAAAGTTCTGGCGAGTTATATACGAGGTAAATTATATCGGTTAGTTATACTTTTACCGAATACCGCGCTGTACTAAGGCTATATTGAAAGTTACGAGCCGTAGTCCAGCCAGCAATTTCAATGAAACGTGGAAAGATTTAGTATTTTCTTTAAAATAAACGTACCACGCTAGATAAAAATTTTCTCGCCTTTAATTCATTACTTTTATCGCGATCATGGGTATACGTTGGTTTGCTCGCTATAAACAGTATACTTTCTACGAACGTATTCAAAAGAGTGACTTTTGCTGTTAAAAAAAAAACCAACAACCAAATGTACCATTGAAAACTTATACTACGGTACGAGATATGTAGAAAATCGTTTTCTGGTAAATAAAAACTAAACACACCGATCGTTTCCGAATACATCATTGTAATTGATACCGTCTCTTGATTATCCAACAAGAAAAACTATACAGAGTATAAACTCGCTACACACATAAAATCTATACGACGCTTCTTAGAACTTTTTCTCGCTATACTTCTGAGACTTGGAAACTTTTCAAAAACTATATTCCCCGATACGCGCACCACACACGCGATCATTTTCGAAAATCTTACATTACCTCGAACGACGAAATGCCAACATTTCAACGATTCCGTTTCCGTTCCCATCGAAGCTTATCACACAAACAAGTCAGCACAAAATAGTTGATGGGCGTTGTTTGATTTTTTTTCTTCTTCTATGTTGCAGGTATCGCATTCGCAAGGAAAAATCTCCCAGTTGTATAATCTCTTCGTGCTCGTACCGAAAGCCTATATTTTGGGCAGCGATGAATATCACGTCGGAGTCGGAAGCACTATTAATTTAGTTTGTATAATCGAAAACGTGAGTATGCCCGTACGTTCGATGTTCTATTGCATAAATGTACTACGTAGGCCTACACAATTATACATAACACCTACACACACAGTCGCATTTTTTACCCCTGGGTAATATTTCAAATTTTACTGAGAGATTAGCTGGAAAAAATTTCCATATACTAACGAAATCTCTATCAAAATTTCAGAAATGAGCGTGATTCAAATCGAAAATTTTTATTCCCCAAAGTATCAATTCTGTTTACTATAAAAAGCAATTTTTTAAACCAAAAATTAATTTTGATGGAAAACATTATTTTTAATTAAGAATCAATTTTGATTGGGAATTTCAATTTTTGACAAAAAAATCAATTCCGACCAAGAAATTGACTTTGACCAAAAAATATAAATTTTCCATCAAACAATTAACTTTTACCAGAAAATTAATCTTGACCAAAATCTATGAATTCTGAGAAGAAAAATAATTTATTTTGACCAAAAAATATAAATTTCGCCCAAACAATTATATTTTTACCAGAAAACCAATTTTAACCAAACTCTATAAATTCTGACAAGAAAAATTATTTTGAGCAAAAAAATATGAACTTTGACAAAAATCAACTAATTTTGAACAAAAATATCGATTTTTAACCAAAAAATATCAATTTTGACCAAAATCTATGAATTCTGAAAAGAAAAATAATTTTGCCCAAATCGATGAATTTTAACCAAAAACTACGAATTTTGACCAAAATCCATCAATTTTGACTAAAATCTATTAATTCAGACCAAAAAATATCAATTTAAACGAAAACAATTATATTTTTACCAGAATATTAATTCTGACTAAACTCTATGAATTCTGACAAGAAAAATAATTTTGACCAAAACCTATGGATTTTGACCAAAACCTATGGATTTTGACCAAAACCTATGGATTTTGACCAAAATCTACTAATTTTGACTACAATCTGTTAATTTTGACTAAAAAATATCAATTTCAATCAAAACAATTATATTTTTACCAGAAAATTAATTTTGATCAAACGCTATAATAATTCTGACAAGAAAAATAATTTTGACCAAAACCGATAAATTTTGACCAAAATCCACTACTTTTGACAAAAATCTGTTAATTTAGACCAAAAATAATGAATTTTAACCAAAATTCACCAATTTTGACCAAAACCTATGGATTTTGACCAAAACCTATGGATTTTGACCAAAACCTATGAGTTTTGACCAAAACCTATGGATTTTGACCAAAACCTATGGATTTTGACCAAAACCTATGGATTTTGAACAAAACCTATGGATTTTGAACAAAACCTAAGGATTTTGACCAAAACCTATGGATTTTGACCAAAATCTACTAATTTTGACCAAAATCTACTAATTTTGACTACAATCTGTTAATTTTGACTAAAAAATAACAATTTCAATCAAAACAATTATATTTTTACCAGAAAATTAATTTTGATCAAACTCTATAATAATTCTGACAAGAAAAATAATTTTGACTAAAACCTACGAGTTTTGACTAAAATCTATTAATTTAGACCAATAAATATCAATTTCAACGAAAACAATTATATTTTTATCAGAAAATTAATTTTGACTAAACTGTTATGAATTCTGACAAGAAAAATAATTTTGACCAAAACCGATAAATTTTGACCAAAATCCACTAATTTTGACAAAAATCTATTAATTTAGACCAAAAATAATGAATTTAACCAAAATTCACCAATTTTGACCAAAACCTATGAATTTTGACCAAAACCTATGAATTTTGACCAAAACCTATGAATTTTGACCAAAATGTACTAATTTTGACTAAAATTTGTTAATTATGACTAAAAAATATCAATTTCAACCAAAACAATTATATTTTTACCACAAAATTGATTTTGACCAAACTTTATAATAATTCTGACAAGAAAAATCTTTTTGACCAAACCTATGAATTTTGACCAAAATCCACCAATTTTGACCAAAAATATTGATTTTCAACCAATGAAAAATGTTTAATCAAAAAAATAATTTTTTCTAATTAAATTAATTCTGACCAAAAAATTTATATTTCAGCCAAACAAATAATTTTGACCAATATCTATGAATTCTGACAAGAAAAATGATTTTGACAAAAACTAATGAGTCTTGAACAAAAAATTAATTTTTACCAAAAGCTACAAATTTTGACCAGAATCTATGAATATTGATCAAAGTTTATGAATATTCACCAAAATCCACGAAATTTGACTCAAATCTGTTAATTTTGACAAAAATTATGGATTTTTACCCAAAAATTATTATTGAACAAAATATTAATTTTGATCAGAAAATCGCACTTTTGACTAAATCTATGAATTGTGACCAAAAAATTAATATCAATCAAAATCTATGCACTGCTTTTGACTTAAATCCATCATTTTTGATCTAAATCTATCCATTTTAATCTAAATCAATCAATTTTGACTAAAATCCATCAGTTTTGACTAACATTTCACAATTTTGACCAAAAAAAGTCAATTTTCAACTAAAATTTTATTTCGACCAAAATCTATCAATTTGAACAATAATATCAATTTCGACTAAAGAGATCATTTTTTAAATTCATATTAATTTCAACAAAAAAATTAGGTTTGGCCGAAAGCTATAAATTCGAACAATATCCACCGGTTTCAACTAAAATCAATCAATAAGTACCAAAAACATCGAATTCAACTAAAATTTAATCTTGACCAAAAATATTTTTTCCTCACAAATTTGAATTTTTTATGCAAAAATGTATGAAATTTTAGTTTTTTGCATTCAGGAAGAAAAGTGATTCGAATGAGATTCGAATCGAATTTTAAATGATTCGTGATTCGAAAAATTGGATGATTCGAGTTTGTAATTCGCATTTGTGGGCCATTTCATCCCACAAAAATTAGAAAACCCTTTCATAATTTTTTTTGCTTTTTTCAGCAGGTATATTTTTTAAACAAAGTATAAAATTAAATTCTCGAGCTCTCTACCAGTTTTTCAAAAACTTCGAACCCGGTAAATATGCACCTTTTGCACCCCCTCGCCGACTCCGGTGATTCGAATCTCTCTTTGATTGGGCCTTTAGGTATTTTTGTCAACAAAATTACTTTTCAACTTGAAAATATCGAAAAAACTACAGCTGATTGGTAACTTTGAATTTTTAGCTTTAGATTTTTTCGAATATTTCCATGAAAAAACTAAACAAGGCTCTAGATAGGTAGGTATTTAAAAAAAAAAAAGGAAAAAAAAGGAAAAATTTGAATTTGAATTTGCGACTTGCAAATAACGATTCGAATAATATTTCGACTCACTTTGTAAGGTTGGGGAATCGAATCGTCAAAATTGAGAATTATTCGCGATTCTATATTCGAATAATTTTCCATATTACGCCGCCAAATACCGCCAAATTTTACCAACCACTTGCATCAGCATGACGACCTCAACATGTCAAAAGTCAACGTGCCCTAAACCGTTATTTTTTCCGCCACCGGCAACGCCGAACGTGCGCTAAATTGTATTTATACACCACTTGTTCGAATTTAACCGAAATGCTAAGCAGATTACCTATTTCGGTTAATTTTTACCCTCGCTAGCCCCAGTCTACCTGACTCGACCACCAAAAAGCTCGAAAACCGCTGCGAAGTGAATATAACACACAGCAATGATGATTTTTCGCACCTCGTCATATCCCATTTCCTCTCTCGACCTCTCTTCATGGTGCGTACAATATTCGCACACATCTAACACATCATCGCTAATACGAAGCGACAAGGTAAAAGCGTAAAATAATGTATTTATAAAGGCTGCAAAGGCGCGACCTAGTCGTACGTGATTATATATTTATCGGCGATTCTATTAATCTTAATTTTCAATTCACCTTCGCATTGTTCCTCCATTCGTCTCCCCGCAACGTTTTCGAGTCGGGCTACGATTAAACACTTGGCGAAAACTATGACATTGTGAAATTTGCTCACCGCAGCAGCGATTTCATCATCTATTCTCATCGAGAGATATTTTATTAAATTTATTCGCACCCGGCACAAGGGACGATCCCGTTCCCTCTAAATTACTCAACGTCGCGAACGATAAATAAACGTATATTTTCACGGCGCTACGTGCAGCCCTAAGTTTCAACACCTGGTATGGTATTTTAAAGGCGTTCGGGATAGGCAACTTATTCGACATGTAGGAAAAAAATTCACGGCGACAGCCGCGTCGTCGAGGGGTTTTCTCGCGATGAAATTTCATTTCGTTTTGATTTACTTCGATGATAGGTCTTTTGACCAATATGGTTGGAATTTCTTTTTCAGATTCTTTTTATTTCAGAATTATTTACTTTTGAAAGTGTCTCCACTTTTTAAATTGACCCGGGTAGTTTCAGAAAATTAAATTCCATGTACGAAAAAATATCATTTGAAGAAAATTTTGAAAATTCTCAACAAATTTAGTTTTAATATGGTCCGATTTTAAAAGTTATTGACACTATTTTTTCTCATGATTATGTCCAGCATTGAAACAGCTAGATTTCAAATCTTCAAAAACTCGTAAAAATGGTAATCACACATTAGGGTGGAGTGAAAAAAAACATATCTTGGATTTTGACCAAATTTGGTGGAGTGATTTATTTTGAGTGGGATACCTTCCAAAAAAAAATTATCCCAGGGGAAATGGGAGGGGGGAGCAGGAGGTGCTCAATATGGTGAGCCGAAAAACCAACAAATTGGATTTTTGAAACATTACCCCCTACAAAAGTTGTTGGCTGAATAGACTAGAAAAATAAAATAAAAAATTTCAAAATCGGTTTATATCTTCTGATCGCGCAAGAGCCTTCAATTCTTCAAAAATTGCCAAAAATTCAAAATTCAAAAAATTTTGAAAAAATTAAAAATTGACTAAAATTTATTTTAGAGCATCTGTATGTGACTATCTAGACCAAAAAGCACTTTTTTTGAAAAAATCAGTGTTTTATAACTGTTTTCAATTTTTTTCAGAGGTGAAGAAATATGAAAAATTAAAAAAAATATATAAAACATGGATTTTTTTCAAAAAAAGTTGTGCTTTTTGCTTTTGAGCTGGTAAGGAATATTCCTACCAAGATTGCACCATTGTGGGCGAGGTAGATAGGTAGATTCGGGTAGGTACGTGTAGCTTAGGCGAAACGTACGCACCGGCTACCTATCTACGCGATAACTCGCTAGGCTGTGTAGATAATGCTCATCTAGTAATTACAGTACAGCGGTTCGTACATAGGCTATCGTTACGTACGTAACGGTGCGTTATCGTAAAGATAACGCCAGGTAGAATAGCGGCTCGATAGTGCACTACTTCGAGAACATTCGGTAGCTATCTACCTGAGCATTATGTCACATCCCGCTACTGTGATTGGCCCATTGGCTGCTAGAGGACATTATTTATCAGCCAATCAGGTGTGCTAGCTTCCTAAAGCCAGGTAGCTCGCGAGTATAAATAGCGGAGCAACACAGCGCGAGCTTCAATACGTTTTTAATCTTGTTACTAGTCGCACCTTCGTGTGTTAAATGTTATGATCTTTTGTTAGTCGTGCATTTGTATTTGAAAACGTATTCTATTTGCTCTATGTACATTAAGGAGTTACTGTGCGTCAATATTATTCGAATACAGTTATCCCACGGTTATTCGCGTATTTATTCGTACATCTCGGTACATAGTGTATGAGCTGATTGATTCAGATCTCCTGGCGGTCCTATCTTGAAGAGATAGGCAGACCTATAACTCGTGCCTACTTGACCCCCACGAGTCGATAGGTTGGAGCAGAGTTATCCAGCACTCAACTCTCCAGTTGGGTGCTTAAAATCAACACACTCCATCGAGGAGAAAATTATCACACCAGTTCATTGGCGCCCGAACGCGGTTGGACTTTTAAAGCAACTAGACGGATTCTGGAAAGTCAAGAACTGATCATCATCGACTCATCGCAGATTTATACGCCTATCTACGAAGCTTCGACGTAATCCTGGTATCGTTAGACCGTTTAAGACACTTTTTCGGACTCGTTTTCGCAACCGTTACGTTTAATTACGTATTCGGTGTCTCGTTCGTGTGAAATAAATTTTTCTAGACTTAAGTTCGCGTAATTTTAAGTCATAGAATAGTGCGTGTTGCCTATTTTGTAGAAAAAGCACATAAAACGTAGGCCTATCGATTAAATTCGATCTATTAAGCAAAACGGAGAACGAGAGTGAATCGGTAGCATATTTAGGGCCAGTCGTGGCAGATTATTGGGTAAAATTAGCAATGGGTAATGAGAACGATAATTTAAACGATTCGATCACCGAAGAGGTTGAAAAAGCTCTGAGGCGAGAGAATCGTGAAAAATACAAGGCTGATCGTGCTAGATTATTTTTAGGACCGATTTTGAAAGAAACGTGTAGCCTAGAAAAAGAGGAAATTGACGATTTGAACACTTTTGGAAAGATAGTAGGATCGGAAATTCAAAAAATCAAAGATGAAAATCACCGAATCGATAAATGTTTTACAGAAGTCGATAATAGACATACCAAACTTAAGGAATCGCTGGACCAAACTGATTTAGAAATGAAAGAAATCGAAGTAAATCTTATGAAAAATTTAGGAGAAGCAAAGGATCTGTTTGACGGAAAATTTACTGGCCTAAATTCGAAAAAAGACGAAATGATTGTGAAAATTTCGACATTGGAAGTGGAAAACGCGAAACTGAGAGGCGATGTAAATTTATTGACCGAAAAAAACGTGAATTTAAAAGACGAGGTTGATTTCATACACGACCAGTTAAACGGTAGCCTAGAAAAATCGAGAGATTTAGAATCGAGATTGAATAGGCTAACCAATGATTACGTAAATTTAAATCAAAGGTTGATCGAACTGGACATCAAAGTCAATGAGAAATCATCGACAGCGAGTACAGCCGATCATACTAATGAGGAAAATGTACGTAATAATGACACCGAAAATGGCAATAATGACGATGTCATATCGATACATGAGGACGATTTTTTCGATGAAGACGAAGATATAAATAATCGTCGTCATAATAAGTCAAATATGGGAACTCAAACTCGCAGCTCGACCTTTCAAAATTCGCAAATAAATGCCACTTTGATGGGCAGTAATTGCATTTCTCTGATCAAGCCTCCGAAGATTGATTCTAAAATGATCAAAGAGAATGGTATTGAATTCAACGAAGAAAATCAATACCATCCTATGAGATACATTAAAATGTATGAGGAATTCATGAAAGATTACCCGGACGTACGCGAAAGCGACAAATGCAACTGGTTCAGGCAACTGATCAGTTGCAAGAAAGCGAAAGCGTGGAGAATGACAGCTACGAGCTTCAGAACGTACGGTGCTTTGAAAAATGAATTTTTGAAACAATTTTGGAGCAAACAAAACCAAAGAGAAATTTGGGAAACGTTCAAAAGGAATAATTTTGAATGGTGTACCAACGGAAGGGAGTTAATGATGGAGTTAAATATTTGGCTAGAAACGATTAAAGAGATTAAAAGGATTCCGATCGAAGATGGAGATATAATTTTGGCGATCGAAGAAAAGATACCGTTCTGGTGGAAGAGCCGAGTAAACCAAGCTCAAGTAGACGATGGGAAGGATTACTTGGAACAATTAGAAACGATGAGATTGAAATTTTCGGAAGATTTGAGATTTTTAGACCTTTGGGGTTCCAAAAAGAACAAAAATCAGAACAAATCGAACGGGAATTTTGACAATAATTCTAATGGATCGAATAATGAGAAGAATCAATCTCAGAATTCGAACCAACAGAACAAAGGGCAAAATTCGAGCCAAAACAATCAAAATCAGAATCCTAATCAAAACAAAAATCGTTTTAACAATAATGGTGGTAATAATAACACTAATGGAAATAATGAAAATTACAAAAAACGTAAAAATAATCGATTTTCGCGTAATAATGATCGAAGCTCAGGGGGTTCGCAGACGTATACGAACTCGAACCAAAGCCAGAACGGAAATGGAGGCAATAATGCTGGAATTCAAGGGGCCGGGAAACCGAATCCCTTGAAAGTAAACAACATTGAGCCGCCAAAAAACGATACTGGAACAGGTACGAGTACTTCAAGCAGCCAGTAACCTACTGCGTAGGTGAACACCAAGTGGTAGGCGATGGATTAGCCTACTATGCGGTGAGAAATACCAAGGGAACCGATATGGAGATGCTGCGGCGGGTACCATATTTGAAGGAGAATATTTCTCTTCGTTCTCTGCGGCGTGCTCTCGTACCTGTAAAATTGAAGCAAAAAAAAGTACTCATAGGCTTCGGCCAAGAGGCTTTAAATAGCTCATACTTCCCTAATTCGTATATTAAACGCGAAATGACATCGATTATCAATCTCCTGATCGAAAAAGGAGCCGAAGAAATTGTAATTTTGTTTCCAATGGTGAAGCCACGTAGGAAGAATTTCGCAGTGACTATGAATAGGCTCTGGGGAATTCGCAGGATCTTCTATCAACTTCAGAAACTTGGAAATGTCCACGTTGCGGTGAAACCTTCGATGGTTTTCGCTGAAACAGAAAATTCAAACAGAAACAACGAATTACGATACTGCGTCGATAGGAATAACTTTATAAGATATTCTAGATCGAAATTTTTTTGGAATAAATATTTCAAACGTTATTTTCCGTCACGTCACGCATTCGACGAGGTAGTTAGCTCCATAAATAAATTTTTATGTTCGGTTAAGCCGAGAGTTTTGCCTACAGCTGAGCCTGAAAGGATTACTCAGAGATTTTCTGCTCGTTCAAGTGAGAATGTAGAGGATGGTGAGGGAAATATAATTGGCAGAGTAACTCGTTCTGTGCGAATTTCTGAATCAACTTTGAAGGAAGATTCGGTCATACCTGAGGACATTAAAGAGGATTTGAAAAATGATAGGGAGAATCAGCCTAGCTCAGCAGAAATTCTGCAGACAGTGTCTGAAGCGTTAGGTGTCGCGGTAGAAGAGATGCCGGGGGAATATTGTGACTTTGAGAAGCCTATGCTAATGGACCCACCGATAGGCGCAGAAATCTTAAATTCTATAGACTCCCCTGAAAAGGAGTCACCGGCCACTGAACCGGGAGATAGCGTTTACAGATTCGAGCGCAAGGAGGGTAATACGTGCGTAGTGCCGACGAAAATCAACGGTACAGTTTTTCCTATGCAACTTGATACTGGGGCAGAGCCTAACGTGATGGCATTTTCGACAGCTAGGTACCTATTTGACAATTTTCGAGATTGGGTAAAATTCGTGAAATTAAATCGTCTTGTAGAATTCGAGCTAGCTGACAAACAGATAGTTCGATCTCTACACTGCCTACTGGAAGTAAAAATGAATTTTGGAATGTACGAAATAAATGTACCATTTTATTTGTTGCCAAAATGTAATCAAGTTTTTATAATGGGTAGGAATTCAATGTTAGAATTAGGTATTGAACCCAAAATTCGCACAGGACGAGCTTATTGCCAGCCTAAGCGTGAGGATGTTAAAGAATACCTATCTTACATGAAAGAGGACGAATTTTAAGGACACCTTGAAAATAAATCAAATAAAACCAGTAGGTAGGTATGGTAATGAAATACCTAACCGAATGCGTAAACACACATACGCAAAAAACGACCGAAAATCAGACATTGTCGAGCCTGATAATTCGGAAGAAGTTTTTCTCAAAAAACTTTATGAGGGTTTAAAATCTTTCGTTACTGAGGGCAAAATTACAGAAAAAAGGAAACAGTGGGCCTATGACCTACTTTCTGAATTTTCTGACGTGTTTTCCAAGACACCTGGCGAGTATACTGGTCCTCCGGTGCACTTTGACATGGCGGACGAGGAGACATGGCGGGGTCCAAATTACCGACCTTCGAACAAATTGATGCCTGCAATAAAGAAAGAAATTAAATTCATGTTACGAGAAGGTATAATTACGCCTTCTGATACCAAGTACTTAAACAACGTTTTAGCTAGGGTAAAAGCTAACGGAACACTTCGTATATGTTTAGACCCAAAGCATTTAAATCCAAAATTGGCGAATAATTACAATGAGCCAGCCACATTGGATAGAATTATCACCCAATGTGGAGATGCTGAATTTTTTTCAAGTTTTGATGTTACCAGTGGATTTTGGAATCTGCTTTTAGATGAATATTCTAAAAAATTTTGTGGTTTTGAGATCGAGGGGCAAGTCTATCAATTTGAAAGACTTCCCTACGGCCTCAAGATATCGTCTGCCGAGTTCATAAAAATGATTACTCGAGTACTGCCCGATAAAAAATCGATTACAGCGTACGTAGACGATATCTTGGTCAGAAATAAAGGGTTCAAAGAACACGTTTTGGACATCATTGAAATTCTGAAGGCCATCAGAGCGTTTGGTTTGAAATTAAACGCAGAAAAAACCGATTTATTCAAAACATCGACAAAACATCTAGGCTATGTATTGTCGACTGGCAAAATTGGTAAACAGAACAAAAAAATTGAGAAATTCTTGGAATTTGAGGCTAAACATACGAAAAATGACAAGTTTCAATTGAAACAAGTCGTTGAAATCCAAGCTTTGGTCGGGTTGACGAATTTGTACCGGAGATTTATTCCTCGGTACAATGAAATCATAGCTCCCTTGATGAGGCTCACTCATAAAGGTACTCCGTTCGTGTGGGGGGAGGAGCAAGCTCAGGCCTACCTAGAATTAAAACGAGAATACTGCAAGAATTTCCAACTCTGTGCACCGATAGAGAATTTAGACTTTTGGCTTCATACTGAGTGCCTCGATGAATCAATATCGAGTGTACTCTACCAAAAAGTAGAAGGCCAAGACAGAATTATTATGTTTTTGGACAAATCCCTTCAGGATTACCAAAAACGGTACACGTGCACAGACAAGGATATGCTTGCGTTGACGTATTCGTTGAAAAGACTTGAGATGTGGTTACATGGGAAAAAAGTCCATGTACGAGCAGATATCAAACCTTTAATATCGAAATATACGGAATTGGCCCAAACTCACCGGAAGGCTGCGATTTGGATTGTTAGGCTAGATGGTTTTGATCTCGATTACGACCTGAAATTATCAAAAACAGAATTAAAATTGATTAAAACAACTCAAGATTCTAGTTTGACTTTAAATAATATAAAAATTAAGTCAGATATTCAGGAAATCAAAACTAATTTAGAACCGTACGAATTAACGAAATTGGAAAATTTCAAGGAAAATTTGCTCGAATTGTTGGACGATTTGCCTACATGGCAGGCGGAGGACGATATGTGCGAGAAAATTTTCGGTGACCTATATCCGGTAGGCGAGTACATTAGTGACAAATTGAAAGCTAATAGTAAGAGAGTTTGGAAAAAATACGATGTTACGATAGAAAAAGGGAAAAAGTTACTTTGGAGAAAGCACAATGACGGTACAAAAGTACCAGTGCTTCCCAAAGCACTTTTTCACGATACTGTGTACTATCTACATGACTTATACGGTCATGTAGGTAGTAATAAATTGGAATTAATTTTCCGACAATTATATTTTCATCCAAATGCGTTGAAATATATAAAAATGATTACGAACATGTGCGTGGTGTGTAAAGTGAACAAAAACTATGGGATGAAGAGACGAATTGAGTGGTCCCAAGTTGAGGCATATCACAAGGGAGAGGTACTCTCTGCAGATATTTGCGGTCCTATAGCTGCCATTCCTGGCGAAATAAAATATCTTTTCGCAGTTAAGGACGTATTCACTGGTAAAGTTTGGATTTTTCCGACTGAAAATATCGAGGCCGAGACCATAGTTCAAAAAATGGAAATTATGTTTGAAATTTTGAAGAACTATGGTATCGTGCCAAGAAAAATAATTACCGATAATGGTAGCCAGTTTATATCGAAAGAATGGAAGGAATGCATAAAAGCTAGGGGTCCGAAAATTGCGCACTCGAGTCCTTTCAATCCGCAGAGTTCGTCAATCGAGCGAATTTTCCGCTGTCTGGGTGAAAAAATGCGTGTAAGGATAATGACAAATATCCTGATAAATTCTATACTCACGAAGGATGGGACGAATACGTAGAGGAGGTCCAAAATCAGTTGAACGATCAACCTAGCGTGCTGGGTGTTTCTCCAAATGATTGCTGGCAAATTGACGCGTCTTTGACCGATGGTTTGCCTGTAAAGAGAAACAAAGTCAACTTTAAAAATGAACTCAAGAAATTGAGGAAAATTTTGGAACAATCTATACTTCCCTCTGTAACGTCCAAAGAACTCATGAGTATGGTCTGGGATGAAAAACAGGTGATTCGTGACGACGATGGGTACATTCGAGTAGTCGTGGACGGTGCTTGCGCCAAAAACGGGAAAGAAGAAGCTATCGCCGGCATCGGTCTCTGTTTTGGTCCAAATTCAGATTACAATGTATCTGAAAGAGTATCACACGAAAAATATAGGCCTACGAATAACTTAGCTGAAATTATAGCGGTTAAAAAAGCGTTAGAATTTGGCATAGCTAAGGGGGTGAAAAAATTAAAAATTTTCACTGATTCCAAGTACACTGTTTACGCAGTGAACGAGGGAGCCATTCGTTGGAAAGCAAAAAATTGGAAAAATTATAATAAAAAAGATGTTCACCATAAGGAAATTTTTCAGGAAATTTTAAAATTGCGTCGTGAATTTGAAAAATGCGAGGTTAGGCATGTATTCGCACGTAGATACGAATACATGAATATTTTGGCTGACCAGCTTGCAAAACAAGCTGTGTATACTTTCGAGTTAGAAGTCGAAAAAATCGATGAAATGACTGATGAGCAAGCCATCGATCATTTCATTCGAGAAAAAAGAAAACAAATTCGCATTACAGAGGAACAGCAATTTAATAAGTCTCACGGAGAAATTTTCCCGTATCAGGAAGGTGATCTCGTACTGATCACTGCCCATAGGCAGTCGAACAGTGTTTTGTTAATTTCTAAAAAATTGCTTGAACGAAGGTACGGTCCATATATCGTGCGAGAATCTCTGGGGTCCAACCATTATATGGTAAAGGACTACGCTGGCTTGACTGACGATAAGTGCGTCAATGCTCGGCAAATGACTCTGTTCTTGTCTAAGGATCAATTAGACGAGGCAGAGAACGAAGAGCGGTGTCAATCGATGATTGATACTCGCTCAATTCAACAGAAAATCAATGATTTTCTGAGGAAAAATGAACGCGAAGAGCAGAAAGCTCAAGCGGTTGAAAACAAAAATGTTAAAAAATCTAGTGAAAAAGTGAGCGAGAGTGCGAGTGAAAATATCTCAAATACCTCGTTCGACGTGAATGATGACGTGATGGACGGTGACGATGAAAATCTTGAGTACGAGCTTGAGATTCTGGGGCAAGAAACTCACGTTTCTCCCAGCGCTGAGGCAAACGTAGATTCGATTTCTGATGATTTCGCAAACTCCATTGATTCAGGGATTGACTCAGCTTCCGACGTTCCAAACTCCGATGCTGAGGTTGACTCTGGGGCAATGCCTGCCGCAACGAATGAAATTCTGAAAGAAAAAAGCAAGGTGAAAAATCCTCTGCATAATTTAATCGATCCTTTAGCATCGAAAAATAAGACCAAATTAGCCACTAATTTGGCAAATTCAGAAAATCAGACAAGTGGTAGGGCTGCGAGGGCGAAAGCGAGAGAAATGAGAAAGCTTCAAGCTGAAAATGAAATTTCTCTCGACTCATCGGAAGATGAGGAGAATTTTTTGAACGAAAATCAAATTTGGGCGAAAAATTCAGACAAAGATTTCGATATACGTGTCACAAAGCCTCCGGTGAAAAAAGTTGCCAAAACTATCGCGAAAAAGCGTCAAGAAAAACTTAAAAAATCTAGAAATTTAACTGTACCTGAAACTCAGGGTTCAGAATCGGATTCTTCGTTGGGTTACGATTCTAACGGTGCTAAGCAGGTATTGGAGGAATTCAATGACTTGAAACGTAAGGCTAAGAAGAAAAATTACCTTACAAAAGACGAATCTGATCGTCTCGGAAAAGCACTGAAGGCCAATTTTGACAAAAAAACGTTAGATAAATTGATTGACGAAGCTGAAAAATACAACGCTTCACGTCCAAAATTTACTAATGGTCAAAAAGCGCAGAGAGGTAGGCCGAATAAGAAAAAACCTCTGAGCACGAATTACCTGGTTTTAAACCAGCTTTCCTTTGTACAGAAGGTAATAATAGGCAACTACTACGTTAGAATGCCTGATAACGAATGCTAATTACTAGCATGAGCTGGATCAGTGGTGCGCGCCGGTACCGAAAACCGGACCGACACTGAGTCTAGCGCCACGTAGCGCCAGACGTCAGGCAGGGAGGGGTACATATTTCAACGATGACTACCTTTTCTTGCTCGATTCCTAATAAAATGTACGAATATGGGAAATATCGAAATGTTCACGGCGTTCATTTGTTCTTCGACTGTTCGCATATCTAGTCATTTTATGTTCTTCTTGCGTTTTATGTGCTTAGCAGGCCACGTTTCGTATTTTTTCGTATTCTAGTCATTATTTTTAAGTATTTTTTATCCTTCTTTTTCGTGTTTGTGTCGATTTTTCATAAAAAATCGTCCTACGATTATTCGAAGCGATAATTTTTACGCGTTTTTGTAATTTTTCATCGATTTACCAGCATGTAAGTACAATTTTCTTTGTTTAACGAACGTAGATGACACGTGTCATAGATAGGCTAAGAAAGCTTCGAATCGTTAGGTATACAGTAATAGGCTCTCGATTATTATTCTAATGGGATTTTTCGAATCTGTAGATGGCGAATCTGGTAGAAGGATCGATTTCTTTGACGAAATTTGACCTTTTGCTGATTGTAACCGCCATATTCTCGGGCCGCTTATTTTGTTGCTGTTTACTGGCTGCGTTGGGAGTGTTTTGCTGCGAAGTGGCTGTATCAGTTCGGCGTACCATCAGGACACATCCAACGACTGCGGCGATTCGGGTTCATCGTAATCTAGTCGAACGCGGGTTGATTGTGCCAACACCGGAGCAAGCCAACGTGAATCTTTCTACGAACTCGTGGGTCCGATTCGTCGAGGGAATCCAGAATTTCTTCTAGTCGAGGGATTATGGCATCTTCGTCGGCAGCGTCGGGCAGCGGTATGTGTTCCGTGGCTTCAGCTTCGGGGTCGATGGGTGACGGAGGCGATCGGCGTGACGGCAGGCCGCCGTTGGACCGCCAATCGTCAACGGAATCCGACGGTATGAATCTGCTGCCATGCGTGGGGTGCTCGATTTGTGGGCTAAACCTTCTCTCGCAGTCACAGAACGGCGATAGCAACAAGTTTGGGTGTCTACAGGATTGTAGACACATCTACCATCTTGATTGCATCGCCGAGTGGACGAGAAACAATCGAGCATGCCCGAAGTGCCGAGTACCCTTTGAACTCCGGAAGGTAAAACTTCTGGCGTGCAAAGAGGTACTCGAATGCATACGCGTGGCACCAGACCAACGGATTCGACTGGCCGAGCTAAATATACGGATGCTGGAGAAGAGACTACGTGTGCACGAGTATAAATCTTCGATCGAACGCAGACACCTTGCAATATCCAAGGAGCACGATAAAGTAATACGCGAGCGAAATATCACCGATTTTATCACCGCTGCGATGATTCCGCCGATTGCTGTAGCCGATATCGTGCAACAGGTGCAGAATCAGCAGCAACAACGTGAAGCCAGAATGCTCCGTCGTCAGCAGGGTGCTGGTAGGCTGCGAAATGCGGTGGTAGAGCTCGATTCCGACGACTCGGATGATACGTTACCGCGGAATTAGGCGCCGGTGACAAAGGTATCGTAGCTTTTGCGTATCGTGTAGTATTTGTATTCGTCTTCTCGCGTTTCGTATATTTACCATCTATTGTGTAAAATCGTGTCGTAAAAATCTCGTTCCGATGCATCGTGTCGAATCGTTGCTATCGTGAAAATTGTCCTCTAAATTCTTCTTTAGGCTTACATGGGAATGGTACAAAATTGAACAAATTTTCGGTCGGGTTTCTTCTTTTGGAAAAATTCTTCTTGATTCTTTGGTAAATTACAGTCTAGTCTTTCGAAAAATTACGTCTTAAATTCTAGCTTAGTCTAGTTTTCGGTCTGTGTCTTAAAAATCTAAAATTTAGGAACTCAAAAAGCAAAAAACATAAAACATTAGTAAAGGTAAAATATAAAGTGATGAAAATTTGGTAACTTAAAATTATTCTTTGGTAATTTTTGGTCGTAGAAAATGAAATATTTTTCTTCCGATAGGAAAGTCGAAGTTTCTTAAAAAATAAAAGCTTAAAATTAACAAAATTTTGATCTTTGGTTTGCATCGGTGCGATCTTGGATCGTATTCGAGTTAAAAAATAACATTTGAATGCATTTCGATTTTTACAAAATCAACAGGTTAATACCTGGGTATCCGTGTGAGTTGGTATCGAATTTGGTTTATCGATCCACTCAATCAAAATTGCCTTATAATTAAAATTCCCATACTCGGATGTGTCAATAAAAGTTCGATCGAGCGAAAGCTCTCGTCTTTTACCCAAAATTAGTCTACTTTCTCGTGAAAGGATCGTGTGTAGTAATTATCAGTCTGACTGATAATTACAATTGTAAATAAATAAACACACGCACACATACGCACTCGTAGCTATGTGTTTTGTAAATACGTGCAAAATTTTTCGATTTTTCTGAAAATTTGCTTAAAAAACATGTATTTCGGCTTGATAATGAAACGGTTAGTCATTCTAAACGAATACTACCGTCCAAATTTTAAATTTTGGCAATTTATTTGAAATTTTTTACTTACATTATCATGCACGGTGTCCGGCGAAAAGTCGGCATCGATTTTGTACTGGTTTCGTTTACCGAGCCAGGTAACGGTTAGGGAAAACATCTTGGCAGTAGCAGGGTGCAATTACCTATCGTTAATTGTGTAAATAGTTAGAAAAAACAAAAGTAAAAAGGATTTATTCCACCAAAAAAAGTTTTAAATTAAACAGACGAAAAATATCACGAAAGCATGGATTGATAATAACAATTCATGTTTGCTCGGTTACCAGGCGAAAAATCTGCGACGATATCGGTCAATTATTGGCACCACTGATCGGTACTACGTATTCGTTCGGGAGATATCGTTCGTTTATTTTTTATTTAATTAAATTACGATTTAATTCGAAAAATGAAAAGGTCTTACGCCTACCGGGTGAATTTTAAAATTTCGTCGATCGAAATTTTCTAGTCTGTGATATTTTTTGTACATTTTTGTTTCGTCTGTTTATATTTTTGTTGTTTTTTAATTATTTCTGTATATTTTAACCTTGCATTAATTTGTAATGGTTCCATTTTCGTCTGTTTTTTTGTAAAAAATTCTGTAATTTTTTCGTAAAATTGCGTAAGGTTCGTAATTTTGAATGGATCTCGTAAGAGTGAATATTCGAAAGAAAAGGGTTTTTTCTAGTCAAAAAATTCTGTATTTTTTTTTCCCATTGGGAAAAATACGTACGAACGTTTTTCCATCGATCAGTCTCTGTTAAGATTGAAAGATGGAAACTTGAGAATTTTTTAAAACAGATAGGTTGAATTTTTTTTAAATTAAAATTTGACTTCAAGAAATGATATAGTTCCGAGGTTAATTGACTGAGGAAAAAGATCATTTCAAATCCTAGGGCTAGTACTTAGGGTTTTTGTGTTTAATTAAAGCTAGGTTCAGAAAGTGTAATCTAGTCTTTAATAATACGTATGCTTATTTAGAAAAGCATACAAATTTTTAGGTACCTATCGGGTTAGGTACATAATTGTCCTGTACACGTTCTCCACTGGTGGAGGTGGAGATTCGTGGCAGGCAATTATTTTTTAATTTTTCATCTATGATTAGGAATGATAGAGTTAGGGTACCGAGTGTGATGATCTTTTTCATATAGTTATGAAATAAGACTTCAATTTACTTAGAATAAATTTTCGATTTTGAATAGGTAAATAGGATTCGGTTACTCGGGTCATATTTTCACGTGAAAATATGACAGTAATTTCTAGTTCATAGATGATTTGTTATACATAAGAAGTAAATGTATACATATTTTGTAATTTTGTATATATTTTCTTATGTAAACTGTTTTATAAATGCATAATTTCGAAAATGTATTTATTTTTGTAAAATACAAAAGAAAGTTACCATTTTTTATAATTTTGTACTTGTATTCTTTTGTATTTTTTGGTGTTACGTTTTGAAGCTTGAAAAATTTCGATAAATTTTGCAAGTGTTGTCTTCGATATTGGTAAGTGAGAAATCTACCTGGTTTGAAGTCTCTGTCTACTCTGGTTTTCGGCTAAGTTTTAATAAACGATTTTCGAACTTGTGTTTTCATTTCGGGTGTTACGTCTTCGGATGTACTCCTCGGGAGGGGCAGGGACGGGGAGTCGGGCCTCTGACCCGATGGTGAATCTTGGACCAGTTTTCGTTGTGTCCCGAGAATGCATCTGCGACGTATTACTCGGTGGGGCAATGAGCTGGTAAGGAATATTCCTACCAAGATTGCACCATTGTGGGCGAGGTAGATAGGTAGATTCGGGTAGGTACGTGTAGCTTAGGCGAAACGTACGCACCGGCTACCTATCTACGCGATAACTCGCTAGGCTGTGTAGATAATGCTCATCTAGTAATTACAGTACAGCGGTTCGTACATAGGCTATCGTTACGTACGTAACGGTGCGTTATCGTAAAGATAACGCCAGGTAGAATAGCGGCTCGATAGTGCACTACTTCGAGAACATTCGGTAGCTATCTACCTGAGCATTATGTCACATCCCGCTACTGTGATTGGCCCATTGGCTGCTAGAGGACATTATTTATCAGCCAATCAGGTGTGCTAGCTTCCTAAAGCCAGGTAGCTCGCGAGTATAAATAGCGGAGCAACACAGCGCGAGCTTCAATACGTTTTTAATCTTGTTACTAGTCGCACCTTCGTGTGTTAAATGTTATGATCTTTTGTTAGTCGTGCATTTGTATTTGAAAACGTATTCTATTTGCTCTATGTACATTAAGGAGTTACTGTGCGTCAATATTATTCGAATACAGTTATCCCACGGTTATTCGCGTATTTATTCGTACATCTCGGTACATAGTGTATGAGCTGATTGATTCAGATCTCCTGGCGGTCCTATCTTGAAGAGATAGGCAGACCTATAACTCGTGCCTACTTGACCCCCACGAGTCGATAGGTTGGAGCAGAGTTATCCAGCACTCAACTCTCCAGTTGGGTGCTTAAAATCAACACACTCCATCGAGGAGAAAATTATCACACCAGTTCACTTTAAATAAACTCTAAAATTGATTTTAATAAATTTTGATTTTTTTGAAATTTTTCAAAATTTTTGAAAATGTTGAATTTTTGGCAATTTCCGAAGAGTTGAAGGTTCTTGCGCGATCGGAAGATATGAATCGATTTAGAAATTTTTTATTTTATTTTTCTAGTCTATCCAGGCAACAACTTTTGCCGGGGTAACTTTTCAAAAATCAATTTTTTTGGGGTTTCGGCTCACCCCAGTGCTCAAAGTGGACCTCCTTTTGAAAAAAAAAACGCTCTTTGTTTTTTGTTTTTTTTTAATCAATGAAAGTTATGTGAGAAGCCTTCTTAGCACTTAAAAGATGCATTTGAATTTCTACATCTCCTTAAACCAAAATTATTCTTTAAAAATTTTGTACGTTAGTGCAGCCAGTTGCTAATTGTGATATTATGAACTCGAATGCATTTTTTCTTTGTCAAGTGATTGGACCAGTTTTTTCTCCCAATCAAAAGAAGTATGTTTTGAATTTGAAGACATCAGAACATCACAATTAGCAACTGCCTGCACAGACGTACAAAATTTTCAAAGAAAAATTTAAAAAAATTATTTCTGATTGAAAATAAAATTATTGTGAATTTTTCAAACGATAAAAAATTAATTCGAGGTCAAAGTAAATTCCAAAGTGTAACATGTCACGATTTGTAACTGGCAGCACTGCCATACAAAATTTTCGAAAAAAATTTTCGAAATATACTTTCAGTGATTGAAAAAAAAATACATAATATTTTCAGGTGGAAAAATAATCAATTCAAAGTCGCTCGATGAAAAAAAAAAATCATTCCAACTTGGTGAAAATTTCATATTATTGAAATATTGTAATCTGAAACTTTTCAACCCCCTGGTAGCAGTCTGAGTTTTGATCGGAGAAGGATGGCGATGGTTTAGGGAGATGTAGAAACTCAAATCGTATCTCTTAGTTGCTATGAAAGCTTCTCACACAATTTTGATTGACTAAAATACGCAAAAAACATCGTTTTTTTCAAAGGAGGTGTACTTTGAGCACCTCCTGCTCCCCTCCCCTTGCTCCACAGGGGCTCAAATTTTTTTTGTAAAGTCTCCCGCACAAAGCAAACCACCCCCAAATTTGGTCAAAATCCAAGATATATTTTTTTTAACTCCACCCCATTACACATATTTACGTATGAAACGTCAAAAAAATGCCGTAGTCTACTTGAACGTGAAATAAAGCGATACTAGAATTTTTTCTCTTGAAGGGTGGGGGGAGGAGCAAATATACAAAAAATCACTCATAATCTGTGTTTGCTTCAATTTTTTACAAAAGTTGTAAAAAAAAATGACCAAATGGAAAAACCAACATCAGATTCATGTTCGGCAGGTCAAATTAAAATCTCTCTTCTACTCACTACATAAGCTATCATTTTGCTCAAAATTTACGAATTTACAAATTTACCATTTTCACTGATTTTCCACGACCTTGAAAAAAATGTAAGCGAAAAAACTATATTTGAAAATTTATTCAAAATGAACGCCAAAAAAATGTTTATCCAAGTTTATTGAATCTGAAATTTCCCAAAATTTCACCAAAAACATATAAAATTTTTCAATTTTTTTACCAGATTTGAAATTTTAGATTTCTTTATTTTTAAACTCAAATTTCAAAATTTCCAAAACTTTACCAAAGGGTATAGCAGGATAAGTATGGTGTTTTGGTCCAGGGAAGGAATTTCGATGAAACCTACCCCTAAAGAATTGAGTCATGATGAGAAAAAATTCGGACAAAAATTCCAGACTCCCCCTCCCCCAGAGCAAGTATTTTCGGGGGGAGGTGCCAAAATATTTTTTTAAACTTTATTTTTTCGTTTTTCGCCAAATGTAGATAAAAATTTCTCGTTTTTTAAAATTAAATGTAGAGGACCAAAGGAGCCCTAAAAATTTTTCTTTCAAAATTTTTGTTACCGAATTCAAAATTCAAAATTTTTCCACAAAATTCAAATTTAAAAAAATGATATGAAGTTTGACCGAATTTGACATTTTTAAAACTTTGAAATGGCCTAATAACTGGACGATCGAAACTTTTGGTTAGAAACCTGCTATTGAGAAGTTTTCGTAGGTGATAATAACATTTTAAAAAATAAAAAAGTCGGTAATAATGAAGTAGGTGTATTTAGAACATATTTTAATGTGTGACATTTTTTTATGTTTTACTCCCGTTGTTGACATGTTTATGAGCTTTCGACGTTTCCAAACCCCATTTCAAGGCCATCTTCGGTAAAAAAAAATATTTGAAAATATCGGCGAATGTTCATAATTCAAATTTTTTTTAGTATTACCCATAAAGTTTTGTTTCGTTTGACTGAACTATATAATCAAAAATCACAAACCTTCGAGGTGAGAGGTAAAGAACTGAGGACGCCATTTTGGGTCAAAAATTGTTTTTTTTACAATACTTAATCTATTTTCGAAAAAAAAATGAAAACGCTTTTCACATCAATTTTTCGTGGTACATTTTACAAACAAAAATTTCAGTTCCTTTTGATTTTTTCCATTGATTTTTTTTCAATATTAAATTAATCTATCAACTATCTTGGATTATTTTTCAAATTTCAGTCTCATTAATTTTCAAGTAGGTACTTTAACTGTTTATCCGGAATTTTTTTCAAATTTACAATTTATTTGAAAAATTAATTCAGTTCCATGTTCAAAATATTGAAGTTTAAGAACAAATTTTTTAATTGATAAAAATATTATCTCCATGTAGAAATTTAGATCAATTCTCAAATTTAGAACTTGATAACGAATAAGAAAAAAAGTGCCAAAAATCTTCACGACAAAAACAATTAAAGAATCGTTCTAAGACTCAAAATCTACCAGTTTAACAAAATTATTCATTTATTCGGTAGCACGCAGTTTCTTAAAATTCCGCCATAACTCAAAGAAAAGGTTTTGTTTTCAAATAGTTGTATCTCTACCACCAAATGGAACAACTTTCAAGGTACAGCGTAGGTTGGAATTAACCAAAATAAACTTTCGCTCCAACTATACAAAGATAATCACATACCTTATTTCTTCCAAACGCCTCTGTCGATTTCAAAGTATTTGACTGTTTCACGTGAACGTTTAACCTGAAACAAAAAGATAATAAAAGTTCATGGATTAAATTGATCGTCATACTTGTCCATTCTTACATCATTTCGAGTAATTTTTCACGCAATTTAAATTTTCTTGGAAAATTTTCACAATGCCAGGCTTTGATTAAAGTAAAATATAATTCAGACGAAAAAATAATAATAATACATAAAAAACACGTGGAAAATGAAAAATATTAAAAAATAGTTGAAATTCCTTTCTCAAACAAATTCACGAAACGATTTATTAAAAATAATACTCAAAATGCTTATTTTTTTAGCTCGAGTAGTACGATAAATCCTATGTTTCGCAAAGGACAGTTTACATCTTGACTTTTGAAATGATTGATGCATTAATTTCGAAAAAAAAACGCATGTTTTCGAAACAAATTCCTCAACTACCTCGGACAAGATTCCTTTTGCGTTTCGTTGGCAGGAAAAAAGAATAAAGTTTTAAAGCACCGACAAAACAATATCCTGAGATACGATAAAACTACATATTACATACAACATTTTATCATTTCATTTAAAGATATTTGTTTGGTAAGGCACGTTATTAAAAAGGAAAAAATGAAATTGAAAACTTTGCCTGAGCTGTTATGAAAATTTCGCCTTATGCAACGACATTAAGATCATATCTCGAGTTAAAAGTGTATCGGATAAAAAAATAAAATGAAATAACCGTATCGAAAGCATATTTATTTTTGAGAACTTTTTTCAGCCAGACGTAATTTTATATGCAGTTTGTACAGCACTTGCGACGACTAAAAATGTTTTTAAAATGCATCAACTATCGATTTTTTTTCAACGACGTAAAACTTCGAATGAGCAAGTGTGTTGGGAATTTTCAATTTTTCTTTTCAAAAAGCCACAATCCGAGTACGAAAAAGTGCTCTAGAATATGAAAATGACGTGTTTTTTTCCCAGAGGAAAAAAATCAGTTGGATGATTCCATATTTATATGGGGCTAAAATTCGAAGAAATGTCTGTTTTGAATTTTTTGAGTGACACAGTGGGGAGGGGAGGATACGAAAAACTCCCATGTTTCCAAGTTGCTCGGGGATTTTTTAAATTTTGATAGGAAGTAGTCTCCAGAATCGGAATGCAATTTTTTCCCCTCGAGCACTGGCACAACTCTCCCGAATCGGAATGCAATTTTTTCCCCTCGAGCACTGGCACAACTTTTTTGTATAGGATTTTGAATGCTATTTTTTTCAAGAATTTTTGACCTCTGAGAAAGCACGATTGTAATTTGAGGAATGAAAATAGACGTGGGTGTTTTCGAATAGAAAATCGAATTTTTTCGCCTGTTCTCCAAACAAAAAAAAACTGAAAAAATTTGCATTATATTGTACCAAGGTAGGATCATGTTTGTACCAAAAATAAAAAAAATATATGTCTTTTAGTTTTGAAATTAGAGCGATTTTCAAGTTTCCAAGTGGGCTTTTGTATAGAAAACAGTGCAAACAAATCTGAAAAAATTGTTAAAAGTTGGTTACCACTTCCCGAGTGTACCACATAAATTTCAAAATTTTCGGTTCATTAGGTTCCAAAATGTGATTTTTTGAAGAAAACAATATTTTGGGAGGTGGGGGTGAAATGGAGTTAGGTAGGAGGTGGAAAATGTGCCCTAAAATTATTTTTTGGAGTCCTTAATAATGTCTGATGGTTAGTTTTAAAAAGCAGCTCATAGGCCGATTCACCGATTTTAACCGGGGTACCCTTTCGCGAGAAATCTGAAAATGTTGGTTTTTCATTCGAGCACTCGAAAATTTTTAGCTCAAATTTTCATTTTTCTTATGGTAGGGTATTTCGCGAAAGGAGACTAACGACTTATTGGCGAGATATAAAATTTCGCGAGTAATCCAATAATGCAAGTGATTTTCTTTTTGATCAGCATTGCCAATTTTGTGCGGAAAATTTATTTTCTTCGTGAAAACATTTGCGAAGAAATGTTGAAATATCTGTTTATTTAAAATCTAATTTTTAGCCAAGGTTTCAAGTCTGGATATGTTTGAAAAAAGTCTTTCACAATTAGCACAGACTGATTTTGAACATTTGTACCAACGCAAATTGATGATCAATGTTTTAAAAGTAATATCTTTACTTGATCAATTTTTTGATTTTTTCGCGAATTTTTTACCTTTCTTGATACATTGCACTGCCATTTTTGCGAAATTTTTTCACAATGAAATAAGTTTTTAACCCAAAATTCACGATATTTCCGATTTTTTTTTTCTTATTTTTAAAAACATTTTTCACTTTTTCAAAACATACCCCAATTTTTTTTTGAATAAATGTTGACACTCGAATTTTCACAAAATTTTGAAAATTTTGAAAAAATTAACAATTGACTGAAATTAATTTTAGAGCTTCTGTAGTGACTATGTAGACCAAAAAGCACATTCTTTTTTGAAAAAATTAGTGTTTTATAACTTTTCTAAATTTTTTTCAGAGGTAAAGAAATATGAAAATTTTAAAAAAACTATAAAACATGGATTTTTTCAAAAAAGTTGTGCTTTTTGCTGTAAATAGACCCTAAATTAGCTTCTAAAATTAATTTTGATTTTTTTCAATTTTTAAAAATTTCTGTAAATGTTGAATTTTTGACAATTTTTGAAGAATTGAATGCTCTTGCGCGATCGGAAGATATGAATCGATTTTGAAATTTTCTATATTAATTTTCTAGTCTATCCAGTCAACAACTTTTTTGGGGGTAACTTTTTAAAAATCAAAATTTTTGGTTTTTCGGTTCACCCTACTTAAAATGTCGTTCCTTACCCTTCTTGAAAATCATCGAAGTATCATAATTTTCCATTTTGATATCAATACACTAATTTTCAATTCAGTGTAACCAAAAAATTGATTTTTCACTCTTTTATTTGGAAAAAGAGTCAATTTTGATCAAAAAAAGAGTCAAATGAAGAAATAAATAAATTTCAGTCAAATATTAACGATTTCTAGTCTAGCCGCAGCCTCAAATAATCATTTCACTCTCTAAATGCCTATATGTAATCCTCGCGGTTAGCTCCGACATACTGCACTATTCGAACACGGGTTGAAATGTGGTTTTTATTTTAGTATTACCCAAAAGAAAATTTTCCAGAAGTGGAGACGTCAAAAATTTCCCATTGGGGTGGAGGGAAGGGGGTTTTACCCCTATTTTTTCACATGACGGGATTGGGGTGAATTTGGTGTCATTTTCATATAATTCGACCCTCCTGAACTCGAATCTGCAATTAGTTTTCCGATCTGAAGCGTAGAATTCGCACAATCGTATGATTTGTGTCGCGAAAAGAGGCTAATTTTAAGGAAAAAGAAGTAAAATTGCGATTTTTTTCATCTTGACGAGTGATGTGGTTCAAGTAGAGTTTGAAACCAGTTTTTTATATAATTCGAACCTTCTGAATTCGAATTCGTCATTGGTATCCCCATAGGAAGTGGAATAGCTTCTTGATCGTCGCATTTTGGCAGTGAAAAACAGTCAATTTTTGCTAAAATCGACTCGAATTCTCAATTTCCCATTTTCTCAACCCAATACCTCGAACCAATCCTGGTATGAAACCATTTTTAGACGTAATTCGAAGCTCCTAAACACGAATTTATGATTAGTTTCTCGATTGGAAGTAGAGAATTTTCTCAATCGTGAAATTAGTGCAGTGTAAAACGCCCAATTTTCGCCAAAACTGACATGAAATTGTGAGTTTCAATTTTTCCAAAACTACACGTCCTCTCAATTGTGGTATAAAATCATTTTTTTGTCAAATTCAATTTTTTTGAACCCAGAGAAAGAAAGCACCAACAAAATTTTTAGCTTCTTGGGACTCCAAGGGGCTGAGCCGTGGCTTCTCAATGTAGGGACTTCTTTTTAAAAAATGGATTCAGCCCTTTCAAATCACATGGAGCTAAAAAAATGTTTGGAACATTCTCAACTAATCAGTTGCAACTTTCTTTAGTTTTAACGAAAGTGGAGTTTTTTTTTTTCGCATTTCCCATGTGTAAAATCCATTGGCCCGTGAACTCTGTACTTTCCACGAGATCGACGTGGAAAAGTTGACGCATCTGCACGGGTTTAATACGAGGAGTGGTCAGTTTTAATTTTTTCCAACAATTTGGGAAAAGAATCGAAAATCGTGTTCAGGAGGTTCGAATTATGTCTAAAAATGGTTTCATACCAAGATTGGTTCGAGGTATTGGGTTGAGAGGATGAAAAATAGCGAATTCGAGTCAATTTTAGCAAAAATTGGGCGTTTTACACTGCACTAATTTCACAATTGAGAGAATTCTCTACTTCCAATCGGGAAACTAATCATAAATTCGTGTTTAGGAGGTTCGAATTATGTCTAAAAATGGTTTCATACCAGGATTGATTCGAGGTATTGGGTTGAGAAAATGGGAAATTGAGAATTCGATTCGATTTTACCGAAAATTGACTGTTTTTCACAGCCAAAATGCGACGATCAAGAAGCTATTTCACTTCCTATGGGGAAACCAATAACGAATTCGAATTCAGAAGGTTCGAATTATATAAAAAACTGGTTTCAAACATTACTTGAACCACATCACTCGTCTCAGGATGAAAAAAATGGCAATTTTACCTTTTTTCCCTCAAAATTGGCCTCTTCTCGCGACACAAATCATACGATTGTGCGAATTCTACGCTTCAGATCGGAAAACTAATCGCAGATTCGAGTTCAGGAGGGTCGAATTATATGAAAATGACACCAAATTCACCCCAACCGCGTTATGTGAAAAAATAGGCGTAAAAACCCTCCTAAAACTCCCCCTCCCTCCCCTCCTAAGGAAAATTTTTGACGTTTCCACTTTTCGAAAATTTTCTTTTGGGTCATACTGAAATAAAAACCACATTTAAATTCGTGTTCAAAAAGTGCAGTTGTTCCCGTTTTTTCATGCTAACCGCAGGGACTATTATCGCGACACATTCCGACCCAACATGACTCGTATCATAATTTTCCTTTTGATATCGACACACTAATTTTCAATTCAGTTTTCCAAAAAAATTATTTTTTACTTTTTTTTGAAAAAAGCGTCAATTTTGATCAAAAAGGTGGACTTTTTGATCAAAAAGGTGGACTTTTTGATCAAAAAGGTGGACTTTTTGATCAAAAAGTGCCACTTTAGGTATATCAAATGCTGATCGTAAAATGACAACTTTTGACTTTTTGGTCATAAAATATATCCAATAATGTGATTTGAAGCGCTCGTGAAAAAAAACATGCATTCCGACTCGAGAAATCGTTTTCTATCAAAATATTAAACAAAATTTTCGCTCGAGCGACTTTGAAAAACAAAATTTTCCGATGTCTTAGCTATCATCGTGCCATTCAATGAACTCAAAATTGCTATTTCTTCCAATGTTGACCTCTTTTATATGATTTTCTAGAAGAAGCGCACCTCACAAACACTTTTCGCAGTAATCTGCAAACTTTGCAGTAGAAAAAAAAAAGCGAAATAATTTCTTCTTTTGATATTTTCTACGAAAAAATTCGTAATTAAAATTAAAATCTTTTCTAAATCCCATTCGTTTACAAAGACGATGCATTAATTTTGAATAAATTGTGTAAATAACGAACTAAAAACGAGATGTATTAATTTCTATGAAACTTACTCGTCGTTCCAATATAAAGCTCTGTAGATAGATACTTAATAGGAATAACTTAACAAGATAAGTATTAGCTTCATTAAATTGTAACTTTTAGCCAGCGTGGTTGGTTGTATACCCGGTCGTACAACTTCTAAGTATTATAATTACACCGCATCGTGCAAATATTGATCAAATGATCATTGAACCGGTTAAATACCTTTGGTACATTCGCCTCTCGAGCAAATCGTTTAAAATACACTATTCTCATTCACGTCGAATCTTTCAAACCTCCGGTTAGGTAGGGAAATCATCCGAGTGGAAAAAATCTTCAAAATTATATCCAATTCTAAGGAGAAAATACCGCATCCGCATCGTCGTGTTATCATTTTCCTTATAAAACTCGCCTAAGTATACCTTCCCAAACGCACAACTAATATCGTGCCATCATCCAACATCTATACCGGGGGGGGGGGGGGCAGGGGCTAAAAATAGAGAAAGAAAATGGATTAAATAATAAGATAGAAGGAGGGCATGAAAATAGGGCGCCACGCTTCTCTCCAGTTAGCGATTTTTATGCTATAAATGTTCGGCAGCGAATAACGAACAACGCCAAACTTCCAACTTCCTTTTATGAGCTTTCCTAGATATCGTCGCCGTCGTCATCGTCACATCCCCCCCCCTCCTCTCCGGCGAGTATTTATTATCTGTGGAAATAACGAATGCCATCACGCGTCAATTTAATAATACTATTCTTTAGGTAGAGAACATCCCCGTTCAGTTTAGCATCGGTTGGGGGCGGGAGGAGGGGGAGGGGAGGGGGTACGGAAACAGGAAATGACAATTTTTATGCTCGCTAAACGAGTATCGTGTTTTATTATTTTTCTTATCCCAAATCATCGCGCTACTCGATGAATATACTTATACAAGTGTTACGATAATTTTTATCGCGAGTTGTTTTCCTCTCCGCCAGAGTCGTCTTTCGACTCCCTCGGTCCCCTTGGTTCTTTATTTTTATTCATTTTTCACCCCCTAGTCGCGGTATAGAGGATTTGATTTTTTTTTTAAATATATTTTCAACATTTCCTTCGCTCCTGTTTTCGGCGAGTCTTAAACGAACTTTGTTTTCCACCTTTTTTCCGGTGTTTGTTAAAATTTATACCGCGTAACGATAAGTGTTTCGAAGAATAAACCTTTAAGCCTTCCGAGTAATGGATTTTAAATTTAGTTTATTTTAATACGACGCACCGCGACGATGACGGGATTTTATTCCCGAGCAGTCGAATCTGACGACGCTAAGAGGCGAGGATATAGTTATAAAAATCTGCGTCGATTTTTTTCCCCGTCGGTTCCCAACCCCTTACAATTTCGTGTTTTGATTTTTTTTCTCCGTAATATTTTCAAATCCTTTGGCGTGCTCGAATTAACAGTCGTCGGTGCTGGTGCGAGTGCATTTTACGTGTAGGTGGCTGAGCCACGTGGGAGATACAGGTGTTTTGTGAAAGTAGATTGGCGTTGAAAATTTACTTTTAATTATTACGCCGGTAATATTGAATTTTTAGTAAGTTACGGCCAAAAGTGATAAGCAATGCGAAATTAGAAATAAAATTTATTGAAAACAATTGTTTTCTTCGTCAATTTTCCCAAAATTATATTGATAAAAGTTCATTCTAGTGGAGAGGCGAACCCAAAAAAACTGCATTTAATGAAAGAATCGTGAATTTTGGTATGATGAATCTTCGGGCTCAAACAACGGTTTTGAGACCGGGAGCCATCCGCGCTTCCCTCCTCTTCGAGGGGGGCGGGGCTCGCAATTTTGAAAAAATTCCTAAAAATCGAGTTTTCGTTAGAAATGAAATATGTTGATGTCTAATGTTAGATATTGATCTGTAGATTCCATTTTCACCATAAAAATCATTTTTCCTCCCCCACCTCCCAGAGGGGGCACAACCCTCCAAAATGTGGATTTTGTGGGAGTGGACACTCGAAACCGAAATTTTGTGAAAATATACTACGTAAGGTGTATAAATCACTGCCGTAGTCCATTTTTCCATTCGCACCCCCTCCGGCCCCCTGTGGACCCTTAAAACTTGAAAAACGCTCAAAATTGTCATTATAACGCCGAAATACGACAGGAATTGGGATCCAAAAGGTAATTCTTGTTGGAAATATTTTTTCAAACCAGAACAGGATGTGAAAACGTTGGTGCCTCTGACCCCCTCGCCCCAGCGCGCTCCCTCAGAGCTCCCAACTACGAACATTTTTTGCTGTTCAAAATCACATTGAAATTGAAATACTATGACATTTGCGGTTCATTATTGATCGATACATTCCGTTTGAATTCTTAGAATTGTCGCCTAACCACTACCTCTTTGATTTGGCAGATCCCTAAAATGTGGGGTCCCAAAAAAATGAAGGCCAAAAAGTGAAATTTGGTGAAGTTATGCTACATAGGGTACAGATTTTGAAAATTAAATTTGTTTAGCAAAAACGCTTATTTATGATTTTTTTTGGGGGGGAAGGGGAGGGAAGGAAGTAGTTCTTTATCACACTTGATCAAAATTATATCTCAGATACTAAATAGCAATCTTCGGAACCAGATTTTCATAATTTTCAGTGATTCTAGAGCCTCCAGCAAAAATTTGATTTTTTTAGACGCTTTCGAATTTCTCAGGACGGACCCTAAATTGACTTGAGCGGATAAAAATCGAGTTCTCGCTTAATTTCAACTAGTTTATTAAGAAAATTGGCTGTATAGGTAAGTTGATTCCCAAGGAAATATTCAAGTTAAAAAATAGGCGAATTGATTCGAATTTTTTGGGGCAGGGACCAGTTGACTCCCACTTTTTCTTTACGGAATCAGCAACTCGATTTTTTTTCAAAATCAATATAATTTTCAAATACTTCTCAAATCTAAAAATTTTTTATTTCGAATAAAAATTTTTCTCAATACAGAAAATTTTTCCTCCAATTTTTTTCTCAGGTCTGCGTTTTTTTTTCATTTCGAATAAAATTTTTTCTCATCATTGAAATTTCACTCTCCAATTTTTTTCTCGGGTCTACAATTTTTTCAACATACTTGAAAAATTTTAGAACTGAGAAAAAAATGAAGGAAGAAATTTCAGTGCTGAGAAAAAATTTTATTCGAAATAAAAAAAAATTCGGTAGGTACTTACCTACCCGAAAAAAATGGGTGGAGAAATTTCAGTGCTGAGAAAAAATGTTATTTGAAATGAAAAAAATTTAGGGTTGAAAAATATCTGAAAATGATATGGATTTTGAAAAATTTAGTTGCTTGGTGATTTTTGGATCACATGAGTCAAAACAGGAAAGATTCAGTCGTTTGTTACACAAAGGTACGTCGAAAAAAATTGATGCCTCTTCGATTTCTTTATTGGTGATCACCAACTAGACTCTCGTCTCAAAGGGGGGTAATTTTCGAAAAAAACACGATTATTGGGTAACTGCGAACAGGAATGGGTATGATTCGAATTTTTTTTTTTTTTGATTCGAAGACCTTGATTCGAATCAATAATTCAGTGATTTTGCTCATTCTTGCTGTGGAGACCCCTTAAAAATTTGAAATTCGAGTTTCTACACCTCCGTGAGCCATTGACCTTGAAATTGGATACCACTTTAGCCTTCTATCAGAAAGCTGAAAAGTTACCGAGAATTTTAGGAAATTTTGACTTTTATCAAATTTAAAATCTTTCGCTCAAAAAAACAAACAACCATTTCACAAAACTGCAAATTCAACACTAAAAAATTCTAATTTCCTTTATTTTTGATCCAAAAAAAAGGGAAAAGATTTCTGAAAACACTTCTTTCTTTCCGATTCATTAAATCCACGCGCCTAGACATTCATTTCGTTCCGTTATTTTCGATACTTTTTCACTACCTACAACAAGGCGGCGGCCCACGACTCGACGATTAAGTAAAAAACGTAAAGCAATCCTGGATCTGAATCCTTATCCGGCCGATCCGAGGACAATTTCGTCTTTTTGGAGTACACGTATCTCCGTAAATCACCAATACAAGCCGAAGAAAAAAACGCACCTACGTAAAGAAAACCTCGGCATAGAAAAGCCATAATAAAAAGAGAAAGTATTCAAAAATAAAAGCCATTTTAGTACCTTTAATAGTCAACTACCTCGGATCAAGACGAGGTTAAATCGTTTGCACGCATTCGAGATATACTTATATACTTGGTATACGAAGTTTTACATAAAATCGAGCTATTTAAAATCGACATTTTATTGCTCTACGAGGAGTAGGTATTTTTTTGCTTATGCATTCTCTCAGTGTCTATTTAAAACTATATCTTCGTTTGAGTTTCTCGGTATATTTCGTTGCAAAATCACTCGTTAAGAAGTTTTCTGGAATCGAGATGGCGAAAAAAATATTTACTGGCTTGTGTAGATACCATTAACTGTTGTCGGTAAGATGAAAACTTTCTTTATTAGACTACTTTTTTTTCTTGGTTTGTTTCTTTTTCCTCGTTTTTTCTAGGTTTTTTTTGGTTCGCGTAACGTGGTTAAAATTTGTAATATTTTCCCGCTGTAGGGGGAAAAAAAAGAAGGGAAATAATGGTATAATTTGTATACAGTTTCATAATCCGTCAATATTTACCTACGTGTTATTTGATGAGTGTTTTTTCATATTAGGCTTATTTTGTTTCATTTTTCAACTTGGGAAATAACCATCTAGTTGATAGGTAGTGAGAAAAATTTTGGCTCAATTTTGAGGCGTTGCAAAAGTGAAGAAATCCACGAATTAATATCTAAAAATTTTAAACGTCCTACTTAACTGTAGAACACGAATCTGTCATTTTTTTCATCTCATTATGAATTACCTAGTTCGCGACGAACAACTTTTTGTGAATTCTTGAAATTAATTTTTTACTTGAAATTTTTGAACAGTTTGTGTGAGGAGAAATGTGCATATGGAAAAACTAATGTCCGATTCACGTCCAGTAGATCAGAATACTACTCCTCTTGTCGCAATTAATTCATCAAAATATTTGAAATTCATTTTTCTCTCATTTTTGACGATTTATTTAAAAATCCCTGCAGTCAAAAATTTAATAAATTCTAAAAAAGGAAAAAAAGTATTTTTTGAAATTAATAAATAAAAATCTGCTTACCAAACCTACGTCAATTTTTTTTATAGTGGTTTTGAAAACGTGCCATGTCTCACCTTTGATTTTTCAAAATACTTAGTGAAATTTTGTACCGAAACAAAGATATAATTATCGAATGTCCATCAACAAGAACTTCTACCCAAATTTTTGAAACCATTTTTTGGCTAAAAAAATAATTTCCTGTGAGGACGAGGAGGAGGAGGAGGAGCAGTGGAGAGTAAAAAATTAGCATTTTCTGAGGTGAAAACAGGAGCTAAGAATTATTATTTTGGGGCAAAAATTGCTATTATAAAAATGACCATTTGTGGGAACAAAAATTACCGTTTTGGGCGACGAAAATTGTCGTTTTTGAAGACAGAATTTATCATTTTTGGAGACAAAAATTGGGGACAAGAGGCATAATTATTGTCATTTTTGGAAGAAGAAAATTTTTATTTTGGGGAGAAAAAATTTTTATTTTGGGGAGACTAGAATTTTTATTTTTGGGAGAAAATTTTTTTTATTTTTGGGGCAAAAAAATTTTTATTTTTGGGGCAAAAAAATTTTTATTTTTGGGAAAAAACAATTTTTATTTTTGGGAGAAAACATTTTTTATTTTTGGGAGACAAAAATTGTTATTTTTGGAAGACAAAAATTGTCATTTTTGGAAGACAAAAATTGTCATTTTTGGAAGACAAAAATTGTCATTTTTGGAAGACAAAAATTGTCATTTTTTGGAAGACAAAAATTGTCATTTTTTGGAAGACTGAAGCGGTAGCTTTAATACCTACCTAAATTGCGCCATTGGACATCGTATTTGCGTAGGCGAATACGTACCCTTTTGTCGGCAACGACAGATAGGTACCTATTCGCATACGTATACGAATATTATTTCTGTGTCCATTGTACTAGTCGATGGATATTTTCAAATTAAGTTACCGTTTATCGCATTGGCGACGTACGGTACAATAGGCCCAACATAGCTTCGGCTACGTTGAGTTGCCTATCTAAACTGGTTATCTTGAACAACTTGCTTTGTCGGCGAGTTGTTTACAACTTTCGAACTTTCGATCGAGGGGAAAGCTTCATCTCGTATGCCGTCATTTCTGACGAATACGATTCAACTTTCTCCTATCTCCATCGACTTTAACCAATGACAGACCTACCAAAGTTCATCCCTTCCTGTCTTGCAACCGGTGCTTACGGAGTACGAGGCACTCGAACTTCGTAAGCTCGGTCTAGTATTCTTCGGAACTTTTACTAGCCTATACGTTTATCGCGAGCGAAAGCTTATCGCATCGTTTTATGTTACTCACGTGTACGAGTTTATTCGTTTGCACTTTGTGCTTTTTTTGTATGCTCTTTGAGCTTTTGTACTTGTTCTTTTCGTGTGTGTAATGAAAGTTTAATTACACGTATATGATCGCGAATTGGTGTTATTATTTCTACGAAGAAAGTTCAAGCAGAGTGTCAGGTACACGAACATGCGTTGAGTGATAGTCAGATTTCGAGGTATTGAGTCGGAGACCCGTCCACCTATCTTCGACGAAATCATCGAATCATACCTAAGGGTTCAAAACTTTTCACCCAACTCAAGACAAAAATTGTCATTTTTTGGAAGACAAAAATTGTCATTTTTTGGAAGACAAAAATTGTCATTTTTTGGAAGACAAAAATTGTCATTTTTAGGAGACAAAAATTGTCATTTTTTGGAAGACAAAAATTGTAATTTTTTGGAAGACAAAAATTGTAATTTTTTGGAAGACAAAAATTGTAATTTTTTGGAAGACAAAAATTGTCATTTTTAGGAGACAAAATTTGTCATTTTTAGGAGACAAAAATTGCCATTTTTGGGAGACAAAAATTGCCATTTTCGGGAGACAAAAATTTCCATTTTTGGGAGACAAAAATTGCCATTTTTGGGAGATGAGACAAACATTGTCATTTTTGGGAGAAAAAATTGTCATTTTTGGGAGAAAAAATTGTCATTTTTGGGAGAAAAAACTGTCATTTTTTGGAGAAGAAAATGACATTTTTGGGAGAAAAAATTGTCATCTTTGGGAGAAAAAACTGTCATTTTTTGGAGAAGAAAATGTCATTTTTGGGTGACAAAAATTGTCATTTTTGGATCGAGACAAAAATTGTCATTTTTGGGAGACAAAAGTTGTCATTTTTGGGAGACAAAAATTGTCATTTTTGGGAGACAAAAATTGTTATTCTTGGGAGACAAAAATTGTCATTTTTGGAAGACAAAAATTGTCAGTTTTGGGGACAAAATCATCATTTTTGGAGACAAACATCATCATTTTCGGAGACAAAAACTATCATTTATGGGAACCAACTTATCATTTTGGAGGACAAAAATTACCATTATGAAGTTGAATTGCCATTATTGGGACCAAAATGCCATTTTGGGGTTAAAAGTACAAGTTTTGAGGTAAAAAATAGCCGTTAGAAGAAGGGGGTAAAAATTATCATTTCAGGACAAAATATTATCATTTTTGGGCAAAAATTACCATATTTGAGGGGTGAAATTACCATTGGGGAAGGGGAGTAAAATAGTCATTTTTGGTGACAAAAATTAGAATTTCCGACGGCAAAAATTACCATTTTTAAGGTCAAGAATACAATTTTTGGGGGTAAAAAATACCATTTTTTGAAATAAAAATGGACATTTTGGGGAAAATGGTCATTTTAGAGCAAACGATTACCATTTATGGAAAAAAATTACCATTTTAGGTGAGTAAGAGGGGGAGGAGAAGGATGAGAAGGAAGTGGGAGGAGTAGAATTACCATATCTGGGGTAAAATTTACTATTTTTAGGACAAAAATACCATTTTCAAGGTCAAAAATACCGTTTTTTTGGGGAGAATGAGAGAATGGAAATTATTGGCAAAAATAGACCTTATTTTTGGGGTAAAAATCGACCTTACTTTGGGGGTAAAAATAGACCTTACTTTGGGGGTAAAAGTAGACCTTACTTTTGGGGTAAAATTGTCATTATTTTGAGGTAAAAATAGACCTTATTTTTTGGGGTAAAAATAAAACTTATTTTTGGAACAAACATGGGCATTTTGGGGAAAACTACTATTTTTCGGATGAAAGGAATGAAAACTACAATTGGGGTGGAAATTACCATTGGGGAAGAATTATGATTTTTGGAGGCGAAAAATTTTGGTGGAGGGGGAGTTGAAACTTTCATTTCTGAGTTGAAAATTTCTCTTTTTGAGGGGTAAAAAATTACGTTTTGGTAAAAACTATCTAACCAAACCTCTGGCACAAATGTGTTTTACCGCTATCACCAAAGCTTTTTCGGGTCAATTTTTGAAAACACATCTACTGACACGTTGAACGACACCACAAATGACAATTTAGCAAAACTCTGGCAATAATATGCTTTCAACATTGAAAAAAGTTCAAACTTCAGTATGTTTTTATAACTCGTTATTTCTCCCCCGGTAAAAAACAGCCATGAGGTACTTCAGAATTTTCAAAAATTGACTGAAATTCTAAAAAGTGAACTACAAATTCCAAAATTTTGGATAAGGGTTTTTTTCCCATAGTACATTCGATAAGTATTTTGTTTCGGCTAAAAATTTACAGGCGTTTCAGATACTTTAATATTTGTTTGTCAAAAAAACGTCACTTTTTTCTCCCTTCCTTCGCTATAGAACAACGAAATTGAAAAATTGAATATTTTCCCATAAATCAACTCAGGCGAGCCTCTTCTTCAACGATCGAATTTTTCTCAATTTTGAAAAATTTAAACCATCGTAGTTTTCGATTTTTTTACAAAATTCAATCAATACGTATAATTAATACATTCTAGAAAACTTCCCCTTCGAAAAAGATACCTCATGCTGTACCATTATACAATTACACAATTCTCGATCCGAAGTTCGTACCTAGAGACCTACATAGCTCATTTGACAAACCGTTTTTACCAGGCTCGCGGTACGACGATGCCTAGAAACACCGTCGAGAGCGAGCGAAATACGCAGCCAAACCACAATTTGCGCGAGCTGCTGTTCGTTACAAATGTATGAAAATTTGTTTACGGTACCGAGCTGCTCAAATACAAGCCAGGTACTAGTCAGGGGTACGAAATGCGACCAGAGAATACACATACCTAATACACGAACACGAATACACCGAAGAGCGAGCGAGAGAGTCTACGCAGGGAGGCGTAGACCGGGGTTGGAAACTACGTAGCCGAATAAAAATTCATTACGTGTTTACAGAGTCCGATACCGCCGCAATATGTCCTTTGGT
This sequence comes from Pseudococcus viburni, assembly GCA_033439095.1. NCBI lineage: Eukaryota > Metazoa > Arthropoda > Insecta > Hemiptera > Pseudococcidae > Pseudococcus > Pseudococcus viburni. The sequence goes on along the minus strand of JAVBJF010000004.1, from coordinate 2,626,374 downwards.
ACCACAACGATAAAATGATGAATTATGAAACAACCCGAGGCGGTGTAACCGTTACCACAGAACCTGGACTCAAAACTCATAGCCGTTTGATTATAAATAACGCTACGCCCAAAGATTCCGGCAATTACTCTTGTCGTTCGTCGAATGCCGAACCGGATACCACTTACGTATTTGTTTCGCAAGGTAAATTCCTCAACTTGAAGTTTTTCTTAGTCTCGATAACCGCCAACAGTCCCTGAGATTAGCTCAGGAATACTTCACTTTTTGAACACGAGTTTTACGACCCCTAAGAAAATTTTTGAGAAGAGGACCCGTCAAAAATTTTCCTTAAGGGCGGAGTGAGGGGAGGGGTTTACCCCCCCCCCTTTCCCTGCGTAAAGAGGTCGGGATAAATTTGGTGTCATTTTCATTTATAATTCGACCCTCCTGAACTCGAATCTGCGATTCCCGATCAAAAGTATAGAACTCGCACAATCGTACAATTTGTGTCGCGAAAAGTGGCCAATTTTCAGAAAAAAGAGGGAAAATTGTGATTTTTTTTCGTCTGGAGACGAGTGATGTTGATCAATCAAGGTATTTAGGTTTTATTGTACTAAAAAAATATCGATATTTATCGATATTATCGATACTGGCTTCAAAAATATCGATACATATCGATACCAAAAATTCTTTCGATATAAGGCCACTAAAACTGCCTTCTCCATCGTTCCATTCTGAACAGGATTCTCTAGGATTGGTTTCAATACGTTGAATTTGCATCTTAACTTTCTCCCGAGATATAATTCCGATGGAGTTTTTCCATTTTGAAGAGGCGTAATTCGATATCGAAATAAGATTTTCTTGAGACTTTCGTTTAACGGAATGTTTTTATCTTCCATTTCTTTGATTTAAAATCAGGTGGTTTATTGTAGGTATAGTAGGGTGGGCCGAAAAACCAAAAATTTTGATTTTTAAAAAGTTACCCCACAAAAGTTGTTGGCTGGATAGACTAGAAAAATAAAATAAAAAATTTCAAAATCGATTTATATCTTCCGATCGCGCAAGAGCCTTCAATTCTTTGAAAATTGTCAAAATTTCAACATTTTCAGAAATTTTTAAAAATAAAAAAACAATCAAAATTCATCAAAATCAATTTTAGAGCTTATTTAGGGTCTATTTAAAGCAAAAAGCACAACTATTTTGAAAAAATCCATGTTTTATATTTTTTTTAAATTTCTCAGATTTCTTCACTTCTGAAAAAAATTGAAATAAGTTATAAAACACAGATTTTTTCAAAAAAATGTACTTTTTGGTCTAGATAGTCACTACAGAAGCTCTAAAATTAATTTTTTTCAATTTTACATTTTTTCGAAATTTTTGAAATTTTGAATTTTTGGCAATTTTTGAAGAGTTGAAGGCTCTTGCGCGATCGGAAGATATGAATAGATTTTGAAATTTTTAATTTTATTTTTCCAGTCTATCCAGCTAACAACTTTTGTGTGGGTAACTTTTTAAAAATCAAAATTTTGCCCACCCTAAGGTATAGGTCCCGTAGTCCCAAAAAAACCGAATTTTGGATTTTTGTCGCGGCACAATAGGGAGCTGTGGCCTGAACACCCCTCGTTTTCCCAATTTTTAAATTTGACCTTGGACAATAACTTTTTCACATTCTGGTAGCAGACACTTACCTGACTCCAAATATATGTCACATCCCTTGGGTCACGGGCACAATGATGTGCTGGGCCCCCCAATGTGCGATTTTTTTGCCAAATTCGATCATTTCTGGCACAATAATGCCTCTGTAGGCGTCATGCGGTATGCTGGACAAAAAAAAATCAAATGCAATGTATTCTTGGGTTCATTCCGAGTCCAATGAGCCAAAGTTTGAGGAAAACTGTTGGCACAATAGACCGTGGTGGAATTTCGAAGTTTTGAAAACTCGCGATTTTCTCCCCCTTCGTTTAAAAAATAAGTTATGAAAAAATCTGAAAAATGAGTTGCGACATATGAAAATAGATTAAAATTTCACGAGCAGAATGAAATTATTGATGAAAATTAAATTTGAGCAATTTTAACCCATTTTGAGCCCCAAATTGGGTCAATTTTTGAGTATTTTCAAAGGAATTGACATGTGACCTATGAAAGTGGGGTAGAATTTCGCCAGAAATTCAACAAAACCATCCAAATTTTTTTTGAGCAACTTTTGAGAATTTTGAGTCCTAAATTTAGGTCAATTTTTGGTCAATCTCAAAAATTGGCACGTGAACTATGTAAGTGGGACAGAATTTCGCCAGAAATTCAAAAATATCACCCAAAACATTTTTTGAGCAACTTAGGAGAATTTTGAGCCTCAATTTAGGTCAATTTATGGTCAATCTCAAAAATTGGCACGTGAACTATGTAAGTGGAGTAGAATTTTGCCAGAAATTCAAAAATATCATCCAATTTTTTTTTGAGCAACGTTTGAGAATTTAGAGCCTCAAATTGAATCAATTTTTGATTAATTTCAAAATAATGACATGTGACTTACGAAAAAGGGATAGAATTTCGTCCAAGGTTTTAAAATGCGAACCAAAACGTTTTTAAACAACTTTCAAGTTTGAGTAATTTCGAGCGCAAAATATTTCATTGGAATGCCAAAAAATGAACACCTAAACTAATAAAAAAAGAAAATAGGAAATTCAAATCAATTACATTCAGTTGAAAAAATAGGCGGGTTTAATTCCATTCAGAAAATTATTCGATTTTTATTTTTGGGTTCTCTATGAAATTTTAACCCATGATAGGTCTATCTAAAAATCTACTAAATCAAAGACTTAAAAGTCTCAAAAAATAATCAAAAAAATTTGGATGATATTTTTGAATTTCTGGCGAAATTCTACCCCACTTTCATAGGTCACATGTCAATTCTTTAAAAATATTTAAAAATTGATTCAATTTGACGCTCAAAATTCTCAAAAATTCCTCAAAAAAAGTTTTGGATGATATTTTTGAATTTCTGGCGAAATTCTACCCCAATTTCATAGGTTGCATGTCAATTCTTTGAAATTGATCAAAAATTGACTCAATTTAAGGCTCAAAATTCTCAAAAGTTGCTCAAAAAATTTTGGGTGATTTTGTTGAATTCCTGGCAAAATTCTACCCCACTTTCATAGGTCGCATGTCAATTCTTTGAAAATACTCAAAAATTGACCCAATTTAGGGCTCAAAATGGGTTAAAATTGCTCAAATTTAATTTTCATCAATAATTTCGTTCTGCTCGTGAAATTTTAATCCATTTTGATATGTCGCAACCAATTTTTCAGATTTTTTTCATGACTTATTTTTTAAACAAAGGGGGAGAAAATCGCGCGTTTTCAAAACTTTGAAAGTCCACCACGGCCACATGTGCCAACAGTTTTCCTCAAACTTTGGCTCATTGGACTCGGAATGAACCCAAGAATACATTGCGTTTGATTTTTTTTGTCCAGCATACCGCATGACTCCTACATAGGCATTATTGTGCCAAAAATGATCGAATTTGGCAAAAAATCGCACATTGGGTGGCCCAGCACATCATTGTGCCCGTGACCCAAGGGATGTGACGTATATTTGGAGTCAGGTAAGTGTCTGCTACCAGAATGTGAAAAAATTTTTGTCCAAGGTCAAATTTAAAAATTGGGGAAAATGGGAGTTTTCAGGCCACAGCTATAATTGTAAAATTTTAAAATTTCAATAAAGTGTTTTTTTTGTCAATTTTTCGTCTTAAATTTTAAAAAATAATAAAATTCGTTCAAAATGTATTTTTAGCATTTTTTTTGTAGGTAACCAAAAAAAGGAAAAAAAAGTTAATAATTTTCAAAGAGCGATATATCCGCTCCCTGAAGAGATAATTTGAAATTTTTTTCACGAGAATGTTCCTATTTTTATTCTCTTCAATTTTTGTATGAAATATTTTTTTAAATTTTCTTTTCCGGAAAAATTATACGTCATCAAACGTAGAAGGGTCGAAATGAAATTTTGTCACAACAATAACTCAACCTTTTGCTTTCAATATAGAAAAAAATAGAAAAGATATCAAGTGATGGGCGAGCTGTTTTCTTGTAGCAAACAGATGAAATTTCAAGGTAAAATTTTTTCCCAACTCAATTTCTTTAATTTAGTATTTAAAAAAATATACTCAAACTTCAATCGCGATTTCCCAAAAACGCCATTTTTTCTATATGTCCTTTTTGCTGTGACACGTTCAATTGCGAATTCGAGTCGATTTTAGCGAGAATCGGCTGTTTTTCGCTACCAAAAGTCGACGAACGAGAAGATATTTCATTTCCTTTCTGGAAACCAATAACAAATTCGGATTCAGGAGGTTCGAATTATAATAAAAACTAGTTTCAAACCTTGATTGATCAACATCACTCGTCTCCAAATGAAGAAAATCGCAATTTTGCCTCTTTTTTCTGAAAATTGGCCACTTCTTGCGACACTCGCACTTTCAATCGGAAAACTAATCGCAGATTCGAGTTCAGAAGGGTCGAATTATATGAAAATGACACCAAATTTATCCCGACCTCTTTACGCAGGGAAAGGGGGGTAAACCCCTCCATAAAACCTCCCCTCACTCCACCCCTAAGGAAAATTTTTGATGGTTCCACTTCCCAAAAATTTTCTTACGGTCATACTAAAATAAAAATCACATTTTAATTCCTGTTCAAAAAGTGAAGCGTACCCCTTTTATTCATGATAACCGCTGGAACAACAAAACTAATCCGTTTCGAATTTTCTTCTTACTTTTACTTGCAGAAGGCGATAATACCGCAGCTATCCAAAGGCCAGACTCGTCCGCAGCCGTCTTGCTCACTCTACCGATTTATCTGATCGCCTCAGTCGTGTCACTAATCAAGATCATATTCTGAGCGAATACGGGTAACGCTTGAACCTTTTTCGTCTCGTGATCATCTCGATGCATCGATAGCCTTTCGAGATACGGTACAATTCGTCGATTATTTTTCCTCATGTCGTTTTTTTCCCAATTCGGATTTGGATTTCGGACCATCGTCGACGCCTCGTCCAAGTATATTCGTAAAATACGACGTCGTGAACCGATATAACTTTCTTTTTCTTCGTAATAAGATTTTAGTATAAAACGACCATCGTATTAAAAAAATGCAATTTTTCATCGTCCCGACTTCGCTGGCTTGCGAAAATACGTACACGAGCCAATATAATTGTTGCTTTGTTATCGTAGTATGGTACATGGCTGGGAATTTCTCGTTTTCGTCTAAAAGCTGGCCACGTAAAAGCGAATCGCTGGTGAAATGTAATTTTCAACAGGTTCCTTCGTCTTGAAAAGGTCTCGTTTGAACTTCAGTGTACCGATAACAATATGAAATTGTTTTCTCATGCGTACGAAGCGTGGATATGGCCGGGTCAGGGTTCGGGTATCATTTGACTGGGTAAGTTGAACGTCATTTGCGTAGATTAAAACTTTTATTCGGCGAGAGAGAGGATAAGAATTTATAGAGATGGTATTTGGCGATACGAAGACGACGTAGGATGGTAACCCTGCCCGATCTTTTCATCCTGGTTGGTTTTTCGGATTAGATTGCGCAGTTCGGTGAAAGATGCGGAGACTAATTTATCGAATTGGAGTTTTTTGGGGGTTTTTTACCGACGATAAAGTTTACGATTTTAGAGCGCCGATGAGATCGGTTCGATGGTCGAATGGTCGGGTGTGTCGTACTCGGTGCGGAATTTAGTTTGGACAGATGTTCGATAAAAGTATCCGAAAATCGACCAATTAAAGAATCGAGGGCAAAAACCAAAACAATTAGGGCGAGACTGCGATTAAAATTCATCCCACAGGCATCATAGTGAAATTTGGTGGGAAAAAAGTAACTTTAGTAACCCAATTTGGGAAAAAAGTAACCAATGTATTACCAAAAAGTAACCAAAAACTCAATTTTTAATGGTAAAATTTGTAAAAAAAAAAAAAAAAACATGAATGTACTTAATGCAATTATTATAACTTATAAGCGCTCCCAGAAATTATGTAAGGGAGGGGCTGAGAATTGGAGAAAATGGGGTGGGGGGGGGGTAAAAATTCGTAACAAACTTCAAAATCTATTTTTAAAGTAGTGCTCGTAAAGTCAGGTTAATTTCAGTGGACAGATGAAAAAATGTAATACAGATAAAAGCGAAGAAAAACTGAAAAATTGCAAGAATTCTCTAAATCTGATTCAGTGAGATGAATATAAATGAAAATCAGTGCTTCGCATTGATCGTTCAGTCAAAATTACTGATTTTTTCTGGTTTATTGAAAATCGACTAAGAAATCAACGACTTTTGACTGCATATCAATGAAAATTATTTTATTGGTTCAAAACGGCAGAGTTTTTATAAAACTTGATTGATGTAGATTTAGAAAGTTACATTCTAATGTAAGAAATAAGAAAAATTATTTTTGAAGAGTAATAAAATGCACTTCTCCAAACACTTTTGAGGTAAAATTTCATTTTTTTATTGAGCTTGGATTGAATCTGCTCGACTCCGGAACTTAATCAGACATTATGCAAGGGCGGGGAAGAATTTGAAAAAAATGAGGGTGTGTCAAAATTCAGTAAGAAAAACGTGAGTATCTAGTCTACCTACCCTGTAAATTTATATGAAAATCAGTGATTTTTCATTGAAATATTAATCAAAATTACTGATTTTTATTTGACAAATTGGAAATTGATTGGAGTTTTGCCTGAAATATGGGTGAAAATCTCCAGTTTTTGATGAAAATTATTTCACTATACTTAACCAAGAGAATGAAAATACACCAATTTTGACTGATTCAAATTTAGGGAATGATAGTGTATTCAAGAAACAAGAGGTATCAATGTATTGCCCGAGCGGAGCGAGGGCGAAATTTTTTGAAACAAAAAAGTCTTCAATACTCGACTAAACCGAAACTAATCAGACACTTTACGCTTAAAAAAATCAATTTTTAGAGAAAAATTGTGAAAAAAAGGTAAATTTTTTGAGAAATTTTGGAAAAAAGTAACTTTTAGAGGTAAAAAGTAACCAAAGTAACTTTTGAAGTGGAAATAGTAACCAAAAGTAACTTGTCTCGAAAAAAGTAACCAAGTTACTAAAAAGTAACGGGGAATATAAAACTGCACGACAAAAAAAAGGGTTTGCACGACGAGATTGGCGTAACTGAATCACGACCAAATAATGGGAATTCACGACACAAAAAATAAGAATTGCACGACGAACTATGAACGACGAATTAATGTGAATGAACGACAATTTAGAGATAAAAATAATTTATTCCACGACGAAATAATGTTTTCACGACAAAATAAAGTTTTGCACGGCGAGATATGTACCTAAAAGTCTTAAAACTAATTTGGACATGGACATAGTGTTCCAAAAGTTCCAACCTGAATAATTGGGATATAGTGTCCTGGAACTAATTTTGACATGGACACAGTGTCCCAAACCCCTCAATATGGACATAACACCCTCAAAAACTTTTAATTTGGGAATCCTAAATACCTCAATTTAGAAATAATATCCCAAAAAACTTGACTTGGACATAGTGTCCTAAAACTAATTTCTACATGGATATATTGTCCCAAAACTTAAAATTTAGACGTCTCAAATTCCTCAATTTAGAAGTACTTATTATCCCAAAAAACCGAATTGGGACATCGTGTTCTAAAACTAATTTTGGGAATGGACAATAGGCATATAGAGTCTCAAAACCCTCAATCTGGATACAATGTCCAAAAACTTTCCATCTGGATGTTCAAAATACCTCAATTTAGACGTAAATACTACCTCAAAAAACTCAACTGGGCATGGTATCCTGAAACTAATTTTGGCATAGACATGGTGTTCAATGTTTTTTTCAAGTATGTACAATGTTGTTGTGAATTTCATTTTAATTTCGTCGTGGATTTCATTTTATCTGTCGTTACAAAATTAGTCGTTAGAAAATTATTTTTACTGTTCATTGATTTTTTTTTGCCGTGATTTCTTTGTTTCGTCGCTGGAATATATTATTTTGACGTGCGATCTTATTTTCTGTCGTTCAATCATTTGTTTCATTGTGATAACTTTCTTTCGTCGTTTGTTCCATTATTTCGTCGTTAGTTTCCTACTTTTAGTCGTGCAAACCTTCTATTCTGTCGTGCAGTTAAATGGCACCCAAAAGTAACCACGCTATGATGCCTGTGGGGGGGGGGGGATTTTTTGTAGTTTTCTGCAAACATTTCAAAGATAAATCAACTGAAAAGACGTGAATAATTTTCATTTATTAATTTTCTTCGTCAAAACAACAAACAAACTAACAAAAATCAGTTTTTTTTTCTTGGAGAATTTTGAAAAATTGCAATTTCTACGTGAAAATTTGAATTTTTGCCTGGAAGTGCGAAGGAAAGGTGACTTTTGAGGGGAACAAAGTAACCAGTGACTTTTTAGACGTGAAAAGTAACCAAAAGTGACGAAATTGAAAAAACTGACAAATACCCTATAAAAGTGACTTGCTATGATGCTTGCGTGATTTATGACATGACTGAAATTTATTTCACCGATTCAAAAAGGTAGAATTTCACCAAATTTGACTGATTCAAGTTTAAGGGGGAGGGGGAAGTTAATCAATCTTCAAAATTCCTTTAAAAGTGTTACAAAAATTAACATATCGTAATGCTCATCAGATCGATTTAAAAACAAATAAAACTTTGTAAAAATTAATAAAATTGAAAGTTTAGAAAATTGCTACATAAAGTTGATGAAAATACTTTTAAAATGGAAAAATCAGGGACGGACCGAAGTCGACAATATGAATGGAAGGAAGGGAGGAAAGTCAAAAATCCAAAATTTTCAAATCTTGGAATTTTCTACTAAAAATTAAAATTCTCTTAAATTAAAAACCTTCAAGATACTTTTTTATTGAAATGTCAAATATCTAAAATTTTTCAGTTAATGACGTTTATTTAATCATTTTATTATTCTTCTAATTTTCAAAATTGCTGAGAAATTTCAAAAAATTGAAAATTATGATCTAATTTGACAATTTTTGTAACATTTTGAAAATTTTTAAACCACCATGTCCATTCCCGGTGTCATTTTACTGAAAAAAAACAAAAGGGCTTCTATGTGGGAGAGGCAAAAATGAAAATCTTACAAAATTATTTTTAGTGAGATATCAAAATATTTGTTTTTCGACCCCTAGAATCCATTTCTGAGATTATTTCGACTTCTAACCCTAACCACGAGCAGAGAGGAGATACAAATCAAAATTTGACACCAAATGAACACCATCAAATTTCTGAGGCAAAAGTAAAATAACTTAGAAGATAATAACCTCGTTCTGAGTAAGTTTTTCGGTAACCCCCATTGCAATGGGAATACTGAGGAGGCCCTAGAATATAATTTAAGACTGGTTCCCAGCGTAAAAAAAAGACATCCAACGTGCTTGAAAATGGTTTTTAGGGGCTGGAGAAGTACCTTTGTGTACCAAATGCAAAATAAAAACATTATGACTCGATTATTAAAAAATGTTAAGCGAGGAGGGGGAGATGCGTCGGTAAATTACACCTCAAAGAATATGTTTTTACTTTTTAGCCACTTTTGTCAAACAAATTTGTATTTTTTGAAAAATTTCAAAAAACTGCTCCTCAAGTGAGGAGGGGAGAAGAAAATTTTTTTAAAACAGCCGAAAAAAATAACATGGGAATGCCCCCCCATCAAAACTAGACCCTCCAAACAAAAATATAATATTTTGACACTCATATAACATTTCTCAAAATTTTGGGTATGATACAAATTGGACAATTTGTTTTTTTTTGGAGTTGAGCAGCTATCAGAACAAAAAAAACGAGAATAAGCACCCACCAGAACCTATATTTTTAATATTTAATTCGCGTTTTTAAAACTTTAGATTCCTAGGACGAAAGCAGTGAATACAAAATTTTCAAAAAAACAAACTTTGAGAAAAAATGTTGAAAGAACATTCTTTGAGGTATAATTTACCGGTAGGTACACTCAGTTTAGCCCAGGAATTATAGCAAAATTTTTACGCGAACCTCGGAATCGTTGGGGGAAAGCTGAATTTTACATTATTTGTACATAACAGCCTACCAAACATACTCCTAAAAGTTGCACCCCCCAACTCGCCGGCTACCCTCGCAAGAGGTCAATAACCTTTGCGAATATACGTTTTTTGACTGTAGCGCTGAAAGGAAGGGTCGGAGGGGAAAAAGTGGTGAAATAAAAAATGTTCTACGTGAAATTTCCTACAAACTTGACCGGTTCAGTTGTTCTCAAAATTGCAACATTCGACTTACAGTGGGGGTTAAACTTTTTCAACTTGGAAAAAAAATGTTGAAAAAATTAATTTTTTTTTTGTAATTTGAAGTTAGGAGGGGCTCAAAAATATATTGTCAAAAGTTGCATCCGGCAACTTGTGAGCCACCCCCGTATGAGGTCAATAACCCCTGCGGATTACTTTTTTTGACTGTAGCGCCAAAAGGAAGGGTCGGAAAGGGAAAAGTGGTGAAATAAAAAATGTTGTACGTGAAATTTCCTACAAACTTGACCGGTTCAGTTGTTCTCAAAATTGCGACATTCGACTTACAGTGGGGGTTAAACTTTTTCAACTTTGAAAAAATTTAAAAAAATTGATAATTTTCCGTGTAATTTTAAATTAGAATGGGCTCAAAAATATACTGTCAAAAGTTACACCCGGCAATTACACGAGAAATTATCTATTTTTTCAAGTTTTTTCAAAGTTGAAAAAGTTAAACCCCCACTGTAAGTGTAATGTCGCAATTTTGAGAACAACTGAATTGGTCAAGTTTGTAGGAAATTTTACGTAGAAAAATTTTTATTTCACCATTTTTCCCTCTCTGACCCTTCCATTTGGCGCTACAGTCAAAAAACGTATATCCTCAAAGGTTATTGACCTCATACGGGGGAGGCTCGTAAGTTGCGGGGTGCAACTTTTGACATTATATTTTTGAGCCCATTCTAATTTAAAATTACACGGAAAATTATCAATTTTTTCAAATTTTTTCAAAGTTGAAAAAGTTTAACCCCCACTGTAAGTCGAATTTCGCAATTTTGAGAACAACTGAACCGGTCAAGTTTGTAGGAAATTTCACGTACAACATTTTTTATTTCACCACTTTTCCCTTTCCGACCCTTCCTTTTGGCGCTACAGTCAAAAAAAGTAATCCGCAGGGGTTATTGACCTCATACGGGGGTGGCTCACAAGTTGCCGGATGCAACTTTTGACAATATATTTTTGAGCCCCTCCTAACTTCAAATTACAAAAAAAAAATTAATTTTTTCAACATTTTTTTTCCAAGTTGAAAAAGTTTAACCCCCACTGTAAGTCGAATGTTGCAATTTTGAGAACAACTGAACCGGTCAAGTTTGTAGGAAATTTCACGTAGAACATTTTTTATTTCACCACTTTTTCCCCTCCGACCCTTCCTTTCAGCGCTACAGTCAAAAAACGTATATTCGCAAAGGTTATTGACCTCTTGCGAGGGTAGCCGGCGAGTTGGGGGGTGCAACTTTTAGGAGTATGTTTGGTAGGCTGTTATGTACAAATAATGTAAAATTCAGCTTTCCCCCAACGATTCCGAGGTTCGCGTAAAAATTTTGCTATAATTCCTGGGCTAGTTTTCACCGCTTGGCATTTTTAAGCAATCGATCGTGACATTTGAACTATGCATTTGACACAATGTGGCCCTCGGGCCCAAAAAATTTGGAAAAAATTCTAGGTCTAAAATACTGTAGAGAACTAATGGGTTTAAAAATTCTGTCCCGCTCAAAATAACGTCCTGCAGAGCAATTTCAACATTAAAAAGTCGCTTTCAAGGTCATTAAATTTATTTTAAAAAATCTGAAAAAAATTATACGATCCATACCTTATCTGCATACAAAGTTTGAAAAAAATCGGTTGATAACTGAAGGAGATAGAACGTTTCGCGAGATCCCAACACCCCCCCCCCCTCACCCCTGCACCGAGATGGAGAAAAAAATAAAAAATCACAATATTGTTCAAAAATCATCTTTTACTAGTACCCAACGATTGTCGATTACCCCAAAAATCAAATTTTTGAGACGCAAAATGCAATAGCCTTGTAGAGTAAATATTTCACCTTAGAATTCAGGGAATAAATTTCGATTGCTCATTTAAAAGTCATTCGCCAGTTGAGATTGAATTATTACAAAAATTAAATACAAAAGTTAAATTTTAAGCTAGATAAAAATATATCAAGTTGAGATTAATTAATCGAGAATTGAAATACCGGTAAACTTATTTACGTTCAACACGTTGCGCGTTGCGTACAACTGGCAACACTGACGCAAACGCAAATTCCAGGAATTCAAGTCAAGATTCAACTGTTATCGAGTACAGTTTACGTTGTCCACGTCGACTTCAATTATTCATTTCAGAACCAATTTTACTTTAATTTTTCTTCAATTCGATCTAATGTAGTCGAATGTCGAGAGGAAATTAAAAATAAATCGATCTTTTTCAAGAAAATTACCACTACAGATGCTAGATTTAGACATACATCTGTCAACGTTTATCTTATTACGAATCAAAAAGACCAAATGTCATCGAAAAAATACAAAGTAACCATTGAAATAGAACTAAACACACATTATTAACAACTTACAGCTCAAGAAAACAAGCATCCACAATTCACACGAATGTAGTTTTCATTTCATGATCGACAAATTCTATCTTTACTTGTGGCCATGCAACATGCATCAATTTTCCCTCGATCAAACATTCGCACATCGAAAAATACTAAATTATGCCAGGTAATTCAAATTATGAATTCACTCACCGATTTAGTACTGATCAGATCTTCGTTTGAGCTTTGAAGTTCACAGCTTTGCAAGAGGAATAATTGTAGAAGTTAGTACAGCTTCGGCTGACGTAAGATTTGTAACAGATTACACCGCGATGAAGCACAATTACACGAACAAAAGTAAATCCACGTACCGATAATTGTTTGATATACACGAATAATTAGCTAATATCGAATAATTCGAACAATTTGAAGTTGAAAACACCATCACATACCTACAAATCGAATAAAGATTACCGAAAGAATTCAGTACGAACTGACGATGACGCGACGACACAATATCAACGAAACCAACCGAATAAATGGACGAAGGACTACTAAACTAGCACTAGCACGAGTTAGAAAATTAGTAATACATATTTTACATACTTAATTTATTACTCATCACATTAATTCGCACTCAAATAATAAGTGATAACGAATACAATACTTCCGAAATCGTGTTTGTTTGGGAATGTTTGTTAGCGTGCGCAATGCGCAACAGCGGCAACGTCTTAACCGATTCTGTTACCAACGCAGTGTGACCGCGTCACCAACGTTAAAGAATTTCAGATAGAAAATATTTTCATTAATTCGTATCAAAATCAAATCCCTGATCCCTGACGGATTTTTTAGATTAAAAATTACAATTGAATTATGATTTATTTTTCAAATTACGTAGGTAATTATTAGAAAGAGCGTGTCACTGTCATGACTAGTTATATTCTAAAAATAAACCGTCGCCTTTTAAATGGTAAGTTCTAGGGGGTTTATTTTAGTCATTTTGTAACTTTTTTAAAAATTGAATTGGACGGAATAGGTAATCTCAAAATTATGTGATTAAAATTCCACCTCCTCTTTCCCTCCCCATCGGATCCCAAGATCTTATTATGTTCAAAAAAAATTTTAAATCTGGGGAAAATATATTATATTTTTTTAAAAGATGGTTTCAATATGGATAATTGAATATCATTATCCTTATCCAAAAATATCAGTGATACTTGTCTTTCATTATCACTCTATTTTTCAGGTGGTCCTTGGAAAATTATAATTTTTTCATTCATGTTTTTTTTTCAATATTCAATATTTTATTGAATATTTAAAAAAAAAAAACATTTAATATTTTATTCAGATTTTTTTTTCTGAAATGATATTAGTATGAATATTTTAACCCATTAAAATTATCAGAATAATTTTTCACGCTTTTATCAAATTAAAAAAAAAACACCCTTAATACATTTTCCTTCCTTTTGAAAAAATGGCCTGAATCGAGACTCAAAAATTCAAAATTTTCAAAATTGCTGTTGATGATGGAAAATCGCCGCCGCGCCGATGATTTGAACCAGTCATTTGCAAAACAACGTAACGCCAAAGAAGTAAATTTTTCAGGACCAATAAAAAACATTTTCAAGCAAAATCGCTCACGTTGTGATAGAAATCAATGTCAGAAATGGAAAGTGGACGCAAAAATACACCGTTTGGATCAAATTTTGATTTTCAAAGTATCAACAGGATTGATTTACAGCCCAATGACGTTCATGGACTAACGTTGTTTTGCAAATGATCGTAATTTTCGACCATAAAAGTTGTGTAAAATTTCACCGGAAGGGCTTCTAAAGTTGGAAAAATATTTAGAATGATGAAATTCGACAAAAGCTCCGTAAAAACTTCGATTTATCGCAGAAAATGTATTTCTAAAACTCCACGACTCTCGAACTTGGAAAAAAATTAAAAAACCGTAAAATCCGCCTACATCGAGGTAAAAAACTGAAAATTGGTAGATACCCTATTTTCGACCTCCTGAATCGATTGGAAACGGTTTTAAGACGTTTCGGAGCCACTGAAAATTTTGGAATTTTTTAGTGTTGTTATGGGTAGGTAGTAGGTACTGTATTTTCAAAACGGCTGACTCAACGAAATCTGATATCATGCTCAATCGATAGGGAGTGCAACATACCATCACATCAGAATCGATAATAACATAAAAATCGCATAAAAGGGGCGTTACATTGTTTTGCAAATGACTGGTTCATTTAATATTCATGGTACTTAACGTCATCAGGCATCATAGTGAAATTTGGTGGGAAAAAAGTAACTTTAGTAACCCAATTTGGGAAAAAAAGTAACCAATGTACTACCAAAAAGTAACCAAAAACTCAATTTTTAATGGTAAAATTTGTAAAAAAAAAAAAAAAAAAACATGTATGTACTTAATGCAGTTATTATAACTTACATATAAGCGCTCCCAGAAATTATGTAAGGGAGGGGCTGAGAATTGGAGAAAAATGGGGTGAGAGGGGGGTAAAAATTCGTAACAAACTTCAAAATCTATTTTTACAGTAGTGCTCGTAAAGTCAGGTTAATTTTAGTGGACAGATGAAAAAATGTAATACAGATAAAAGCGAAGAAAAACTGAAAAATTGCAAGAATTCTCTAAATCTGAATCAGTGAGATGAATATAAATGAAAATCAGTGATTCGCATTGATCGTTTAGTCAAAATTACTGACTTTTTTCTGGTTAATTGAAAATCGACTAAGAAATCAACGACTTTTGACTGCAATATCAATGAAAATTATTTTATTGGTTCAAAAAGGCAGAGTTTTTATAAAACTTGATTGATGTAGATTTAGAAAGTTATATTCTAATGTAAGAAATAAGAAAAATTATTTTTGAAGAGTAATAAAATGCACTTCTCTGAACACTTTTGAGGTAAAATTTCATTTTTTTATTGAGCTTGGATTGAATCTGCTCGACTCCGGGACTTAATCAGACATTATGCAAGGGCGGGGAAGAATTTGAAAAAAATGAGGGTGTGTCAAAATTCAGTAAAAAAAAGTGAGTATCTAGCCTACCTACCCTGTAAATTTATATGAAAATCAGTGATTTTTCATTGAAATATTAATCAAAATTACTGATTTTTATTTGACAAATTGGAAATTGATTGGAGTTTTGACTGAAATATGGGTGAAAATCTCTAGTTTTTGATGAAAATTATTTCACTATACTTAACCAAGAGGATGAAAATACACCAATTTTGACTGATGCAAATTTAGGGAATGATAGTGTATTCAAGAAATAGAGGTATTAATGTACTGCCCGAGCGGAGCGAGGGCGAAATTTTTTGAAACAAAAAAGTCTCCAAAACTCGACTAAACCGAAACTAATCAGACACTTAACGCTTGAAAAAATCAAATTTTAGAGAAAAATTGCGAAAAAAAGGTAAATTTTTTGAGAAATTTTGGAAAAAAGTAACTTTTAGAGGTAAAAAGTAACCAAAGTAACTTTTGAAGTGGAAATAGTAACCAAAAGTAACCTGTCTCGAAAAAAGTAAACAAGTTACTAAAAAGTAACCACGCTATGATGCCTGATCCCAATTTAATCGCAGCCCAAAAACGGTCGGAAAAATCGTAAGATGATTTTTTGGGGATGAAAATCCATCCCAATGATCATTCCGGCCTCAGAAACCAAAAACAACCTAAAATTTTATCCAAAAAATTTGCAAGATTTTTCTGCAGAAAATTCCGAGAAAAAAATTCCATTTTATTCGTACCTACCTATAAGATTTTGAAATTACAAAAGTTTGCCTCTCCCTTCCTTCTAAAAAAGAAAAATCAAAATTTGAGACCGTCTCTACTCACTTTTCGAGAATTTTCCGAATCAAAAATCATAAAAAATTGTAACTCGAGGGAGGAGGTTTTTAGGTACCTACCTAGGACCTACGTATTGAGATTATTCGACATTCCCAAAATCATATCATCAAATGACAATTTTAAACAGTTTCTGAGAGAAAATGACCAAAAAAAATGGAATCAATCGCTTTGGTCGCCAGGTATCAATATTTCTTACTCGATATTAAAAAAATAATAATTTATAAATTTATCATTTGGTAGGTATAATTTCTGAGATTTTTCAGTAATATAAAAATTGCAGAAAATTGTAAACTGTTTTATCGGTGATGGAGGGGGGATATTCGGTATTTAAATTGAGTAGGTATTTACCATTCAACTTCTACAAAAATTATTCCAGAATTTGAAATCAATTTTATTTATTTTCTGAGATTTTTTCGAACTAAAAAAATGACAAAAATGACATTTTTCGGGGGGGGGGGGGGGGATGGGCGCTTTAGAATTGGGATTTCTATTCAAGTTCTTAATAAAATCAATTCAAAATTTGTATTCAATCTGAGATTTTTCTTAACAAAAAATGGACAAAAAATTGTGAGCTATTTTCTTGAGGGAAAAAGAGCCTGGATTTTTTGGTATTAAAAGTATTCAATTTTTCAAAAAATTATTTCATGCATTCTATACTTAAGATGTATTCAAACGGAAATAATGACTAAAACAGTAAGCTATGCTTTTTTGGGAGAGGTGGGGAGGAGAGGGGAGGGGAGGGGAAGGAGATTCTTTGAAATTAAAAATACTCGATTTTTCCAAAAATCATAAAACCAATTTCATTCTATTCCTGAGATTTCATTACCACCGAAAAACAACAGAAAAATAGTAAACATTGTTTTTCGGGGAGGGAGGGGTGATTCCATGGTTTTAAAATTAGGCAGTCAACTTTGTAAAAAATTATTATAATAAAATTCAAGATCAATTTCATTTCATTTTCTGAGATTTTTCTAAACAAAAAATAATACAAATTGTGAACTTTTTTTTTTTGGGGGGGGGGGGGGGGTCGTGTCACCATGATATTAAAATTAGGCACTCAACTTCTTCAAAAATTATTGCAATAAAATTCCAGATGAATTTCATTTCATTTCTGAAATTTTTCCAAACGAAAAATAATAAAAATTGTAAGTTTTGGTTAATTTAGGTGATGAAAGGAGCTTTCGGGTATTAAAATTATCAATTATTCTCAAAACTCATTTCAAATTTTAAAATAAATTTCATCTCACTTCTGTGAGTTTTTAAATGAAAAAATTGGCGGAAATTCCTATTGTAATTTCATTCTTCAGCCTTTAGATATTTTTTATGCATCGTTAGGTACATGTTTTTGAACCAGCTATTTTATTCCTTTCAAAATACATAAGAAAAATAATGAAAAATGACACATTCTCATTACTTTCTAAAATTTGCAGTAGGTATCTTTTAATATTTTCATGAAAAAATAAAAAAATAATGAATGATGAACGAATGAAAACCTTTTATTAAAATTTAAATGAATAGGTAGTTCGTTAAAATCACTGTATAAATTTTCCAAAAAACAATAAGGTTTTATTTTTTTATTTCATTTTTTGTATAGTTTCTGTACTTAATACCTAAATGAGATGAAAAAATATTGTAATCTGAAATAATACTCCTTTAAAGCATGGTTTGGAAAAGTTTATAAAAATGAAAACCGAAAACGAAAAAAAACATCATTTTTCAAACATTTTACAAAAACGAAAACGAAATTTTACAAATAACGTTACGCGAAAAAAAAAACTTTTTCGTTTTATTTCGTTTTTGAATTTTTTTCGACATTTCG
The DNA here is from genome assembly GCA_033439095.1 of Pseudococcus viburni. Taxonomy (NCBI): domain Eukaryota; kingdom Metazoa; phylum Arthropoda; class Insecta; order Hemiptera; family Pseudococcidae; genus Pseudococcus; species Pseudococcus viburni. Next base: position 2,608,083 of record JAVBJF010000004.1, on the reverse strand, counting down.
GTAGTAAAAAGGTAATTCAAATTGATTTCCGATTCTATACAAACCTGTGGTGGGATGATTGGGGATAAATTTTCAAAATGAAATATTCTGGGTACAAAAGTCCAAAATTTCTAGATTTTAACTGTCAAAAATCAAATGAATAGCAGAATTCAACTTTCAAGGCGAAATCTTTTTTAAAAAAATTGGATTTTTTCAATCATTGAAAAAAACTGAAGTTTTATGGAGAAAGGAAAAACATAAGAAATGAATGAAGCTGTATTTTTTTTATTCTGTTTTTTATTTCATGTGATCTTGACTTAATGAAATATGGCTGTTCATTTTTTATTCCAGTTTATGAAGAAAATCATTTGAAAAAACATTACATTTTGCTCATTTCTTGCTCTTTTGATAAATTTTTCGATTTTTCATCATTACATTTGATTATTACGCATTCGCATTTCGACTTTCAAAAAAAAAATTAAAAACGAAAAAAAACGTTATTGAAAACGAAAAGAGTAAAAACGAAAACCAACAAATTTCCATTTTCCAAACCCTGCTTTAAAGTCAATGTATTTTTCAAGACGAAAAGGAAGAGGGATGAAAGAAACGTAAACCATGTTTAAAAAATTTTGAAATCATAAAAAATACAAATTAATTTGCAAACGTTATTTTTTGAAAAATTTGTGCAAACAAATTCGAGAAATCGCAAAAATTAAATTTGAGAGATGAAATTGGTAAAATTTTTATTCGATTAGGTATAGCTAGGGTTGATAAATTTTGAAAAAAGAGTGCCTATCAGAAGTCTAATTTAATTATTACCTCCTCCTTCCCTCGCCCTCCTCACAGATTCGCGAGACTTCCATGTTTAGAAAAAATAAAAAAATAAAAAATGACCGTTAGAAGATCATAATTTTTATCGCATATCAACAATCTATTTTTTTTTTAAAGAAGAAATCTCACATTCTCAATGAATTTTCAATGGAATTTCGTAGAGAGTTCAAAAAACGCAAAATGCTCAATTTTTTGAAAATTATCGATTCAAATTCACTCGTCGTTTCCAACAAGTGGATAAAAATGGACCCAGATTACAAGGTGATAACACAGGGCGACACGAATTTTGTTTTTGGGTTCTCATTGCCAAATTTGGGTTGAAAGGAAAAAATATTTTTTTGACCGAAGTTTGCTTTGGGGGGAGGGGGGCCAAAAAACTGATTTTTCGAGGTCAATAAGCCTGAGCATTACAAAAAAAATTGAAAATTAAAAAAAAATCAAATTTTTTTTGGACTAATCTTGTAGGAAATTTCTCGACGAATCCAATGCCGCAAACCGCAGACCTCCGCCTCTTTTTTAAAAAAAGTTAAAGCTCATTCTTTCCAAAATTTTGTGAAAAAATCGCATTTTTTTGGTTTTTTTCGCAAAGAAGTGAAATTTGAGAGAAAAGTAAGGATTTTAAGACCATAATAACCATGGTGAGAGTTGTAGGAAATTTCACGGCGAATGGAATGCCGCAAACCGCGGACCTCTATCTCTTTTTGAAAAAAAGTTACAGCTCATCCTTAAAACCATTAGTTTTCTCTGAAATTTCACTTTTTCGCGAAAAAGGCACAAAAAATGTGATTTTTTCACAGAATTTTATAAAGAATGAGCTATAATTTTTTTCCAATAAGAGATAGAGGTCCGCGGTTAGCGGCATTCCATTTGCCGTGAAATTTCCTACAACTCTCACCATGGTCATTATGGCCTTAAAACCCTTACTTTTCTCTCAAATTTCACTTCTTTGCGAAAAAACAAAAAAATGCGATTTTTTCACAAAATTTTGGAAAGAATGAGCTTTAACTTTTTTTTTAAAAGAGACGGAGGTCTGCGGTTTGCGGCATTGGATTCGCCGTGAAATTTCCTACAAGATTGGTCCAAAAATTTTTTTCAATTTTTATTGTAATGCTCAGGCTTATTAACCTCGAAAAATCAGTTTTTTGGCCCCCCACCCCCCAAAGCAAACTTTGGAAGCCAGGATTGAGCAAGGTGATGTATTTTGATGTCTAGAAACAGAATTTCGGCATGAGAACCCAGACACAGAGCAAACAAATTTTTTTGTCGCCCTGTGTAATTTCCATGCCTCAAAATTTCAACCAATCACCAAACCACGATCAGTTCGACGACCCTCCCCCCACCACAATTTCTTCCATAAATCCAATTAAAACCATAAAAAATCCACCTCTCTCATCTTTATTCTTCCGACACAATTCCACGCCACAAACTCCACTTCTCCGACGCTATTTATCCCTTTCAAATAAACATTTCAACGTCGATATTTCCGCATCGCATACTTTCGTACCCACCGCGTAAAAAAGAACAATATCCTTCCATATTTTCACTCGCCTCGGTTAAAGCTTCGATGGTAGTCGTAGTACGTACATCCGCCAAAGTACAACTTGTCACATCGCGACGAACAGAACACATACCGCCGAGGAGGGAAAAAAAACAATACACCGAAAATCCCTTTAAATTTCATCGCATCGTCGACGAATCAACACACACGCAACCATTTTCTGGTTGTTGCTGTTGTCGGATTATGCCGACGATGGCGGGTACCTTCATCGCCTGCGAGCTCAATATCGAGTACGATAAACCCGACAACGACGACCAAAAACCCCCCTCGCTAGTTGAAATACCGTTTCAGCTCGTGAAATTGGCTTTTGTTGTAACATCGTGAGCATTATTTGCGAGAAAAAAAAACAACAATATAAATGTACATCTCACGCCAGTATAAAAGAATATATCAAATAGAATCATCATATGGAGATGTTCAATTCGAGTTAAGACACATACACGTCGTAGATAATAAAATCGTCACGAGCGTTTTACCACCAAAGTCTCGAAAAGTAATGAAAAAAGAAAAAAATCATCAACGTGAGAAATTCGAATACCTGAATCATTTGCAAGAACTTTTTCACCAAAAATTAAAACCGAAAAAAAGGAAAAAGCGAGAGAGACGTAACCGTAGACGAAATTTTGTAGTACTGAGGGGTTTAGCGTTACCACGATAGGGAAAAAATTGAAAAAATTTCACGCTGCGATCGTATTTTTTTGTTTTCGTACAAATTGACCCAATCAAAAGTAATTTTCTGGGAGCGATGAGGAGAAAATTTCGAACGTAATGCTTCTCTAAATGGACAATCATTGGAAAAATACGATAAGACATCGATGAAAAATTACAAGTGGGTACCTAAGAGAGTTGGTGAGTTGATTTTCTGAATTCAAAAATTTGTGAATTGGTTCTCATTTTTATTTCAGGGTATGTACGAATTGATTCCGAACCTATTTCTGCCTATTAGCGTTACCAAAGAGATACCACGTGGAGGTACATATATTCAATTTTTTTCTCAAGTTCGAATTTTTTTCTATTTCGAGATTTTTTATCAAATTTTTTTCAACTCGGAATTTTTCGCTCAAAAGTGAACTCCACATTTTTTCAAATTTTTTCAATTCTTTATATTTTTTTCAAAAAATTTTTCAACCTGAAATTTTTTCAGAACTACTTGACTTTAATTTTTTTTCAAAATATTTGTTTCAAATTTAAAATTGTTTCTCATCAAAAAGTTAAAAGGGTTTGGCTGGATAAGGGATGAATTTGGCCAAAGGCTTTGATAAAGTTTTAAATTGGATGAAAATATTGAATTAAAAAAAAAATATATGAAATTGAAAAAATCTAAGAATGTTTTAGTTGGAAAAAATTGTGATGTTGAAATTGCAAAATATTTTGAGAAAAAAATTGAAGTTGAAACAAAGGGTATGGCCGGATAAGGAGCGAATTTGGCCCAGGCGCGTTTGGGCTCCTAAACACCTCAAGTGGTGTATATTGAGTAGAAAAAATTGTTCACAAAATTTTGGACCCCTACCTCTCTCCTTATCGGAGTTATGGCCATTTTATTGCATTATTTTCAAGAATTTTTAATTTCAACGGAAGTGAAGGAAATTTTTGTTCTTTGGCACAAAGTTACATCTCGTAGAGGTGTATTTATGATAATTTTTTCAACAATTTTGGTGCATCCTTCAGTTTTTTTCGGCTGTTTGAAGTTTTCAATCGTAAAAAACGTCACAGAAGCAAAGAGCGACCACCATGGAAAAATTACTAAAATATACGTTTTTTATGTAGAATTTTGCTGTGTACTTGGTTTTGGCCATATCTTTGAACTAAGGATCAAAAATTGCGAAAAACCGTACAGAAATGTTGTCATTTTAGCAGATTTTTCAAATTTTGAGCGTTTTATGCAGAAAGAAATGACTAAATGAAAAAACCAATCTCATATTCGTGTTCAGCAGGTCAAAATACCCCGATAAACACCTTTCTCGCGATAGTTTTGCTTGAAGTTTCGAAATTCACTTTTTTCGCCATGAAAAATCAGTGAAAATAGTGAATTTCGAAATTTTAAGCAAAACTATCGCGAAAAGGGTGTTTATCGGGGTATTTTGACCTGCTGAACACGAATATGGGATTGGTTTTTTCATTCGGTGATTTTTTCCGAAAAATTCTACATTTTCAAATTTGAATTTGGTCTCTGTGAAAAACTTTCAAAAAATTTCTGTTCGAGTTCTGGTCGTGCAATATTGTAACTCATTGGCACGATTTAATGTTAAAGAAGTCGAGGATACTTGAAGAAAAAATTTCACCATCACTCTTCTAGGACGGGTTCTGTAGCCGCTCGAAGAGGAATAGTTAAGTACTTATGCATGCATATATCTACGAAATGTGACTCAAAAGATTTCAATCGGAAAAAATGTCCATTTCTGACTAATTTTGGGTAGTAGAACACGATTATGGTATTAATTATTGTCTATTGTAATTTTATTGCTCGAGAGACCTTATCCAAACTTGAAAATGGCGAATTTTCCGGGAAAAAATCACCGAATGAAAAAACCAATCTCATATTCGTGTTCAGCAGGTCAAAATACCCCGATAAACATCGTTTTCACGATAGTTTTGCTTAAAATTTCAAAATTCACTATTTTCACTGATTTTTCATGGCGAAAAAAGTGAATTTCGAAACTTCAAGCAAAACTATCGCGAAAAAGGTGCTTATCGGGGTATTTTGACCTGCTGAACACGAATATGGGATTGGTTTTTTCATTTATTCATTTCTTTCTGCATAAAACGCTCAAAATTTGAAAAATCTGCTAAAATGATAACATTTCTGTACGGTTTTTCACAATTTTCACCCCTTAGCTCGAAGACATGGCCAAAACCAAGTACACAGAAAAATTCTACATAAAATAACGTATATTTTAGTAATTTTTCCAGGGTGGTCGCTCTTCGTTTAGGTGGCGTTTTTTAGGATTGAAAACTTCAAACAGCCGAAAAAACGTGAAGGAGTGTACCAAAATTGTTGAAAAAATTATTATAAATACACCTCTACGAGATGTAACTTTGTGCCAAAGAACAAAAAATTTCCTTCACTTCCGTTGAAATTAAAAGTTCTTGAAAATAATGCAATAAAATGGCCATTTCTCCGATAGGGAGGGAGGTAGGGGTCCAAAATTTTGTGAAAAAAATTTTCTACTCAATATACACCGCTTGAGGTGTTTAGGAGCCCAAACGCGCATTGGGCCAAATTCACCCCTTATTCGACCATACCCTTTGTTTCAACTTCAATTTTTTTCTCAAAACATTTTGCAATTTCAACATCAAAATTTTTTTCAACTAGAACATTCTTAGATTTTTTCAATTTCATATATATATTTTTTTAATTCAATATTTTTATTCAATTTAAAACTTTATCAAAATATTCTAAGGTACCAACTTTAAATGCTAAAAATCTGTTTTTAAATTCCATCGAAATAATTTCAGAGTTGAAAAAAATTTGGAAAAAAACTTGGGAGTACGAAAACAATACAAAAGAAATTCAAAGTAGAAAAAAATAGATAAAAAAATTTAGAGTTGGAAAAAATTCAAAAAAAATTTCAAGATTGATAATAATTTTGAGAGAAAGTTAAGAAAAAGTATAAACATGAAAAAATCTGAGAAAATTCTGGGTTGAAAACAATTTTAGCGTTGAAAATACTTGAGAAAGAAATTAAAAGTTGAAAATAATTTAAAAAAAATTAAAGTCGAAATTTGAAAAAAAATCCTTGGAAAAAATTTCGAGCCAAAAATTCAGAGTAGAAAAAAATTCCGAGAAAAAGAGGGAATCAACTCGTACCTACCTCGAAAAAAAATTGCGAATCAATTCGCCCATCATTTCACATTTATTTCGTTGGGAATCAACTCACCTTCAACCGTACCTACGACAAAGCGCAGCGAATTTTCCACACAAGTTTCAATTTTTATTGTAATTTTTTTTTTCCATTACCAATTTGATAGTTAACGATGTAAATTTTTAAGTACTGAATATAAAACGAGTAAATAATGTACTTTTTTTCCCCCTGTAAATACGAAATTGTTTGTATGTGATAATCGGCTTTCGATGTAATTTTTTCCCGTTTGTATTATACAATCTTGTTTTTTTGTTTTTGTTTTACGTGTACTTTTTTTTTTTGAAAACATATTAGATAAATTTTTTTCAATAAATTGTTATACGAATCTCCAATGTACAAATATAAATATATTTTTTTTGTTCGAGCTTTATTTTTCACTGGACGAGCGGTCAGTTCGAGTCCCAAGAAAGAGACAAAAAAAAACGAAAGAACCATCGCAGTTTATGGATACGTACTACGTATGGTCGATAAAGTACCCGGATAATTTAGCATTTGAAAAACACTTAAAGTAGGGTATACACAGGAGGCGTCCTAATGTCGGATACCAACATCCTTTGAAGTTACCGAAAGCCAGATACGTTGAAAAAAAAAACGTATCGTACTATTCATATATCGAATATTTTCACGAGTTCGATTTAAAAAGAAATACTCGACCAAGGTAAAAAAAAACTTTTAAAGGTAAAGGCCTCCGGAACATTTTAATATATTCGAGTACTTGGAATTTTCCTTTTGCTACAGTTTTCATTCTTTTTACTTCCTCTTACTATGCTCTTAGTGGTTCTGATGGACTGTAAAAATTTTTGGGAAGGTATTCCACGTAAGATTAACGATTTACTTTTATAGGTATGGTTCTATTTTGGGCCCGTTTCTGTCCCCTCCTTTCGATTTCCAGTCGTCGTGCGATTTTTCTATCAAGACGAGAGAAGAGAATCCACTGAGAGCTATTTGATACATTTTTCAGCAGCAGGATAGAAATAGTATTTTAATTTTCCTCGTATTAGTATTTTGGTGGTGGATTTATCGCGAGGATTTAAATTTACTGAAAGAATTAACGTTTCATGAAAACTGAAGAGATTTTTTCGAGGTTTTTTATTTTGCAATTGTCAACTTTTCGCCGTTTCTGACATAATGTGACACTAAAGTACGAGATGAATAAAAATACTTTCGCAACAGAATAAAAATAAATGGCCGAATTTACTTTCAAAATTCGGTTTTGAAAAAGTAAGTTGGGCAAAATTGATGAAAATATTGAAAATCTCCAAAAGCGTTTCGCCCGAACGTGAAATTATTCGAATAAAAAAAAAAAAGATTTTGGAATAGAAAAATAAGCTCATTTTGATACAAAATGTCGAAAATGTCATTGTGATTTATTTTCTCGACGTTATTTAATCTTTTTCATCCTTTGGATTTAATTTTATCATAAAAATACATATCCATTTAAATTTTTTTTTCAAAATTCACAATTTAAAAAAAATAAAATGACAGAGACTTTGAAAAATACATAAAATTTGACAATTTTCTGGAAAATCACACAAAAATCTGTAATTTTAATTTAAAAATCAAACAAACGCAAAACATCGATTTCAGAACCAGATGCTACGAAAAAACAACAATAAAAAAATTGAATATAAATATTTTGAGATTTGAAGAATATCTCAAAATATCATGTGGCCAGGTTTCAAGAAAGGAAAGAAAACTGTAAAAACGTAAGTAGTGTTGGTGGTAGTACCACAGTAGTAGTAGGGCGTGGCTAAAATAAAGGGTAGAACGGAGTGCTAATGATGCTAATGTGTTTTAGGGTGGTAATGATGGGTATGTAGAGTGTAAGTGATCGACCTCTCCCCCCGGGGGTCTAGTCCATGGTCATTTCAAAAATCAGGCCCAGAACATATGAGAAAAGCTGGTTACTTGTATACTACGAGTGTACCTATACTTGATCGATGAAATTAAATTTATATTACGGTGTGGTACCCCTGTCCCCTCCCCCCTCCCCCCTCCCCTCTCCCCCGCGAACTCCAACCCAATATTTTTTTTAATTTTTGTGAATTTTGTTACGTTTTGAATTTTAATTTGTAATTTTTTTTTCAAGCGCTCAAATTTTGAATTTGTAATTTTTTTTCAATACTGAACTTATATTTTTTTTAGTTTTATGTACTTGGTAGTTGAACAAGTGAGTTGAAGGGTACTTATGTGTATAAATATGATTAAAATTTTGAGGAGGCTTAAAATTGATGACAAAGAGGATGAATCGCCAAAAAAGTAAGTGACGTGGATAATTAATTTTCATTAATGTAATTGAAAAATGAATTGTTAATTTAATTTTTTTTTTTTACAGAGTAGAATTTAATCCGAATTTAACAGTGTATTACATACCCTATGAGGATAGAAAAAGGTGTTTGGATGCAAATAGCCAGAGACCGGTATAGATTTCGACGAAAAATTCAGAAAGAGTATGAATCATTATTAACTCCAATTTTAGAAAGTGGTTTTCGTGAAAAAAATTAAGGCCAAGCGAATCTATCAAGACTGAGAAGGTAGGACACAAAAAAAAAAAGTATAAATAGGAGAAACATTTTTGTTCTCTGACATTTTATATCTTAGCAGTTGAAGAACGAGCTACAACTTGCCAATTATTCTACACCTTATCAACATAATTGCACTAGTGGAAAAAATGGATTTCATATTAAATTCAAGTATTACATCGGCTATGGGGTATACCTTGATAACAGGTCTCAATATTCAAGATGGTTTTCAACCTACTGTGGCAATTGGCGATGAAACAGGAATGCCGACTGGGGAGTATTTTAAAATAAAAACAAGCCAATGGTTTTAGATTTTTAAACATGCCTTTTTTTCAAAACACAAAAGAAAAATCACCAACATCAACATCCGAAAATCCTACTTTCCCTGTAGAGTTTCCTGGTCAACGAGTCGACTATATCACCGAATATAAAACTCATAAGCGATGAAAAATCAATTCGTGTGCTTAAAGCAGATACAAATAGGACTGTTGTTGTTATTTATAAGGAACACTTTTCTGAGTTGAAGGATACCTTGTACGACATTATTTCATCCCGCTTGGAACTATTACAACGCTATCAGATTTACACGGTTTATATATATTCTCGATTTTTGAACTACGTAATTCAAGTTCCTTCTGAAACTAGAAAAACCACTAGGAAAAGTGCCTATGGAAGAATTACCAATGATACCCACTATGATGTCTATCTACAACACACTGGATTTCACAATTTGTAAAAAACATTCAGTCAGAAATGCGACTCTATGCAAAAAATAAAATAGACATTGCAGCTGAGGAAGTAAAAACTAAATACACCCCTTATTATGGGCTATTAATACTCATGTTTATTTGTAAAAATGTGCTTCCGAAATAAAATGATTTTTTTTTTTACTTGAAATTATTTTACTTAGGAGTATTTAAACATTGTTATATGCTAACAGAAAAGTAGTATGAATTTGAGCTTCAATTGAGATGGAGGTAAATGTTCAGTGGAAACACCCATTTTCAGTGATAGTTGCGGGACCTTCGCAATGTGGAAAAACCCAATTTGTTTTGAGATTTATAGAGCATTTACCCGAAATGTGTGATATAAAATTTCATGAAATAGTTTGGTATTATGCAGAGTGGCAACATTGGTACACAAAGTATCCCTATATCAAGTTTGAAGAAGGTTTACCAACTAATTCGTTTTCGGATAATTTACCACGTTTGGTGATAATTGATGATTTAATGAGAGAAGCGGACAATAGAGTAGTAGATTTTTTCACTAAAGGATGCCATCATAAAAATATTAGCGTGTTTTATATTACACAGAATCTATTTCACCAGGGAAAAGGCCAAAGAGATATTTCGTTGAATTCTCATTACATTATTTATTTCAAAAATCCTCGAGACAAAGCCCAAATTTCGCATTTAGCCAGACAAGTAAGTCCAGAAGATCCAAAATTTCTTCAAGAAGCCTATAATGATGCAACCACCCAACCTCACGGTTATCTATTATTGGACTTGAAGCAAGATACACCTGATGAAGTTAGATTTCGTACAAATATTTTCCCCTCCGATATTAGATCATATGTATATGTTAAGCGTAAATAAATATAAACTTTTTTTTTTTTTCAAGAGTAACGTTTAGTTTGATAAGATGTCTAAGAACGTAAAGAACAACATTGAGCTGTTTAAAGCCTTACTTAAAGTTAGAGACCCACAGAGATTAAATATTTTAAAAAAATGCGGATATAAATTTAATCAATGCAATCTGTGAATGCGCGCTAAATACTTTAAAAGGGAATGTAAAGTTGACTTCTCTTCAGAAAAGAAATTTATCTCGCCACAAAGAGTTATTGCGTTCACTTGCAAGAAAAAAACACTCTTGGAAACAGAAAAGAACCTACCTGATACAAAAAAGGAAAAGGCGCCTTTCTACCAATTTTATTGGGTGCAGCACTGAAATCTCTGCTTAGTTATATTTCATCTCAGTAATATGGAGAATGCAAAGAAGATGCTACTTGTACCGGCTGATGCCTGGTCGGGGTTCGGACTCTCTAATCAACAATTTCAACCTAGTGTGAAGTATAGCCAGACAGTACCCCCGTCAGGACCTGTAAAATCAACTCTATACGAAATGGAAAGAGATATGACTCAAACCCTAAATAATACGCAATTGGGGGATCATGATAAATGGACTTTATATTATCAAACACTTCAAAAATACTTTCAAAGGGCCGATAATGCTAGAAAACCTATTGAAATACCTATCGTGAAACAGAAATTACTGTCGAAACCTTTGGAATCTGGAGAGGCTCGTGAACATCCTAGCTCACAGTATCGCTTAGAAGACAAATCAGCACCAAGGCAATTATCTGAACGACACATTATCGCACCTCTTCCTAAAACTCATCAACAAAAAAGGTATACGTTTCCTAAACTGGTTAAGAGATACAAATGTGATTACTTGGGATGATTCTGGTGCTGTGTATATTCGAAATACCAAAATTCCAAAATCTAACATAGCCGACTTAGTAGGAGATTATTTAAGAAATCGACATTCAGTTGGCCCAGCAAAGGGTTGGTATATTTTGGTCAAGCGTTGAAAGATTTAAATGTGCCAAGGGACTTCATCAGTAACACAGTACGTTGGTACGCTTTGGATGATCTACCTCCAATTGACGAAGAAGAAGAACATTTAGGTGCAGAATCCTTTCACATATTCTAAAACGTTGAGACTCGGAGCCAGGTGAAGAAAAAATCAAAATTGGATTCCATATCGCTTTATTAAAAGTAATGGCTACATTAAATAAAGAAAAAATATTGCAAGTAGTCTTGAAAAATTATATTACAATAAATCAAATTCTGCCGCCTTTGCAGGATCCAACCGTTTAATTGCAAAAGCAAAAAATGAAATACACCCTAGAGAAATACAAAATTGGTTACAAGCACAGGATACCTATACCTTATTTAAGCCAAAGCGTAAAAGATTTCAAAGAAATTGTTATCTAGTTAATAATATTAATGATATTTGGCAAGCTGATTTAGTTGATTTACAAAGCTTAAGTCGTGAGAATAATGGTATAAAGTACTTGTTAACTACAATTGATGTATTTAGTAAGAAAGCATATGTTCAACCGTTGAAATCAAAAACCTCTGCAGACATAATCGATGCATTTGGGAAAATTTTACAACAAAGTAGGCAAAAACCAAATAACTTGCAAACAGATAAAGGTTTAGAATTTGTGGCAGCTCCAGTACAAAAATATTTTGAGAAAAATAGTATTACTCACTTTACTACTCAGAATCCAGATGTTAAGGCCGCAGTTGTTGAACGTTTTAATCGCACTTTGAAAACTAGAATGTGGCGCTACCTGCACTATGCAAATACCCAACGCTATATTGACGTTCTACAAGATTTGGTAAATGGGTATAATAACTCGTATCATCGCACAATTCGTATGGCACCAAATAGTGTGAATGAGAGGAATATTGCGCAGGTGTATCGAAATACTTATGGCGATATGAACCTTTCAAGCCCAATATTAAACAAAAAACCAAAGCTACATATAAACGACTATGTACGCCTAAGTAAAGAAAAAGGGACATTTGAAAAAGGGTATGAAACTAATTTCACTGAAGAGGTGTTTAAAATTAAAAAAGTAATTCAACACGCTTTTCCAATATATGAAATTGAAGACTTAAACGGTGAACCAATTTGTGGAAAATTTTACGATACTGAATTACAAAAAATTGTGTTTGATCCTAATGCAGATTTTAAAATAGATAAAATACTTCGCACCAAAGGTAAAGGATCCAGTAAACAAGTGCTCGTCAAGTGGAAAGGTTATCCGGATTCATTCAATTCTTGGATTTATGAAAAAGATTTGACGAGAATTTGAAACAATGTTTAATGATTCGTTTTATGTTACTCTACCAAGTAATGCTTCGATGCAGTACTATCCTCAAAATACACTCACATCTTATACAACTAGGTTATCACAGCGAATTACTTTGAAAGAAGATGACTGGGAAGTTGGACTTGTTGAAATTCAGTATCCTGCCAGATTTGATAATATCAATCACACTGATGTTTGGGTAGAAATAACACATATTAATGAAAAACAAAGGCTTGAAGAGAGAGAATCATTACCTCGTGGGTATTACGATACCATTGACAGTATTTTAACATTTTTCAATGCAAAATTTAATAATTGTGTACAATTCGAATATATTTTAACCTTAAACAGAATAAGTATTTCATTTGAAGCTCAGGGAAGTAAAAGTATCATCAAATATATTACACTTAGTCCTTCATTTGCAGCAATTTTGGGTATTATACCACCCTCAGGTGCAGAGAAATTCCAATCATTTGTGCTTTATGATGCATCTGCAAAAACTGCCGATGAAAAAACACCAAAATGGTATAGTCAGTGTGATTACTTGAATGATCAAATAGAAAATTGTATTTTGGAAAAAAAGGAGAAAATAGAAATGACAGCAAGGTTTCTTCCAAATTTAGACTATGGAATACCCATACATCTATATGCGTATACAGATATAATTACACCCAACTTAATAGGAGATATGTTAGCGCCTTTACTTAGAATTGTCAAGGTAACTAATGTTGGCTTTGATGTGGGTACTATTTTCACAGACCCATACTACATACCGTTGCTGAAAAGAGATTTTGAAACGATTGAAGTGAATATAAGGGATGATGTAGGGAATCTTGTCCCATTTTTGTCTGGGAAGTTGAACGTGCGGCTGCATTTTAGACGCAATGGGTCCTTATCAAAGAAATCCAATTAAAATGTATGATAAATACAACAACCAACAAGTTGAAGGAAACCTCTTTCCAAATCCTGCCAATAGGTATGATGATTACTACGGCCAACAAGCTGGTGGAAATCTTGTACCATATTTCCAAGGTACACCTTATCAACGTGGGCATGGTATTGGAAGTTTCTTAGGTGGACTTTTCAGAGGGACTTTGCCCTTGATTAAATCAGGGGCAAGATCTATTGGTAAAGAAATATTGCAATGCGGGATTAATGTTTTGGACGACCTTCCCAACAAAGATTTCAAAGATGCTTTGAGTGAAAGGTCAGGAGAAGCGGTTAAAAACTTGAAGCGTAAAGCAGTAGACTCGGTGCTAGGAAATATGAAAGGTACAGGATATAAAACTAAACGCCAAAGAAAATCAACTCAGTCAAAATCTAAGAAGCGTACAGTTAAGACTAAGGTGCCAACTCGTAAAAATATTCAGAGTAATAAACCTACAAAGAAACAGAAACAGAAACAGAAACGGAAACCGGTGCAAAGAAAGAAAACATCAACTACACAAAAGATCTCACAATCAAGAGATAAATATACAATATTTTGAATGAAGATATTTTTTCGTAAATAAATAAATAAATTTTTGTAAGCGATGGCCTTCCTACACATGGATTCGTGCGAATGTACAAAGACAGAGTTGGATTTATTTTCATTACCACCAACCCAAATTGCCATTGAAAGAGGAGAATGGGTAGAATATAAACCAATATCAGCACTGAACGATACAACTCAAATTGAATTTACTGTGCCCGGAATAGGGGAGGAATATATGGATTTATCACATACAATGTTATATTTAAAAGCAAAAATAGTAAAAGATGATGGAAAAGTGATGGGAGATAATGATGCTGTGGCTCCAATCAACAATTGGATGCATTCTTTATTTTCTCAAGTTGATGTCTCTCTTAACCAACGTCAAATTTCCACGCCAACTGGTAATTATGCAATGCGAGCATATATTGAAAACATTTTAAACTATAATTCAGATTCAAAGAAAACTCATTTGAAGAATATTTTGTTCTATCCGGACGCTGCTGGTAAAATGGATGTTTGTGACACTACAAACGAGGGTTACACAAATAGGCAAAAAAGTACCGCTAAAAGTGTAGCTGTAGAAATGCTAGGCCATTTACACTGTGATATTTTCAACCAAGATCGTTTATTAATGAATGGTGTTGAACTGAGAGTACGGTTAATTGGTTCTCGAAATACATTTTCCTTAATCACCAGCTCTAGCAACACAAACACCTATAAAGTACAGTTTCTCGATGCCTCATTGCGGATTAGAAAAATCAAGTTGAATCCGAGCATTCTTTTAGCTCATGCCAAAACTTTAGAAAAATGTAACGCAAAATATCCGATAACCAGAGTAGATGTTAAGACTACCGCGCTAGCTGGGGGACTTCGTAGTTATACAATAGATAACCTAATCAATGGTCAATTACCAAAACGTATAATTTTGGGTTTAGTGAGTAATAAGGCAATTAATGGAGATTTCCATACTAATCCTTATAATTTTCACCATTACGGTCTAAATTATCTATGTTTATACATTGATGGCCATCAAATTCCTTCAAAAGCTCTACAACCTGATTATACAAATAACCTCTATGCTGATGCTTACAACACACTTTTCCTTGGAACGGGTATACATTTCTCCAACCATACCCATACCATTACAAAAGAAGATTACATTGGAGGCTATGCTTTGTATTGTTACGACCTCACACAAGATTTAGCCGCTCATTTACCTACACACTGGAATCTTATACGTCACGGGTGCATACGGGTGGACTTGGGTTTTGCCGATGCTCTGGTAGATCCCGTTACTATGGTCACGTATGCGGAGTATGATAATGTCATTGAAGTAGATAAGCGTAGGAATGTATCGATAGACTATGGTAGTTGAGCATTTTGTTTGTTTGTTTGTATCACATTAGTTTCGTGTTGTAGTGGTAATTAGGAGTTTTGTAAAATATAAAAGGCGGTTTGGCACCCTAATTTAGTTCAGTTGAAATATATTTTTATGTTGGTGAACTCGAGTGCTTAAAGATAATCATCATGGCTGTGTATATTATTGACTTTCAAGCATTTAAAGATGATTGTAATAATTTTATTCTCAAGGAATTGTCAATACTTTCTTTAAATTCTCAAAAGTTTGCCCACTGTATTGTGAAATCATCGTTTCATTTGGACGAGTTATCTAGAAAAAAACAAGGCGAAGTCCGATGGTTAGTACAAAACTACCACGGCATTTCCTGGAAAGATGGGGATTAAAAGCTGAACAAGTATTACAGTTCTTTCCGATACCAAATGGGGGGCAAGTCAAAACCCGTGTTTAAAAGGTTTAGAACGTGGGTAAATTCCCTTGGAAAAAAAAATAACTAAAAATCAATTTCCCTTTATCTAGATGAAATTAAGTGGGCCAAAGGGGTGCGCTTTTTTAGAAAAGAGAAAAACATATTTTCGTGGGATGTTTTTTCAACCCTTCGATTTTACAAAAAACTGCAAAATGACTACAAATGTTCATTGCTAGCTGTTTATAAGTTGAAAAAGTGGTACAAAGAATATTTGGCAAGAGCTTCCAAGCCTGCCCCTTCACGTCAATTTAAAGTAGAAAACGAGGATAGTAGTGACGCCAGCGATGAATACCTTACAGTTGAAACAGCACCTACAAACTCATATTCTCTCATCTCACGAAAATGTGTATGCGGCAGATTGTTTACCAAAATTGAAAATTGCATTACCCTGCTCAGTAATTGTAAACTTGGACCGTAGTACAGAGAAAGGGAGTCATTGGATTTGTATACACATTGATGCGCAGGAAAAAGCAGAGTACTTTGATAGCTATGGTCTTCCCCCTATATACCCTTCCTTTGTTACATTCATGCAGAAAAATTCCAAAGTGTGGTCCTATAACACCCAATGCCTTCAAGATTATTTTTCCCTTTATAGTGGTAATTAAGATGTGTATTTACTTTAAGACTCGGGATTTTCTTTGAAAAATTTTTTAGCTCCCATTTTTTTCATGATAAAAAATTAAAAACCCTTTTTTTTAATTTAAAAACTTTTTATTTAAGAATATTCTTGGGTAAAAATTCCAAGACTTTGTTAAACCAAGTTCTTCTGAAAACCCCTTCTATCCTGCCACTTTTAAATATATACCTGAGACACCTTAATACAAAAACCGGTTGTTCTCTATCTTGCGCTTTTCTCATTAACTATCAGTAATGGTGACGTCCGAGTGTTTGTTTAGGTGGGGGGGATGGTAGCATACTGCATTTACCAATGCTTGTATACTCCGTGTGTTCATTATTAGTTTGTTCGTCTATCGTTTCAATCGTTTACCTTTTTTCTTTTACTTTCAAAGTTTATAAAATTGTTTGCAATTATTCGTCAAAATGGTTTTTACGCGCCGACAAGCAAGTGGTAGTACACCCGCGACTAATTTTCAAAGTACAAAACGCAAAAATGGTGATGTTGACAGGCCAAGAAAAAAAACATCTCAAAATCAAGTATCCGATCAAGATCTTCAGAATTCACCTGATAAGAAATCTGTTGTGGCAAAAACTTGGAAACCACGAAAGAAATTGATGATGACACAGGTATATTCTTTAAACCAAACCAATACAAAACAAATTTTTGTCGGATTAGATAGTGAAAATTCCTTTCAACCAACTATTTATTTAAGCAAATTCACTGCTCCGAAAACATCTGGCGTGTATTTAAATCAGGAGACTTTCATGGCATTTCTATCTACTGAAAATGCGGAAATTATAAAATCAATATTTCTCTTCGTAGAAATGAAAATTTCAAAGCCTGAACCCCTTGGAAATTAAACCGCAGTATTAATATACAATTTTAAGAAAAATTTTACAATCAAAAATCTATTATTATTTTTCCGATGCTGCAGACTATGTTTAATATTTCATACCGATTTATTTAATTTACTTCAAGCCAGCACCTGGGATACTTTGTACCACTTTATCAGATTGTATTATGCAAACTACGAAAGTGTTAGAGCATTATGTTGAATATTGTAGAGTTGCCTATAACCATATTTTTTTAACGTTATACATAACCCTTTTGTCAGCAGTTATTTGATGTAAATGATATTGGTAATTTGGAAAATAATTTAAAATCTATTTATTTTAATGTTGAGACTGAACCTACTGATGAAGAGTTACTTAATCTTATTCACGAGCACATTACTTTGGCTAAAAAAATTTACTTGGAAGTTAAGATTGGGTGTGCCGAAAGTATTATTAATGAGAATTTATATGCATTTAAATATTTCGCTGTTAGTGGTAGTGATACTCAATCTTTGTAGTGTAGTATAGTTGTTTTACATTTTGTAATAGTAATAGTACATAATATACTCTCTATTTGTAAGTATTTTAATTTTCAATTTTGATTGAATTTATTAAAAATTTAGCTTTAAGGTTCCAAATGTACTTGAATTTTAATACACCACCTAAATGATTTCTTGTATTTTTTATTTCCTTGCTAAATAATTGAGAAAAAAATTTGGGTATGGTATACCTGTTGGCGAAGAACGGTAGAAGTAAGAAATTCTGGTATGATAGAGAAAAAAAAAAAAAAAGAGCAGAAGTTAAATACCAAAACTGCAGTAAGTATTAAAAATTCATAAGCGTAAGTATAAAAATATAAAATACAAATTCAAATTGTAACAAAATTCACGAAAATGAAAAAAAATATTGGGTTGGAGTTCGCGGGGTGAGAGGGGGTGGGGAGGGGGAGGGGGTACCACGCCGTAATATAAATTTAATTTCATCGATCAAGTATAGGTACACTCGTAGTATACAAGTAACCAGCTTTTCTCATATGTTCTGGGCCTGATTTTTGAAATGACCATGGACTAGACCCCCGGGGGGAGAGGTCGATCACTTACACTCTACATACCCATCATTACCACCCTAAAACACATTAGCATCATTAGCACTCCGTTCTACCCTTTATTTTAGCCACGCCCTACTACTACTGTGGTACTACCACCAACACTACTAACGTAAAAAGGAACATTTCAAATGAAACACGTTGAAAAAAATTGATCACATCTTATATGCCTCTTTAAAAATGCCTCAGCCCTCATAAAATATAGGTAAGTAAGATGTTCATTTTCATTTTTTTAAATTCACAAATTTTTTGGGATGAGGCACTGTTTGGGGCACTTGGAAGAATGATAAGACCGTCCAATCAAATTTTTCAAATTCTCTGCGAGACTAAAATCAAAATTTAAAAACATAAATCGCTATTTCCAAATTTTTATGGTTAGGGCCCTTTCTGGGGATACTTTCTGACAAAATTTCGTCTTCGAACCAACATTTTTAAAATAGTAAGCTTTCATACCAGAATTGGTAGTAAAAAAGTTGAAAAAATTTATTGAGAGATTTTTTGAGGCTACTCTCGAGGGGAATATCGAGCTTTCAAACTATTTTTCCAGATTTTTCACACAATTTTCTATAATAATGTAGAAAAAAATAGAAAATTATTTTTGCAATTCATCGCTTTCCTCCCTTCCATTTCTCGAAATCACATCATACATTCAAAAAAAAAAAGTCCACACCTCTCTCAAAAACCAACAATTTAATCGCATGGCTCAACCAAATGACCTCGGACTGGGAAAGGGGTACCTAGTTTACGTAACCAAAAAAATGAATACAAAGTTTCATTTTTAATATAAATGGGGTACCTACTGTGCGGGGGAGAGGGAAGGATGAGCCAATCTGTAATTTTGAAAAAATTTCAAATTTTTCATTTTCAAAGTTATTAAGCAATTTTAAGAAATGAAAAATGATAACAATAAAATTTGACACTTCTGTAACTTTTCAAAATTTTATCAGCCAAATTTTTCAGAAATTTTTAAAGTAAAAAAGTCTAAAAATATAATATTTCAACAAAATGTCATCAATTTTTATCATAAAAAATGAATTTAAAATTAAGTTCATCAAAGATTAAGTCAATACCTAGGTATAATTTTTAAAAAAATTCAGTTGGAAAATTTTCAAATTATTGGAACTCCTCCCCTCCCATCCGTTTTATAATATAAAATTTAGTTTGTTCTTGTTAAATTAGTATTCAGTTGTGATAAAAATCCAGTGATTCGTCGAAACCTCAAATTTCAAGAAACAGGTAAGTCTAAATACCTAATAGAAATTATATTGAAATGTAAAATATTTACATCACAATATTTTTTCTCATCTCCGGTGATAAAACACAAATTAAACTCACCATTTTGGTCTTCCTCAAGCGATTCAAATTCCAGATTGAACGCAAATTGCAAACAATGGTACTTCTTTCTCCGAGAACTCTAAAAAAAAATTGAAATTCTGGTCAGAAAATTGAAAATTTTAATAAAAAGTCATCTAGAAAATTTAATAAAAATATCATAAAAATGAGTAAAAAAACGGTACCTTTCTTAAAATCTAATACTTCGATAAAAAGTTATTAAAACACTGGAGAGAATATCACACCAAGAAATTTCAATCAAAAGTAAAATTAAATTCTTTTTCTCGATTCCTCCCTCCCCCCTAAATTAGGTTTAATTACCTTCCTTTCCCTCCTTTCAGGGTTATAAATAGACATTCTGAATAGAAAAACGTGAAATTCGTTCTGGAAAAAATATTCGAAAATAATCATCACTATGTTTTTTTTTTAAATCGCCGATGAAGCTTGATCTCCCCCTTTCCATTCATACTTTTTTAAAATTATTTTATTTTATTTTTTTGCTGACTTTTATTTTTATTTGAGAAAAGAATTAATGTTGGTTCGTAGATTAATGAAATTATCACCTTGATGAAATTAAATTTCAAAAAATCTCAAATTGACCAGATTAAATTGCCCTCATACTTTTTCTTCATTCAATTTAAATTATGATAAAAAATGTTCAGGTACCAGGAATATCAAAGTCTACATTTCAAACATCAAAGTAGGAACTAAAATGTTTTCAGCTCAAAATTTTTTTCATTCACTGATATTTTTCTCAACCATCAACAATTCCATTCTTTGATTTTAAAATTTGTTCCAGTCCAATTTTTTTATGTAGGTAGGTAAGTATATCTCTTTCTGAAGATATTTTTCATCCCTAAAAATTTTTTCTCAAAATATTTTCCAACTCTAAAATTTTTTCAACTCGAATCAGATTTTTTCTCAGCTATAAAATGTCTTCCATCAATTTTTTCTCAGGCCACAAATTTTTCCAACTCTGATATTTTCCCAAAAAATATTTACTTTTCAACACTAGACATTTTTTCTCAATATATTTTTCAACGCTAAATTTTTTTCTCAATTTTTTCCCAAAATTTAAACTTTTTCAACTTCAATAAAATTTCTTCTCAACTCTCAAAATTTCTTCCTTCTCCGAGATGATTTTCACCATCTTCAATTTTCATTTACCTATCCAACTATACCAACCTGAACATTTCGAATTATCCTTCACTACCGACGGAAAATCCGGCCAAAACCCTCCTCGTCGCGAGATTAACGCTTAAAAAATGAAAATTAATAAAGACTTAAAAAGTATAATGAAAAATGAGTCAACGCCTTGTTTTCGCGTTTCGTATATCCCTTCCTCTACACCACGTCTTAGTCTCCTGTCACGTCACAACGAAAATAAATACAAGCAAGGGTAAAAGTTGATGCAGTCGCCGCCAAAGGTGGACAATTCGCCCCCGTAAAATAATACACCAGTGAAAATTTTTTCGCTTAGCTCCCACCGTTTCATTTTTTTTCCATCCACGAGATGTTTTTTTTCTCGCGTTTCTCTCATTCTATCACGTTGACAAGTCTTATTTTAACGTTTATATAAGAAGAGGTCATAAAGGATAAAAGGGATTTACAAATGCTGCTTTTGTAAACGATTCTAAAGAGAAATTTTCCGGTTTTTTTCTTTCCTCTTGTATGCGCCCAGAGTCGCTCGGCTTCCATTCGTCGCTGCTTGTTGTTCGTATAATTTCGCTGACATACTTTTTTTCCACCTATTTCGTCGTCTTTCTTTTCTTTTTTCCCCCATATGCACCGCCCATCTTGACGAAATAATCTCGAAATGTAAAATGTACTCGGCAACTGTCTGAGGTTTTTGTCACCTTTTCTACCGTTAACGTTGGGAATTTTTTTTTCCTCTCTGGTTCGATGGTTCGTAGCTCGCCCGTCCTGCGTACCCAGGAGCTGATTTGGTGTATAAAAGTTGAACGAGAAAGAGAAAAAACGCTAATTGAATGAAAATGTTGCGAAGGTATTGGCTCATTCTTTTATGCTCGAACATGTTTTATTCCTAATGAGCCCTCGTGTAGGAGCCTATACCGCATTGAAAGTGATATTGGCCGCGGCCTCGAAATACTTCGGATACAAGGTAATAGCTTCGAGGGTATTTTATTTGTAGTACGATGTTCGAAAGTTAAATTAGACCTAAGTCGACCGAGCTGGGTACCTGGTACGTCGGTATCGTTTTTTTTTTCATCTCCGGACGATCAAAATCGATTGAAAAATTTCAAGTTGCTCGAAAATTTTACGATTTTTTTTAATACCTAAGGTGAAAATTAATTTGAAAAATCATCAAAATCTGGAAAAAAAACTATTTATTTGACTAAAATTGCATCAATGTTATTTAAAATTCTGTGAAATTGATTGCAATGGAGAAATTTTGGAAATTGTAAAAAGGAAAATTGAAAAGTTCAGAAATTTTTCAAAATGAATAAAAAACGAAAAATCGTTCAAAATTGATAAAAATCGAACAAAAACAGGAAATTTTTTGGAATTAATTTTGAAAACGTTCAAATTATTGTTTCTTAAAATTTTTAAATTGTCAGAGATGGAAAAATTAAAACTTTGCCGAAATCAGGGACTGGAAAAAAAAAACAATAAAATTGCATGCTTTTTGAGAAAACCCAAAATTCTGTCATCATCGAACTGACCTCAAAAAATAAGTTTTTACTAAACATTTTTTTTGATTAGGGTAATTTTTTAATTTTTTTCACAAAAGATAGAATTTTTAAGCTAGCAATTTTACTTTCAACCATTTTTCAGCATAAACTTGGCTGAAAATTTAAGAAATCAAAAAGCCTACAACTGAATTTTTTTCGATAGTCAATTGAATAAAAAATTCAAATTTATACTAATTGAACGAGTTTTCAATAAAATAGTAAAATTCTTGAAAACTCGGCCACTTTTCAAAAAAACTGATTGATTTTCCCCCAAAAAAATCAATATTTCTGGAAGTTGGCAAATGCATTTGCGTAATATTCTTAACCATTTATAATTCAGCTCAATTCAAACAATTTATGTACAATTTTTTTTTTGGGGGGGGGAGAACTCCGCAACAAATTCTTATCCTCAATTTGGAAGCATTTTCAAAAAATTGCATTTTTGGAATGAGCGATTTTGAGAACATCAAAATTATACCCGATCATTCAGCAAATATCCCAAAATCTGATGAAATTATCAGAATATTGAGTAGCATTTCTGAAATTACAGAATTCAAAATAAGAAATACAAAAAAGGCATTAAGCGATTTTAAAAAACTTTTTTTAAAAAAAGCAGTATCTTTTTTTGAAATTGAAAATTTTTTATAGCAAAGAAATTTCAACCAATTTCAAACGTAGATACATAATTTTAAGTCATTTGCTCGAAAATAGTTGAAAGTTGGATTTTTTAAATTTGCTGCAAATATTAAACATTTTTTATCATAATACATTCAGCAAGTAAAGTTTTATTGGAAATTCAATAAAAATCATTTAAACTTCTCAATTCGTTCAGTAAAAAATTTAAATCCATAAAAAAATTTTCAACGATCGCGTCAAAAAAATTCAAAAAAATACTCGAATATTTTAAATAATTGAATTTTCTATAAAACTTACAAATGAAACAATTTAAATTCATCAAAATACTGATGGAAAAATTCATTACTTTCTGATTTTTTGGTGTAATTTTTAGGAATTTTCTCGAATGAAAAATTCCAGAATTTTTTATCCTTCATCCACGTTACGACAAATTACGGTTATTTACCGAGAAATTACGACGAATTACGGTAATTTACCGAAGAATTACGACAAATTACGGTAATTTACCGAAGAATTACGACGCATTACGGTAATTTGCCGAAGAATTACGACAAATTACGGTAATTTACCGAAGAATTACGACAAATTACGGTAATTTACCGAAGAATTAAGACAAATTACGGTAATTCATTGAGAATTCTCGTAAATTACAGTAATTCTTTTGAAATCACCAAAAAATACAGTAATTGATTAGAAATCACCGTGAATTACATACAACAATCGATCAAAAATTAAGGTATCGTAAATTACGCTGATTACCAAATACAGCCAAATTACGATTTCCAAAATCGATTCAATTTTAAACCAATTTGAGAGCCGCAGCTATAAAATTTCCAACTTCAAAAATCTCCAAAACCAATCGAATTATGATTTTTTCAAGCTAAATATTTGGCTCAAGAATCATTTTATAATTTTTATGTAATCTTCACGACCAACAAATATAAGGAAATGAACAAATATTTTTTTAATATCTTCCAATTCGAGCAGCAAAAATAATCAAAATTTTCACAAATTTTCATTTCCACGACAAAGACATTCGGGATATAGGCATTCGTGGAAATGGATTCGAGTAAAAAAAATCGAGAGTTTGTAATTAGAGGAAATGTCTTTCAGGGGAATGGATTCGGGTAAATGTCTGGGTACCATGAAATTTTTTCTGGTAGGGGGGTGACGTTTTTTTGACTCCCAGAACAACAACATATCCATGTTCATAAAAACATCATTCAAATCTCCTCCCCTCCCCTCCTGAAATTCGAACAAAAAAATTTCATAGTCGGCTAATATATTGAAAAAATCAACATCTTCGAACCCTAGCAAAATTTTTTTACAGCTATTGATCCGCCCTCGCTATATTTCTTCACCTTGCACAATTCGAAAGTAGTATTCTCATCGTCGAGACATTTCCAAGGTCTATCTTTGCAACTTCCTCCCACAGACCTATCCCATTTCGAAATAAATTCCAATTTACAACCTCGTATAATCCCTTCCTCTTCGCCACAATCGCTACTCATAATCTAATCGTTCCATCTTCCAAATTGAGACCGAGGGGTAAGAAAAAAATACGCGATAAATTCTGTTGAGCGCGTCCTTCGAAGAAAAAGAAATAAAGAAAGGAGAGAAAAAAGGCGTCGAAAAAATGCTTCTATTTTAATGTCGAAAACATCTAAATTTCGAGTTCATTTGTAAATAAAGCCCCCAGAAGAGGAGCATTTTTTAACTCGTGGAGCCAACTGCCGAGACATAAAAAATTTTACGTCTATGCGAATAAATAACTCTCGGTAACAATTCACCGATATCTTACCATAGGCTCTATTAAAAAAAGAATAGGATAATATTGAAGGCCAAACAAAGTGCGTATAAATTTTACCATTTAAAATCTCAGATTTCGGTTACTCGGCTGGTTTTTGTTTACTCGAGAGTCGCAGAGTCGAACAATATAAGGAAATTTTCATCACATAGCGAAAATTACGTTCTACGGGACGTATTTTTATCTACGCGACTCTTACGGTCATTAGTTTAATAAATCACAGCTCGAAATACTGCATGTGTTCTACCTTCTTCTGCTACGTCCGGAGTTATCCACGAGTAAGTCTTTTTAAACCGATAAAAAAAACCGACTCTCGTTGAAGTTCTCGACAAAGCACCAGGACAGAAAAAAATCATATTCGTTTGTTTTTTCTTCTTCATTTTATTTCTTCTTATTTTTTTCGCAACAAATCCGTCGCATCTTTTTAACATCTCGTTTAATATCTTTATCGTCGTCTTCGAATTCTCGTATAGTTCCCTTTAGAAGTCTCTGGAAATCGAAAAGACGCCAGCAGGAAAGGTAGGTAAAACTTTCGAATAATTTTCAAATGTAAAACTCTTAAAACATTTTTATTTTTCGAAACTCGTAGCGATTTGCAGTTTTCCGCTTGACTTTTCTTAATGTACTTATAAAAATTCCTGCGAAAGTTGAAAATTTCGAGTATAGATTTTTTGCGGGTGTTTTCTTTATTTTTTCATAACTATCGGAGATTTTCAACGTCGAAATACTTAATAAAAATATTCATTTTTTTACAAACATGTACGAGACGAGTGAAATTTATTTAAACGCGACGATATTTTTTTGAATGCGTTTCAATTTGAGTAAAAAGTTCAAAACTGTAGTAGGTAAGTATGTGGAATGAATTCTGTTTGAATGTCTTTTCTTCGTTCTTTTTGATGAAAGAATAAAAAAAATGCATTCAACTCATAGACTGTTGGTATTACTGGAATTGAAACCAAATAATCCCACAGATGAGTATTTAAAAAATTATCGAAGGATCTTGTTCAACATAAAAATCAGTAAGTTTAGAAATTCAAGGACCTGCAAAAATTATTGAATTAGATGAAAATATCGAGAAAAATTTTAAACACTAAACGATCAAAAATGTGTATCATGAAAATTGCTCAAAATGCCCAGAAACGAAGTTCGTACTGAAATTTAAAAACAAAAATTCGTACTTTTTTCGTGTTTTTCGTTAATTTTTTTGTGCTAGTTTTTTTACTTTCAAAAAAAATTTCAATCGATGGTTACCCAAAAAATTGAAAATTTTACGAAAATCTTATCCGTGATCATTGTTATTTAAAAAATAATAATTTTCACGTTTTCTAGACCAATTTTTTACAAGTTTTTCATACCTATTTACACAAAATACCCTAGTTCAAACAAAACTGAAATCAAGCCCCTTGAAAAATTAGAGTAACAAAATTTTTCTGCTTCAAAATATTAAATTGTCCGAGGGTGAAAGGTTCATATGTACAAATATTTTGAGAATAATTATGCTCATTCATCGAGCTCGATCAGAGCAAAGGCGACAAGTTTAAAAGAAAAAAAAAGTGTCCCAAAACTGGAATTTTTTCATTTTTAATCAACATTTCAGTCATTTACCTTACTTTTCATTTATATTGAGTAAAGCCCCTCATACAAAAATACTACTGGTATTTTCGTATTACTAGTTTTACAACTAGTTTTACCAAAAAACCAATAGTTTACGACTAGTTTTTGTTAAAAACCACCAGTTTACTACTGAAAACTTGTAGTAAAACTAGTAATACGAAAATACCAGTAGTATTTTTCTATGAGGGGCCAAAGCCAAAATTTAGAAAATTTGTAATTTTTAGAAACAGCCAGTCAGATAATTCATTTTTTAGTGGTTTATTATTTGAAAAAAAAAACATGAATTTGGAGAAAGAATCCCCCCTCCCCAGGAAAAAACACGAAATATCAATATTTACTTTCGTTACCTTTTTTTTTGCTGGAGTTTCGTGCTTTTCGAAACTTTTTCACAAAATTTTGTGTTTTTTTCGTGTTTTTGTGCTACACAATGAAAAATTGTGCTATTTCCGTTATTTCGATATTTTCTATGCTAATACGAACCTCGGAGCATAAATATTTCAACCTGAGATCTTTTACACATTTTTCTATCGCTGAAAAACATGTACAATACTTCATTTTTATTTCGAAAAACTGCCCCATTCATCGTAGTCGATGATTTGGCAAAAAAAATTCAATTTTTTCGATTTTTCACTGAATACCATAATTTTAAAAAATCATCAAAAAAGTGGCATTTGTTAAGGGCTCCCTGAAAAAAGGTATAGTAAAGGTGTAAAATGAGAGCCAAATGCCAATGGTATTTTTGGTTAAATGAATCAAGATTATAATCAGCTTTTTATATTTTTTTTTATTTTTCAAAAAATTCGATAATCCGTACAGTCATTTCAACACCCATAAATATTTTTCAAAACTTTTGGCTCCCCCCCCCCTTAAAGGGCTCAATTTTGGCATTTGGGTCAAATGAGTACCGAAATGAGAATCAGTGCCCAAGAAAATCAATACTATATCGTATTTTTCAAAATTTTTGGACCCCTTTCCCCTCCACGGGCTCAATTTTGGTATTTTGGTTAAATGAGTGCCGGGATGAGATTCCACGCCCTTGAAAACCTACATTTAAATACCCATATACTATTTTTTTAAATTTTGGAAATTTCTTTCCCCCTTAGAGGGGTCAATTTTGAATTTGGCATCAAACGAGTACCGGAATCAGAATCAGTGCCTCTCAGAACCCATATTTTAATACCAATATCGCCCCTATTCCGTAAATTTCGAAATTTTCAATTTTTCATCCTCTCACTCAAGGGCGAGTAGGTATTTCGAAAATACTCAAAAATTGAAAAATCTGAAAATACACGGAGAAAGTACATACTTATCCTGCCAGTGGAAGGATTTTTTTGAAAATTTTTTCTGATGAAAAATTTTTCCAATTGATTTTTTTTTGTAAAATTTTATTTTTATCAGTGCTTTATTTTTTTTCGATAATTTACGTTTTAAAAACTGAAAATTAATTTTTTAAAATTATTTTGTAGGGACATGATGAAGCTATGGTTTCCAGGTACTGCCCATTAGAGGGAAGGGGCGAAGGGGGCAGCTCAAACGTTGGGAATATTAACACAAAACAGCACAAACGTAGCACAATTCTCTCATATGTGTTTCACTCCCCTCTTCTCCAAGGGTAGGGCTACTGAAATTATATATACAGACTTGAGGTTTTGAGATTTTTACCAAAGAATTTGGGAAAGATGAAAAAAAATAATTAGAAAGTGATTTGTTTATTCAAGAAATTTCGAAAACGTTGACTCCTGGAAGAAATCTAACCATCCATAGCGGTTTTCCCCGTTCTGGAAGGTGGAGGGGGGAGGGAGGTGCCCTCATGAAAAAATCAGCACGAGGTCGTGGTAACTCCCAGAGGTTAGTCACCTTCCACAAATTTTCGCTGTAACAATTTTGACAGCCAAAAATTGCTTCATTTCTCTTTTTTTCTCAATTGCCTCAACTAATGTTCAACTTTACTCGAGAATATCTCAAAAACTACGCCTCCCGGAAAAATTTGAATGCAACTATCCAATAGGAAATTTAATTCTCTACAACTTTTGTTATAGTCATTATGGTCGCAGAATGCTTAGGTTTTTCAGAAATCTCATTTTTCCGCGAGCAAGGTGAAAAAAATGCGATTTTTTCACATAATTTAGGAAAGTTTTAACCGTAACGATACGAGGTCTGCAGTTTGCGGCATTCGATTCGGCGTAAAACTTTCTTTAAGATTGCACCAAAAAAAAAATTTCAAATTTTTTCAAATTTTTCTCAAATCCGTGTGTATTGTTTTTGAAAAATTACATTTTTGGCCCCCCTACCCCCAAGCAAACTTTGGAAGCCACAAATGAGCATATTGGTGTATTTTGATGTCTAGAATCAGAATTTGGCCATGAGAAGTGTAACACAGAACCTTTTTTTTGTCGACTTGTTTAATTTCAAAAAAAAAAAATCAAATCATTTTCAGGGCCTATTTAGTGTCTATCAGGTCCATTTCAGTCCTACCCTTGGAGGAGAGGGGGGTGAAACACATATGAGGGGATTGTGCTACGTTTGAATTTTGTCAAAGTTCCACCAAGGACCAAATGACCCCCAAACCACACCAAAGCCTTTTTTGGGAAAGATCTTCCAATAAAAGTAGGTAAACTAACTCGCCAATTTTCGCCAAAATCCAGAATTTTTCAATCCACCTCTTTACTAATATTTACCAAATTAAATTCCATAAAGATAAAAATACATTAATGATTTTTTTTTACTTCGTCATTCTCGATACCATTTCTCATTCATCACAAAAAAAAACACACGCTGTATGACCTTACTCCCTTACAATGCATTTCTCTCTTGTCGACTTCCATTTTCACGCAAATCCCGACTCTCAGACGTTTTCGTCGACGAATAAAAAACCACCCCGCGACCAACGTACATATTATTTCACGAGTATGCAATTTATCATACGTATTCTTCGTAATGCACACAAACTAGGGCAGTTGAAAACGTCATTCCGGAAAACGATGTATTTGTAAAAAAAAAAAAGCACACCATACGTAAGTATATCACGAATAACCCCCCCAAGCAGGGGGAAAATAAAGAAGAACCACAGGAGAAGCGAAATCATCGCAATAACGCGAGAAATAATTTATAACGACGATGTAAAACATATTCTCGCCGTTGCGGCGATGCTGAGAGGGCCGACGAGGAAACCAGCAGCGAACCGAGACCATACGTAATCTTGATATTAGCTCCTTAATCGAACTATAATATCGACTCTCGATACGTTTGGCCTGGCTGGGGTGGCCAGAGAGGGCGAGCTTTTCGGGAAATATTTCATCGAACGTGATACCGTGTACGAGTTCATTACTTGGCAACGATCAGAAAGAGATACAACTGCAGCGATTTCACCAAGAACTCGGTGACTCGACAGTTTTTTTTTCCTCTCTATATCTCGTCTAGTTTTCTTCCATCGTTCAAGACGTCATGTTATAAGGTATAAGGTCTTATACCCCCTCTGCCTCCTCGTACACGTTCTTTGTACATATCATACACGTATCTCGTGCCGCGTATAAAAAGTATGTATATTGTACGTATATACGTATTCGAGTAATGTATTAAATTTGTTGCGATGCTGTGAAAAATACTGCTAGCAGAATTTCCCTCGCCGCGACCACCCTGCTGCCAAGGTTTTCGCCATTTTCTCATTTACTTTATATACGAGAAGCCATTTTCGCATTACAAAGTCAAAAAGCACGACGGATGGGGATCACGACATCGCCAGGGGCAGGGGAAAAGTTACAGTGAGACAGACACAGACGCGGAACGAACCCACAAACGAAATTATATTAACCCAATTCTGACATGGATGGCATTTGCTGCACCGCGTAGCTTTGTCGAGGCACCGAGAGAGAAAAAAAAGAGGAAAGAAAATTATGTCCTTTCATTTCTTTTCCGTATGTAAGACTTCCAATACGTTTAATACAGATAAGATGAAATAATGGGTTATAATTTTGCTTATAACGTTTTTAATAAATATTACACAGAAGTTTTAAACCAATGCACTGGAATACATCCAACTCGCTATTGCTATCATATATCTTTGACGAAGCGTTGCGCGCCACCGCCAAAGGTTCCCCTTGCCTCGCTCCGGGGCGAAAAATGAAATATCATCGGCGCGTATCGTAAAATCCGCGCTCGCTATGGAGGGAAAAACGGTTCGGAAAAATTGCGTATTTTATAAGAAATCATTTCCACTTTCGGCGGTTGATCGTTATCGCGACGAAGGCGACCTATTTTCACCGCGTCTATGCGCCAACCTAACGTAATGGTGATAAATTACCGTAAACGTACGGTAAATACGCGGCTGGAGTCGATTACCAGCAGATACCAGCTCGTGTGGATTAAATGAGCGGGAAAATACCGAGCGATGTTGAATTGTCGCGGTTTAGAAGGCGAATCAGCAGGCGGGGGAGGGGAAATACATATTGACAAAAGTGTACCGTCAGATTTTAGGAATTAATTTTGTAATTATTCAGAAAATTCAGGGGTTAATCGATCACAGTCAATCAACCAATCAATCAAATAATTCTAATTTTTCAAAATTTAAGAGCCGAAAACCCAAAAATTTTGATTTTTGAAATGTTACCCCCACAAAAGTTGTTGGCTGGATAAACTAGAAGCGCAGGAGCCATCAATTCTTCAAAAATTGCCAAAAATTCACATTTTCAAAAATTTCGAAAAAAATTAAAATTGTCTAAAATTAATTTTAGAGCTTCTGTAGTAACTATCTAGGCCAAAAAGCACATTTTTTTGAAAAAATCAGTGTTTTATAACTTTTTAAATATTAGAAATTTAAAAAAACTATAAAACATGGATTTTTTTCAAAAAAGTTTGATTTTGGAGGCCGGAATTATCATTGAGATGGATTTTCATCCCAAAAATTTCATTGGACGAATTTTTCCGACCATTTTTAGCCTGCGATTAATTTGGGATTAATTTTAATCCCAGACTAATCGCAGCCTAATCGCACGTATTTTTTTTTGGTTTTTAGGCCTGAAATGGTCATTGGGATGAATTTTCATATTTAGAATGGAACTTTTATTCTGTTTTTTTTTCTTTAAGATGGGCCAGCTACTGATTCGGCATTTTTAGACCAAGATAAAAGAATGGTTTTATGGCCTCTTTGAGGCATCAAATTTCTCAGCAGGGGGTCGGCAGATGAATAATTTTCATTCTAAATTTCATTCAAAATTTTGTTCACGTAGGGCAATAAGACCAACAAATAATGAAGAAATAAATTTCTTTGACCTGATCAAAAAATGCCGACGCAGCAGGTGACCCTCCACAAAGAAAATGAAACAATGAAATTCGATAAAATTTTTAATGGAATTTCTTTTGTTTCTTTTTCTTTGTGATGGGCCAACTATTGTATCGGAATTTTTAAGGCTGGGATAAAGACAGGTTTTATTGAACTTTTGGAGTATCATAAAGTGAATTTTAAAAGTAAGAACCTCTGTGATTGGTCAAATTTTCCAGTTAGACAATTCACAAAATAAAAAGGAATGCCGCTATTATGACACACGGCGGTTCCCATTTGAGAACCAGACGAATTTGATTAATGATCTTCCTAACAAAAAGTGACCCATTTGAGAACCAACGAGATTCTCAACTGAAAATGAACGATGAACGAATCATTCGTTCGCTCCTAAGACAAAGGAGGACATTTGAGAACCAAGCTCTAAATAAATCACAACAACAACTGCTTTCTTTCGTACGTACATAACTATAAACGTTTATTATCTTATTAAGTATTTAATAACATGCAAAAGAGCAAACATTTGGCGTCAAAACAGTTAATAGGTAGTAGGTATTTATAACATTAACAAAGTATTTAATAACATGCAAAAGAGAAAACATTTGGCGTCAAAATAGTTAATAGGTAGTAGGTATTTATAACATTAAAAAAGTATTTAATAACAAGTAATTTTATAAATTTACAATTTTAAATCTTCGTCCCAGATTCTCAATGTACTTTAAAGCACTGATTGCACCTGATGCATATTTGGTATGTTGCTGATGTATAAATTCTTCTCTCTTAATTTCTTCAAGTCTTCTGACATTAATAAGATTCATGTCAATATCTCGTAATTTGGAATACGTTTCAGCTTGTATTTCTTTGAGAACATTTAATACCAACATGATCGATGGCGTAGGAAAATAAAATTGCTTATTATAATCGCTATGAAATGATTCTGCGCCATTTGTTGTCGATCTCCGTTGTGATGGTTCTGCTGCCCATTGCGAAGGAGGAAATAAACAACCATGATCGATATAATTTTCCAATATGTAATCAGTAAATTTTGCTATATCGTCATGGTTCGGTGCTTCACTTATTAAATCTACAAATACGCCTGGTACGTCTTCAGGTTTTAGATATGGCAATCCAAAGAATTTCTTAATCCACTTTCCAATTTCCGTATTTTGATTATATTCGTTTCTTAAAGATGGCAGATGTTCATTCAATTTTCGATACCATGATTGTCCCAAGTGGAATTTACAGCCCAATACTTCTACGTTGGGAAATACAAATTCGACTGGGTTCTGAGCAGCTTTCTCAAAATCAAATCTAATATTTTTGATGCCAAGCGTGATATTCATAGATAGAGCTATTTTAGTGAGAAATCGCCACATCCTGATGTAGGTGGCTTCAGATTTGGCTGGTAAAAAGCAAAATATAAGCGGCACGTAGAAAGAATTTTTCAGACCATGTACAGTAGGGTGGATCGCTAAAAAAAAACATATCTCAGATTTCAACCAAATTCGCTGGAGTTGTTGGGTCATCATCGGAGACTACCCAAAAAAATTTTGAGCCCCCTAGGTGAAGAGGGAGGGGAGCTAGGGGCTCTTAAAGGGCACCTCCTTTTGAAAAAAACGCGGTTTTTTGTGTTTTTTAGCTCGAAAATATGGCGTACGATTCACGAAAGAGCACTAAAAAGGTGCGATTTGAGTTTCTACACCCCCCTGAGCAATTGCCGCCCCTCGAAAATGAAAACCCATTCTGCTACCCGGGGGTCCAAAAGTTGCAGATCGCGAAATTTCAATGTTGTGAAATTGTATTTGGCCTCGAATTGATTATTTTGACACCGGACAATTTTATAATTTTTTTTTCTAATTTTTGAAGAAAATTTTGAAAATTTTTTTCGATCAGTGTGACCAACCGCAAATTGTAATATTCAAATATATGGGATTCGCGTTGATCTGATCATGTATATCTAATAGGGTGGATCGAAAAAAAAAAACATATCTTGGATTTTGACCAAATTTGGTGGGGTGGTTTACTTTGAGTGGGAGACTTCACAAAAAAATTTTGAGCCTCCGAGGGGCAGGGGGAGGGGAGCAGGAGGTGCTCAAAGTGCACCTCTTTTTGAAAAAAACGCCGTTTTTTGCGTTTTTTAGCCAATCAAAATTGTGTGAGAAGCCTTAGTAAAACTTAAAAGATGCGATTCGAGTTTCTACATCTCCCTGAACCATCGCCGTCCTCCTCCGATCAAAATTCTGACTGCTACCAGGGGGTTGAAAAGTTGCAGATTGCAATATTTCAATAATATGAAATTATCACTAAGCTGGAATGATTTTTTTTTGTCATCGAGTAAGTGAACAAAAAATTTTTTCAACCACTAAAAGTGAATTTTGAAAAAAAAAATTGTAAATTTTGTACACCAGTGCAGCCAACAGCAAATCATAAAATTCCAAAATACGGAATTTATATCGACTTTGAATTGATTATTTTTTCGCCTGAAAATATTATGTATTTTTTTTCAATCACTGAAAGTATATTTCGAAAATTTTTTTCAAAAATTTTGTATGTCAGTGCAGCCAGTTGCAAATCGTGGCATACTACACACCTATGGGGTTTACGTTGACCTCAAATTAATTTTTTTGTCGTTTGAAAAATACACAATAATTTTGTTTTCAATCATCAGAAATTGAAAATTAAAAATTTTTCTTTGAACATTTTGTACGTCAGTGCAACCAGTTGCTAATTGTGATATTCTGATATTATGAACTCGAATCCATTATTTTTTCGTCAAGTGATTGGACAATTTTTTTCTCCCAATCAATAGAAATACGTTTCGAATTTGAGGACTTACTCGATGACAAAAAAAATCATTCCAGCTTAGTGATAATTTCATATTATTGAAATATTGCAATCTGCAACTTTTCAACCCCCTGGTAGCAGTCAGAATTTTGATCGGAGGAGGACGGCGATGGTTCAGGGAGATGTAGAAACTCGAATCGCATCTTTTAAGTTTTACTAAGGCTTCTCACACAATTTTGATTGGCTAAAAAACGCAAAAAACGGTGTTTTTTCAAAAAGAGGTGCACTTTGAGCACCTCCTGCTCCCCTCCCCCCTGCCCCTCGGAGGCTCAAAATTTTTTTGTGAAGTCTCCCACTCAAAGTAAACCACCCCACCAAATTTGGTCAAAATCCAAGATATGTTTTTTTTTTCGATCCACCCTATTAGATATACATGATCAGATCAACGCGAATCCCATATATTTGAATATTACAATTTGCGGTTGGTCACACTGATCGAAAAAAATTTTCAAAATTTTCTTCAAAAATTAGAAAAAAAAATTATAAAATTGTCCGGTGTCAAAGTAATCAATTCGAGGCCAAATACAATTTCACAACATTGAAATTTCGCGATCTGCAACTTTTGGACCCCCGGGTAGCAGAATGGGTTTTCATTTTCGAGGGGCGGCAATTGCTCAGGGGGGTGTAGAAACTCAAATCGCACCTTTTTAGTGCTCTTTCGTGAATCGTACGCCATATTTTCGAGCTAAAAAACACAAAAAACCGCGTTTTTTTCAAAAGGAGGTGCCCTTTAAGAGCCCCTAGCTCCCCTCCCTCTTCACCTAGGGGGCTCAAAATTTTTTTGGGTAGTCTCCGATGATGACCCAACAACTCCAGCGAATTTGGTTGAAATCTGAGATATGTTTTTTTTTAGCGATCCACCCTAATGTACAGTGTACAACTGAGCGAAGTGTTTCGGGCAATTTTTAAAAGTTCCATCAGCAAACAAATCGATATTGTCAGATGCTAACATCAGTAAATTTGTTCTACATGTAACTATCACAATATTTTGATTCTTCACATACGAATAGGAATGCTTCATTCTTGAAGGTAAGAAATGTTGACTGTAGTTGTAGTAAATTGTCAATAGCTTCAGCTTGGCATTTTGGCATTGGACCGCTTTCTTTCCTTCTAGCACGATATGCGACCTTTCTAAAATTCTTAATATCTCTCGTACTGGTATGGTCTGCATATTTAATCTCTGAAAAATGATAAGTGTATAAGTTATCTTAGTTTTTTTTACCAAGTAATTATCATGTCCATAGCCGTCAATTAATCCATTCCATACCTTTTCTTATTATTTTATTGGGTTTAATTTGCAAATCTTCTGACGCCTTTCTTTTTACAGCGGTACGAATCTAAATACAGAAAGCGTAGATTGGGTGAGATTGAGAAATACAGCAATTTTCAAGAAGTAGATAGGTATAAAATGTAATCTGCCAATGACTTACCTCATTCCGTTCTATTATACAGTCT
Source organism: Pseudococcus viburni (assembly GCA_033439095.1). Classification (NCBI taxonomy): domain Eukaryota; kingdom Metazoa; phylum Arthropoda; class Insecta; order Hemiptera; family Pseudococcidae; genus Pseudococcus; species Pseudococcus viburni. The sequence continues at coordinate 2,571,934 of JAVBJF010000004.1, read as the reverse complement.
GAGAGAGCTGTATGATTATGATTTTGAGAATTATCATACACAATTTTCGTCGCCAAAACATCAGTTTTTATACTGCTTGAACATTTCCTATGTACGCAAACCCAACTGTTTGTTGTTTCGTCGCACCTGTCTTTTCTTAATTTATACTGATACCTATTAAACAACAGGTTTTCTTTGTTTTTTGTGCTAGTAACTTTCAATAAAGCCATTATTTAGTACACTTAACCTTTGCTAAAAATTAGAATCTGTTCATAAAACTTGTTTATTTTGGGTAAAAATGTGATATCTAAAGTTAGCTCGGATGATTATATTCAGGAGGGTCTTTATTCTTGTTATCTTCATTTTTTCTCATCAAATACCCGTAATTTCCTACTTTCTCCGTTGTTCAAATAAAAGATTGCAAAACTCTAGAATAACCACTCAGTACCGATTAACGTGTCTATAGTAAAAATTAAACAAGTTGAAACCAATAATACGTAGGTGAGTGAAAAACTGCGCATTGCATTCGTTACCCTGTGAACGATAACGTAAGATTACGTACATAGCTATTACAGCTGTGTAGAGAACTTGTAAAAACAGGTTGGTTCTCAAAAGGGTTCCATTTGAATCGAACGTATGAGCAAAACGATTCTTTAATCCAATTGCAATTCCTATTGTGGTTCTCAAAAGGGCTACTTTTCACCTGTCAAATTTCCCTATTGTGGTTCTCATATGGGCTACGCTCTATGACACAGTGTGTCTAGTTTTCGTTCTGATGCAATTTTCCTCAATTTTTTTGACTCGAAATAATTATGAAATTTTCTAATTTTATGAAAAAATATCACACTTTTTGCAAGTTAGAAGTACATAAGTAAAATTTCTCATTATCAAATATTTTCGGCACACGATCAAGAAAAAAAATCCGAATGAATTCTCTACTCTAACCCTTCACTATATCCTTTCAAAAAACTACCCAAACTCATCTCGACCCCCTCTGCTCACATCATCTACCACCATTCACACCCAAACACCATCGACGATAAATGAATAAAACGTCAATGGGACGTATTTCCAAACTTAATACCAATTAGCCCTACCGAAGGGAAGATTAGCGACATGCTCCTCGCGTCGAGTCGCGTCGCCTTGCCCAGGCTGCTTGGAACCGAAAATTGGGCTTAAAAATAAAACACACCAGAGCATCCAGCACGAAATTGTCGGTTGGAATTAGATTATACACAATAATAATAAGGTATATAGCGAGTGAAGAAAAGGGAGAGTGAAATAGAGTTACGAAGACTACGACTCTGAAACACGACCGGATACGCGGAGGGACACGGCGTTTAAATATTATCCAAAGACAAGGGACCAGGTCTAGGCCGGGGACTGGGATTGGAGACGGAGTAAACCGCCGCAGCAACTCTATAAGGTCGTGATGGCAATCGTTAGAACGACGCGAGGCGACGCAAAGTAACGAAGAAAAGCGGATTTGCGACTAGATGGCATAGCCGCTCATCTTGAGCATCGCACAGCATCTCCATCAAGCTGTACTAATGTAAACGAGCTTTACGACCAGCTCTGTGCGCCGTTTCTCGCACCGTGGCGAGGGTTAAAGTATTGTCCGCAGCCTCCAGAGAGCACGCAGCGAATAGTTGCTCACGGATGACTGAGCCGAAATCGTAACTTGAAATTTAAAGGGGTTGAAAAGTCTGGGGTAAAATTTACTCGTTGAATTATCGCCTATCATTGAAGAAAAGCTATTACAGCGACGACTTTATACACAGTAATCGTAAGCGAACTCCATCATTCCCTCTTCTTTCCCCTCGCCCCTCTCGTCAACTTATTCTATACCTCTCTCACGCTCCATGGTATCTCCGCTACGACTGCCTAGGTGCGTAACGACGACTGTCAGACGCCTTATGCCCTCCGAATCTGCACCACTCACCGAACACCAATATCTCGTTTCCGGCCATCTATTTTCCAGCCTACGGAATTTGGCAGTTCGTGCATCGAAAAATACAAATACCACGGTTCGGTGTTCCGAAAGTTGTAAAAAAAAGAAAAAATTTTCCACCCGAATCAAGACCCTTCGTACGTCGAGATTTCTTATTCCTTTGTGCTGTGTGCGCCGACGACGGTAAAACATCGACAAAAAATCCCCCACCCCCTCCCTTGTATCTGAATCACGCACCAACGAAAAACCTCGACATAAAAACTGTATCTAGCGAGGAAAAAAAAACGCATTTCCGCGTGTATTCTGCGTATATGCCTGCGAGAGCATCGGCCTTTTTACACGTATCCACCGTTTCCAAAAACCCAACCAAAATGTATCAATTTCCATACACTATTTTCGATTTATGGGCCCAGTAAACCGTAGGAAAATCAGACCATAGCGATGACGAAAAATGGGAGAATTTTTCAAAAGACGAATTTGGTATGGAAGAGTAAATAAAAAATCGTAATCCTCCTTCCACCTCCGAAAAAAATTCATCAAAGTTGATTGTTCTACTTTTTTCATGAAAAATTTAGTGAAATTTCTAATATAAAAACACTTTTTACATGAATCATAGTGAAATTTCGAAGAAAAAAAGTGATTTTTTGGTCAAAAAGTAACCAAAGGTAACCAAAAATTCGATTTTTTCGGGGGGATTTTTTACAGTTTTTTTTTGGGGGGGGGGGGATTTTTTTTGTTTTCTGCAAACATTTCAAAGATAAATCAACTGAAACGACGAGAATAATTTCATTTCAGGTATCATAACGAAATTCTATCAAAATTAAGTAACTTTTAGTAACTTTTTTCTAATAAGAAGTAACCAAAAAGTAATCAAAAAATGAGCAAAATGTAACAAACAATTCCATTTTTTAGATGGGGGGAGGAGAGAGGAGTAATTTTTTTTGAAGTGTCCTTCAATCATTTAAAAGATAAACTGAAATGACGTGAATAATTTTATTGAATTCCTTCGTCAAAACTATAAACAAATAATAATTTCATTACGGTTGTAGACGGTTGTAACAGACAGTGTTGCCGAATTCTAATGTTGAAAAGTTTCCAAAAATGTTCCGGAATTCGTAAAAAGTTCTGGTTTTTTATTTCTCCACCACTATAGCTAAAAAAAAGTGGGCTGAGAATTCAAGAAAAAATGTGGGGAGGGGGTTAAAATTCAATGAAAAAATTAGGTAATCTAAAAATCTAATTTTTTTTAGTGACACTTTAGGAGGCAGATATACATAAATAATTTAATTATACAGATTTGAGCAAAAAAAAATTGAAAAATTACGAGATTTTTGGAACCAACAATTAATATATGACCTATATAGGTATTAGGTATCTACTCTCTAAATCTAAATGAGTAAATTTTCGTAAAACTGCGCCTTTTTGAATCAGTGAAATGAATTTATTTGAAAATCTGCGATATTTCAATTGTTTGAATGATTTATTTTAGTCAAAATTACTGATTTATTCTGTCAGATGGGGAATTGACTAAAAATTAATTACTTTACTGATTAAAAAAAAACAGGATTTTTTCAAATTTATAAATGTAATTATTAAAATACTGCCTGAGCGAAGCGAGGGCAAAATTTTTTGAAAAATCATTATCAACTTTTAATTTTTTTCTTCAAGAATTTTGAAAAATGGCAATTTTTACGTGAAAATTTGAATTTTTGCTTGAAAATGTGAAAAAAATGACATTGAGAGGAAAAAAGTGACTTTTAGTGAACTTTGGATGAAAAAAGTAGCTTTTAGTGACCAAAGTCGAAAAAAGTGACAAACACCCTAAAAAAAGTGACCTGCTATGATGCCTGCCTCCCATCATACCCCCCCCCCCCCCCCCCCCACCATCATTCTATATACCTTTACCTCTTCAATTAAATTTATCAAGATTCACAAATTTTTCAGAATTTTCAGAAATGCATTTTTGAGAAAAATATTGAAGAAGTAGTTTTAGTAATTAAATTGGACATTGAAAAAAAAGTTTATATCACGGGGGCCCGTGAGAACCGTGAGTATTTTTTCTACGGTTTTCACGGGGGCCCGTGAGAATTATTTCCACGGTTTTCACGGGGGCCCGTGAGACATTTTCCAACGGTTTTCACATGGGCCCGTGAGAACCGTGAGTATTTTTTCCACGGTTTTCACGGGGGCCCGTGAGAACCGTGGGAATTATTTCCACAGTTTTCACGGGGGAACGTGAGAATTATTTCCATGGTTTTCACGGGGGCCCGTGTGAACCGTGGGTATTTTTTCCACGGTTTTCACGGGGGCCCGTGAGAACCGTGAGACTTTTTCCCACGGTTTTCACGGGGGTCCGTGAGAACCGTGCGAATTATTTCCACGGTATCCACGAGAGCCCGTGAGAACCGTGAGATTTTTTCCCACGGTTTTCACGGGGGCCCGTGAGAACCGTGAGAATGATTTCCACGGTTTTCACCGGGGCCCGTGAGAACCGTGAGAATTATTTCCACGGTTTTCACGGGGGCCCGTGAGACATTTCCCCACGGTTTTCATGGGGGCCTGTGAGAACCGTGAGTATTTTTTCCACGGTTTTCACGGGGGCCCGTGGGAACCGTGAGAATTATTTCCATGGTTTTCACGGGGGCCCGTGTGAACCGTGGGTATTTTTTCCACGGTTTTCACGGGGGCCCGTGAGAACCGTGAGACTTTTTCCCACGGTTTTCACGGGGGTCCGTGAGAACCGTGCGAATTATTTCCACGGTATCCACGAGAGCCCGTGAGAACCGTGAGATTTTTTCCCACGGTTTTCACGGGGGCCCGTGAGAACCGTGAGAATGATTTCCACGGTTTTCACCGGGGCCCGTGAGAACCGTGAGAATTATTTCCACGGTTTTCACGGGGGCCCGTGAGACATTTCCCCACGGTTTTCATGGGGGCCTGTGAGAACCGTGAGTATTTTTTTCCACGGTTTTCACGGGGGCCCCGTGGGAACCGTGAGAATTATTTCCACGGTTTTCTCACGGTGGGGCCCGAATCGCCCGTCGATGGTTTGACGTCAGAGTAAGCAGCCAGATTCGATTTAATATGTGTCTACCCATAGCCGGGGAACAAGGTGGGTGACCTGGATACACCCGTAGTAGTCATCCTTGAGATATTTTCCCACGGTTTTCACGGAGGTCGGACCATACGGTTGGGAGGAACTTGCCTCCTCTTCTTATGTCGGCTTATGCGACGCGGGTGCGGTCGAGCGACTACAGACTTGGCATGATTTCCACGGATCCACGACGTACTGTAGCTCCGTAAGCTCACCCGTGATGGCCATGCTAACGATGATGGTAGAGGACATTGAATGATCGTCCTAGATTCGGTTTCATCAACGGGGGCCACGAGTGAGGAATCCCGTGTTTTGCACTGTAGTCTGAGATTCTTGGTGAGAAAACTGAGAATTATTTCCACGGTTTTCACGGGGGCCCGTGAGACATTTCCCCACGGTTTTCATGGGGGCCTGTGAGAACCGTGAGTATTTTTTCCACGGTTTTCACGGGGGCCCGTGAGAACCGTGAGACTTTTTCCCACGGTTTTCACGGGGGCCCGTGAGAATCATTTCCACGGTTTTCACGGGGGCCCGTGAGACATTTTCCAACGGTTTTCACATGGGCCCGTGAGAACCGTGAGAATTATTTCCACGATTGCCCGTGAGAACCTCTAGACTTTTTTCACGGTATTAACGAGGGGCCCGTGAGAACCGGGAGAATTATTTCCACGGGTTTCACATGGGCCCGTGAGAACCGTGAGAATTATTTCCACGGTTTCCACGGTTGCCCGTGAGAACCGTGAGACTTTTTCCCACGGTTTTCACGGGGGCCCGTGAGAACCGTGAGTATTTTTTCCACGGTTTTCACGGGGGCCCGTGAGAACCGTGGGAATTATTTCCACGGTATCCACGAGGACCCGTGAGAACCGTGAGATTTTTCCCACGGTTTTCACGGGGGCCCGTGAGAACCGTGAGAATGATTTCCACGGTTTACACCGGGGCCCGTGAGAACCGTGCGTATTTTTTCCAAAGTTTTCACGGGGGAACGTGAGAATTATTTCCATGGTTTTCACGGGGGCCCGTGAGAACCGTGAGAATTATTTCCACGGTTTTCACGGGGGCCCGTGAGACACTTCCCCACGGTTTTCATGGGGGCCCGTGAGAACCGTGAGTATTTTTTCCACGGTTTTCACGGGGGCCCGTGGGAATCGTGAGAATTATTTCCACGGTTTTCACGGGGGCCCGTGAGAACCGTGAGACTTTTTCCCACGGTTTTCACGGGAGCCCGTGAGAAACGTGAGACTTTTTCCCGCGGTTTTCACGGGGGCCCGTGAGACATTTCCCCACGGTTTTCATGGGGGCCTGTGAGAACCGTGAGTATTTTTTCCACGGTTTTCACGGTGGCCCGTGAGAACCGTGAGAATTATTTCCACGGTTTTCACGGGGGCCCGTGAGAACCGTGAGTATTTTTTCCACGGTTTTCACGGGGGCCCGTGAGAACCGTGGGAATTATTTCCACGGTATCCACGAGAGCCCGTGAGAACCGTGAGATTTTTTCCCACGGTTTTCACGGTTGCCCGTGAGAACCGTGAGAATTATTTCCACGATTGACCGTGAGAACCGTGGGAATTATTTCCACGGTATCCACGAGGGCCCGTGAGAACCGTGAGTATTTTTTCCACGGTTTTCACGGGGGCCCGTGAGAACCGTGGGAATTATTTCCACGGTATCCACGAGAGCCCGTGAGAACCGTGAGATTATTTCCATGGTTTTCACGGGGGCCCGTGAGAATATTTTCCATGGTTTTCACGAGGGCCCTTGAGAACCATGAGATTTTTCTCCACGGTTTTCACAGGGGCCCATGAGAACCGTGAGACTTTTTTCCACAGTTTTCACGGGGGCCCGTGAGAATCATTTCCACGGTTTTCACGGCGGCCCGTGAGACATTTTCCAACGGTTTTCACATGGGCCCGTGAGAACCGTGAGTTTTTTTTCCACGGTTTTCACGGTTGCCCGTGAGAACCGTGAGAATTATTTCCACGATTGACCGTGAGAACCGTGGGAATTATTTCCACGGTATCCACGAGGGCCCGTGAGAACCGTGAGTATTTTTTCCACGGTTTTCACGGGGGCCCGTGAGAACCGTGGGAATTATTTCCACGGTATCCACGAGAGCCCGTGAGAACCGTGAGATTTTTTCCCACGGTTTTCACGGGGGCCCGTGAGAACCGTGAGAATGATTTCCACGGTTTTCACCGGGGCCCGTGAGAACCGTGAGTATTTTTTCCACAGTTTTCACAGGGGCCCGTGAGACATTTCCCCACGGTTTTCATGGGGGCCCGTGAGAACCGTGAGTATTTTTTCCACAGTTTTCACGGGGGAACGTGAGAATTATTTCCATGGTTTTCACGGGGGCCCGTGTGAACCGTGAGTATTTTTTCCACGGTTTTCACGGGGGCCCGTGGGAACCGTGAGAATTATTTCCACGGTTTTCACGGGGGCCCGTGAGAGCCGTGAGACTTTTTCCCACGGTTTTCACGGGGGCCCGTGGGAAACGTGAGTATTTTTTCCACGGTTTTCACGAGGGCCCGTGAGAACCGTGAGACTTTTTCCACGGTTTTCACGGGGGCCCGTGAGAACCGTGAGAATTATTTCCACTGTTTTCACGGGGGCCCGTGAGAACCGTGAGTATTTTTTCCACGGTTTTCACGGGGGCCCGTGAGAACCGTGGGAATTATTTCCACGGTATCCACGAGAGCCCGTGAGAACCGTGAGATTTTTTCCCACGGTTTTCACGGTTGCCCGTGAGAACCGTGAGAATTATTTCCACGATTGACCGTGAGAACCGTGGGAATTATTTCCACGGTATCCACGAGGGCCCGTGAGAACCGTGAGTATTTTTTCCACGGTTTTCACGGGGGCCCGTGAGAACCGTGAGAATTATTTCCACGGTATCCACGAGAGCCCGTGAGAACCGTGAGATTATTTCCATGGTTTTCACGGGGGCCCGTGTGAACCGTGGGTATTTTTTCCACGGTTTTCACGGGGGCCCGTGAGAACCGTGAGACTTTTTCCACGGTTTTCACGGGGGCCCGTGAGAACCGTGAGACTTTTTCCCACGGTTTTCACGGGGGCCCGTGAGAATCATTTCCACGGTTTTCACGGCGGCCCGTGAGACATTTTCCAACGGTTTTCACATGGGCCCGTGAGAACCGTGAGAATTATTTCCACGGTTTTCACGGTTGCCCGTGAGAACCGTGAGAATTATTTCCACGATTGACCGTGAGAACCGTGGGAATTATTTCCACGGTATCCACGAGGGCCCGTGAGAACCGTGAGTATTTTTTCCACGGTTTTCACGGGGGCCCGTGAGAACCGTGGGAATTATTTCCACGGTATCCACGAGAGCCCGTGAGAACCGTGAGATTTTTTCCCACGGTTTTTACGGGGGCCCGTGAGAACCGTGAGAATGATTTCCACGGTTTTCACCGGGGCCCGTGAGAAACGTGAGACTTTTTCCCACGGTTTTCACGGGGGCCCGTGAGACATTTCCCCACGGTTTTCATGGGGGCCTGTGAGAACCGTGAGTATTTTTTCCACGGTTTTCACGGTGGCCCGTGAGAACCGTGAGAATTATTTCCACGGTTTTCACGGGGGCCCGTGAGAACCGTGAGAATTTTTTTCCACGGTTTTCACGGGGGCCCGTGAGAGAACCGTGGGAATTATTTCCACGGTATCCACGAGAGCCCGTGAGAACCGTGAGATTTTTTCCCACGGTTTTCACGGTTGCCCGTGAGAACCGTGAGAATTATTTCCACGATTGACCGTGAGAACCGTGGGAATTATTTCCACGGTATCCACGAGGGCCCGTGAGAACCGTGAGTATTTTTTCCACGGTTTTCACGGGGGCCCGTGAGAACCGTGGGAATTATTTCCACGGTATCCACGAGAGCCCGTGAGAACCGTGAGATTATTTCCATGGTTTTCACGGGGGCCCGTGTGAACCGTGGGTATTTTTTCCACGGTTTTCACGGGGGCCCGTGAGAACCGTGAGACTTTTTCCACGGTTTTCACGGGGGCCCGTGAGAACCGTGAGACTTTTTTCCACGGTTTTCACGGGGGCCCGTGAGAATCATTTCCACGGTTTTCACGGCGGCCCGTGAGACATTTTCCAACGGTTTTCACATGGGCCCGTGAGAACCGTGAGTTTTTTTTCCACGGTTTTCACGGTTGCCCGTGAGAACCGTGAGAATTATTTCCACGATTGACCGTGAGAACCGTGGGAATTATTTCCACGGTATCCACGAGGGCCCGTGAGAACCGTGAGTATTTTTTCCACGGTTTTCACGGGGGCCCGTGAGAACCGTGGGAATTATTTCCACGGTATCCACGAGAGCCCGTGAGAACCGTGAGATTTTTTCCCACGGTTTTTACGGGGGCCCGTGAGAACCGTGAGAATGATTTCCACGGTTTTCACCGGGGCCCGTGAGAACCGTGAGTATTTTTTCCACAGTTTTCACAGGGGACCGTGAGACATTTCCCCACGGTTTTCATGGGGGCCCGTGAGAACCGTGAGTATTTTTTCCACAGTTTTCACGGGGGAACGTGAGAATTATTTCCATGGTTTTCACGGGGGCCCGTGTAAACCGTGGGTATTTTTTTCCACGGTTTTCACGGGGGCCCGTGAGAACCGTGAGAATTATTTCCACGGTTTTCACGGTTTCCCGAGAGAATTGTGAGAATTGTTTCCACGGTTTTCACGGTTGCCCGTTAGAACCGTGAGTATTTTTTCCACGGTTTTCACGGGGGCCCGTGAGAACCGTGGGAATTATTTCCACGGTATCCACGAGGACCCGTGAGAACCGTGAGATTTTTCCCACGGTTTTCACGGGGGCCCGTGAGAACGTGAGAATGATTTCCACGGTTTTCACCGGGGCCCGTGAGAACCGTGAGTATTTTTTCCAGAGTTTTCACGGGGAAACGTGAGAATTATTTCCATGGTTTTCACGGGGGCCCGTGTGAAGCGTGGGTATTTTTCCCACGGTTTTCACGGGGGCCCGTGAGAACCGTGAGAATTATTTCCACGGTTTTCACGGGGGCCCGTGAGACACTTCCCCACGGTTTTCATGGGGGCCCGTGAGAACCGTGAGTATTTTTTCCACGGTTTTCACGGGGGCCCGTGGGAATCGTGAGAATTATTTCCACGGTTTTCACGGGGGCCCGTGAGAACCGTGAGAATTATTTCCACGGTTTTCACGGGGGCCCGTGAGAACCGTGAGAATTTTTTCCACGGTTTTCACGGGGGCCCGTGAGAACCGTGGGAATTATTTCCACGGTATCCACGAGAGCCCGTGAGAACCGTGAGATTTTTTCCCACGGTTTTCACGGTTGCCCGTGAGAACCGTGAGAATTATTTCCACGATTGACCGTGAGAACCGTGGGAATTATTTCCACGGTATCCACGAGGGCCCGTGAGAACCGTGAGTATTTTTTCCACGGTTTTCACGGGGGCCCGTGAGAACCGTGGGAATTATTTCCACGGTATCCACGAGAGCCCGTGAGAACCGTGAGATTATTTCCATGGTTTTCACGGGGGCCCGTGTGAACCGTGGGTATTTTTTCCACGGTTTTCACGGGGGCCCGTGAGAACCGTGAGACTTTTTCCACGGTTTTCACGGGGGCCCGTGAGAATCATTTCCACGGTTTTCACGGCGGCCCGTGAGACATTTTCCAACGGTTTTCACATGGGCCCGTGAGAACCGTGAGTTTTTTTTCCACGGTTTTCACGGTTGCCCGTGAGAACCGTGAGAATTATTTCCACGATTGACCGTGAGAACCGTGGGAATTATTTCCCCGGTATCCACGAGGGCCCGTGAGAACCGTGAGTATTTTTTCCACGGTTTTCACGGGGGCCCGTGAGAACCGTGGGAATTATTTCCACGGTATCCACGAGAGCCCGTGAGAACCGTGAGATTTTTTCCCACGGTTTTTACGGGGGCCCGTGAGAACCGTGAGAATGATTTCCACGGTTTTCACCGGGGCCCGTGAGAACCGTGAGTATTTTTTCCACAGTTTTCACAGGGGACCGTGAGACATTTCCCCACGGTTTTCATGGGGGCCCGTGAGAACCGTGAGTATTTTTTCCACAGTTTTCACGGGGGAACGTGAGAATTATTTCCATGGTTTTCACGGGGGCCCGTGTAAACCGTGGGTATTTTTTCCACGGTTTTCACGGGGGCCCGTGGGAACCGTGAGAATTATTTCCACGGTTTCCACGGTTGCCCGTGAGAACCGTGAGACTTTTTCTCACGGTTTTCACGGGGGCCCGTGAGAACCGTGAGTATTTTTTCCACGGTTTTCACGGGGGCCCGTGAGAACCGTGGGAATTATTTCCACGGTATCCACGAGGACCCGTGAGAACCGTGAGATTTTTCCCACGGTTTTCACGGGGGCCCGTGAGAACCGTGAGAATGATTTCCACGGTTTTCACAGGGGCCCGTGAGAACCGTGAGTATTTTTTCCAGAGTTTTCACGGGGAAACGTGAGAATTATTTCCATGGTTTTCACGGGGGCCCGTGTGAAGCGTGGGTATTTTTCCCACGGTTTTCACGGGGGCCCGTGAGAACCGTGAGAATTATTTCCACGGTTTTCACGGGGGCCCGTGAGACACTTCCCCACGGTTTTCATGGGGGCCCGTGAGAACCGTGAGTATTTTTTCCACGGTTTTCACGGGGGCCCGTGGGAATCGTGAGAATTATTTCCACGGTTTTCACGGGGGCCCGTGAGAACCGTGAGACTTTTTCCCACGGTTTTACGGGGGCCCGTGAGAAACGTGAGACTTTTCCCCACGGTTTTCACGGGGGCCCGTGAGAATCATTTCCACGGTTTTCACGGGGGCCCGTGAGAACCGTGAGTATTTTTTCCACGGTTTTTACGGGGGCCCGTGAGAACCGTGAGAATGATTTCCACGGTTTTCACCGGGGCCCGTGAGAACCGTGAGAATTATTTCCACGGTTTCCACGGTTGCCCGTGAGAACCGTGAGACTTTTTCTCACGGTTTTCACGGGGGCCCGTGAGAACCGTGAGTATTTTTTCCACGGTTTTCACGGGGGCCCGTGAGAACCGTGGGAATTATTTCCACGGTATCCACGAGGACCCGTGAGAACCGTGAGATTTTTCCCCACGGTTTTCACGGGGGCCCGTGAGAACCGTGAGAATGATTTCCACGGTTTTCACCGGGGCCCGTGAGAACCGTGAGTATTTTTTCCAGAGTTTTCACGGGGAAACGTGAGAATTATTTCCATGGTTTTCACGGGGGCCCGTGTGAAGCGTGGGTATTTTTCCCACGGTTTTCACGGGGGCCCGTGAGAACCGTGAGAATTATTTCCACGGTTTTCACGGGGGCCCGTGAGACACTTCCCCACGGTTTTCATGGGGGCCCGTGAGAACCGTGAGTATTTTTTCCACGGTTTTCACGGGGGCCCGTGGGAATCGTGAGAATTATTTCCACGGTTTTCACGGGGGCCCGTGAGAACCGTGAGAATTATTTCCACGGTTTTCACGGGGGCCCGTGAGAACCGTGAGTATTTTTTCCACGGTTTTCACGGGGGCCCGTGAGAACCGTGGGAATTATTTCCACGGTATCCACGAGAGCCCGTGAGAACCGTGAGATTTTTTCCCACGGTTTTCACGGTTGCCCGTGAGAACCGTGAGAATTATTTCCACGATTGACCGTGAGAACCGTGGGAATTATTTCCACGGTATCCACGAGGGCCCGTGAGAACCGTGAGTATTTTTTCCACGGTTTTCACGGGGGCCCGTGAGAACCGTGGGAATTATTTCCACGGTATCCACGAGAGCCCGTGAGAACCGTGAGATTATTTCCATGGTTTTCACGGGGGCCCGTGTGAACCGTGGGTATTTTTTCCACGGTTTTCACGGGGGCCCGTGAGAACCGTGAGACTTTTTCCACGGTTTTCACGGGGGCCCGTGAGAACCGGGAGACTTTTTCCCACGGTTTTCACGGGGGCCCGTGAGAATCATTTCCACGGTTTTCACGGCGGCCCGTGAGACATTTTCCAACGGTTTTCACATGGGCCCGTGAGAACCGTGAGTTTTTTTTCCACGGTTTTCACGGTTGCCCGTGAGAACCGTGAGAATTATTTCCACGATTGACCGTGAGAACCGTGGGAATTATTTCCACGGTATCCACGAGGGCCCGTGAGAACCGTGAGTATTTTTTCCACGGTTTTCACGGGGGCCCGTGAGAACCGTGGGAATTATTTCCACGGTATCCACGAGAGCCCGTGAGAACCGTGAGATTTTTTCCCACGGTTTTTACGGGGGCCCGTGAGAACCGTGAGAATGATTTCCACGGTTTTCACCGGGGCCCGTGAGAACCGTGAGTATTTTTTCCACAGTTTTCACAGGGGACCGTGAGACATTTCCCCACGGTTTTCATGGGGGCCCGTGAGAACCGTGAGTATTTTTTCCACAGTTTTCACGGGGGAACGTGAGAATTATTTCCATGGTTTTCACGGGGGCCCGTGTAAACCGTGGGTATTTTTTCCACGGTTTTCACGGGGGCCCGTGGGAACCGTGAGAATTATTTCCACGGTTTCCACGGTTGCCCGTGAGAACCGTGAGACTTTTTCTCACGGTTTTCACGGGGGCCCGTGAGAACCGTGAGTATTTTTTCCACGGTTTTCACGGGGGCCCGTGAGAACCGTGGGAATTATTTCCACGGTATCCACGAGGACCCGTGAGAACCGTGAGATTTTTCCCACGGTTTTCACGGGGGCCCGTGAGAACCGTGAGAATGATTTCCACGGTTTTCACAGGGGCCCGTGAGAACCGTGAGTATTTTTTCCAGAGTTTTCACGGGGAAACGTGAGATTTATTTCCATGGTTTTCACGGGGGCCCGTGTGAACCGTGAGTATTTTTTCCACGGTTTTCACGGGGGCCCGTGAGAACCGTGAGAATTATTTCCACGGTTTTCACGGGGGCCCGTGAGACACTTCCCCACGGTTTTCATGGGGGCCCGTGAGAACCGTGAGTATTTTTTCCACGGTTTTCACGGGGGCCCGTGGGAATCGTGAGAATTATTTCCACGGTTTTCACGGGGGCCCGTGAGAACCGTGAGACTTTTTCCCACGGTTTTACGGGGGCCCGTGAGAAACGTGAGACTTTTCCCCACGGTTTTCACGGGGGCCCGTGAGAATCATTTCCACGGTTTTCACGGGGGCCCGTGAGAACCGTGAGTATTTTTTCCACGGTTTTTACGGGGGCCCGTGAGAACCGTGAGAATGATTTCCACGGTTTTCACCGGGGCCCGTGAGAACCGTGAGTATTTTTTCCACAGTTTTCACAGGGGACCGTGAGACATTTCCCCACGGTTTTCATGGGGGCCCGTGAGAACCGTGAGTATTTTTTCCACAGTTTTCACGGGGGAACGTGAGAATTATTTCCATGGTTTTCACGGGGGCCCGTGTAAACTGTGGGTATTTTTTCCACGGTTTTCACGGGGGCCCGTGGGAACCGTGAGAATTATTTCCACGGTTTCCACGGTTGCCCGTGAGAACCGTGAGACTTTTTCTCACGGTTTTCACGGGGGCCCGTGAGAACCGTGAGTATTTTTTCCGCGGTTTTCACGGGGGCCCGTGAGAACCGTGGGAATTATTTCCACGGTATCCACGAGGACCCGTGAGAACCGTGAGATTTTTCCCACGGTTTTCACGGGGGCCCGTGAGAACCGTGAGAATGATTTCCACGGTTTTCACCGGGGCCCGTGAGAACCGTGAGTATTTTTTCCAGAGTTTTCACGGGGAAACGTGAGAATTATTTCCATGGTTTTCACGGGGGCCCGTGTGAAGCGTGGGTATTTTTCCCACGGTTTTCACGGGGGCCCGTGAGAACCGTGAGAATTATTTCCACGGTTTTCACGGGGGCCCGTGAGACACTTCCCCACGGTTTTCATGGGGGCCCGTGAGAACCGTGAGTATTTTTTCCACGGTTTTCACGGGGGCCCGTGGGAATCGTGAGAATTATTTCCACGGTTTTCACGGGGGCCCGTGAGAACCGTGAGAATTATTTCCACTGTTTTCACGGGGGCCCGTGAGAACCGTGAGTATTTTTTCCACGGTTTTCACGGGGGCCCGTGAGAACCGTGGGAATTATTTCCACGGTATCCACGAGAGCCCGTGAGAACCGTGAGATTTTTTCCCACGGTTTTCACGGTTGCCCGTGAGAACCGTGAGAATTATTTCCACGATTGACCGTGAGAACCGTGGGAATTATTTCCACGGTATCCACGAGAGCCCGTGAGAACCGTGAGATTATTTCCATGGTTTTCACGGGGGCCCGTGTGAACCGTGGGTATTTTTTCCACGGTTTTCACGGGGGCCCGTGAGAACCGTGAGACTTTTTCCACGGTTTTCACGGGGGCCCGTGAGAACCGGGAGACTTTTTCCCACGGTTTTCACGGGGGCCCGTGAGAATCATTTCCACGGTTTTCACGGCGGCCCGTGAGACATTTTCCAACGGTTTTCACATGGGCCCGTGAGAACCGTGAGTTTTTTTTCCACGGTTTTCACGGTTGCCCGTGAGAACCGTGAGAATTATTTCCACGAGTGACCGTGAGAACCGTGGGAATTATTTCCACGGTATCCACGAGGGCCCGTGAGAACCGTGAGTATTTTTTCCACGGTTTTCACGGGGGCCCGTGAGAACCGTGGGAATTATTTCCACGGTATCCACGAGAGCCCGTGAGAACCGTGAGATTTTTTCCCACGGTTTTTACGGGGGCCCGTGAGAACCGTGAGAATGATTTCCACGGTTTTCACCGGGGCCCGTGAGAACCGTGAGTATTTTTTCCACAGTTTTCACAGGGGACCGTGAGACATTTCCCCACGGTTTTCATGGGGGCCCGTGAGAACCGTGAGTATTTTTTCCACAGTTTTCACGGGGGAACGTGAGAATTATTTCCATGGTTTTCACGGGGGCCCGTGTAAACCGTGGGTATTTTTTTCCACGGTTTTCACGGGGGCCCGTGGGAACCGTGAGAATTATTTCCACGGTTTCCACGGTTGCCCGTGAGAACCGTGAGACTTTTTCTCACGGTTTTCACGGGGGCCCGTGAGAACCGTGAGTATTTTTTCCACGGTTTTCACGGGGGCCCGTGAGAACCGTGGGAATTATTTCCACGGTATCCACGAGGACCCGTGAGAACCGTGAGATTTTTCCCACGGTTTTCACGGGGGCCCGTGAGAACCGTGAGAATGATTTCCACGGTTTTCACCGGGGCCCGTGAGAACCGTGAGTATTTTTTCCAGAGTTTTCACGGGGAAACGTGAGAATTATTTCCATGGTTTTCACGGGGGCCCGTGTGAAGCGTGGGTATTTTTCCCACGGTTTTCACGGGGGCCCGTGAGAACCGTGAGAATTATTTCCACGGTTTTCACGGGGGCCCGTGAGACACTTCCCCACGGTTTTCATGGGGGCCCGTGAGAACCGTGAGTATTTTTTCCACGGTTTTCACGGGGGCCCGTGGGAATCGTGAGAATTATTTCCACGGTTTTCACGGGGGCCCGTGAGAACCGTGAGACTTTTTCCCACGGTTTTACGGGGGCCCGTGAGAAACGTGAGACTTTTCCCCACGGTTTTCACGGGGGCCCGTGAGAATCATTTCCACGGTTTTCACGGGGGCCCGTGAGAACCGTGAGTATTTTTTCCACGGTTTTTACGGGGGCCCGTGGGAACCGTGGGAATCATTTTCACGGAACCGTGAGTATTTTTTCCACGGTTTTCACGGGGGCCCGTAAGAATTATTTCCATTGTTTCCACGGGGGCCCGTGAGACATTTTCCCACGGTTTTCACGGGGGCCCGTGAGAACTGTGTGTATTTTTTCCACGGTTTTCACGGGGTCCCGTGAGAACTGTGAGACTTTTTCCAACGGTTTTCACGGGGGCCCGTGAGAACCGTGAGAATTATTTCCACGGTTTTCACGGGGGCCCGTGAGAACCGCGAGTATTTTTTCCACGGTTTTCACGGGGGCCCGTGGGAACCGTGAGAATTATTTCCACGGTTTTCACGGGGGCCCGTGAGAACCGTGAGTATTATTTCCACGGTTTTCACGGGGGCCCGTGAGAATTATGCTAAAATTACAACATTTCTGTACGGTTTTTCGCGATTTTCGGCCCTCAGTTCAAAGAAATCGCAAAAACCAAATGCACAGCTAAATTCTACATAAAAAAAACGTATTTTTTAGAAATTTTTCCAGGGTGGTCGCTCTTCGCTTATATGGTATTTTTTACGATTGAAAACTTCAAATGGCCGATAAAACGTGAAGGAGTGCACAAAAATTGTTGAAAAAATTATCATAAATACACCTTTACGAGATGTAACTTTGTGCCAAAGAACAGAAAATTTCCTTCACCTCCGTTGAAATAAAAAATTCTTAAAAATGATGCAATAAAATGGCCATAGCTCCGAAAGAGAGGGAGGTAGGGGTCCAAAATTTTGTGAAAAATTATTTCCAGTCAATATACCCGACTTGAGGTGTTTAGGAGCTTAAAAACGCTGGGGGCCAAATTCACCCCTTATCCGTCCATACCCTTTTGAGAAATTTTTACTAAACATTTTCACCAAAAAAAAATTCAACGAAAATCAAACTCAACTTTTCAATATTTTTTTTCATCATCATCACTAATTGAAAAAAAATTAAATTCTATACTGTTCAATTCAAAGTCCACCTCCCAAACATTGTATTCCTGAAATAAACACCCCTTCCAGCTCACCCCTCGCCCATCTCGCATTACCTCGTATCACCAGCTGTCAACGTTATTCAACATCCGACACCTTGATCAGCCGCCTAAACCCTTCATGCGTATGACTCGTTGCCAACGACATAAACACGAAACGAACCGAACGAAACTCCGCAGTCAACCCAGAGATCCATCCTGTGCATTACCGACATCCGACAATGATGATTACACGAACGGTCTACTCATCTCGAACGGTAATTGTTTTAGCCCTTGTACGGCTCATACCGAACGCTATACGTTTTCAAGATGAAAATTAAATTACCTCGGTAATAAATTTCGCTTATGGAAAAGCCACCGTACGTAATCTGACTTAAATCTAGTTTACAATTTATACAAAAGGCGCTGCCAACTCCATTCGATGATACATTATAAGAGGCTGAAACTTTGATGCTTTATTAATTCACAACAACGGCCAACATCTGCGTTCTGCGCCTCCTTCGGTGGCACGCTGCGGTGAAAAAATCCATCTTCCGAGTACACTGCGAGTAATTCAAAGGTCGCCGAACTAGACGCCGCACCGAGCGCGGTTTTGTCATTAACAATACGCACGTATACCTCGAAAAGGTACTTTTGTAAATACAACTCGTGTATTCGAGGACGATATAGGATACCAGATTCTTTTATGCAACACACGCCACCACCACATAGGGGTACACCGAAGACCAGGTAAACCGAAATTTTCAACCGCATTGTACCATCAGACGCGATAAATTACGAGTATTTTTGCTCGAGAAATTTTACCGAAACACCTGATTTACATAGCCATCCATCTTACGTACCACAGTGTACCTTTTTTTACTCCAAAGGTGCTATAGGTACATTACCTTTAAGTACAGAATGAAACCTCTTTTGAATACGTTAATCCATTTCGTCTTCCTTCTTCGTCGTCGGTTTTTATAAATTCTTCGGACGCGACGTGGAAGGTTTTATAATTTTTTACCGACTAACTTCACAATTTCCAAATTGCTGTCCACCGTCGACGAATCGCTCCGTCAACTCGAAGATTTATCGTCTGCCTCGGTGCCACCAACGCCATCGCCGGCTCGTAATTATCGGAATAAATCCGGATCGTAGAACTTGATGAATGAACGTTTACTCGTTCGCTGTCAAATCGTCCATTCCTGTTTTGTTTCGCCTTCGCAGAATGATACGCGTATACATCTCATTAAAATATTTTATCTATTTCGAACGACCAAGATACCTAAATGTGCTTAGGTTTTCGTAGCTGTACCATCGCCAGTCTTCGGTTTGATATTCATTTATTCCTCTAGACGTCGTCGCAGCGTCGAGTCGGAATCGTTTGCTCGAGACATTTTCAGCCGGTGTATTTGGCTCTCAGAAATGACATAATTTCCTCGAATGGGGACAGGAGATTAGCTATTTATCCATCTCGAGATGTAATTATGTATTTGGAGCGAGGTATAATTGAAAGGACGATGGACCTATTATATTACTTCCTCTGCTATGGCAAAAGTGGCCAGGAATTTGTACAGATTTTTAAAATCTCTCGAAGGGTGGAAGGGCAAATCCAAAGAAAGATCAGAATCATAAAAATTCCCAGGCGTGCAGCCAGCCTTAATTAGTAGGTATGATGAAAGAATGCCAGGAAATGCTGAGTAAACATCTTTCAGAGTGAAAAAAATGAACGAATTTTTTCGATGTAATAGTATAGGAAATATTAGATTACAAAAAATTGAGGAATCTTGACCTTTTTAAGGAATTTGTATAATATTTTGAAAAATTTTAGTTACTAACACTTCATCGTCTTACCACCTTTTCCCACTAGATTCCCATATGAAGTTGACTAATTTTCTTAGTCAACTTTCACAAGATTTTGAATATTTTTCACAGTTTTCCAACAGGTCATCAAAAATAAAGTCACAAAATCAGTTCAAAATTCATAACTTTCCAAAATCAAAAAAAACCATACGATGAAACGCTAACAGCTATATTTGTAGATGATACTGCTATACTTGCTTCACATGAAAACATGGCTATTGCCATGAGACGTTTACAAAAAGCCAAAAACCATTTGGCTCATTCTATGTCAACTCGACCAGGTTTTGACCTTGGGTCTTCCGATTTCGCTCAAAATTTTTTTACGAGTTATCCTCGATGGTCTAATGAAGAAATCACCATTCCGATCCTAATCCTTCAGGGGGCGGGGGGTGGCTCTTGTAATTTTCGTATAATTGGGATTTTTTGCGAAATTGCTTAACTTTGAAGCAGAATATCTCGAGATTGGTTAGGTCTAAGATAAATCTGTTCATGCTGTTTTGTAGAGAATTGGAAGGAGATTCAAAATTGATAATCATTTTTTGAAAACTTCGAAGTTGAGCTTTTGTGATGGAAGCTCAACTTTCATGATAAGTACAAAAGACGAAGGGCCCCATTACAAAATCTGAAAAAATTACTATGAAGAGAACTTTTAATGTGTTTTTCAATTAATTACTTTTCAAGATGGGATCTCAATACCCCTGGGGGGCACAGGGGTCCTAAATTTTGGTCAAAATTCAAAAAAATGGAAAAAGTGAAGTAATTATATTGATTTTTACTAATTCGAAGGCGCTGAGTTCGAATATGTGCTTAGTTTTTTCATTCGACCCCTCTGAATCCCCCCCCCCCCCATCAGCCCCCTAATGAGGTCAAAATTCAAAAAAATGAAAAATAACGTATGACGTGTCGTTTGTTAGGTTTTTGAGGGCGCTGAGTTCGAATATTTGCTTATTTTTGGGATTCGACCCTATAGTGCTCCCCTAGCTCCCAATTTTGAAAAAAAAACATTGATTTTTTAAATGATTTAGTAATTTTGGAGTCAGTGTGGAGAACGAAGGAGGCGGATCGAGAAAGTAAGTTGATAATCTAGCTCAGCACCTTCGAATTAGTAGAAATCGATATGACACATGCTATTTCCGATTTTTTGCATGTGTTTTTTCAAAATTGGGGTTTAGGGGGGCACTAGAGGGTCGAATCCCAAAAATAAGCAAATATTCGAACTCAGTGCCCTCAAAAACCCAACAAACGACACGTCATACGTTATTTTCCATTTTTTTTGAATTTTGACCTCATAAAGGGGCTGGTAGGGAGGTTCAGAGAGGTCGAATGAAAAAACTAAGCACATATTCGAACTCAGCGCCTTCGAATTAATAGAAATCGACATATTACTTCACTTTTTCCATTTTTTTGAATTTTGACCAAAATTTAGGACCCCTGTGCCCCCCAGGGGTATTGAGATCCCATCTTGAAAAGTAATTAGTTGGAAAATACATTAAAAGTTCTCTTCATAGTAATTTTTTCAAATTTTTTAATGGGGCCCTTCATCTTTTGTACTCATCATGAAAGTTGAGCTTCTATCACAAAAGCTCAATTTCGAACTTTTCAAAAAGTGATTATCAATTTCAAATCTCTTTTCAATTCTCTACAAAATAGCATGTACAGATTTATCTTAGACCTAACCAATCTCGAGATATGCTCCTTCAAAGTTAAGTAATTTCGCAAAAAATCCCAATTATACAAAAATTACAAGGACCACCCCCCGCCCCCTGAAGGATTAGGATCGGAATGACGGTGATTCCTTCATTAGACCATCGAGGAGAACTCGTAAAAAAATTAACAGGAATGGCTTATGAAGAACAAGAACGAGAATGGGAACCAAAATTTCATCTTTCTCGTAACCTTGAATAAAAACCTTCATCTATCGAAACCTAAAAATGTAAACTACCATTGAAGAAATACAATGATTTGCAGCAAGACACTCCAACTTGTGACGGGTGAGAATCTATTATCTGTAAGAATAAAATTTTTTGATTCTTTAAAAATCTGAAAAGAATCGAGGAAAAAGTGTGATTTTCAAACTAAAACCATGCAACATGAGATAAAAAAAATCAACCAATGGTGTTGAATCACCAACACACTCAAAAAAATTGTTTTTTAGTTCAGAAAAAAGGTCTGAGCCTGAATAGAATGTTCATCACTGGCAGAAACAATGAAGAGTTAGTTAACTGGAAAAATTTTAATTTTCGGTCATTCTGCTGCTTTAAAATTATCTACGTAAAATGAAGAATTGATTCCTTTCGCTAAAGAATCGATTAATCGATTCTTTTGAAAATTGAAAAATACTGATTATTTTGGAATCGCTTCTCAAGAAGGAATCGATTAATCGCCCATCACCAACTCCAACCATTTTCAAACTCACTGTAACAGCGAAATTGCACCTCTCCTCGCCACTGATATCACAAGACATTCAAAAAGAAAAAAATTCTTTGAATTAATTTAAACTAGGTACAAATATAATGCTATGCTTTAGATGTTCTACAAACGGTATAAGCAATAAAGTACCTATTAACAAAAACAATATTTAAAATCCATAACCTCATTTTTGAAAATTTCCAGCAAAATCTAATTTTTTGGGGTCATCACTACCGAAAAATTCCCAGTAATAAGTGTCATTTAGCCCAATATTGCGGGAAGGGTGTAGGAGTGGAGGTATGTTGCATTCTCTGCTATCCTAGCTGTAAAAAATACCGAAACTTCATGAAAAAATCAAGATCATGAATAAGGAATGAAAAAGTAAATTTTGTTGAACAACCTAATTTTTTTTTGCTTTTCACAGATATTCATGTACCTATACTTACACAATTTAAAACTGACATATTTTACAAAATTTTGCGTTCTTTCAATTTTTTTATACGTATAAAATTTTTTGTCAGTTTTACAAAATTTCTTATAATTTTAGCAAAATTTAATTTGCTTTTACATCTACGTCAATTTTGATAATTTTTATACAAATTTTATTATATTTTTTTAAATCTTTTATGATTTCTAAGATACCTATTTTAAATAATTTTTGAAACCATTTCTCAAATATAATGATGTTTCATTGATTTATATGTAATTTTTATTTCATTTTCCTGGGCGTTTAACAATTTTTTTCATATTTTGAAACATTTTTCCATTTTAATAAAATTTATTTCACAGATGTTTTTTTGATATTAACAATCTTTTCAAGGAGCCTCTACTGATAATTAAGATGACAATTTTTCTAAAATTTCAAACCATTCTTGATTTACATTTACATGAGCTGAAAAATTTCTCATCTGGTAGCAAAGGAACTTCTACAACTCATTCAAGACGTTCCACGCCGATTGAGCCAAGATTTGACTCCAAGTGCCATTTGCTCATAAGTGAGTACGAATATGAATATGAAATCTAATATGCAATTGGAGTGCAACCCTCAAGTACCTCGTACTATTTTTCAATCAAAACATCACCAGAAAGTGAAAATATGCTCAGCTCAACTCTAGGGGATGCTCACTAGGGTGGGCCGAAAAACCAAAAATTTTGATTTTTGAAAAGTTACCCCCACAAACGTTGTTGGCTGGATAAACTGGAAAAATAAAATAAAAAATTTCAAAATCGATTCATATCTTCCGTTCGTGCAAGATCCTTCAATTCTTTGAAAATTGTCAAAAATTCAACATTTTCAGAAATTTTTAATAATGAAAAAAAAAATCAAAATTCATCAAAATCAATTTTAGAGCTCATTTACAGCCTATTTAAAGCAAAAAGCGCAACTTTTTTGAAAAAAATACATGTTTATAGTTTTTTTAAATTTCTCATATTTCTTCATCCCTGAAAAAAAATTAAAAAAGTTATAAAACTCTGATTTTTTCAAAAAAAAAAGAGTGCTTTTTGGTCTAGATAGTCACTACAGAAGCTCTAAAATTAATTTTAGACAATTTTAATATTTTTCGAAATTTTTGGAAATTTTTGAAGAATTGAAGGCTCTTGCGCGATCGGAAGATATGAATCGATTTTGAAATTTTTTATTTTATTTTTCTAGTCTATCCAGTCAACAACTTTTGTGGTGGGTAACTTTTCAAAAATCAAAATTTTTGGGTTTTCGGCCCACCCTAATGCTCACCCCTGGCTACGAGCCTGGAAATCCCTCAAACTCAAAAACATCATCCTCAGTCCCCTCAGATCACTGCGATCACTCGATAAAGACCTAAATTCGTTCAATCAAAACAAACAGATAAATAGAAATACCTGCTACAGAACGAAACATATGGTCCAATCTCTTAAATGGCGTTTACAACTCATCAACCTATAAAGTCAAACGGTATTATCGTAGATACACCGCAGGGACTAATTCACACCATTCTCGTAAGTCGTAACCACATATTACACTGGACATAAAGATATCCAGACCATATAAAAAACCCCTTCGAATTCTCCTCGCCCATTACAAACGACTTCTCTATCTTTTCGACAAAATACGAACCAGGAAATCCCGCACGTGACATTTATTGCTCTCTGTATATCACAAAACGAACTAATCTCGCACAGCTGGAAAGTTTTCCTTCACACTAAATCGTTCTACGTTTCGTAACGCTTTTCCAAGTTGTTTTTCCTTCTCCAATAGATACCGCTCCAGTTTCCAAATTTCTCTTATTTTTCACGTAGGTACTTCAGCTTTCTCGGATATTTTCCAGATATCGCCACGAGTCCGAAATGAAAATTTATTTCAGCGATAAAATATTCCACTTCGGCTCTCGCACTCGAGGCAATTTGTCTCTTCTTTGTATTCAGCGTGTGAAAAATATCGCGTTTTGTTTCCCTTTCTAAGCAGTCGCATGACGAATGGACTTTAATAGCGATAAAAATTCACTTCGGAAAAAAGGGGGTATCCCTTTTTATGTTAAAAAGTAGACGTCATTATATCATCGCGATCGTGTAACGAATAAATCTGCAAACTCTGTCTAGCAGGAACCGAGAGAGCGTCGGGCGTAAAACGTTTTTATGAAATATTACTAACTTCGTTTTTTTTTTGCCTTTTTTTTACACAGCATCAACGTTTTCATTCGTATGTACGAATTAAACGTGATTTTTTAGCTCCTTTTTCGACTATTTTGCAAATTAAAAAAACACGAAAAATTTGCTCCGATGGAAGGTTTTTACCGAGCAGTGTTTGTTTTTTAAAATTATTACAAGCTTTTCGTAATTTGGGAGAGGAGAAGTGATGGATTTCGGTGAGAAAAATGTAGATGATATTTTTCACGAAGAAATGTGTAGAAATTGAAAATCGTTTAAAAATTATTATCAATTCCGAAGATCAATGGATTTTTTAGTGATGAAATGAATGAGGTTTAAGAGTAACGATGGGGCAGAGATTGAGAGAGCGTAGATTAATTATTACTTTCATAATTGCGGATTGAATTTTCATAAAATATTTACACCTACATATTGTGTTCCGTATGAAACAGATCTCCATAGTTTTTGGTAATCTTCCGTAAACTGTCTCAATTTTTCGGTAACAGAATTTCATTTACACTAATGTAGATTGAGACGATGAACAATTCATTTTTAAAAATTTAGATGAATTATCTGACAGAAAAACTTTTGTGATTTTTGATCAATTGAAACAATTTTGTATAAATTTTAATAGGTGAATTAAAAAATTAGTAATTTGAGACAATTTTCAAAATTTCTTGTGAATTTTATAATAATTTTTTGGATTCTCAGAAAATTCTAAAAAAAAATTATAAATTTACAAATGGATGATTACAATTTTAAAAATTTACCTATGGTGATTTTTTGAATGTGTTTAGTGTACTTATCACACTTATATTTCGTAAATAACTGTAATTTTGGTAAATTTCGATACTTTTGGCAAATTACAATAATTTCGGTAAATTGCGGTAATTTTGGTAAATTACGGTAGTTTTGGCAAATTATGGCAATTTTGGTAAAGTACGGTAATTTTGGTAGATTATGGTAATTTTGGTAATTTACGATAATTTTGGTAAATTACGGTAATTTTGGTAGATTACGGTAATTTGGTAATTTTGGTAAATTACGGTTATTTTAATAAATTACGGTAATTTTGGTAAATTACGGTAATTTTGGTAAATTACGGTAATTTTGGTAAATTACGGTAATTTTGGTAAATTACGGTAATTTTGGTAAATTACGGTAATTTTGGTAAATTACGGTAATTTTGGTAAATTTTCTGTAATTTTGGTAAATTACGATAATTTTGGTAAATTACGGTAATTTTGGTAAATTTTTGTGATTATTGGTAAACTGTGTCAGATATTGATGAATTATGGTAATTTGGTAAATTACAGTAATTTATGTAGAATTACCATAATTCATCAATATCCAGTAATTTTTGGTTAATGACAACAATTTTTGGTAAATGACAGCAATTTTTGGTAAATGATAGTTATTCTTGGTAAATTACTGTAATTTTGGTAAACCACTGTAATTTCGGTAAATTACTGTAATTTCGGTAAATTACTGTAATTTCGGTAAATTACTGTAATTTTAGTAAATTACTGTAATTTTGGTAAATCACTGTAATTTTTGGTTAATGACGGTTATTTTTGGTAAATTATCTAGATTTTTGGTAAATTATGTTAACTTTTGGTAAATTTTGGTGATTATTGGTAAACTGCGGCAGATGTTGATGAATAACTATGGTAATTCGGTAAATTACAGTAATTTTTGGTAAATTACGTTGATTTTTAAAAGATATAGTGAATTACGGTGATTTTTGAAATTATTGGTCAGTAAAGATCGAATCGTAGTCAGATGAAAACACTAATAATAATCATTGAAAGTTATGATAGATACCTAAATAAAATAACATACAATAATTCTTTGGAATTCACACGAAAATTATTGTAATTTAAGTACAATAAATAATGGTATCAGTAATTATCAGTAATTTTCGAAGGTAATAGGCATTTGTCTGGTAAATAACAGCATTTTTTCTGATTTTCAGTGAAAAAAAAAACACGGACTGGATCGGGAAAAAAGGTTGATATTGGTTCAAAAATGAAAAACTGTTTTTCGTATTTTTTGGTGGGTTTTTAGAGATCACTTGACCCCAAACATTTTTTAAAAAGTCGTATATTGATGTTATTTCTCAATAAAAAAAATTAATCTTGAGACACGATTGCACAAACTATGTTTAAAAAAGTAATTTGATCTCTTGAACACAAATCTGAGATTGGTTTTTCCATTGATGAAGTTCTTCTTCTCGTTAAAATTCTTATTTTTCATTTCCACGATCGAAATTTTATGAATTGCATCATGTCGATTGTACGTTCATTTTTGTAGCCCTTCTCAAGTTATAAATTCGGAGCTGGTTTTTTTTTTAAACTGTCCAAGTTTTGAAAATCGATCAATTTTCAAAAAAAAAATTGACCATGGTTTGGGAAAAGTTCAATTTCCTAGAAAATCGACCAAGATTTTTGGAAATTGTCCAAGTTTTGGAAAATTCTCTGGTGTTTGAAAAAAATAAATTATAAAATTTTTCAGTTTTCACAATAGCTATAGGTACCACCATTTATTTCTTCGACAAAATTTTTCAAATAACAAAATTTTTTACAATTTTCCTATTTTCACATAAATAAGGTGTAGTGAGGTAAGCCAGAACGGAGGGTCTGTCGCCAATTGTTCTGCAAACAAAAAAGTTCTAGATAGCCTAAATGTTAGATTTCCATCCCTACTTCATTTTGCAGTGATAATTTCTGCAATTCAGTTTGTCTCACTAGTCTAAGACTGAATTGCTCATTACCATTTGTTTTTATTAATTCCTTTGCTCAGAAAATTGAATTTTGTGCTATCTTGGATAATGCTTTCGATTTAGTGACCACCTTAAATTTTTTCACTCATTCAATGCATGTTTAGAATTTTTTTATTGGATTTCATAAGGTTTTATCATTTTGATAGAAAATTTCCAAAATAGACTATTTTTCAAGTTTTTCAGTTTTCTAGCACGTCTTTGAAATTATATCGTCTCAATTTCAACTCCCCGATTTTTATTACGATAATTTTCACTCCTGAGACGTAGTTAACAAATATGACTATTCTTCGTATTTCATAATTGGGTATAAATCACCACGCAGTTCGCTCCAACCATCCCTATTTCTCGCCTATTCCTTTTTCCGAATTCGGCCCACCCTTCAATCCGCATTAATACAACTTCCCAGCTCAAACCAGCGTATAAAACCACACCACATCGACCCCTCCGAAGAAAAGCAACAAATAAACCGTCTAAAAACACCATCAAAACTGGGTACGAGCTCGGTAAAAAAATATTTTCCAGGTCAGCGACTGCGATACGCGTTGATGCGACGTTTTAATGGCGTTTCGCGTAAATATGACGTCTCCCAAGCAAAATCTCGCAACCCTTGGTAAAAACAACACCCGTCAAATCGGGTTACCTCGAGAGCACTCGCAAAGTGTACCAGGGAACCGTCGACATCGGTATCAGCACGTATTAGATATGTTTCCCGGTACGAAATCCTTATTCTGGTTTCTTCTTCATCTTCAACTCGAATAGGTTTTCAGATTCGTTCATATGCGAAGAATTTTCCATATCCGAGTTAAAATGCATCATCTCCATAT
Source organism: Pseudococcus viburni (assembly GCA_033439095.1). Taxonomy (NCBI): domain Eukaryota; kingdom Metazoa; phylum Arthropoda; class Insecta; order Hemiptera; family Pseudococcidae; genus Pseudococcus; species Pseudococcus viburni. The sequence goes on along the minus strand of JAVBJF010000004.1, from coordinate 2,543,728 downwards.
TACCAGATTGTAATGTTCTTTGGTAAAACAGTACTCGGAACATATGTACCTTTGAAAAATGCACTTCGACGTCATCGCGGTGAGAAAAATATTAATTTTCATGCTGGCAGATAGTCATCGAGTATTCATTCGCGACCGTGGCTGTGGTAAAACGTGATAAAATCCGAAGTTCCCCCCGACCCTTATTCTCTTGAAGCCGAATACGAATAAGATGTAATATTTTTTCGGACGAATTCTAAATATTCCTATTTTTTCACGCCATTGTACCTAATTTTTTGTTCCCTCTGCGCTACTCGGTGGGAGATTCCGCAAAATATACGACTTTAACAAGAGCGTGTTTATATTTGAAGAGATAATTTCTAAAATTTATACGTATTACGTGAATTCCGGCTAAAATAAACGTTACCACTTAGTTAGCGATGTGCCGCGAATAGAAATAAGATACTTAGTATCCGCGCATGTATCTGCAGATATAAAGTACCAAACACACGCATACGAAATTCCATTTCATACATCATTGCCATTTCTAAATAACAATTAAACGTCGCTGAGCTGTTGCTGTGAAATAGAGCGGAATTGAGGAGCGGTGTTTCCAGATAGGATTCGTTCACTGGGTAAGCATTGGGAGTGTTGCTTTGAAATTTTTTTTCGAAAAATTGAAAAGAGCGAAGAGAAAATTTCATTCCTTGGGTCCACAATTGCTCCTCCTTGCCGAGCCTTAAAATCAGTCCATGTTCAAAAAATTCTGAAAAATTAAAAAAATCACATTTTTTCAAAGTCTTACAATAGATAGTTAAGCTCAAAAAAATGTTTCGAGTTTTGCTTTACAGCGAAAGCTTTTAAATTATGAATAAAAATGTCAGTTAATTACCTTTTTTTTCAATTAATGACTTTTTGTTTTAAAAAAAACAGGTATTTCAGCCTTTTCCTACCGATTTTCAAAATTGCTATGAAATTTCAAGAATTGAAAAATTATAAGGATGTAAAATTTCAACATTTTGTTAGATTTAAGAAAACAAAAAATAGCTTCGAAACCTAAAAAATTAGATGAAAATGTCAGATAATTACGTATTTAAATTTTTTCAGTCGCTGACTTTTTGTTAAAATATCAGATGTTGAAGCCTTTTCCCCTCATTTTCTAATTTTCAAAATTTTAAAGAAATTTCAATAAAAAAAAGGGGAGCAAATTTTACTTTAGATTAGAAGCCTTTAATCATAGATGTGTTTTAAAGATAACTTTTTATGAAAATGTCAGACAATTGATTTTTTTTACAATTGATGACTTTTTGGTAAACTGTCAGATATTCAACTCTTTTTCTCTTTTTCTGTTTTTTAATGATAAATTGACAGATAATAATCGAATAAGTTTTTTTTTGCGGCACAGCAGTCTAATAAATAACTTCAAGTAGTTTGGATAACATTTTCAGGGTGTCTACCAATTTTTAAAAATCAAATTTCGCGACTTTTTCGCGACCTTTTTTAAAGGCATCTACCTCTCAATTTGACGATCAAAATTCGTAGGAACTCAATTTTGAATTTAAATAAAATTTCAAAAATATCAGTTTTGATTCAAAACATTTTGAAAAAAATTTACAATTTTTGGTTCGAAAATAGCGGGAATTCGTTTTATCATCAAACTGTAATATTTTGAAAAATGGGATGTAAAATTAGCGAAAAAGCGGAGAATTTGGGCAACATTTTAGTACATTTTTGTGGGGAGGGATGGGGAGGGGAAGGGAAGGAAAGGGAAGGGAGGGTGATAAGTGGGAGGAGGGGAGAAGGGGGATGTAAAGCAATGAATTTGAAGAAAAATTCAAAACTTTATGTCCAAAAAAGTCCTAATTTCATTTTCTACGCCCTTCCGACATAATTTGGTTCATTTTTCAATATTTTTAAAATAATACATAGAAATATTTTTTTAAATAAGAAATTTTTTCGGTAATAAATTAAAGTTGTCTAGTTAGTGATTATGGAGTTTTTGTCTACATTTCACACAGTTTTTGAAATAACAAACCTCTAATCCAATGAATTTTTAATTCACTCCAATGATTAGAAAATTGCCTGTCACTCGGCCAAAAATTGATCAAAATGCAAAAACTTGGTTACCATTAAATTCTCGAACAATGAGCATAAAAAATGTGCTATTCTTGCCTCACTTCGAATTTCGGAGCTAATGGTCCTTTTCGAACAATTCTCTGAATAGAAACTCGAAATTGGGCAGGCAGCTCCACAATGGCTGATGAAAATGATCATTTTTAATAATAAAAAAAAAACTTTTCTCAAAAAGATCACATTTTTGCGGGAAAAAACTGTTTTTCAATTTTCGAAAATTAAAACAAAAATGAAGTACCAATGGAGTATTTTTTAACAAGTAAAATTAATCGGTTGATGGCTTCTGGTAAGAATTTAAAATGAACTGTTTTCACTAAATTTCCAGCCAGCGATTTAAATACAAAAAAAAAATCAGTTTCATTGAAAAAAAAAAAAATCAAATGCCATTTTCATGATTTTATTTAGTTTGGTAAATCAACTCGGGCATATTAAAAAAAAAAAAAAAAAGAAAAGAGACGAAACAGGAGAAAGGCATTTCTATCGGAAAATTGCATTTTTAATAATAATACCTACCTAACTGGATTCAAGTCAGAAGATTCGGGTATATGATGATCTGTCGAGGAGTGAAGCAAGGTGGGTCTCTAAATTCTCTAAATTAAATTTTAGGTATTTTTGTGGTCGGAGAGAAAGTTTCTAAAAATTCTGTAAAATGCACATAGGTACTAAAAAAAAAAAATAGAGAAAAAAATTCGTTTGACCCCATTGAAAATTTTGCATGAAAAAAATGATTTTTGAGAAAAAAAATCGTTAGACACCATTGAAAATTTTGCAAATGAAACAAGTGATTTTTGAGAAAAAACTTCGTTAAACACCATTGAAAAGTTTGCAAATACGATTATTATTTCTTATTTTTCAAAAAAATTCCGTTTTCAAATAATTTTTCTTGTAAATTTGGCCACTTTTTTAGTTTGTTGATTTTTTTTTCGAAGGGTTTTAGAAATTTTTTGTTGAAATGTTGTCGAGTTTTTTGACAATAGTTGAAATTTATTTTAAATTATTAAACTTTTTAAGGAGTCTCATCTCTTTTCGAATCGAAGAGATCGGTCGAGCTTTTTTACCACGTACATCAAAAGTGGAAAAAATTGTCTTTTCATTCGTGACATCACTTTAAAAGACCCTTAACTCCATTCTTGTGATGTCCATGGAGCCTAAACTTTTTTCTTGGGAATCCCTCACTTGGAATAAACCACCTTCGATGGAACCGAATTAGTTGTGAACCATGTCCCTTCGATGATATCGGTCTACTATTCTCGAGACACGAGTGATTCCTAAACTGCCTATACGTGATTTTGAAGGAACCAATTTCTCTAATGAAATCTCCGAATCGGCATCGTTTTCTGCAACTTGAGAAACGAGCTGGATTCTTGAATTGCCTGTGTATCTGACTGTGAAAGTCGAACTGGTCGATCATCAACACATCAACCGAATAAATTAGTTCAGTTTGCCTTCTCGCCACTCTACAAGGACCCAAATCGACTCGAAACGATACCAGGAACAATTTCATCGTCGTTGGCTCCATCCACACCCTATCTGTTCCTTAGCGCCGACCAGAGCGCCTCTTCTAACCGTAAAAAATTCGAATATAAGATAAATTAATAACCGAAGTGGTTTTCATTATCGGGTAAACAACAAAGTTGAAATTTAATTACGTCGGAAATTGTAAAACAACGCGTCGCCGATACAAAAATCTTCACTCGTCGATAATTTGGTCTCCGACGGAAGATACAGCCGTCGTCGTCGTCGTATAGCAATAATTTCTCTCGGTTTGAAAATATTGATTCTTCGACGCGAGTTAATATTTCGAACGATATCGCCCCTCCCCAGCGCGGCGTCCCGATAAAGGAACAGAACCTATATTCCGACGCGGAAATAAGGTTACTAGTGTTTGTTAATGTTAATTAAGCTAGGTTAATTTTATCATTATAATTCGGTTTCTGGGCGGTTCGCCTTGGCATAAGGTTTCGTAGCGTTCGCATAAATTATTTGCGGAGACTAGACGGCGATGGTAAATAAGCCTGATCAAATTTATTACAGTAGCGGGGACGAGCGGTGATTTTTTTCCTGCACAGGATGAGTGAGCTATTCGTCTTTGCGGCGTAATAAAAAGGTTTTCTTCGGCTAAAAAGGCCTTGAAACGCCACAAGCTCGGATCGGAGTCGACTGGGAGGATGGAATGAAAGACGCCGTAAGTGGTTAACCGACAAAAGTGAACCCTTCTACTTTTTTCCGGTACAATTTTCAGCGACTTGATAGATTGGCCGGCTTAGGGTGAATAGCGGTAGAAGGTATGAAAACTTGGACATCGTCACTACCGCTGTGTAAAATGTTGACATTTGTATCGGCTCGTGGATCGAGGATGTAAGACAGAGACCGGTGGGAGGCAATTTATTTAACGTGGACGTGCGACATGATGGGCGGGCAGCGTCGCGCTTTTATTGATTCCTATATTCGCAGTTTGGTGAAAATGTGAACGACACCGACGAAAAAGTGTGTTTCAATCGTCACATCTCTATTTGTAAAGGATGTTTAAGCTGGGGGCGATCGTTTTGCAAATTTTTTCGAAAATTGAACGGTCGAGTAGAACAAAAGTTGTTTCTAGACTTCAAGAAGATGTGGTGAAAATTTCTTCCCTTTCAAGGGAGGTAGCCCAACTCAAAGAAAAATTTCAAGTTCAAACAAAAAAAATCGAATGTATACCATAATAGGACACCATATCCAAAATTTCAGGTGCTGAAGATCATTTCCCGAATTATGGCGAATTTTTGAAATTTCAAAATTACCTCATCACCTTGAAAAATATGAAAATTTGATCTAATCAATGAAAAAAACTGAAATTTGGTATATACCCTATTTTCGACCTTCCAAATCGATTGGAAACGGTTTCGAGACGTTTTGGAGTCACCAGAAAATTTTGAAATTTTTTAGTGCTGGAGAAGAGCCCATAAAAATGGTCCACATGTACTTCAGCACCTATAATCACTGATTACCTATATTAGTGACCAATTTGATTGATTAAAGCACAATTATCCAAAATTCGTAACTTTGAGTTCAAATTCGCATTTTTGGGCGTATTTTTCAATTATTTCCGGAAAAATTTCCTCCACAAAAATGCAAATTTAAATTCAAAGTTACGGATTTCGGATAGTTATGCTTTAATCGATCAAATTGGTCACTAATATGAGCAATCCGCGATCTGTACTAAAGTTCATATGAACCATTTTTATGGGCTCTTCTACAGCAGTGGAAAATTTCAAAATTTCCTAGTTGCTCCAAAACGTCTTAAAACCGCTACCAATCGATTCGGGAGTTCCAAATTAGGGTATATACCAAATTTCAGCTTTTTTCGTTGATTAGATCAAATTTGTATATTTTTCAGAACGATAAGGCAACTTTGAAATTTCAAAAATCCGCCAAAATTCGAGAAATGAATTTCAGCACCTGAAATTTTGGATATGTGGTCCTATTATAATGTACTTTTTTTTTGTTTGGGCTCAAAAGTTTACTTTGAGTTGGGATACCTCCCTTGTTAGGTGTACATCCCCCCCATTTCAACGGATCTTAAAACCTATCTATGTTTTAAAAAATTTGAAAAATTTAGAAAAAAATATTGAAGTTTTTTTTTGAGTATAAACTTAGCATAGATGATTAGGCCCAAAAATATCGGCAGTGATGATATTTGACTTCCATACCTTTTTGGTAGGAGTGTCATTTTTTCAGTTTTTCAATTATTTTGCTTAAAAAATAGGAATAAGCAAACATTCACGAGAATAGCCGTAGTATATGGTACGTCCATTTACCCATTAAAAAAATTTATGGTTATTTTTCATTTCTATTTTTTATTGCTGGGGCTTTTGAAAATTGGAATTTTTCGTTCGTAGATTTTTTCGCGTTTAAAAAATATTTAGAGAAAAATTATTCTTCCTCCGATCTTTTAAGGAGCACCCGAAAGATACAATTTTCAGAGTACGGTGTCTGGCGAGTGATCTGCTATACCTACGTCATTTTTCAATAAAACCAGGTACTATTAAAAAAAAACCTCGCTTATCTCGAAAATTGAAGGGACAAATGCTATTTCCAAAAAAAAATCACGCAACATTTCTTTTAAATCCAGGGAATCAATAGTACTTTGAAAACTGAACAAATTTTCTTCTTATGGCTTTTTGCATACTTTTAAAATTGAAGGGGCTCTAAAAAATTTGTTCCAAAAAAAATCTAAAAAACTAACTAATCAAGGAAATGGATGGTACGTTGAAACCCGAACAAATTTCGTTCTGAAGACTTTTTGCCCGACATCAAAAATGAAGGACCTACAAGTCATTTAAAATTGAGAGAATTTGAATTTTTTTGAAGCCCATTTATTTTGAATGATCTGTAGCCCTTTTATTTTCAATGTTAGGCAAAAAGCTTTCAGAACAAAATTTGTTCAATTTTCAACGTATTATCCATTTAATTGATAGTTGATTTTTTTTTAATTTTTTAAAAATTATTTTTTCGGACCCCCTTCATAATTTTGAAGTTGAGCATTAGTCACGAATAGAATATTTGTTCAGTTTTCAAAGTACCTACTACCTATCCATCACCATGGTTGAAACAAATACGTGATTTTCTTGGAAACAGTATTTGCTCCTTCAATTTTCAAGATAGACAACATGTTCATCTAAATTTTTATTAGTAGGGCCCGGTTATATTCAAAAATAACGCATAGCAAACCATTCACCAGACACTATTTAGGGGTGAAATTGGGGGGGGGGGTAAATTCATTCTGTCATAGGAGACCATCTGAAGCCTCACAACAATTTTAAAAATATGCGACGTTCCGCTAGCATAGGACTAATTTGATCTGTACCATATTTCGGAGAAAACGAATTTTTAGTCAAAAATGGTAAAATTTAGTAATTTGGCAGAAAACAGGACTAACATTTTCTGTGAAAAGGGGCAATTTGGTCATTTTCACGTTTTCACCTTATTTTCTTGAAATTTCCTCGTATTTCTCTTTTTTTCTCAATTGCCTCAACTAATGTTCAACTTTACTCGAGAATATCTCGAAAACTACGCCTTCCGGAAAAAACTGAATGCACCTATCCGATAGGAAATTTAATTCTCTACAACTTTGTTTATGATCATTATGGTCGTAGAACGCTTAGATTTCTCATAAATCCCACTTTTCGGTGAGCAAGGCGAAAAAAAATGCGATTTTTTCACATAATTTAGGAAAGTTTTAACCGTAACTTTTTTTCTAAAAGAGATAGAGGTCTGCGGTTTGCGGCATTCGATTCAGCGTTAAATTTTCTATACGGTTGGGTAAAAAAAATTTTTTTCAATTTTTTTTCAAATTTTTCTCAAATTTGTGTGCTTTGTTTTTGAAAAATCACATTTTTGACCCCCCCCCATCCCCCAAGCAAACTTTGGAAGCCACGAATGAGCATATTGATGTATTTTGATGTCTAGAATCAGAATTTGGCCATGAGAACTGAAACACAGAACTTTTTTTTTTGTTGACTTTGTGTAATTGGCTGGAAGTGGTTTCAGGTCCTACAAATCAAAAAGTAACTAAAAAGAAAACGTTTTTACAACTTGATAATTATTTTCCATCATGAACTGAATTTTTTTTTGTAAAGGGCCCATATGGTCGTTAGGGTGGGGCGAAAAACCAAACATTTTGATTTTTGAAAAGTTACCCCCACAAAAGTTGTTGGCTGGATAGACTAGAAAAATAAAATAAAAAATTTCAAAATCGATTCAGATCTTCCGATCGCGCAAGATCCTTCAATTCTACGGAAATTGTCAAAAATTCAACATTGTCAGAAATTTTAAAAACAAATTTAAAAAATCAAAATTCATCAAAATCAATGGCTTATTTAAAGCGAAAAGCACAACTTTTTTGAAAAAAATCCATGTTTTATAGTTTTTTTAAATTTCTCATATTTCTTCACCTCTGAAATTTTTTTTAAAAAGTTATAAAACACTGATTTTTTTCAAAAAAATGTGCTTTTTGGTCTAGATAGTCATTACAGAAGCTCTAAAATTGATTTTAGACATTTTAATTTTTTTCAAAATTTTTGGCAATGTTTGAAGAATTGAAGGCTCTTGCACGAACGGAAGATATAAATCGATTTTGAAATTTTTCATTTTATTTTTCTAGTCTATCCAGTCAACAACTTTTGTGGGGGGGGGGGTAACTTTTCAAAAATCAAAATTTTGGGATTTTCGGCCCATCCTAATGGTCGTATACTCTGCACAGGCTAATAAGTAAGAGGAAAGAATTGCCAAGACAGCAAAACAGTAGGAAATTACATGAAGAATGATAGTTCGAAGTTTTGTGACAAAATATTCATATGGATAGATTAGAAGATATTGCAATATTTTACTTTAAATAACGGTAGTCATTTTTTTCAAAAGTTTGAATTTTGAACTTGAAAAATGTCTGAACTTTAAAATGACTTTTCTCAGCGAGATATGCATCTTTTGAACTCGGATCATTTTTATTCGATTACCCAGAGATTATATTATTGCCCCATGGCAAGAACTCAGTTTCGACCACATGAGCCCTTTGCTAGCGGAACATTACATAATATATATTATTTACATGAAGTGAAAACAAAAAAAAATCGTTTTTTTGAACCCCTGAAAAGGGTGAAAATAAGTAAAATCAACTCAGGTTATTTTACATGATGAAATCAATTTGATTTTTACCCATTTGACCCCTAAAATATTTTTTTTCTCAATAAGTAAGTTTAAAAATTGAAAAAAAAAACTGAAAATTATATGCACATTTTGAATATTTCATCTCAAAAAGAAGGAAGTGAGAAATCACACTTGAAAGGTATAAAAACCCCGAAATGTTTATAAAACCAGAAAAATCAACGCATCGAACAAACCATCCAATCTTTACCTTCGTCAAAACTGCAACAACATACCAATTTCTCACCTCATGCCTCACCTCTGCTCAAGCTGCTCTTGGAAATTTGGCAAACCACCACTTTCGCCCAATCGAAACACACCGCCCTTTTAAAAATTTTCGAGCTCATTCAGCACAACCTAATAAACCCACCTTGACCATAACTCCGAAAAAAAGATAGTCGCCCCCACACGAATGTAAATCACTCCGGTGAAAAAAAAAAAGAAAAAGGAAACTTGGCCACCGTTGCAAGATCCAACGATATCGTTCCGAGAACAACGTTAACGGTACGTGGAAATCGGCGGCTATCTTGAACGCCCGGTACAGTAGGGGATCAGGGATCACGACGACTAAATTTATGTACGAATTGGCGCCGCGCGAATACGTTCTACGTGATGTATTCGAAAACAATACCGAGAGAATTTTTCCGCTTGTTTACGACCGCGCGTTCGAGTCGGAAACGTGTGATATCGTTCGTATCCCGTATCCGCCGCCCGAACATGTACGCGAATCCGAGGTTCGTCCGAATACGACCATGAGCCGGTTTTTATAACGCGAATATGTTTAAAATTTCAGTCCAACGGTTGGGCTCGCGAAGGACCTCGAATGCCGAAATTTTCGATAAATTGGCCCAAATACGCGCCGCGCCGACCGAAATGAGGTGGAAGCGGCGACGGCAGCGAATACGTTCGCGTTCTCTCTCTGTATAGGTCTGCTGTATGGTGAGAACGCGTACTATGAATGCAAACAAAAGTTATGTGGAATAGTTTTGGCAATTTTAGTTCGAGAAATTTCCCCATTCACAAGAAAGTTTTTATTATTCGAACAACTTTAATCGTATATCTTGCGCTGGCAAACTCCTCGTATACTCACTAAGGTTGTATATAGTACGTATGTAGTACGTTTAAAATACTGCGTAAATTTTACTGCTTAGTACACTAAAACAATACGCGAAAGCCGATCTACTATCGTGATAAATTAACGCCCCGAAATGAGTCCAGATGTGAGCCGAATAGAATAGTGTTCTAGACAACGGAGAGATCTGTATAATACATCAACATCGTCGAGTCTGCACCAAGGGATGGTAAATGAAGGATGGTTCAAGGTCATTTGGTTCCCAACATGGAATATGAAGAGCAGGGTTGGTAAGCCACCCGAAAGCCTAAGCCGAAAGCCGAAAAAAAGCCGTAAAATCTTTGTTTTGAAAACCTAGCCGAAAGCTTAAGCTATAATATTTGAAAAGCTAAAGCCAGCCGAAAGCTCTATTTTTTCAGCTTAATTTTTTTTTCAATTCTGTGTTTCTGTTTCTGTAAAAGTGAAATTCATATCAAAATTTTTAAAATTTGACAAAATTCAGGTTGGGAAAATTTACTGCATTGATGAAAATTAAAAAAAAAATCAATTTTTAGCAAAATATTTGAAAATTGAAGCGAAAAGCGAAAATCCGTAAGCCGAAAGCCGAAAGCTGAAAGCCAAAGCCGTATTTTTTTTGAAAGCCTAAAGCCGAAAGCTGAAGCCGTATTTTTTTTCGTAAGCCTAAGTTAGCCAGCCGCATTTTTTAATACGGCTTACCAACCCTGATGAAGAGGCGAATTGAACTGCATTGTGATAGATGCATTTAATGCGGAAGAACAATAACCTTATATGTGACTGGAATTTATTTCTGTCGAGTTAAAATCCCAAATCGAAAAATAAAGTCGTAAAATTCTCCAGACAATAGACATTCTGTCCTCCAAATTTTACAACCTTCAAAATTCCGAAAAGGTAACAGAAAAAATACAAAAGGCAGGCCGGCCGCAAGATGTGATGTCCTAAATTTTATTGCCCCCATTGTGCTCCAGTTTTCATCATCAAATTACATGACTATTGTCTAATATGCAGGGCGTATTCTAACGCGCAGCTCCACACATTTTGTGCAGCTCCAAAAAGAAATTGCGCAGTTCCAAAAAGTCAAAAAAATTTGTTGGAAACTGGGCAAATGATGTGTTAATCGTCAAATTTGTTTAAGTCGAAAAAATTTTCCAAAAAAAGTTGGAAAATTTTGCTCTAAATAGCTAAGTAGATTTGTCGACTATTCAAGAAATTTTTTCAAGATGTCTGAATCTTGTAAGTCACCTAAATTGGTAAATTTTGTTGTAAATCGACAAATTCATGAAAATTTCTGATTTACAACAAAATTTGTCGACTTTTTGTAAAAATTTCTCAAATAGTCGGCAAATGAAACTGCAAACTGGCACAAAAAAGCACGAAACAAGAAAAAGGCACAAAATTTTGTAAAACACCCCAAAAGCAAGACATTTTTACTCCGAAGTAATGGAATTTTTTGAAAACAACAAACTATTAGAAAACAGAATTATTTTCTTTCCAAAAATCATTAATTTTTCAAATCTTAGCCTTCGTTTCGCTCGGGCATATGAAGCTTACAGTTTTTTTTAAAGATAAGGGTTGAGGATTTTGCCTCCTTTAAAAAATGAAGAAATCTCCGCTTTTGGATACTTCCTTTTCCAAAAATTTTTGCAATTGCTTCACTCAGGTTCGATGAATTCACACAATTCTTTCTCGAAATGATAGTATAAATCTTTTTCCTTTCCATAAAAAATTTAATATTTTGAAGCGAAAGAAATTTTTTCTTTTCTAATAATGTCAGTCGGAAAATTTTTCATTTTCACTCCTCCAAAGAGTTAAATAGAAATGATTTAGTAGTGGGGGGGGGGGGGGGGAAATATTTTTAGAGGGTCGAAAATATACATTTTTGTTTTATGTTTCTTTTTAATTGGGGCTCAAGACCCCCCCCCCCTCCACAAAAAAAGTCAAGGTCTATTTCCGCCTAGAGTATACTCGTTAACGAGTACTTTTTATTGTATCGTTGTATACTCAGTATTTGTAATATGTATTATGGGAGCAGCAAAATGTAAAAAAATTCTCAATGGAACTATGTTTGTGCAGCTCCAAAATTTTCTTAGAATACACCCTGCTAATATGACTTGGAAATTTAATTCACTGCCTACTGTGAGCCAAAATCTTTTCATCTGCCTTTTGGAAATTTTATTTATTAAGCCAGTCACTCACCCTTTTCAAATGTTGACCCCTACCTCCGGAAGATATTTTTGGGGAGCTAATCAGATTGCAGAATTGTGTTTAAGGTTTAAGAGTAGGGGTATTTTGGAGCTGACCTCAGGTGATGTTTGCATTTTTTTGCCAGTCTGTTAGTTGAGCTGCTGGCGTAAGGTTGCTTTTGAGGTCATGTGTGTCGTTGGTGTTGGTGTGGTTTCAGATGTGATTTTTTTCTTCATAATTTTTTTGGTCAGTTTGTTCAATCTTGTTTTTTACTGCCTACATTCAATGTTTTCTAAATCAGGGCCTTTTTATTTTGATGTTCTTTGATTTGGGGTTTTGTTTTTCAATTTATTTTTTCAATTTGGGGCTTTTGTGGTTTTTGGATGTGTTTGTTGCTAAGTTTTCGGAATTTGGAGGAGTTGTTTAGTTTTTTGTTTGTTATATTTTTTCAGTGCTCTTCAGTTTCCGTATTTGAAGCGTTTGATGTGCTGTGTTGGTTCTCAAATTTGGGGTGTTTGTTTCCTTTGCTGGAGTTGTTGGTTTTCCAGTTGAGGGCTTTGTTGTTTTTGTTAGGTGTTGGTTTTAGAATTTTGACAAGTTTGCAAATTTTTTATTTTGTTTTTCCAATACTCTTCAGTTTTTGTTGGTGGGGCGTTTTGATGTGTTGGGGGTTGATTTTCAAATTTGGGGCTTTTGTTGTTCTGCTTTTATGTAGCTGTCTAGTTAGATACAATGCACAGGCTAGTGCATTCTTCAGCCATTTGATTGGAAAATTTGGTTGTCGACTTTAGTTACAATTCAAGTTAATTTTCCATTTCCAGATTTTGTGGCACAATGCCGTGATTTTCCATTTCCAGGGTTAGCAGTATAATGGACGGATTATTCAATTCAATTTCATGTAAGTGTTTTTTCAATTATTGGAATTAATTTTATATTTTTTTCAATTTTTTTTTTACTCAACTGGGGTTTTGTTATATAAACTGTGTGCATGTGGGTAAGTTTGAGTTGGCAGAAGGTATGTTGATTCAAATTTATTTACATGCACACTCTTGATATAATGAAATTTTTGTTGAATTTAATGTATATTTTCAAGTTTTTTCAGTGTTTTTTCTTCTTTTCGTTGACTTATTTTTATTCTTAGTTGAATTTAATGTTTATTTTAAAGTTTTTTCTACGTTTTTTTTCTTTTCTTTGACTTCTTTTTATTCCTAATTTCATTCCATTTTTTTTTTTTTTTATAGATTGTGACATCCATGTGCCTAGCTCAAGTTTCCCTGCGGATTTAGTGTGATGGAGGTGCAGATACAGTGGGATGGAAGACGGGATTCAGAGTTTAGTGGGACTGAAGAACCAGCAGGGTGGAAGAAAGTTTACCAATAGGAGAAAAATCTACTTCAAGAAAGTAATGGTATCTGGTAACTCATGCATGCTTATCTTAAATTTTTTCAGCTCACCTCCTTATCCTATAGGTAAGACAGTTTTAATCTCATGATTTTCCACTTTTCCACTTCAGTGGTATTGATATAGGTGTCTTAATAATTTGGATTTTTTTCTGGTTGTTGATTTTTGGGGGATAATGGTTAAATTTAGTGAACAAAATCTGAGTTTTGGCTTCAATCAAGCGGTTAGTCTGTGTAGCAGTAGGATCCCTTGCCTCTTGAATGTTACATTGATGACACGACTAACACTAGTGAAGGAAGTGGATTCATAACGTTTGCATTCCATTGGATGTAACGGCGCAGCATGTGGGATTGAAGCCATACTAGCTCTAAATCGTCAATGGGTCTTGTCGATTTCTGAAATTTTACTGAGGCGCCACTTGTTATAGGGCTACATTTTTGGTTAAATTACACAATTACACTAAAATTCATCAATACCGCTGCTGTTATCCCTTACCTATTCTCTTTCTCCTCTTTCTGCTCCCCTACCCATATAACAATTTCAGATTTCAGTTTCTTGAAATTAAGGTACCTGCCTAAGTAAATATGTGCCTACATATAGATATATTTTAAATTTTAAGCAGAATCAATGAAAAATGAATAGAATTATCGTCAAATATTGCTTCTGATGAATAGAATTGACAGCTTAATTGATAGCTAATAACAGTTATGATGGTTTACAAGAAACATTTAGGTAATTTAGTGTTTATTCTAATCCTAATCCCCTTCTTTTCAGCCTAATCACTTTTTTTTAGGATAAAATAGCAACGAAGTCAGATAGGTATGTACTTATTACTTCTTTTTTTTTTTTTTTTTTTAGAAAATATTAATAATTTTTTTTAGCTCCCTCACCTCATATAGGAAAGTTCCAATCCCATGATTTTCAACTTCAGTGGTATTGATATAGGTGTCTTTATTTATTTGGATTTTTTTCTGGTTGTTGATTTTTGGGGGATAATGGTTAAATTTAGTGAACAAAATCTGAGTGTTGGCTTCAATCAAGCGGTCAGTCTGTGTAGCAGTAGGATCCCTTGCCTCTTGAATGTTACATTGATGACACGACTGACACTAGTGAAGGAAGTGGATTCATAATGTTTGCATTCCATTGGATGTAACGGCGCAGCACGTGGGATTAAAGCCATACTAGCTCTAAATCGTCAATGGGTCTTGTCGATTTCTAAAATTTTACTGAGGAGCCACTGGTTATAGGGCTACATTTTTGGTCAAATTACACAATTACTCAAAATTCATCAATACCACTGCTGTTATCCTTTACCTATTCTTTTTAAAAGTTGAGCGAAAAATAATCCGAAAAGATTTTGTACAATTTTTGATTTTTCCGCCTTTAAAATAAATTTAGGTTCTTTTTTTAAATCTCCCCTGCAATCTATAAAATAGGTACCTAGTTATCATCCAACGTTTTTTCTGATTAAAACTTCAACATCGAGCCATTCCAGACATAAATCCGCCAAAAATCCGTCATTAGCCCAACCGTTGAAAAATGAAACAGACGAAAAACGCAGCAAAACCCCCAAAGCGGAAACCTCGAATCAAAGTTACGAAATTTCCCAGCAAGAAAAATTCTACCCATTCGTCTCGGCCTCGGAGCACCATCTTCATCAACTCGTAAAAGCCTTCGTATCCTGTTTCGACAAACAACGAATTCCATCCGTCTAGCAACCCAGAGCCGAAAATAGTCCAACGCGGATACGCGTGGTTTGAAAAAGGAAGCCCGAAAATTAAAGTGGATTTCTCAACGTCGTCGAATAAAATTCACGATTATAAAACACGAGGCAAAAAATCCTCCGCTGTCGAGTAATAAAAGATACACGCTCGTGTGTAGATACATTCATTCGAGTCGTCATCGAGCATCAAAAAGAAAGACAGAGACATTAAGGGAAGTTCTGTAGCAGGAGACGGAGACCAGGGTATTCACGTGTGCATCGTGAGCACGCGAAGCGACGGTGACGACAGCGGCGGTGTGTTTTTTTTTATAAAGAAGCTATAAAATATGGTAAGTATTTTTTATGCAAAACAAGTTACCGATACGTGTTTGGAATTTGAAATCGGCCAACGTTACGGTTTTATTGGCATTGCACTTTATATAACGAAAAGGAATGATTGCGTTTAAGTGTTTGCTGGTGTAAATGATGTTAACACAATCTACAGCGAGAAGAAAAACGCGTTCGAAGCAGCTTTACGAACCTTTTTTTTCTCTACAAAAAAGAGGAATAAAAATAAGAAAATTTCACTTTAAAGCCAATAAGTTCATTTGTACAATAAAGTTTCCCCAACAAGGTGCACAAAGGGAGACAAAATTACCTCGCTACCTTTAAAGCCTGTTTACCAACGTCTTATCCTGTAGAGGAAAAAAAATTCACGTGATTTGGAAAATCAAAGAGAAATTCCTCAAACCCGAAGAAATTACTCGCTGGGAAAAAAATTGAATCGAACAATTTTTTTCATCAAAAAAACACCTCTTACCAGGGACTTGAAGTCTCTGTTTCGTCTCAGATCTCACATCGCGTGTAATACGAAGCTCAGCTCGCTGGCGGAAATAAACGAGAACTCGCGCAGACACGCCATTTCCAAAAACATACCCGAATAATTGAAGCACGGTTTAAACTTACCATACTTTTAAACCATCCAGTGCAAAATTTATTTATTAACTTCGGAAATACGACGGCTAAGTGATTTCCGTTTAGAACTGCGAACTGTTAACAGATCCTGTTGCGAAAACCGACCATATATTAAAGTGCTGGAAATCTGGCGGTATAGTACGAAGTTTTTAGGAGCGTTGAAAACAAAAATATTTATGTTCGATTGTGAGACAACCTGAAGCTTGAGCAGCTCCTCTGATAGGTACGAAAAGGAGACGGAATCTAAATTTCTTAATTTGGAATTTTTTTTACGAATGGAACATCAGAAAAAAGCAAATTACACTGGTCGACAAAAATTTTTGTTCTGCGTTTCAGTTCTAATGGCTAAATAATAGGGCGGGCCAAAAAACTAAAAATTTTGATTTTTGAAAAGTTACCCCTCCACAAAAAATGTTGGCTGGGTAGACTAGAAAAATAAAATTAAAAATTTCAAAATCGATTCATATCTTCCGATCGCGCAAGATCCTTCACTTCTTTGGAAATTGTCAAAAATTCAACATTTTCAGAAATTTTTTAAAAAATTAAAAAAAATCAAAATTCATTAAAATCAATTTTAGAGCTTATTTTGGGCCTATTTGAAGCGAAAATCACAACTTTTTTGAAAAAAATCCATGTTTTATAGTTTTTTTTTTAATTTATCATATTTTCTTCACCTCTGAAAAAAATTTAAAAAAGTTATAAAACACTGATTTTTTCAAAAAAAATGTGCTTTTTAGTCTAGATAGTCACTACAGAAGCTATAAATTTAATTTTAGACAATTTTTATTTTTTTTTTAAATTTTTGGCAATTTTTGAAGAATTGAAGGCTCTTGCGCGATCGGAAGATATCAACCGATTTTGAAATTTTTTATTCTATTTTTCTAGTCCATCCAGCCAACAACTTTTGTGGGGGTAACTTTTCAAAAATCAAAATTTTTGGGTTTTCGGCCCACCCTACTAAATAATGATTCTAAGCATCGAAATACACCAACAATACTAACATACTTATTCGTGGCTTTTAAAAATTGCTTTGGGGCGGGGGTCGAAAATGAAATTTTTCAAGAAAAATAAATACGGACTCAAGAAAAAAAATTTCAATTTTTTTTTAGCCCATGGAACAAACCGCAGACCTTATCTAATTTAGGAAAAAAGTTACAGCTTAAACTTTCCTAAATTCTGTGAAAAAATGTCATTTTTTTGTGCCTTGCCTACCGAAAAGTGATATTTCTGAGCAAACTAGGGGGGTTAGTGCCCCCATTAAAAATCAGCATGGGGTCTGTGCGGAGGGAGATAACTCATAGAGGTTAGTCAGGGGACCACCTTCGACAATTTTTCGAAATAAAACTTTTGGCAGCCAAAAATTGTTTTTTTTTTCAATTGCCTTCAGTAATGTTCAACTTTACTCAAAAATATCTGAAAAACTATGCCTCTTGGAAAAATCAGGAAAAGCTCAAAATCACAAAAATATGAGGTAGCGAAGTCGAACGATTCTGTTTTATTGTTTGAATCTTTCATTTTTTTAAAACTAAGAAATGAGCTATGAAGATGACATGGTCATTTTTCGTGTTTTTTTTTTTTTTTTTTTTAGGTACCTAAAAGTAAGCAGAAGACTAGGTCAATTCAATTTTATCGTTTTTTTTGTTACCTAGACGGTAGGGTGGGCCGAAAAACCAAAAATTTTGATTTTTGAAAAGTTACCCCCCCCCCCCCTTCTGTAAAAGTTGTTGACTAGATAGACTAGAAAAATAAAATGAAAATTTTCAAAATCGATTCGTATCTCCCGATCGCGCAAGATCTTTCAATTCTTCAAAGATTGCCAAAAATTCAATATATTTTCAGAAATTTAAAATTTAACTTTTTTCGAAAAAATCCATGTTTTTTGGTTTTTTTAAATTTCTTATATTTCTTCTCCTCTGAATAAAAATTAGAAAAAGTTATAAAACACTGATTTTTTCAAAAAAAAGTGCTTTTTGGTCTAGATAGTCACCAAATAAGCTCTAAAATTAATTTTAATCAATTAAAAATTTTTTCGAAATTTTTGAAATTTTGAATTTTTGACAATTTTTGAAGAATTGAATGCATTTGCGCGATCGGAAGATATGAATCGATTTTGAAATTTTTATTTTTATTTTTCTAGTCTATCTAGGCAACAAATTTTTCATGGGATAACTTTTCAAAAATCAAAATTTTTGGTTTTTCGGCCCACCCTACTAGACGGTCTTTTCTACCTTTTAAAATTTTTTTAAACCTAAAAATGAACTGAATTTCTATTTTTTTTTTTTTCATTTGTCATTTTTTTTACCTGGAATCCTGGAAATAAGCAGAAGACGTAAACTTTTCTATTTTTTCGTTTCTTTTACCTACCTAGAAATAAGCTCTGAAGGTACTCTGACGTCTGACATTTCTACTTTTCCGTATTTTTTTTTTAATTTAAAAAAAAAAAGTCAACAATTGAAACCAAAATAAAGGTTCTGAAAAGTTAAAATGTATCAAGTATTTTGATTTTAAGGAATTAAAAAAAAAACACTCGAAACATCAAAAACAAGTGGAGAATTGAAAAAGGTAAGCATAAAGAATCGTTTCTTGCGAACTACTCCCCTACCCTACCTGATATTTTTGTGATTTTGAGCTTCTCCTGAAAAATCTAACTGCTTTTACCAGATAGGAAATTTAATTCTCTACAATTTTTATTTTCGTCAATTTTGTCATAGGATGCTTAGTTTCCTCAGAAATGTCACTTTTTGGCAGGCAAGGCACAAAAAAATTATATTTTTTCACGGAATTTAGGAAAATTTAAGCTTCCAACTTTTTTTCTTCTCAATTCCGTGTTTTATTGTTCGACCCCCCCTCCCCCCAAAAGCAAACTGGCCAAAAAAAAATTTCATCAGTTACATAAAAGCAACCAAAATTTGACAATGTGAATCCAAACACAGAACTCGTGTCGACCTGTGTTATTGCTCCCATTCGTCCCCCCCCCTCCAGCACATCAAAAAAGCCTAATTTTGTATCCTTTTCAACATCTATTAATATGGGTTCATTTTACGCGCGTGTTCAACCATCAATCCAAGTTTCAAAATTGTATCAAATTCACGAGTACCCGGTGAAATCAACTACGCAGACAAAAAGGCGTAGAAATTACGTGTAAATTCTCATTTCGAAGGTCAAAACGGTGGCGATGGCCGACCTTAAAATTAATATAACGCGTAAGTCGATGACGAAATATACCGTTCTGCTCAGCTATTTAGAATCGAGACGACGCTTTATAAATTTACAGCTGGTAATTGAGCGCGAGTTTTTCAATAAATACGCTTCGTTGCGCGCGAAGAGGTTTTCGAGTAAAAAATGAAAGTCTATATAGGTACTCGTACGTTCGGATTTCGCCTAAATTTCGCATTAAACGAGAGCAACGTACTCGTATATTGCAATATAACATCGTACGTTCGTTTTCTGTTTAATTATTCAACGTAGCGAAAGAAAATTAAACGGAGAGCGAGACGAGACGTGAAAATTGCCAACTGTCTACCTTTTAAGAAAATTTCAATCGTTATTTAATTTTCCGACTCGAAGTGAGCCTAAGTAGATGAGTATTTTATACTGGTTTCGTGTTCATCGAGATGCAGCAATTTCGGCTTCAAAGAGGTTTGTTTGATTCTTCGTGTTGGAAAGGATTCGTATTTATTGAATTTTCGTTTCGAGTTTATCGAAAAACGATTTTGTGGGTTTAAAATTAATCGTAAGTCAATTAAAAATCACCAGAGATGTAAACTTTGGAATTTTGTGTTCACTTTGAGATTTTTGAAGTTGAAATTTACTGCATTTTTGAAAAAATTGAAAATTACATCTTTTGATGAATTTTTAATGATTGAACTTTTCATTTGAAACGTTTCAAATTTTTTTACTCGATTTTCCCCCCAAAAACATCAATATTGCATTTAATCACATATGAAATATCAATTTGAAACAAAAATTATACAGAACTGAAAGATGACCATTTTATTTTCTGAAATTTTTACATCTGCCAATACAAATGGGTGTTTTTGAGAAGTGAAGAATTTTATTTAAATTAATGCATCGTGCACGAATTGTTTCTCAATAGATACCCGCAATCCTCATGGCACACAACTCTGTGATACCCATGATGCTCAAACTGCTCATGAGATGTTTTAAAAAATGTTTTTTTTTTTGCTTTCCAAAAATAATTTTTCGAAAAAATTCGCATTTGCTTTTCTTCCTTGATTTTCATGCAAAATGGCTACGTTTTGGAATACTCTTTCGAAAATCAAATCGTTTTTCGATTCTTCGTAGGTTGATCTCAAGAAAATTGTCATTCGATAAATAGAAATAAAAAAACATTTTCGAAAAATAAAACAGAAAAAAAAACAAAAATCAAACATTTTCCAAAAAATCGTGAAGGAAACGATTAAAACCTATGTAGGTACCTACTTTGGTAATTTCAACAATTCGTTTCACATTTTGGTCAAGTAACTCAATTCTTGAAGATTATTTTATTGATTTATCAAATCATTTTCAGGAAAAAATTCACCTACGTAAAAGCTTTCTGAAAAAAACTACTTCAAGAAAAGGCAACCTAATTTCAAAAAAAGTCATTATTTTTTTAAATAAAAACGAAACATTCTTTTAAAAAAACACTAAGAAACGAATCAATTTTTTTAAAAATTGAACCAAATTTCCAAAAAATAATTTTAGTTAATAAAACATCAAATTTTTATCAGAAAAAAACAAAAACTGAAACATGGACTCTCGAAACCGTAATTTGGCTTTTGTCAAAAAATTAGTTCTTTCAGAATTTTAGAAAAAAATAGAACCATGAAAAACATGAAATCATTCAAAAACAAAAAAATTCAGTATGGTCAGGAAAAAAATGATTTTCACAAAAAAATAAAATTTTTTCAAAAAACCTCCAAAAAACAAATCACATGACTCAAGATTTTTCATAATTATATTTTTCTGTAAAAAAAAAACAATTCTTGAAACGTTGAAAGTGAACTTGGCATTTTTATTTTATCAAAACAGTTCGAAAAAAAAACATGGTAAGTACAGTAGGGTGGGCCGAAAAACCAAAAATTTTGATTTTTGAAAAGTTACCTCCACAAAAGTTGTTGGCTGGATAAACTAGAAAAAATTAAATAAAAAATTTCAAAATTGATTCATAACTTCCGATCGCGCAAGAGCCTTCAAGTCTTCAAAAATTTCCAAACATACAAAATTTCAAAAATTTCAAAAAAATTTAAAATTGACTAAAATTAATTTTAGAGCTTCTGTAATGACTATCTAGACCAAAAAGCACTTTTTTTTTGAGAAAACCAGTGTTTTATAACTTTTTTCATTTTTTTTCATAGGTGAAGAAATATGAGAAATTTAAAAAAACTATAAAACATGGATTTTTTCAAAAAAAGTGCTTTTTGCTTTAAATAGGCCCTAAATAAGCTCTAAAATTGATTTTGACAAGTTTAGATGGAAGATATGAATCGATTTTGAAATTTTTCATTCTATTTTTTTAATCTATCCCGCCAACAACTTTTGTGAGGGGTAACTTTTCAAAAATCAAAATTTTTGGTTTTTCGGCCCACCTTAAAGTACAGTTTTTGAAAAATAAAATATAATAGACAATTAAAAAACAGTAATTTTTAGACAAAATGAAAAAACAACTCTTTAAAATAAAAATTAGGGACTTTTTGGGACATATTTCAACATCTACTCATTAAAAAACAAATATTCATCAGAAAAATTCTAAGAAATCGAATCAGCTCGACTCTGATTTGAAAACCCGGAATTTTTGATTTAAAAAAAAAACAAAAATTCAACTGCCAAGGTAATTTGAAAAAAATAACATTTTTTTTTTTGTAAAAACACGAGCAATTTCCAGAAGAACCCATCACTTGGATCACCATCCATCTTCACAACCACTGAACCAATTCCAACAGTAAGTTGCTAGTTCTAGAAGCCTTTGGTAGAAAAAAATGCAATCAAGAGATTATTGATTTTCAAGAAGTATTCTAGACATCAAAACGGCTGAAAAAGTTGGAAGTTGAAAAAAATGAGTTTTAAATAACAGTGTCAAAAATTAATACCTCAAAGGAACCATCTCAATTTGTAATGGTAATAAATCGAATTAAAATACCCCATTATTTTTCAATTAAATTTTCGAGAAAAAAACATTATTTATCCGACTTTTGGGGCATTCAAAAACTCATACTCCTACCGTTAGAAATTTTTTAAAAAGTCACAACAAATCGAAAAAACTACAAATATAATCCTTACAAATGAATATTTCTATCCCTTTTAGTTTCAAAAATTCTCAAATACGAACATTTGTACCCTGAATGGGTCACTCAACTTCCTCACAGCACGATAAAATTTTCATTTTTTTTTCCAAACTAAATTCATTCGTAAATTTCTTTCTCAGTATAAAAATTCCTTCACATAGGTCAATAACACTCCGGTCACCAACCTTTCTATACCTATCGAACGACCTACACTCGTGAAATTTAATCCTTGTGATTTTCTATTTCCAAATAAAAAAAAACAACTCTCAAAGCACGGTATCGTTAAGCTCATTAACAAACGCATTCATTTTATAGCACGCCTATACTCCCAAAATACATAGATTTTAAAACCCACTCGAGAGAAAAAATCATCCCGAAGATGAACATTACCGAAGAATTGGAATTCATTAAAAAGCCAAGCTTCCAGTCTCTCTCATTCATTCGACAAAACTAAAATAAAAAATCGTTTTATTTCAACACATTGGTATTTTTCGCATCATTTCCTTCCCATTTCGTTTTCCAAAACGATACCTTTAAAGACCTGAACAGATTTCCTTCACAAAACACCGCTATTGAAAAATAAAGTAAAAAATATAAAAAGCTCGATTCGAAAAAAGGAAAAAATTACAAAAAAAAACTTCTCTTCCTCGAGCATCTTCGTACCAACAGGTTATTTATGAAAAACACTATTACACAGGTTAATAAAAAAAAAAAAATGAAAAAGTATTTCTTGCGGAATTTTCTTCCTTACGCTTACGGTGTACCGGTAGTAGAACGACGATCGTTATTTTCGGAATTTGAATAATTTTGCTTCGTAATTGATAATCGTCTCGCTTAAAACGTAAATCAACCTTTATTGGAAAGTAACTCGACGACAACGTAACGTGGGCGTATGAATTTTCTTTCGCAAAGACTCTGGTGTGGTAAGGAGGTCATTTGGCCTCTGATGGAACTTTGTCAAAATTTATATGCTATTCGATTTGTCTTGATGGAAGTTGATTTTAGGGCCCATGAGTGAATTTTTATCTCACCCATGAGAGACTGAGGCCCCAAATTACGTGATTTTGTGGTTAAAGATTCTATCTCAGTGAGTTTTCAACCGATTTTTTTCAAAATTTGGACCGTAAGTAGAGGTATTAAAGGGGAGTACCCTGAAATTTTTTCAGATTTTTTCTACCACTATAATGACCTTGAATTTGACCTTGAAAATTTCAAAACGCTGTGGGGAAAAAATACCTAGCTCATTTTCAAAAAATGGAGGGCTGAACCCTCCTTCGGACCTCTTCCCTCCCTTGGAGTTTTACGGTGGCCACCCGAGCCCGAAAAATTTCTTAGAACACCAAATTTCACGCCTCTACCATCATTTTTGCAGTTTATGATCAAAAAAATGCAATCTGCCATAGAAATACAATGGATATACTTATTTGAAATTGCAAAACTCGCGAAAAAGAAATGAAATAAAGTAAAAATCGGGCAAGTGAAGTACAAATACATATTTTGGGGAATAATTGAACAAAAAGATTTTTCGACCAGAAACGACTATTTTATGAGTAAAAAAACATTGTGGAAAAATGGTTCTTCGCATTTTTCAAGGTGTTCCACCCTCTGAAAAAATCTAAAAAAAAGTCTGAGAGGTGTGAAATACATTGAGAATTTTAATTTAAAAAAATGAAATTTTAGTCAGCACCAAAATTGTGTTTCCTAGGGTGATTTGAAATTTTCGAGGTCAAATTTAAGGTCATTATAGTGGTCGGAAAAATTTGAAAAAATTTCAGGATACTCCTCTCTAGTTGAATTTTCAAGATTTTGAGAAATTTTAATAATGAAAAATATAAGGAAAGAAAGTTTTGGAAGTTTTAAATTTGGGGTCATTCAGAGTCTTGAAATTTCTGAATTGCAAACTATACATGACAATTTTTTAGATTTCAGAAGAAAAATTAAGAAAGAAAAACTTAAAATTCACCTACGTGTCAAGTTTGAAAAAAATCTGTTGAAAAATCGCTGAGATAGAAATTTTAGCTTGGAAATGACGTATTTTGGGGCCCAGCCTCCCAAGGGTGAGATAAAAATTCGCTCATGCGCTCTAAAATCATCTTCAACCTACCAAGACAAATCGAATGACAAAAATTTTGACAAAGTTCTGCCAGAGGCAAAATGACCCTCCTTACTAGGGTGGGCCGAAAAACCAAAAATTTTGATTTTTGAAAAGTTACCCCCACAAAAGTTGTTGGCTGGATAGACTAGAATAATAAAATAAAAAATTTCAAAATCGATTTATATCTCCTGATCGCGCAAGAGCCTTCAAATCTTTGGAAATTGTCAAAAATTCAACATTTTCAGAAATTTTTAAAAATTGAAAAAAAAATCAAAATTCATCAAAATCAATTTTAGATCTTATTTAGGGCCTATTTAAAGCAAAAAGCACAACTTTTTTGAAAAAATCCATGTTTTATAGTTTTTTTAAATTTCTCATATTATTTCTTTACATCTGAAAAAGTTTTAAAAAGTTATAAAACACTGATTTTTTTTTAAAAAAAGTGCTTTTTGGTCTAGATAGTCACTACAGAAGCTCTAAAATTAATTTTAGACAGTTTTAATTTTTTTCGAAATTTTTGAAAATTTGAATTTTTGGCAATTTTCAAAGAATTGAAGGCTCTTGCGCTATCGGAAGATATGAATCGATTTTGAAATTTTCAATTTTATTTTTCTAGCCCATCAAGCCAACAACTTTTGAGGGGGTAACTTTTCAAAAAATTAAAATTTTTGGTTTTTTGGCCCACCCTACTCCTTACCACACCAATACCCCAGTGCAATTTCGCTCATATCCCCTCAGGCGGAATTACCCCCTCCTCCCTCCTCCCACCCCCGAAAAAAAACATAATAAATGCACAAACTTCGTGAAGAAATTTATTCAATAGGGCTAAACCGCAATCGCGTGGCCACACGTGAAACGTCGTCGGAACCTCAGAAATGGTTCTTAGGGTTCAAAAAACATGCATTTTAACACCCCACTTGACAATTTGGAAAAATTTCCAATTTGGCCCCTCTCCAATACCTTTCCTAGGGGTACCTTTGGGGTTTTTGATAGAATGACGCCGGAAACGGACTGAGCGAGTAAAAAACATGGATTTTGATACCACACTCGATATTTTTAAAATATTTTTTCACTTCGACACTCCCCTCGCCCATGTGGGTTCTGGTTCAAGTTTGAGGTCAAATTGGCCCCAAAAATGGATTCAGAAGCCTTTGAATACCCTCTGGAATCAAATTTTACTTTTTTTCCTCCGTAAAATCTGTTTGAAATACCTTTATCAAATTTTGCTCGTTTTTTTCCTTCAGTCACACTTGTAGTCACCTTTGGTTCACCCCCCTCGCGTGACGAAAAAATGAAAAATAGAATTTCCGACTCTTAATACTACAAGGAATCAAATTCCGCAAACGAGAAATTCCTATACAGGGTGTTCCATGAATCGTCTGCCAAACATATTTCTTCGGATATAACCGCTGGTACCACTAAAAAAAAAACTTGGGATGAACATGTTGTCTGTATTAAAAATTGAAGGGGCGAATGCTGCTTCTGAAAAAATCACATCAAAAATTTTTTCAGCCGTGGGAATGGATAACACTTTGAAAACTGAACAAATTTTTACTTTATGACCTTTTGCCTATCTTTAAAATTGAAGGAGCTACAAAATTTTTTTTTCAAAAAAATCCTAAAAAAATTAACTGATCCAGGAAATGAAAAGTACATTAAAAACTGAAGAAATTTTATTCTGTAGACTATTTGCCTAACATCAAAAATAAAGGGCTAAGAGTCATCGAAAATTGAGAAAATTTGAAAATTTTTTGGAGCTCATTTATTTTGAGCGAGCCGTAGCTCCTTCATTTTCGATGTTGGGCAAAAAGTCTAGGGAACAAAATTTCTTCAGTTTTCAACGTATTATCCATTCCTTTGATCAGTTCATTTTTTGAGGATTTTTTTGAACAATTTTTTTGTAGTCCCTTCAATTTTAAAGATAGGCAAAAAGTCCATAAAGTGAAAATTTGTTCAGTTTTCAAAGTACTATCCATTCCCTCGGTTGAAAAAATTTTTTGACGTAATTTTTTTTAGAAGTAGCATTTGCCCCTTCAATTTTCAAAATAGGCAACCTGTTCATCCCAAGGTTTTTTTTAGTGGTACCCGGTTATATCTGAAAAAATATGTTTGGCAGACGATTCATGGAACATCCTGTATTTATTTTTATGGTTTCGGCGCAATTTTAAAGTCGCCATGTCACTATACCTCACTACGACTGTTTTCCTGTACTAGAGTTTTTTTTGCAGGAGCGTTTGTGGGCCTAGTTTGACTTTTACACAAAAAAGTGATGGAAGATATTTTGTAGCAAATTCAACGTAGAATAATATTGTATAAGACTAATTTTTTGAAAAATTGCGTTTTTTCCGAGTTATAAGCGAAAAACTCATCGAGTGCGGTTTTTTCCGTTCATATGTACATTCAAATTCGTCTCAAGATCGAGAAAAATATTCCAACGCGAAAAACTACAAAAAAAGCTCACCTTTGATGAACTATTTTTGAAAACCCCGCTGGGGAAAACACCGCCATAAATTCAACACCTCGCGAATACCCCGGAGAAATTTCCACCGAAAAAACAAACACTCGTCCTTCCCCAATTCGCCAAGTTTTCGAATTTAAATGTTAATTTCCGATACCATTGTCAATTCCTCGCCGGCAATATAACTAAGAACACCCTGCTCGGCGATGTTTAAATGAGAAAAAAAATTAACACCTCAAAAGACCATCGCTTCGAACCCCTTCTCTTCCCCTCGAATACTTTTCTAACCCGAAGCGTATTATTTTATCGCGAAAAAATCATTAAAAACGCGTTTCCCTCAGACTCGTCTTAGGTATATTGCTAAATGAGCCAACTTTCCAAAGTCTTTATATTCGAACGCCCACGCTAAATTATAAATTACACGGCCTCTTTAAATTTTGGAAACATAATTGAAAAAAGGATGTCGCTTTCGTCATAGCCCCTTGAACGCGAGGGGCACGAAACCCAGCAGCTACGACAACGATGGCATCGCGATTTCGAGCCAGCACCGATGCTCATCGTGTCACTCAAACGATAATAATTTTAGGGTGAAATTTCACTCGGTGTCTTTTTTCTACGTCGGTAGCAGAATAATAGCGACGTGGTGCTTTCACTTTCTCTTTACGTCTATCTCGGCTGCTCTAACGCGATTTAAAATTTCGTCCGAATTTGAATAATAAACGTAGGCGACGGATTGAGAAATTCGTCTCATACTGTATAGTGCATGCGAAGTTACTGTACGAGCTTGGCCATTGATGAAATTTTCGGCGAAATGTCGACGATTATTATTCCCTCGTCTCTGAAGAATGGATTTTACTCTGGAACGAAACTTACTAGCATTTTTTTTCTTGTCACGTCGATTCGATTAAATTTTGCAAAATTTATTCGGGTTTTTGTCGGGGAAAAAATCGGAATTGTTAATTTAAACGGGTCAAAAAACTACGTCAGAGAATTACTTGAATTTTTTTCCTCAGTCTGATATTCGCAGATTCCATGTACGAATCAACTGGATAAAAATCGTATAGAAAAAATTATAAAAATAGATAACTCAGATGTAATTAAGTGAGAAAAAAATTATCAAAATTTATGAAAAACGATAATATTCTAATATTGTGGCATGATCGTTTGAAAAACTACGAAAAACGATATTTTTCAAATATTGAAAAATGATCGTTTCTGATCGTTTCTTTTAAAGAGAATGAAGAACGATCATTTTCAAACATTGAAAAATTGTTATTTTTCACTGTTTCTTCAAGAACGACGAAAAACTATCATTTTCCTGAATTGTGAGATTGTCGTTTCTGATCGTTTCCTCAGAAACGGCAAAAAACCCATATTTTTCGAAAATTACAAAATGGTCGTTTCGATTGTTGTTGTTTTTTTCAAAAATCACAATAATTGCGAGATTATCGTTTCTGATCATTTTTCTCAAAAACGATGAAAAACTATTACACTCTAATGACAGTAAGTTTCGAAAACGATGAAAAACGATATTTTTAAAATAATGATCGTTTCTAATCGTTTTTTTCAAAAACTACGAAAAGACATTTAAAAAAAATTAAAATATGGTTGTTTCGAATCGTTTTTCTTAAAACGATGAAAAACGATAATTTTCCAATATTGAAAAATAGTTTCTGTTTGTTTCTTTGGAAACGACAAAAAGCGGCCATTTTCCTGAATTGTGAGATTGTCGTTTCTTGTATAGTCTCTTCAAAAACGACAGAAAACAACGTTTTTCAAAATTTGCAAAACGTTCGTTTTTGATTGTTTTTCTGAAAAAAGATGAAAAACTATCATATTCCATTATTGAAACATGATCGTTTCTAATCGTTTCTTTCAAATACATTTTTTATCAGAATTCAGAGATTTTTAGTCTACAGTTCAACTGGCAAAAAGTGTAAGCCCAAAATACATTAAAAACGATACCCCACTCAAAAATTTCAAAAAATACCCCCTTGCACCCCTCGAGGGCTCAATTTTTAAGATAGGATAAAATTGACTTCAGAATTGAATTTAGAAGCCCAAAATAAATTGAAAACGATACCCCATTCGAAATTTTCAAAAATTGTTCTCTTGCGCACCCCCTCCCCTTCGAGGGCTCAATTTTCAAGTTGGGGTAAAATTGACTTCAGACCTGAATTTAGAAGCCCAAAATACATATAAAAGGATAACCCACTTGAAAAGTTTAAAAAGTTGCCCCTTTGCATCCCCCCCTCCCCGGGGCTAATTTTCAATTTAGGGTCAAACTAACATCAAAAACGGTTTCAGCGGTTCAAAATACCCTATTTTTGGTTCATTTTAGGCAGGTTGCGGTCATAATTACAAAGTTATGGAATTTTGTCCACCTAAAATCGTAATTGATCCCACGGCGCGCCGTGGTGGAATTTCAAAATTTAGAAAATGTGTGATTTTCACCCCTTTTCATCATAAATTAGGTAATTGTTATCAAAAAAATTTTGAAACTTGGGTTGCGACCTATCAAAATGGGTTAAAATTTTACAAGCAGAACGAAATTATTAGTGAAAATTGAATTTAAGCAATTTTGACCCTTTTTAAGCTTCAAATTGAGCCTCATTTTTGAGTATTTCCCAAAAATTGGCATTGACCTATGAAAGAGGGCTAGAATTTCATCAAAAATTCAAAAATGTCATCCAAAACTATTTTTGAGCAACTTTTGAGAATTTTGAGCCCAAAATAGGATCAAGTTCTGAGTATTTTCCAAAAATTGTTATGTAAACTACTGAAATGGGATAAAATTCCTTCAAAAATTCAAAAATGTTATCCAAAACCATTTTTGAGCAACTTTTGAGAATTTTGAGCCCAAAATATGATTAATTTCCGAGTATTTTCAAAAAATTAGTATGTGACCTCCCAATTTTTTGAAAATACTAAAAATTTGCTCAATTTGAGACTCAAAATTTTTGAAAATTGCTCAAAAATAGTTTTAGATGACATATTTGAATTGTTGGAAAAATTCTATACCTGTTTCATATGTCATATGCCAATTTTTGGAAAATACTCAAAATTTGATCCTATTTAAGTCTCAAAATTATCAAAATTTGCTCAAAAATAATTTTGGATGACATTTTTGAATTTTTGACGAAATTCTAGCCGTCTTGTGCAAGGGCGAATTACGCAAGAAAAAATTGCTGATTTGGTGGCTTTTCACATTTTTATTGTTACAAATGAGAAATATTAATCCATTTTCTGGGGAAATCAAACCTTTAAACAAAAATGAGCAGAACATAAATCTTAGAGCGTAAAATTCCTTTCCTGAAGAGTCCAATTAATTTTTTTCTAGGAGGCTTGTTAGTTTTTAAAATAAGCACATATTTTAATTTTTTTTAAATAAGTTGAACTTTGAACTAAAATATCTCAAATCTAAGCCTCTTAAGAAAAAAACTAATCCGATTCAACAGAAAGGAAATTTTACGCGCTACAACTTATGTTCTATTCATTTTTTTCGTTAACCCCTTCATTTTCTCAGAAAATTGATTTTAGTGTCAAAAGTTATCAAAAAGTGTAAAAAAAAAATGTTCAAAAAAAATTCAAATTGTGAAAAATCCATATCCTCGAGTGGTGGATTTTTTTCACTAATTTTTTCGTGATCAGCGTGAAAAATATTACAACAATCATCCATTAAACTACAAACAGCATTTCAAAAGCTTAAAAATGTTAGACAGGAGTATCAATTTTTTTTTGAAAGAATCAGTAATTCGTACCAAAAAAAAAAGTTTCTGAGATTCCGAATTTCAACCCTTCTGATACCATTTCCAAGCATACATCGAAACAAGCCAAACCGAAAATTCACGGCTGAAACCCCCTTTCTTACTCGTAGGGGCACAGTGGGAATCAAACGAAAGCACATTCCGGTCACGGATTAAAAATCAAAAAATCCCATTTCATCTTCGATCTCGTCTATTCGCCGCCATACGGCGCCAGTCATGGAAAAAGGGCAGTCGCGACGAAAAAGCTGTTAAAATACCAGTACGACGAGGGGGAAACACGGTCTCTCGGCATCGTCACACCGGTAATTAACTTTCTTTGAAGTATTTTCCACCGGCAATGGCTCGACTTTACCTTTCCTAATTACTTTTATCGATTCGGGGGCTCAAAAATTGTACTTAAAAAGAAGGTAATTAGTTAATTTCACGTTTCTTTGGATTCATCGGCGCGAAACAACTATACAAGGATTTCGTATAGGGTACGTATAGCTGGAGGTAGGCTGATGGCTGACAGTGAGGTACTCAGAAATATCTATGTCTGGATATGTGTATACGTAGGTACAACGTAGCTTGAAAAACTACCCACACGTTGCTCTTTGAGTCTGGGTTAAAGAAAACGAAGCTGTAGAAGCATCGGGGCAAAAATACTGTTCGCGAGTTAATACACACTCGACTAGGTATAGGATTCAGAACTGAGGGGAAGTTTGCATGGCACGTGTTAAACAGTCTGACACAGAAATCTTGTCCACTTGAAACACTTCTCAATATCTCAGAACTGAAAATAGATACCAAGACGGTTCAAACGGCAATGTGTTCCTGGCGAGGAGGACATTAAAGATTGATAACCAAACTTCTAGTACTTCCTATGGGGTGTCCGCAAATTGAGAAACCGGTTTGGGTGAAAAAATGGAGGTTCGATTTTTTTATTGAAATAAAGTCTACACACTGACGCGATTAAAATGTGATATGTTTTTTTGAAACCGGTTCAGCAGTTTCGAACCAGTAGTCAATGTTTCAAACAGAAGTTGTAGAGAATTAAAAAACAATTATTTTTTATTTCATAACTTGTTTTCCATCTTGCAATGGAAAGAAGTTATGGTATATAAGAACTCTGGTATAATTTTTTATATTTCAAGCCATAACTCTTCTCCATTGCTGGATGAAAAAAAAATTACAGAACGTAAAATGTTCAGTTTTTAATTCTCTACAACTTTTATTTAACACTTTTTTTGATATATCCACTTTTTGGTAACTGGTTATCGGCTTGCAAAGAAAAAATTATACTTCAACTTTTTGTACGACAACTTCTTTCCATTGCAAGATGGGAAAAAAGTTATGGGACAAAAAATGATTGTTTTTCAATTCTCTACAACTTCTGTTTCGAACTTTTTCATAATATCCACTTTTTTGGATATTATTGACAACTGGTTCGAAACTGCTGAACCGGTTTCAAAAGAACATATCACATTTTAATCGCGTCAGTGTGTAAACTTTATTTCAATAAAAAAATCGGACCACCATTTTTTGACCCAAACCGGTTTCTCGATTTGCGGGCAGGGTATAGGAAGGACTAGAAGTTTGATTATCGATCTTCAATGTCCTCGTCGCACAGTGGACCAAATGAGCGAAATACCAGCTCCGGCACGCCAGCCCTCCCCCCCGCACTTTAAGGGAGGAGGGGTGAAAATAGTGTCAATCGTTTGTGTTTCGTTTGTGCAGTTTGTGTATCCCCCTTCATACCGTAATAAAAAATGGGTTGGGGGCAAATGAGCCGAAAATGGTGTCAATCGTTTGTGTTTCGTTTGTGCACACAATTTTTTCGTTTGTGCTCCCTTCCTTTTGGGGGTGAAAATGGATGAGGCTGGCGTGACGCAGCCTCCCCCCCCCCCACTTTGAGCAAATGAGCTGAAAATGCTGTCAATCGTTTGTGTTTCGTTTGTGCACAGTTGTGCACACAAATTTTTCGTTTGTGCTTCCCTCCTTCCTGCTCCCCGACCAACTCGTACAACGTACATGTATTGTATAAAACAAAGGCCCGTAAACGCAATGTTTCCCACGAGAGCGCCACGGAAACGTGTAACATATCTACGCGGACTCATCACGTCGGTTTTATGTCAGAATATTTTTTTTTTTTTTGATTCGCTCATACCCCAAAAAGCTCGCCCATTCCAGCAAATGATTTTTAGAATGATTTTGAACCTCCAGCTTAAGTATTTTAAAGAGTGGGGCCAAAATGTGGTTTCTTTCATAAAGTTTTTCTTTTTCACCAAATGCCTATAAAAATCCCGCGTTTTTTTAAAAATAGCTTCTAGAAGTTTGAAATAACTCCAAAAATGTTTTTAAAAAATGTTGGGCCATTTTTCCTCGAGTTACCACTTTTTTAAAATTTTTAACCTTACCTCGTGATGAAGGGTCAAAGAAGAACTTGAATATTTTCCCTCAAAATAAGTGCAATTTATCCATAACTATATGTCACAAAAATTTTGGAAGTTCCGAAGTGGTGAAAGTTGGTACAAACGTACTGAAATACGCGGATTTATGCCTATCAATCAAACTAAAATTTTTCATCAAATTTTTTTCAAATCGTAAATTTTTTATAAACATTTATTCAGATTGTAAAATTGTTTCTCCATTTCCTTCCAGCCCTAAAATTTATTCTCAATTTCCAACTTTATAATTTTTGTCTAATTTTTTTTAGAAAAAGAAAAAATTATATACCAAAAATTCAGTTTTTAAATTTTTTTGACACATATGTATTAGGTATTAAAGAATATTTTTCAGGCCTAAAATTTAAAAAAAATTCTATACATTCTTGATTTTTTTAAATTTAAAATTTCCTCGGGTATTTAACTCATGTTCCGAAAAAAAAGATACGTGAGAAATAGTTTCATCCGAATTTTTCGTAAATAATTTTTTCTTATATTAAAAAAGAAAAAAATGTAGACAAAAATTATAAAATTTGAAATTTTTTCAATTTCTCCTCAATTTGGTGTTGGTACCGTCCGCGCGCCCCCTTCAGAGTTGAGAGAAAAAAAACCTGTGAATCGAAATCCTCGACCAAAAAAACCTAGAATTTCAAACCAATGTCGATTTTTTTCATTTTCCCCGAATTTAGTGTTGGTACCACCCCTTGAGGGTTGAGAGGAAAAAAAAAGCTCAAAATCGAAATCCTTGACCAAAAAAAACTAGAATTTCATACCCATGTCAATTTTTTTCAATTTTCCCCAAATTTGGTGTTGGTACCGATAACCTGTGAATCGAAATCCTAGACCAAAAAAACTAGAATTTCATACCCATATCGATTTTTTTCAATTTTTCCCGAATTTGGTGTTGGTACCGCCCCCTTGAGGGCTGAGAGAAAAAAAAGCTCAAAATCGAAATCCTTGGCCAAAAAACACTAGAATTTCATACCATGTCAATTTTTTTCATTTTTCCCGAATTTGGCGTTGGTACCGTCTCTTGAGGGTTGAGAGAAAAAAAAAAGCTCAAAATCGAAATTCTTGACCAAAAAAACTAGAATTTCATACCCATGTCGATTTTTTTCAATTTTTCCCGAATTTTGTGTTGGTACCGCCCCCCGGAAGGTTGAGAGAAAAAATAACCCCAAATTCGAAATATTTGACCCAAAAAACCTAGAATTCCATACCCATGTAATTTTTTTTAAATTTTCCCCAAATCTGATGCTAGTACAGCCCACTTCCTCCCCCTTGAAGGGCGAGAGAAATTTTTTGAAAAATTTGAATTCAGCGTGAAAAAATTGCCTGGGGTATAATTTTTTTCTCTTCTTAGGATCTTTCTTTGAGAATGAAACTTGATTGAACAGATATTTTACTGATACAGTCCACTGTGACGTCGCCAGGAACATATTGCCGTTTGAATCCTCTTGGTATCTCTTCTCAGTTCTGAGATATTGTCAAGACTTCTGTGTCATACTGTAGGTATGTATGTACTTAAAATTAAAACGAAGACGTACAGAAGGTTCGAATGTATCAACGTGGAATTGCATCACGTGTATTTCTTAATTAAAAGCTACGGTTGACACGGATCTAAAATCGTACGTAGCTCTTGCATTTTAATACTTTCGTATTAGACAGACGTCTTTTATATTCCTTATTAAATGTAAACTTTCTCGATTTCGAATCATATGCATGAATAATCTACGTAGATACGCAGGGGTATTCGTACGTACGAGAAAAGAAACCCGAGAAATATCTTCCCTTTTGCCAAGTTCATCTTTCCTGCTGCTTTCTCGTATTAGACTCTTGTCACACAAAGAACCAAATTAGCTGACGCTCGGGTTTTTTTCCACTTTTCGCTTTGTTGTTTCTTTATACGCGTAGGTGAGATTAAAGTACCCGCCAAAGTGCAACTTTTTCTCATCATTTTGCTACGTTTATGCACATAATACTGGTATATGTTGGTGAAAATACCCGACCAACCGAAGCAAGCTATGTTTAAACTTATCGCAGCTTCTCATTGGTGGGTAATTGGCTGTCAAGTCGCGTCGCTCTGGTCCAAACCTCTGGTGGAATTTTTTTTCGCCGTCTCGAATTTGTCGTTAGGTCGCATCGTCGACGACGATCAAATACTTTAATAGTCGAATTGGTCGGTGGTACCTCGTAAGATGCGAAAGTACGTTTGTTTAGGTGGAATTTCTCGTTGGAACGCTCGCCATATGTTTCGCAACTCCCCAGATGTACTTTTTCATTTTCTCGATAGTTTTTTCACTTTTTTTCTCGTCGACTTTGGGCCAGTCAGCGTCTCGGTATAGAGCTATCCATGCACATTACCGATATCAATTCCGCTTATACGTGTGTACCAAGTTTCCTTTTAAAACTAATTTAACGTCGTGGCTGGTTCTCTTCTTGCCCAGTTGGTTGGATTTAGGATTCGGTCGTGTCGTGTCCGAGAAGCTGCCGATGTTGGCAAACTTTTTATTGGGTTATTGGTCGATCAACGGAGTACGTGCGAAGTCGACGTGGTTTCTGGCTCATTTCTGGGTAATTTCGAGGTGGGTGGTTTGGTCGGTATGCTTACGAATGCTGGATGGTGAGGGCATGTTGATTGGTATTGTGATATTTTTGCAGGGATGTATGGGAGTGGGTTTTCAAATTTCAAAATATATGGCAAATTTTATGATATCCAGGTTTAAAAACAAGATTATTCGAGACAATTCGATCGAAAGAAGTTCACGACTTTATAACCTTTTAATTTTCCATATCCATCGAAAAGAGGAGAAGGTGTTGAAATACCCTTTAAAATGTTATTGATTTTTTTCTTTAGAAAATTTCTCAATTTTGCATCGAGTATTTTATAAGACTAATGACTAATGAAACATATTTTTTGAATCAGAAGTTGCCCAAATGAAACAGATACGTCCTTAAGCAGACAATACAAACTTTTGGAGAAATAAAAAAGACATCTGACTTTTGTAACATCAGGGTGTCTAACAAAATTTGTAGAGTAAAAAGCTTGACTTAGCTTGACCTTTTGGAATGGCTTTTTTCATGAATTTTTTCAGGGCCACCCCACGAAACTTGGCCAAAAATCTCGGGGGGGGGGGAGAGGGAAAAAATGAAAAATTTGCTGACCAGTCATATTGAAACTATGGAAAACAAAAATTCTTGCTTTTTATATGCTACTTTTATAACTTTGAAAAAATACTATAATAAATTCCTTAATAACCCCCCCCCCCCACAAAAAAATCGAAAATTTCATTTGAGATCGCCTTCAAATCTTTCAATAGAATTTCGTTTCAAAATATTCAATTGTCTGAGATCATATCTTAATTGAATGTGCCACAGCAAAAAGGACATATAGAAAAAATTACGTTTTTGGGAAATCGCGATTGAAGCTTTTTTTAATACTAAATTAAGGAATTGAGCTGCGGAAAAAATTTTTACCTTAAAATTTCATATTTTTGCTACAAGAAAACAGCTCGCCATCACTTAATATCTTTTCTATTTTTTTCTATATTGAAAACAAAAGATTGAGTTATATGTCCTTTTTGTTGTGACAAAATTTCATTTCGACCCTTCTACGTTTGATGACGTATAATTTTTCCGGAAGTAAAAATTGAAAAAAATCTTCATGCAAAAGTTGAAAAAAATGAAAAATGGAACATTTTCGTGAAAAAATTTCAAATTATCTCTTCAGGGAGCGGATATATCGCACTTTGAAAAATGACAACTTTTTTTTTATTTTCTTGGTTACAAAAAAATGTTAAAAATACATTTTGGACGAATTTTATTATTTTTTCAAATTTATGGCGAAAAGTTAACTAACAAAACACTTCATTAAAATTTTAAAATTTTACAATCATCTACACAGTGAAAAAATTAAATATTACGCAAATTCTCGAAAATCAAACATGTAATGTAGGTACCGAAATTGCGAACTTCGCATTTTAAAAACGCCATAACTCTTCGAGGAAAACATATTGGAAAGTGGGAGGGGGCTCATTGGATAGAGAAAACTTCAGAGAATACGAATCGCTTGTCGCATCAAAAAGGACATATGCCGAGTTATGCCCTTTTTGTTGTGACACATTCTAGGAAAAATTGTGTAAAATTACTCAACCCGAGCGAAGCGAAGGCAAAATTTTTTCAAAAAAGAGCACCCAAAATCTGAAATTCTTTATCAAAATTCGTGTTTTTTTTGTGTTATGTTTTGACTTCCAAAAAAAAACTACACCTATGGACTCATCTCCATCGAAAAATTTTTGAAAATTCAAATCGAGATCGTTACCGAGTCTTTTTATAAATAAGAAAGAAAATTTTTTTTGTTTAAACATATTAAAGGTCTGGGCTGGAAAAGAAGAAGGTTCATACCATAATTTTGAAAATAAATTTGTGTAAATTTATTAAGCCCGAGAGCGATGTGAGTGTGAAAATTTTTGAAGAAAAAGGTATTTAAAAGCTAAAATTTCTTCACTGTTTTAATCTATGTTTTAGTATCGAAATGGAGGCAAAATGTTTAACCTGACTTTTCAGTACCGCATGACTTTTTTTGAAAAAATCTTCACTTATCAGGACCAGCTTGACTTATCAGGACCGTTAGACACCCTGAACATACAAGTCGTACAATCAAATTCTGATTTTAAAAAATCAAAAAAATTATCAAACGACATTACCTATTTATTTTGACATTCTATGACTTTTTCTTTGACATAAAATGGGGAAAAAATTGGAGGAGGAAATAATTTTACAAAGCGATAAATTGGGGTGGGAGGAGCGGTCAAAATTTCATCGAATTAGTAGGAATATTGATATGAGGGGCTTAGTTCCAAAACTCACTTTTGCCAAAAAAAATCGATGTCGTTTTTTTTGCAGATTTCGATTCAGTATGAAAAACTGAACCAGAATCCGCAAAAAAAAACGACATCGATTTTTTTTGGCAAAAGTGAGTTTTGGAACTAAGCCCCTCATATGTCACACGCTGTTTTAATTTTTTTCTCACTTTTTACATTTATGTGGGACGGGGAAGGGGGCTGAGGGGTTTTATCCAAAAAATAAGCAAATATTCGAAGTCAGCGACCTTGGAAATGTAACAAACGATACGTCACATGTTATTCTTCATTTTTTCGAATTTTGACCTTATCAAGGGGGCTGAAACAGGGGTGCTAACTTGAATCGATAACCGTTACCAATAATTAATAAAGTATTTAACAAAAATTGTGTAACCATCAAAACCAATAATCAAAAATGGTTTGTTTGAAAAAGAACCATAACTGATCCATAACTGTTCGAAAATTGTTTTCGGATCAGTAACAAAAATCGATAATAATTTGCTTAAATTATTGGCTAATTTCAATTTTTCAAATTTTTTAATTTTTTCAAAAATTTTCTTCAATTTTTTTCAACTTTAAAATCGTAAAATCTTTCTACTGAAAATTACTAAAAAAATTTTAACTTCACTTTTTTCAGAAGTTTTTCCAACTTGATTTCAATTTTCTCGAAAATTTTTCAAACTTCGATTCTTCATATTTTTTTAATTTATTGTTTTCATTACTTACTTTTTAGAACTTCTTCCAATTACTTATTATAACAATTTCACTGATAGGAAAATTTTTAAAATTGGATATAGCTTTTAAAAAATTTAGAATTGAAGAAATCAAAAATATTTAGAGTTGAAATTGAAAAAAGTTGAACTTGGAATAAATTTGGACTTGGATTGATTTCATATTTTTATTTTTTTTGTCAGTCGGTGTTTAGATACTCTTATATTTTTAGTACAAGCGTTTTTTCAACTTGTTTCAATTTTTTAAAAAACAAAAAACAAAAAAACTCAACATTACAGTGTTGTGCATAAGAAATGACAAAAAACCAATAATAAAACAGAAAAAACTATAACCAAAAACCAATAGGTAACCAATTATTACGAATTTTATGATCCAAAAAGAACCATAACCTATATTTTCCCACCAAATTGTGATCTTTAACCAATAACCAGAAACAAAAATAATTTCTGTTCGCACCCCTGAGCTGAAGGGGATACTGAGGGGTCGGATGAGAAAACTATGAGCACATATTCAAACACAGCGTCTTCTATTTAGTAGAAATCGATGTATTACTTCACTTTTCCCACTTTTTTGAAATCTGACCAAAATTTAGGACCCCTGTACTTCTAGAAATTCTGAGATCCTATCTTGAAAAGTAATTAGTTAAAAAAAACATTAGAAGTCCCCTTCAAAGTAATTTTTCAGATTTTTGAATTGGGACTCTCATCTTTTGTATTCATCATGAAAGTCGAGCTTTCATCACAAAAGTTCAACTTTGAACTTTTCAAAATGTAATTATCAATTTTAAATCTCCTTTCAATTTTCTACAAAACTGCATTAACAGATTCATCTTGGACACCACCAATCTCGAGATATAAGCCTTCAAAGTTGAGCCTTTTCGCAAAAAATCCCAATTGTACGAAAATTACTAGCCCCCCCCCCCCACCCCTAAAGGATTAGGATCGAAATGACAATGATTCCTTCATCAGATCATCGAGGGGTACCCGCAAAAAAAATTGAGCGAAATCCGAAGACTCAAGGTCAAAACCTGGTCGAGTTGACATGGAATGAGCCCGGAGCAAAGAAAAATTGAAAAAATTGTGGGATTCTTGGAACAAACAATCAATATACACCCTGAATCTGATTCAGTTCAATTTGATGAATTTCTGCTTTTTCGAATCAGTAAAAGGATTTTAACTAAAAATCAGTAATTTTTCATTTTTGCTCCAATTTTCAAGTCAAAATTCCTTCTCCTCAATTTTTCCCCCTCCCCTAAACTGATACCCCATTGCGGAGGAAACGAGGGGAGGGGGAAAATTTTGAAACTGTCACTTGGTCCAGTTTCCGAGTACTTCCAGAATCGCCTCCTCAAAAAAAATCAAATCACCTCATTGGAACCTGGCCCTGTTTTACGGATTTCCCGTGCGTGGTGGCGTTCTTTTTTTTCAAAGTACGCTTGATTTTGCACAATTAATTTTCAAGGTCTGAATTTTTGTGTGTAACCTCAATTTTTCAAGACTAACTTTTTTTTCTAAAATTTCCCAAACTTCAATTTTTTTTCAACGTCAATTTTTCAGGACTA
The DNA here is from genome assembly GCA_033439095.1 of Pseudococcus viburni. Classification (NCBI taxonomy): domain Eukaryota; kingdom Metazoa; phylum Arthropoda; class Insecta; order Hemiptera; family Pseudococcidae; genus Pseudococcus; species Pseudococcus viburni. Next base: position 2,503,398 of record JAVBJF010000004.1, on the reverse strand, counting down.
AAATTTTTCCTCAAAATTTCTCAAACTTAAAATTTTTTCAACGTCAATTTTTCAGGACTAAAATTTTTTTCTCAAAATTTTCCATGCATCAATTTTTTTTAATTCTATAATTTTTTCTTGGATTTTTAAAACTTCAACACTTTAGTGTTGAAAAATTGACAAAAAAAATTTGAAGTTTGAGAAATTTTGAGAAAAAATTTTAGTCTTGAAAAATCGAGGTTACTGAAAAAAAATTCAGACCTTGAAAATTCATTGTTCAAAATCGAGCGTACTTTGAAAAAAAAACCGCTCACCACCCACGGAAATCCGTAAAACAGTGCCAGGTCCTCATTGCAACACTCAAATCTCACACCCACGATGATATCACTTCTTTTTACCACACCGACGCATCAAACAGGAAACCATCTTAATTACTGGAAATTCTCCAGTACCTCGGAACCTTTGAAATTTGCCCATATTCGAATTCCGGATCACGACTTACCCTCGGCAGTCTCACCTCCGACAATGCGCCCGTCGAGACGGATGACTGCGGCGCATGCACCGAAAAATCTCGCTTAGGCGACCTCTACATTCGGGAGTGCCGGCAACCAAATCATCGGCGGATTTCAGTTATCTCAGCACAATTCGCGGACACCGGTCGTATGTCGTCTATATTGTGATTTCGTTGAAACTCGCGTCGTCGCGAAGTGTACGAATATTTATTTTCGCGGCGCGACGTCCGTTCGGCAATAATTTTTTCGGCTGTTCGAGTTCGAGTTTAAAATTAAAAAATTCACGCGGTTGCGAAAAACGTGCGAGTTTGTTTCGAGATGTGATCTACGTCGTCAGGTATCCGAATACTTCGTCGGGCAATTTTTTCGCCCCCTTGCCCCTCCTAATCGCATCGTGTCGTGTTGTATCGTCTTCATACGTATGCCAGTGTACTTTTCCCCATATTGCAATTTTCTATATCGATGAATCGCATCGAGTTGGTGATTTTTAAAATTTCCATCTAGTGTACGTCGAACACTTCGGCTTGATAATTCGAGAAAGCCGAAGGGCTCCCCCCTCCCCCGTGAGAACCAAGCCATCCAAAATGATTCGATCGCCAATAATGCCCAAATCAAACATGAATATTATTTTTATCGTCGCCTTCAGCACGTTCGGATTCTATCATCTCATAAACGGTAAGTGAAAAACGTCGTTGCTTAAAATATTCAATTCCTAAATTCCCGAAAGTCTACTCGGGCGACGAGGCAGATATCAAGAATCGCCATCTCAGACCGTTGTCGTCGATCGGTAAATAAGTAATAGAACTTTCAATCTGATTGCAAAAGGTTTTAACGTTTTTCCATTGACCAATGTGCCCTTCGGAGTTCGCCACCGTTATGTCAATAAAATCGCCACACACAAAATTTTCGCAGAGTAAATTAGTAAATTAATTCCGCACGCACAGCAACGCCAGGGTCTTTAGTTTGTTCTCTTCCACAAACTTTAAAACAGTCATCTCTACGGTGTTTTTTTCCTCCTAGAACTTCGGGGTTTCGGCCTTCTCCGCCAATGTCGCTGGCTGGGCTTTGTAGGGTACATCTAGATAGCGTAATTTTGCTCGCTACGTGTTCTGTGCTGCGTGTAGGTCTAGGTATCGTATCTACGTAGACGTACATGTCGAGTTGATTAAAGAAAATTAATGATTTATTAGTACGACGAGGCGTACTATACACGTACACAATGCAATGGCTGGTACAATGCCTTATTCGTGTTCGTATCTGTATTCCTCGCCTTACCTATCATTTTCGATGTCTCTTTAGAATGGGCTAGGCGATCTGCCTGGTCTGGGTAGTCGTCGCAGCTCTGTATTCGTATTTAACTTCGAACGTCGCTTTTGTCGTTTCTCATTTTCGTACGAGTGTCATTCCAAGCCACAGAATTTACCCCTTCCATCGTCGATCTGTTTCCAGCCTCAGTCACCTGTAAGAGCGTTGTTCGGTGGAAAATTTGGAGGGGTTTCAAAAGGCCGGAGGAAAAGCTAATTGCGCTGAGATCTGTGCTCGAGCAGATTTGGCATTCTTTTGGGCACAAAATTATCGAAAATGATATGAAAAGTCATTGAAATACGAATAAAAAAACTCAAAACGTTACGAAAATTATATTAGAAAGTGTCCCGAGATCTTAAATGTGGTAAAACTGATCTAGGAAGGTATAAAATTTGCTCAATGAACATCAAATTTGTCAGAATATCTTAAAATTATTTTTATCATTGAAGCTTGCCTTGAAATTGAATAAAATATCGAAAAAACAATTTAAATAGACAAAAAATTACAAAAATTTCGAAATTGAAAAAAAGTTGAGCTTGTAGGTATGAAATTTCATTTTTGAATGTTTTTAAAAATCATTGGGACCGAGCGAAAATAACTCGAAGTGTGAAATTTGTTCAAAAAATCTAAAAACTCGCTTGCTTGAAATTATTTACTTTTTTTGACATGAAAAATCTGTGGAAAAAGTGAATTTTGAAACTTTAAGCAAAACTATCGCGAAAAAGGTGTTTATCGGGGTACTTTGACCTGCCGAACACGAATATGGAATTGGTTTTTTCATTCAGTGGTTTCTTTCTGTATGAAACGCTCAAAATTTGAAAAATATGCTTGAATAACAACATTTCTGTACGGGTTTTCGTAATTTTCGGCCCTTAGTTCAGAGAAAAGGCCAAAACCAAATACACAGCAAAATTCAACATAAAAAAACGTATGTTTTGGTAATTTTTCCAGGGGGGTCGCTCTGCGCTTATTTGGTGTGTTTTATGATTGAAAACATCAAATAGTCGAAAAAAAGTGAAGGACTGCACCAAAATTGTTGAAAAATTATCATAAATACACCTCTACGAGATCAGAGTGTCTAACAAACATGACCAGCTCCAAAACAGGACCAAAACAGGACCTTCAACAGTACCTTTTGAAAATAGATACTGATAAATTTTGTAACCCCCCCAAAAAAAAAAAAATTAAATTAAATTAAACCTATTATGAAAACATTTTTGAAAAAAAATCAATAACTGTTAGAAATGCGTGTAAATTTATTTTTAAAATTCTAGAATAGGAAAGCTGGGTGTCTACTAATTTTTAAAAATCAAAATTCGCGATTTTTCGCGACATTTTCTAGACTTTTCAAAACATGCTTCAAATTCGCCCAAAGACCCCCCTCCCCCCCCCCCCTTGCGTACACTTGTTTTAAAGGAAATTTCAAGCACTTTTTAGTGCCTACCCCGCAAATACTTTTTTTTTTATAGGAAATTGAAAATTAAATGGATTTTATACCTAATTACGTTTTAAGGAAAATGATTATTCAACACCAATGAAGAGAAGATAAAATTTTCGAAAAAAATCGAAATTTCAAAGACAAATTTTTACGTTGTAGAATGAATTGTGTGGAATAGAAAGGGAAAGAGTCCAGTCCATTATTTTGAGAATTACCTGTGTAAACATATCAAAGAGCCCGAGCGAAGCAAGGGCGAAATTTTTTGAAGAAAAAGGCATCTAGAAATTGAAATTTCTGCTTTTTTCATGCTATTTTTTTGATTTCCAAAATACAAGTTAGGTACTCTCTCATTCTGAATCATTGAAAAGTCACTGATAAACAGTCAGAATTGCAGCACAGGAAAAATCAGCGAAATTCACTGGTTTTTCAGTTAATTTTCACTGATTTTTCAGCAAATTTTATGAATTTCACTGATTTTCCAGTGATTTCTGTCGCTGATTTATTTTCAGTGAAAATTTTTTCACTGATTTTCTCCTGTGCTGCAATTCTGACTGTTTCTCAGTGATTTTCCATAATTTTCACTGATCTATAAATGAGAGAGTAAATATTTTGTAGAGCTCCCCTCCATCCAAAGCATCTACGTACTTACAGAAATTTTTAAAATTCCATTCGAAATTGTCTCCTTTACTTGAGAATTTTAAATTGTAAGGGTGTCTAACAAACTTTCAAAACCTCAAAACAGAACCTTCAACAGGACTTTTAAAAATCGGTACTAATAAATTTTGTACCCCCCCCCCCCCCCTGTTAAGAAATGAATTTTCGAAAAGATCAAAATAAGGAAGATACATTGAAAAGAAAAAATATGTAAATTCACTGATCCCGAGCGAAGCGAGGGGGAAATTTTTGAAAAAAGGATACCCACAATTTGATCATCATTAGGTAAAATTCGTAATTTTTTTTCGTGTTTTGTTCTGACTTCCAAAAAGAATTAATTGTCAAGGCTGAAAAAGAAGAAGTTTTGTTGGTACGTGTAAATTTACTGAGCCCGAGCGAAGCGAGGGCGAAAATTTTTGAAGAAAAAGGCATTTAAAAGTTGAAATTTCTTCAGACAACCTGTATTATCTCTTATCATCTTACACAGTGTAGTCACGGACGATATTTCAAATATTAGCTATTTATTTTGACGGGTGGGATCTCAAAATTGTTACAAAACAGGACTTTTCGCTGAAAAAGCCCCAAAACAGGACCTTAACAGGACCAACAGGACCTTTCAGCCCAAAACAGGACCAACAGGACCAACAGGACCCGTTAGACATCCTGGAGATGTAACTTTGTGCCAAAGAACAAAAAATTTCCTTCACTTCCGTTGAAATTAAAAATTCTCGAAAATAATGCAATAAAATGGCCATAACTACGATGGGGAGGGGAGCAGGGGTCCCAAATTTTGTGGAAATTTTTTTTCTAGTCAATTTACACCACTTGAAGTGTTTAGGAGCCCAAACGCGCATGGGGCTAAATTCACCTCTTATCCGACCATACCCTTTGACAAAAGGGCTGTCTATTCTCACACGGAATGAACAACAAAATGACCGAACTATGCGCGATATCGTTCATTTTTTTTCGTCATCTTCACCGTTACATTGATCATTTCAGCTGTTAACTGTACCTTTTTTCAAAATTTCAATTTTTTTCAGCTTTCGAAATTTTTTCTCATAATAGGTACCTATCTATTTTTTCAACTCCAATAAATTTTTTCCCCACTAAACTTTCTTCCCCAAAATTTTTTCAACTCCAACATTTTTTTCAATTTCTTCGATTTCCATTTTTGCCTAATTTTTTTCATTTTACTAATATTTAATATTTATCTAAATTACCAACCGTAAAATCCTGTTCTTTGATCTTAAAATTTTTAAACATGACATTCTCTCGATTTTTTCTCACATTAAATTTCTTAAAATGTTTTTCAACCCAAATTTTTTCATTCTAAAAATTTCAGAGCTGGAAAATAATTTGAGAAAAACATTTGAACTAAAAAAATAGAATTTTGAGGAAAAAATTTCAAAAGCTGTAAAAATTGAACTTAAAGAAAAAAATTTCGAGAGCAAAAAAATTTGAGAAAAAATGTAATTTTGAGAAAAAATTTCTTGAGCTGAAAAATGAAAACCATGTATTTTTAGAAAAAATTCCGGAGTTGAAAAATTTGTATACCTACCTGAAAAAAAATTGAAGGAAAAAATTTCAGAGTTGGTAAAAATTTTATTTCAGATGAAAAAGTTTTAGAGGAAATTAGGAATTGAAACCATTTTGAGAATACGAAAAAAAAATGGGTTGAAAAATTGTTGATTTCGGTTTCAAATTTTCAAATCAAAAGCAAAAAATTTGATCAACTTTTTAGCAAGCTCTTCATTCCTGCTATCTCACGAGACAGGTTGCAAAGTTGCGATTCGAGAGAACGATTTACATTTTGTTGTTCATTCCGTGTGAAGATAGAAAGATCCTTTGACAAAAAAATTCATGATTTTTCATCGTGTTTTTACTGTTTGCATCTTGCCCTATGGTATTTTGCATCTTACCCCCCCCCCATGGGGCAAGATGCAAAAAAATCGAAAAACTATGTAAGTAGAGCTGAGGTAAGTACCAGAAAAGGATTTTTTCAGCGAAATAAAAGGAAAATGTTTGAACTTCAATTAGAAAGTCACTTAGGTGATCTGTTTTCATCTCTCCTTCACCCTCAAAAATCGATAGGTAACCATTCATCACAGATGTCTTAGTTTCTTCATGCACAAAATTATGCAAATTGTTTTAACAAAATCCCGTAAGTACGACTTTTTTCGGATTTTCAAAAATTTTCTGACTTTTTTCTCATTTACACCCCAAAAAAGAAAAAAAAATTATAACCTGAAAAAAAAATTACGAAACCTGCTTGAAAAATTGATTATCAGAATTTGAAAAATTGAATATTGCTGTATCAATTCACACAAATTCTTCAAATTAACAAATTTTACGTCAAGCTCTTACATTTTTTTCGCCTTGACTCGTAAAAATCAAAAATTAAAGAGGTGGATTTTTGCAAGGAAAAATTCTATAAAGTTTCAAAAAATATCTCCTTTTTGTTGAGATACATTATGAAAATTTACCGAACCCTTGTGGAGCAAAGGAGAAAATATTTGCAAAAAAAGCAATTCAAAGGTGAAATTTCGTCACTTTTTCCAACATTTAATTGCGAGAGAAAGTGATCAGTATCTTATCTTTTGATGACTTTTTGAGCCAACTTTGTAACTTCATCTCAACCCTTGCGACGCGACGTTGTAAACACTTTGATTAATATCAAGTAAAATTCGTCAAAATTGCTCAGTAGAACTGATGAGAAATATCAAAACAAATTTTTTATAAGGTTACCAAATTTATTTAAAATAGGTATCACGAGAATTATTCAAATTCCTGAAAAAATTATTAAAAATTTGTGAAACGTGTTTTTAACGTTGCAAAAAAAATTAAATTGAATAAAATTTAGAAAAAAGTGGATTTCAAATTCAAAAAAAATTGTTTTCCAATTTTAAAAATATTTTCCCCCAATTTTCAACAGTTTTCTGAAAAATTGAACGTTGAAATTTCCACAACATTAATCAAAATATCATGAGAAAATGATTCAAAATTTGAAAAAAATTGAGTTTCGTTTTTTAGGAAAACTTTACCAACTTCTTTACAATTTTTATGCCATTTCCAACAATTTTTCCTCGGAAATTCAATATTTTTTTGCACATCAAACAATTTTCATGTTTTGAGCTATTTTTCTAGTTCTTTGCATAATTTTATAGATATTTTTCATTTTTTACATTATTTTACCATGTTTTCATAGTTACCTATACCTACTCAAAATACTTACGAGCACAATATAACGTTTCTGAAATTTTGTTTTTTCTGGTATATAAATTGGCTTTCAAAAGTATATTTTTCAAATTTCACGTTGTAAAAAGTTTTTCTAGGGAATTTTTTGCAGTATTTTACACAGTTTTGTTGAATTTTACTCAATTTTATCACATTTTGATCGTGTTCAAAAATGGTCAACAGAACATCTGAGGAACAGGGAAAAAATTTACTCAAATTTTCAAAAAAAAAAATCAAAACTATTCGATTATACAAAAATTATTTATTTAATAAATACTTTTTCAACGGAGTTATTCTGTTGATCGATTTAGCCTATCAGTTTACCCATTTTTTTTACTTACTCTAAAAATATTCTCATAAAAATTTCAAATACTTTTCTCGAAATTGAGAAATTTCCCCAAATACTTTCTTCCAATGCGATTTTTATGAAATTTGAACGTCATTTTTTAGCATTTTAAGCAACATTATGGTCTTCAATTTACAAAAAAAATTTTATCAAATTATAATTTTTTCATCCCATAATCGAGGAATTGAATTTAGAAAATTTTGAATTCATTCAAAATATGTATACTTATCGTCCGAAGAAAGTTCTCTTAATGCAAACACCCAATTTTATGATTTTTACACCGCAATCACATCGTCATTTATAAATCAATTTTGCACATAAGATATTTTGATTTTTTTACCAGTAATTTTCAAAAAGAAAACTCACCTCATGCTCCATTTTCTAATTTATCAGTTGAAAATTTGGTACATGCAAAGCACTTACCTGAAACAAACGAACAAAAATGATCGATTAGCTGATTTGATTTATTTTCACATAAAATTATTACGAATAAAAAAACCATTCATCTATCCTCAAAGGAATCCTCACCCAAACAAATCCCAGTCAAATATCGATCTTCGTTCCCAAAATCAGACCACAGACGAAAAAACCTCGCAATCTGGCTCGGTCACAAAATCTCATTAACACGAGCTTCGTTTTCACAGAATTCTACACCATCGCTAATGACACGACCCTAGGACAACAGTAAATTCTTCCAGACTCCTGTGGGGTTTACTAACCTGTTAACCTTGGCCAGACCTCGACAATCCATTATACAAACGGTTTCGTACGCTATTCCCTCGTTTTCCACACGTAATCCAGAGTACGAGATGATAAATTCCATTCGTAGGCGTTTCTTGTTCTTACACCAGTAACGATAAGTTTCATCGATAATAAATGAAGCACATTTATACGAAAATGTATAGGCTTGTAATCCGATTAGTCTACAAATATCCCTCGACGTAATCGAAAATACACATAACCGACGCAAGTACATATATCTAACAAAAACAGTACTCGTATATAATTTTGATAATGTGAAAAATGCCTCCATCGTTCAATAATTCTCTCTCGGTCGACTTTCATGGTCATTTTGTGGCGGTAGATATCGCCATCATATTGTCAGAAATAGACGAAGTACTTCGCAGATTATCCCTTTTTCTATTGCACACGAAATAGGAGAATAATATTTCGGTGAACATAGGCGTTAATAAAATTGCATAATCGGTTTGCCGTAAATATTTTAAAGAATTGGGATTTGTTTGGCAATAGGCTGAGTATTTTCGCTCTGGTGTTTGGAATTGATTCGAATGACTGCGAAGTCGTTAAGAGTTGACTTTTGGGCATAAATCAAGCGATATTATTTTCCAATTACGAGTAATTTATTACCGAGGAAGTTAGGTATGGATTGCGAAAAAAATAGGAGTTGCTTTCGACGAGTTGAATTACCTCCTAGTTGTTTTGAGAAGGAGTAATCTGAACGATTCCTTAAGCTCCAGAATGAGCCACCGTTTTAAACGAAAAAGTTATCGGAAATTATTTTTTTGTAATAATAAGTTTTAGACGAATATTTCAATTGGAAATTTATGATTTCAGCGTAAATTAGAGTACCTATGGTTCTCACGTGCACCCACGTGTAAATTTAAAATTATCGAAAGTGATTTTTGAAGTTTAATCTGGTTATTTTCTATTGGCTCATTCTATGTCAACTCGACCAGGTTTCGACCTTGGGTCTTCCGATTTCACTCAAATTTTTTTTACGAGTTCTCCTCGATGGTCTAATGAAGGAATCACCGTCATTCCGGTCCTAATCCTTCAGGGAGGCGGGGGGTGGCCCTTGTAATTTTCGTATAATTGCGATTTTTTGCGAAATTGCTTAACTTTGAAGGAGCATATCTCGAGATTGGTTAGGTCTAAGATAAATCTGTTCATACTGTTTTGTAGAGAAATGAAAGGAGATTCAAAATTGATAATCACTTTTTGAAAACTTCAAAGTTGAGCTTTTGTGATGAAAGCTCAACTTTCATGATAAGTACAAAAGATGAAGGGCCCCATTGAAAAATCTGAAAAAATTACTATGAAGAGAACATTTAATGTATTTCTCAACTAATCACTTTTCAAGATGGAATCTCAATACCCCTGGGGGGCACAGGGGTCCTAAATTTTGGTCAAAATTCAAAAAAATGGTAAAAGTGAAGTAATATATGGATTTCTACTAATTTGAAGGCGCTGAGTTCGAATATGTGCTTAGTTTTTTCATTCGACCCCTAATGAGGTCAAAATTCAAAAAATGAAAAATAACGTATGACGTGTCGTTTGTTAGGTTTTTGAGGGCGCTGAGTTCGAATATCCGCTTTTTTTTGGGATTCGACCCTATAGTACTCCCCTACCTCCAAATTTTGAAAAAAAAAACATTGATTTTTTAAATAATTTAGTAATTTTGGAGTCAGTGTGAAGAACGAAGGAGACGGATCGAGAAAGTAAGTTGATAATCGAGCTCAGCACCCTCGAATTAGTAGAAATCGATATGACACATGCTATTTCCGATTTTTTGCATGTGTTTTTTTCAAAATTGGGGGCGTCACAGCACTCAAAAGTTGCGATTTGAGTTTCTACAACTCCCTGAACCATCGCCGTCCTCCTCCGATCAAAATTCAGACTACTACCAGGGGGTCCAAAAGTTGCAGATTGCAATACCTATTTCAATATGTGAATTTTTCACTAAGCTGGAATGATTTTTTTCATCAAGTAATTGAGCAACATTTTTTTTTTCGATCACTGAAAGTAAATTTTGAAAAAAAAATTATGAAAATTTTATGCACCAGTGCAGCCAACAGCGAATCGTAAAATTCCAAAATACAGAATTTATGCCAACTTTGAATTGATTACTTTTTCGCTTGAAAATAATATTATGAATTTTTTTCACTCACTAGAAGTAAATTTCGGAAATTTTTCGGAAAATTTTGCATATCAGTGTAGCCAGTTATAAACTCTACACTATGAAATTTACGTTAATTTCGAATTAATTTTTTTATTGTTTGAAAAATTCACAATAATGTTGTTTTCAGTCATCAGAAATGAACATTTAAAAATTATTTTTTGAAAATTTTTACGTCAGTGCAGCCAGTGGCTAATTGTGATATTCTAATATTACGAACTCGAATGCATACCGTAAATTTTTCAAACGGTAAAAAAATTAATTCGAGATAAACGTAAATTCCATAGAGTAGAATTTAAAACTGACTACACTGATATACAAAATTTTCCGAAAAATTTCCGAAATTTACTTCTGGTGAGTGAAAAAAATTCATAATATTTTCAAGCGAAAAAGTAATCAATTCAAAGTTGGCATAAATTCTGTATTTTGGAATTTTACGATTCGCTGTTGGCTGCACTGGTGCATAAAATTTTCATTTTTTTTTCAAAATTTACTTTCAGTGATCCAAAAAAAATTTTTGCTCAATTACTTGATGAAAAAAATCATTCCAGCTTATTGAAAAATTCATATTATTGAAATATTGCAATCTGCAACTTTTGGACCCCCTGGTAGCAGTCTGAATTTTGATCGGAGGAGGACGGCGATAGTTCAGGGAGTTGTAGAAACTCAAATCGCAACTTTCGAGAGCTGTGACGGCTTCTCGCACAATTTTAATTTTCTAAAAAACGCAAAAAACTGCGTTTTTTTAAAAGGAGGTGCACTTTGAGCACCCCTGCTCCCCTCCCCTTGCACCTGGGGGGCTCAAATTTTTTTTGGGTAGTCTCCCACTCAAAGTAAACCACCCCACCAAATTTGGTCGAAATCCAAGTTATGTTTTTTTTTCTACTCCACCCTATTTCACAGCTCCCCCCCCCCATCACCAATTAAAATCTATTCTTCTGAGTACAATGCTTGGAAAATTTCCCATTCGATATTTTATCAGTGGAATTTTCCTACCACGAAAAATGCCAAACGTTCTGGGCCACATTACCTTTTAATTCTTCAAAGTATTAAGCTCGCACGAGCGAAATTCGTCGTTCAGTAACCTTAAACATCGCGATTCGAAGCAACTCGACGGAAAAAAATTACGTCCAGGTAGCTGCGAGTTTTCGGTCATCAGCGCTACCTCTAAACGATTACAAAAGAGACCGAAAAGTGGTAGAAGGGTGGGTTAAGACCTAAATGCGCGCATGTTTACACATAATCGAAACAGTTAATCCGTTCTGTGAAAACTAATTACCGAACTACATCTCATTAAAACTTACTCTCAAAAGTAGATTGGGAATATAGGTAGGTTATGGGCAGGGGCAAAGGCGTGAATAATAAATCTCGTAAATCTCATCGTACGTGTACATAAAGATACCTGTAGTACACCTTATATACTATGAGCATATAATACAATATGGGAAAATTCCTCTATCGAGAGGGGGTCGCAATACCGGCGAAGAAAAAGGAGAACCCTTTCTGCTTGACGATTTCGAATCCCGAATTCCAAGCGATTTTTATACCGAAGAGTATTTTCACGATGGAAAGTTATGCGACGCGAACCTTTTGTATAGTAGATAGTACAAAAAGACCCATTCGCGTAAAGTTCCCTTCGATAATGCCCGCCGAGCGTCGTCGAACGTAATACACTTGGTCGAAATAAGGAACCGTCTCTGGCGGGCCCCTCCGTCTTGTTATATTGATCAACGACGACGCCGCGTGCGATCATCATTACGGTGTGGAAATTTCGGTCGAGACAATTGACATTTACAACTTCACGGTACATCTGATACGCGCCTATAAGGCAGCCCTGACGGCAGATCGCTTCTAGCCAAATTATTACCGAATACGAATGGATATGATAACAGAAATCCGAGCTCGAGACCCGAACCTTGCCTAATGGAGCGTTCGACGAGAATATCAGATATTAATTTACATGTTGGCTCGATTCGAAGGGATCTGGTTTCCCTTTTATTTTTGGGTTGATTTTCCATTCGTGGAGGTCTATTAATGAGGTATTATGGAAGCTCCACGCGAGGTAGGGGGTTGAATTTTTTTTGGTGGATCTACAACTCAAAATAAATAAATGGCTGAAAATTTGTTAAAATTTGATTTTTTCCCACTTTATCCACCTACTTATTTCGATTAAGAAGATCGAATCTTTTTTTTTTTTTGAACATTACAGTGCAGTGTCTAAAAACATTTTCGAATCGAAATGCAAAACTTATTCAAAATTTTTGAAGGAATTTCGGTCAATCAGTCGCCCTAATATATAAAAAAATTAATAACCTAGTTTCACAGACCTGCTCAAACTCCAGAGTAATTTTGTCAATATAAAAAAGGAAATAAAAAAAATGCCTACAAATGTTGCATCAGTTGTGAATTTTCTGGAGAAGTGCAAAACGTATAGAAAATGACAATGCTAATTTCAAAAAAAATTTATAACACGAAATTCGTGCGATTTAAAATTGAAAAATGACGAGATTTTTTAGAAGAATTTTCCAAAATACAGAGATATTTTATGCAAATGAAAAGTACAAAAAATTTTCCCAAAAGTTATATAATTTGAAAAGCGAAAAATGACCACTTTTAAAACATTTTAACGAGCCATTTTCGACCAAGAGGGACACCCCCCCCCCCCCCCCAGGTAAAAATGATATTCATTAGTTTTACAAATGGTTTTAACTTCTGTTTTAAAAAAATTAATTACCCTGATTTTTTTTTTAGATATTTTGGATCAAATTTTTGCAATTATGTAAAGTTCCTGACAAATAGGAAAAATGGCGTATTTTGCTTTAAGAATACTCATTTGACGTTTTTCGAAGGAAATGTAGGATATAGGATGGTTTCACTTTCACAGCTGGTTGAAAATTAATTTTTTTTCTCATTGAACGAAGTAAAAATAAAAATTTATAGAGAAATTCGTTCAAACGATGAAATTTTATTTTTCTTGAAAGGAAAACAAAATTCGATTTCTGCTCCTGTTACTTGAGTCACAATATACCAAAACGAAGTCAGAGCTAAAATTTTTAAAATACGTAATTTTTATAAATAACGCGAATTATGTTTCAATAATTTGCTGTTTTAAGAAATAAAAATCCATGACTTTGGAGTGAACACTTAAAAATTCATAATTTTTTTATGCTTTTAGAAAATGTTGACTTGTGATTTTTCTTCAAAATTTAAATAGGGGGGGGGGGTACCTGAGATATTGTGTCTAGATTTTTAAATGAAGTGATGAAAGTTTTAAACTCCTGGCTCAACGCTTACTCCAGCTCAATCGCCTTTAAAGTTCAACGACACTGCTCAAAAATTTTTATAAATTGAAAATAAAATTTCTGACAATTTTTTCTAAAAATGATGCTGGAGATATTACCATCCAAAAATACCATTGAACTCAACTTTTCACTTTTATTAGATTTTTCAGAGGTAGGCCAAGGTACTTGGAAAAATTAATTTTTTCGTGTATTTTAAATTCATTTTGAAAAATTAAAAACATTTTTATGAAAAAAAATATACAAAAGTGGTCTTGTATGGATGTTTTAACTCAAAAAAATCGCTGGTCTCGATTTTATTTCATTTTCTAATAATTTTGAAAAAAAACAATGACTTTTTTTCATTTTTAAAATATGTACAGGCAAACAGGGGTAATGATGAAAAATCTCTTGTGATGATTTTTTCGGATAAAAATATGATTTTTTAAAAAATTTTACTCAGAAATTTAAAAAAGAAAACGAGTACCTCTGAAAATTTGAAAAAAATTGTGATGTGGGGTCCAATACTACTTTCAAATTATTGGGACACGGTCGAATTTTGAAAACTATTGAATTAGGGGGCTGATTTCACAAATTGTTCCAAGGCCTAGACACAACATCTAGCTACCCCTTTTTGTACAAATCTCGAAATTTTTTCTAAAACAATCCATTTTGGTGAATAGGTACCTTACTATTTTATTTTTTGACATTTGTGACCTGGAATTATAAACGAATACCTACTACTCTCTCATCCCAAATCAGTGAAAAATCACTGATAAATAGTTAGAATTGCCGCACAGGAAAATTCAATAATTTTTTACTAACTATTCAAAGAATGTCGCAGATTTTTCAGTGAATTTCATAAATATCACTGAGTTTTCAGGGAATTTTCACTGATTTCTAGTGATTTTCTTTCACTGACTCGCTTTTAGTGAAATTTTTTTACTGATTTATTACTGTGCTGCAATTTTGACACTTTTTCAACGTTTTTTGATAAATTTCACCGATTCAAAAATGAGAGAGTATCACAGAAAAGTCTCAAAATTCACCTTTTCACTGATTTATCGATTTTTCATGGCAAAACTAGCGAAATTTGAGGCTTCAAGTAAAACGATCGCAATAAGGATGTTTATCGGGATATTTTGACCTAAACACGAATCCGCCATTGGTTTTTTCATTTGGTAATTTCTATAGGAAAAAAAACGTAAAAAATTGAAAAAAATGCCAAAATAAGAACATTTTTGTGCAATTTTTTGCAATTTTCGGCTCTTGGCTCATCGAAATTGCCAAAAGTGAATACGTGAGGTAAATCTACGTTAAAAAACACGTTTTTAGGATATTTTAAAAAGTGGTCGAACATTGCTATTAATGCCATTTTTACGGTTGAAAATTTCAAATGGTCAAAACTTCATGAAGGAGTGCACCAAAATTAATGAAAAAATTATCGTAAATACAACTCTACGAGATGTAACTTTGCGCCAAAGAACAGAAAATTTCTTTCACTTTCGTTGAAATTAAAAATTATTGAAAACAATGCAATAAAATGCCCATAACTCCGAATGGTAGGGGAATGGAATAAAGGGGGGGGTCAAAAAATTTTCAAGATTGTTTTTACATTAAAAGACACCAAATTTAAGAGAGTTAGATCAAAAATCCGAGCCAGGGCCAAACTCACCTCTTACCCTCTTATATAGGTACCCTTTGTGTAAATTCTCATTCATCTGATAGATTCCTTTTCTCATTCCATTCAATAATCTCCATTTTCCAATGTTTTTGAACACTTCGACTGAAAGAGGGCTAAAAATAAATTACAAAACAGAAGAAAAAATCTCAGGTTGGACCCTTGAAAAAAAACTTGGAACGATTTTTGTTCTTTAATATCTAGTGTACAATTTTACTTCGTATCGGAATTCATTTCAGAGCAAATCTTTTTGGTGGGTCCAACTTTTGAGATAATGAGGAGGCGAGAGGTCCACTCAGTCAGGAAAACTTAAGAAAAATGGTCGTGAAACAGTTCATTGGAAAGGAAATTTAATTCTGAATACTTTTGGTGGTTACAAATTTTGCCGTATACACGAAACTTTTCGTTGAAAATGAAGAAAACGTGATTGTAAAGTTTTCTCAAAAAACTTTTCATTTCCAAATTTGGACTGCAGGAGTTGCTCCAAAATGGATTTTTATAAGAAATGAAAATGTACATAAGGTGTCGAGGAACAACTTTTGTTCGAATATTTTTTCATTACGACTCATAGATTAGGCGGTACACACGTTTGAAATGTTGGGGGGGGCCTTGGGAAAAGAGGGGAGAGAAAAAATAGGCATAGAAGCGTTTATTTGTTTCAGTGTCTCCACCAAGAATCAATCATAAAATCAATTTTAACAGGTATCCTGTGCAGATGTACAATTGAGACCTGACTAAGTCTCCTTTTATGATGCCAGGCCACATTCAAGCAGGTTCTAAAGTAGAACAAAATCAATTTTAATGAAAAATATGCAAATTTTGACCCAAATAAAGGACCATTCCAGCATTTTTATCATTTTCAACGCCACAACGCCACATTTTTAATTTCAGCACTAGGGTGGGCCGAAAACCCCAAAATTTTGATTTTTGAAAAGTTACCCCTCACAAAAGTTGTTGGCTGGATAAACTAGAAAAATAAAATAAAAAATTTCAAAATCGATTGATATCTTCCGATCGCGCAAGAGCCTTCAATTCTTCAAAAATTGCCAAAAATTCAAAATTTTGAAAATTTTGAAAAAATTTAAAATTGTCTAAAATTAATTTTAGAGCTTCTGTAGTGACTATCTAGACCAAAAAGCACATTTTTTTTTTTGAAAAAATCAGTGTTTTATAACTTTTTAAAATTTTTTTCAGAGGTAAAGAAATATGAGAAATTTAAAAAAACTATAAAATATGGATTTTTTCAAAAAAGTTGTGCTTTTCACTTTAAATAGGCCCTAAATAAGCTCTAAAATTGATTTTGATAAATCTTGATTTTTAAAAAAAAATTTAAAATTTCTGATAATGTTGAATTTTTGGCAATTTCCGAAGAATTGAAGGATCTTGCGCGATCGGAAGATATGAATCGATTTTGAAATTTTTCATTTTATTTTTCTAGTCTATCCAGCCAACAAATTTTGTGGGGTAACTTTTCAAAAATCAAAATTTTTGGTTTTTCGGCCCATCCTATATTCAGCACCTTTTCATCAATTTCGTCATTTTTTGTAGGATCTTTGAAATTTCATAAATTTATTCCTCCACACTTCTGGTAGGAATTCTCATCACATTCCATCCTCACCAACCAACTCAAGCATATATTTTATTCCGTTCGAAGATTTCGAAAATCACGACAAATTCCAACTCATAAAATCTCAAACCATCCCTTCCAACCGATATTAAAAAGTCATCAAGTTGGAAATTTTCTTCAATTTATCGCGATAAAAATGCAGATCAAATTTCAAAAAACGATATCTTTTTATCGAAGTCTCGACGATTCGACCTTATAAATAAAACGAAATCTCGAGACGATTTTTTATCCCCATCAAAACATCAAATTACATTTTTATAAAGCAGGTATAAAGTTACTTACAGGCTCGACGACGCTACACCTGCTCTTAAAACAAGCACTGCAGTTACCCAATCACAAAAGGGATTTCGCACAAGGCCGTTAATTTATCGAAAATTTCACCTCGACCGAATTCGATACCCCATGAATACATTCACTATACACATCGCACATATGTACTCTCGGTGGAATGGTGACACTGGTCTGGTGGTTTTTCTCGAACAAGGCGACGAATAAACAGGTACCTGGTCCACGTACAGACCGATGGAAGAGGGGAGGAGGTGGCTGAAAAAACAAAAACCACGCAAAAAATTCACCTCTTGGAGCGATTCACGAAAATCCGAACGTCTCGTTCGATACCCCGCTCAGGTCCCCCCATCCAGACCATACTCAGCCTCCGAATGCCAAAAAAGTACCATTAGCAAGCCGCAAAAAAGGTCGCGCAACCTCGAACGCTGCGAAAATCTCGTTTAATTTGCGAATTTCTCTTGTTATAGTCGGACGGCGTGCGGTGCACAGACCAACCCGTTACTTTGGCGAAATAAAGAGCGCCGGCGATGGAAAAAGGGCCGGGGAGGGGGGACCAGGACAGCAATAAAATTGTATAACGTACATAGGCAATTCTTTAACATAATGCTCGTAAGCCGAACGGTGCGGGCGCCCGGCGCAAATCTATTTAAATACGATTTTCGCCAAGATAGCAATTTGAGAATACCCAGCAAGGCGAGATAATAAAACGACGATACGCCCAGCTCACAGGCACGTGGTACCCTCCTATATCCATACGTGTACCTATTTACGTATTTACCTAGCCTGGCGATGTACTTACATGGCTTTGTACATTGTATACAGATGTAGAATGGTAGAGATAGAGGACGAGCTGCGACGAGAAGAGACAATACGGAGCTTTCTTGCAGCGAGCTTTTTTTGTTACTTTATTCGCGAGCAGCTTTATTTTACGTATAAATTTAAACGCAGCGGGATTTTCAAATAACGTATAAATGGTTGTATAAGACCCCGTTATGTCATCCAAGTCGGTAAACTCGGCTAAGAAGGAGAGGAGCGGTTAATTCGCAAAATATAATACGTCGGGTTTATTAGCCTTCGTTTTCTTGTTCTCGGGCTACGTCACACGTAAAGTTAACGACGTGTGCTCGATGTGACGACGACGACGATGGAGCCCATAATTGTGATGGATAATGGAAGGTTTTTTTCCACAACTCGGTGTATATATGTCGACGAGTCGACTGGATGGAAGCACGGTGGCAATAACTTGAACGATGGATGATGTAATATGTAGGTAGACGCTATGAGTAAAATATTGTGTGCGACGGAATTCGAGGCGGGAAAAAAGTTTTATGTATTTTCGCGATATTTGCGGCTTGGTTTTCGGAGATATGACGATGAAAGTTGATGGTATACGTAAATGGGCTGTTCGACTGCGATCTCTTAGATTATTGATCAACAAGGTGTCAAAATGAGCGGATGTGTGGTGAGTTGACGTACCTAGGTATTGAGCGAGAATGATTGAAAATTGATTTGCGCCAGTTTTGAAACTATTTTTGTAATTTTACAAAAAATGAAACTGTGCTTTTTGATTTTTTTCTAAAAATTTTCATTTTTGGGCTGCGTAGTAGGGTGGATCGAAAAAAAAAATCTTGGATTTTGACCAAATTTGGTGGGGTGGTTTACTTTGAGTGGGGGATTTCACAAAAAAAATTTGAGTCCCCGAAGGGTAAGGGGAGGGGAGTAGGAGGTGCTCAATTGGTGGGCCGAAAAACCAAAAAATTGTGATTTTTGAAAAGTTACCTCCACAAAAGTTGTTGGCTGGATAGACTAGAAAAATAAAATAAAAAATTTCACAATCGATTCATATCCTCCGATCGCGCAAGAGCCTTCAATTCTTCAAAAATTGCCAAAAATTTAAAATTTCAAAAATTTCGAAAAAATTTAAAATTAACGAAAATTAATTTTAGAGCTTCTGCAGTGACTATCTAGACCAAAAAGCACATTTTTTTGAAAAAATTAGTATTTTATAACTTTTAAAAAAAATTTTCAGAGGTGAATGAGAAATTTAAAAAAAATATAAACCACGTATTTTTTTCAAAAAAGTTGTGCTTTTCGCTTTAAATAGGCCCTAAATAAACTCTAAAATTGATTTCGATAAATTTGGACTTTTTTTCAATTTTTTTTAAATTTCTGAAAATGTTGAATTTTTGACAATTCCCGAAGAATTGAAGGCTCTTGCGCGATCGGAAGATATGATTCGATTTTAAAATTTTCTATTTTATTTTTCTATTCTATCCAGAAAACAACTTTTGTGAGGGGGGGGGGGGTAACTTTTCAAAAATCGAAATTTTTGGTTTTTCGGCCCACCCTAGTGCTCAAAGTGCACCTCCATTTGAAGAAAATACTGTTTTTTTGCGTTTTTCAGTCAATCGAAATTGTGTGAGAAGCCTTCGTAGCACTTAAAAGATGCAATTTGAGTTTCTACATTTCTCTAAACCATCGCCATCCTTCTCCGATCAAAACTCAGACTGCTACCAGGGGGTTGAAAAGTTGCATATTGCAATATTTCAATAATACCTATGAAATTTTCACCAAGCCGGAATAATTTTTTTTTTTCATCGAGTAAGTGAACAAAAAATGTTTTCAACCACTGAAAGTGAATTTTGAAAACAAAAATTGAAATTTTGATACACCTGTGCAGCCCACAACAAATCATAAAATTCCAAAATACAGAATTTATATGGACTTTGAATTGATTATTTTTTCACCTAAAAAATATTATGTATTATTTTTTCAATCACTGAAAGTATATTTCGAAATTTTTTTCGAAAATTTTGTATGTCAGTGCAGCCAGTTACAAATCGTGACAGGCTACACTATGGAATTTACGTTAACCTCGAATTAATTTTTTTATCGTTTGAAAAATTCACAATAATTTTGTTTTCAATCATCAGAAATGAAAATTTTAAATTTTTTCTTTAAAAATTGTGTACCTCTGTGCAGCAAGTTGCTAATTGTGATGTTCTGATATCTTCAAATTCAAAGAGTTCATAATATCATAATATCACAATTAGCAAACTGGCTGGACTGACGTACAAAATTTTCGAAAAAAAATTTGAAATATACTTTCAGTGATTGAAAAAAAAAAATTCATAATATTATTTTCAGGCGAAAAAATAATCAATTCAAAGTCAATATAAATTCCGTATTTTGGAATTTTATGATTTGTTGTTGGCTGCACTGGTGTATCAAATTTTCAATTTTTGTTTCCAAAATTCACTTTCAGTGATTGAAAACATTTTTTGTTCACTTACTCGATGAAAAAAAAAAATCATTCCAGCTTGGTGAAAATTTCATATTATTGAAATATTGCAATATGCAACTTTGCAACCCCCTGGTAGCAGTCTGAGTTTTGATCTGAGAAGGATGGCGACAGTGGCGTCGACAGAATGGAAAATTGGGGGGCACAAAAGGGGCCATGTGTTGGCCAATTTTTCTGCTTTTTCGAAGTGCAAAAGGGGGACTGACTTTTTTTACCTGCTAAAAATAGGGAGGTGGTAAAAAGGGAGCATTCTTCCGCACTTTCATCTCAATTAAATTAAAAAAGTGTTATTTTGTTTGTGCCCGAGCGAAGCGAGGGAAAAGTTTTGAAAAAATTGAATTTTAAATGCCTTAAAAAGACGTTTTTTCATGTTTTAATGCTTTGAAAATCCCTATTTGATGTAACTGTAACGTAAATTTATAAACACAACATGAATTGGGGGGGCCAAGCGGGGGCCAGAACTTTTTCCGGGGGGGCCTGGCCCCCCCGGGCCTCCCCTCGACGACGCCTCTGGATGGCGATGGTTTGGGGAGATGTAGAAACTCAAATCGCATCTTTTAAGTGCCACGAAGGCTAAAAAACAGCATTTTCTTCAAAAGGAGGTGCTCCTACTCCCCTCACCTTACCCTTCGGGAGCTCAATTTTTTTTGTAAAGTCTCCTAGTCAAAGTAAACCACCCTACCAAATTTGGTCAAAATCCAATTTATGTTTTCTTTTCGATCCACCCTACTGCATAGTGCATACCAAATAGGGTGGAGTAAAAATAAATATTTTGAATTTTGAGAAAAATTAGTCAAGTCGTTCACTTGGAACGAGGGACCCATCCCCAGTAAAAATTTGAAGGAGCTGGAAACTTCAAGGAAGAGCCATTTTAAAAAAAAATCGATTTTTGCTACTTTTAGGTGTGGGAATTTTTCTTCTTACCAAATAAAAGGTTTCAAGATTTCAATGCGCAATATCCGCGTGTTTCTTATGTGGTTGGCCATTTGGGTTAATGGGTCAGTTATTATTATTTTTTTTGAATAGAAATTCCCATGTGGATGGTAATTTTTTCCTATTTTGATCTGCTTTTTTCCTGTTCTGGAGGGAAAAACGATGTTGAAAAAATTTTAAAATGATGATTTGAATTTTCAAAAATTATAATACGTCAATTTTGTGTAAAATAATTTGTAACGCAAGTGAAATTTTTTTGAAAAAATGTTCCATAAGCCAAAGAAATGCGTTTGAAGTTGAAAAATATATACACAGTTTGGAGACATAATCGAGGGGAATTTTTTTTGTAAAAAGTAGGTAAGAAGTAAACAAAAATATTAAAATCTTGTTACATTTTTTTATGTTTTTTTGGGGGGAGGGGGGTGTCAGACTTTTAGGCCCGCAGTTCAGTGAAAATATTATTTTAATACAGATCATTTTTTTAAATCAAGATTCATTTTTTTGGGTTACTGGAAAAATATCGATTTTACACTTGAAAATTAATTCCTCCAGGTTTCAAGTTATTCTAAATATTTCTCGCGGGTTAATCAAGTTGCATACTCGATTCGCCGTAAATACGAATCCATTCAGTGAAATTGATGTTAATTAAATTGCATACTCGGTTTGCCGTAAATATGAATCAAATTTCTGAGCACTGGCCAGGATTCATCATATTTTTGCGATATTTTTGTGGTTAATCCTTCCTATTATAATATTTTTCACACAAATTTTCAATTTCACAATTTTTTGCAAATGTTTTCTCACTCGAATTTGAGATTTTACAATCATTTGAAATTCATTTTCTTAAAATTCCTATTTCTTATAATTTTTACGTTTTTAATTATTCCAAATGTAGGTAATGTAGTTTCAAAAAAAAAAAAAAAAAATATGTATTTTCCTTCAAAATTTTCAAATTTTATGAGGAAAAAAATTGAGAGCATTTTTGGGACGTAGAGAACAGTTTTTTCAGTCAATTTTCAATACAAAATACATTTTTTAAAAAAACGATAATGATTTTCTGTAATTTTCCTTTTCTAATTCATCCAAACATGTCAATTTTCTTAAAATTTACAATTTTTCTGAATTTTCAATTTTTCTAAAATTAATTTTTTTTATCAGCTGAAGACTTTATTTTCTTCGAGAATATAATTGAATCGTTCATTTTTAAAATGTGCTGTGCTCAAAAGTTGGATCTGAGAAAGTGACGAAAGATACATTTTTTAAAAACATATTTTCTGATGGTTTTCAAACAATATCGAGTTATTTCATATTTGTACCTTTTGAGAACCACGTTTTTGAAAAATAAACCTTACCTCATTTTTTTAGGTTCAACTTTTGGGTACAGGACGTTTTCCAAATGAACGATTCTCATTCGTACTACGGAGACCAAGCAAAATTGACGGTGGGAAGGGGGCAATTTTTTTCGAAGATGAATATTTTTAATTTCGAGATGGGAGTAACAAATTCATATGGATTTCAATTCCAAGGATTTACGCTCGAAAAAGATCGGAAATTTTGAAAAATTTGGGGTGCAAAAAAACATACCTTATGTCGTTTAAAAGGACTAAAAATTTGATTGGATATATTTCGAAGCATGCAATATTTAATTATTTTTTTCTACTTCGCTCTTTTTCATTATTTAGGTATTTGGAAAAACAGGCAGTCCTCTCATAAAATTCAGGGTCTTAATCCTAGATTTATAAAATACAGTAATAAATGTCAAAAAATCCAAATAGGTAATAAGATCTAATTGATCAAACCTTAAAGTTTACTCATTTAAGCCTCATTCTCTGTAACTTTCTCAGGTTTTGGACTTGGCATAGGAATGTCTTTCCAGCTTGAAACCTTCAATTTTACAATGCCAAGACGAAAAATTCAACTGAACAGCGAGAACTTCAGAAATATTTTAATCTAGTTTCTTGTATTTTTATGTAGGTAATAGATATTAAAAGCCTTATATTCACATTAAAAATCCAAACAGATATTTTAGGGACTGAAATTTTTCAAAAATATTGCTCAATGTCAAAAAATTCCTTTCATGTCCAGAATTTGAAGAAATGGCTTTTCTAATCCTTCTTGAAAAATATTTCAACGTTTCAAGACCCTATTTTAATTGAGAAAACTTGTACATCCCAGATCCCAAATCATTTTTAAAAATACTCCTTTGACTGCGCCAAGGAAGATATCCTCCAAAACAGGTACTCCAACTCCTACGTCATTGACGAACGAATCTACCCAAACGATCCCTTTCCTCCTCCCATGCGGGCAATTGCGGTAACTCGGTAATTGGTACAGCTACGATAGTACACTAGACGCAGAGAGATTTGTACACGTAGAATATCCATAGTTCGGGCAAAGATTTGACTTTGATCTTATGCCAAGTACAGAACGTGTATTATTGAATTATTCACGTCGAAGCCGTCACTTTGACGAGCGGATAAATTAACTGTATAGTTCGAATGTCGATCGAACTATTTCAATTTACCAGCGTAGACGTCGCTGCAGCACCCGCATTACACGCAAATAATTATAATTTATCTCGGCTGCTATCATCATCGCCATCATCGCGCGAAATTGAATATGCATTATTATTTGTAATCGAAAATTACAACACGATGAGGATAATATTCGTACTAGTCTGGAAACATTTTGTGCTCTCGACACGTCGCCGTGTATGCGAATGCATCAGAATTTGCTACACAACAGTGTTCTCTTCTGCCGACCTCTAAAACATCCACCAGACCTGTTCTCTTCGATAGGGTACAGGTAGGTTGGGTATTCGTAGCTACCTACGCATCGACCAAACAAGAGGCTGATTTTAATTTATAACCTTTGCTCGGCGAGCAGGTTTGTAAATGGAGGCGAGGGTTTTAAAATTCCGACCAAAGTGTTTTTAAAAGTAACATTCGCGCCAAATTTACGGTAACGTGAAAACGAATCAAACAGGAAATAACCCATGAACGAGTAAATTTCGAATACGACATAAACTTTCTCGTTGCTGAACGAAATAAAAACGAAAGGCGGAGTGTGCCGGTGAAACGGAGAGAGAAAAAAACAATGCTTTATTACTTTCGAGAACTTGTATAATTTAAATGCTTAAAAAAGTTTCCAAAACTATAAATATTTCAAACACCGACGAAAATAGAAAAAAAAAACATCTTCTCGATGAAGAAAACTCCTCGAGACTAAGCGTTGCGTTGTTTTTCTTATGGGAATCAACGTTTTTCTTTTTTTAACCTAAGTAAGTTGCCAAGTAAACGAGTCAGAGTACGTACTTTTTAAACACACTCTATATCCTTAAATCTATAGGAAAACATGTAAAAAAATTCCAAGTGATTCAACAAATTTATGATTCCTTCAATCGCACGACATAGGCAACCCGTATTACATATTGTTGTATACCAAAAAATGGAGGTACCAATTAAAAAGGAGATCGAATTTTACAATAGCCCAACTTTGTTTGCACCTGCCTGGTAGGCTGGGCTGAAAAACCAAAAATTTTGATTGTTGAAAAGTTACCCTCACAAAAGTTGTTGGCTGGATAGACTAGAAAAATAAAATGAAAAATTTCAAAATCAATTCATATCTTCCGATCGCGTATGAGCCTTCAATTCTTCGGAAATTGTCAAAAATTCAACATTTTCAGAAATTTTTAAAAATTTTTAAAAAAATCAAAATTTATCAAAATTAATTTTAGAGCTTATTTACGGCCTATTTAAAGCAAAAAGCACAACTTTTTTGAAAAAATCCATGTTTTATAGTTTTTACCGACTTTTCTTGAAAATTCAGGTACTAAACTTGTTGGCGCGGTGAGACTTGGGGTCGGGGTGAGTTTTCTTTCCTTTTTGGGTCATTTAGAATACAACTGTACCCAGGGACGGTTTCAGCATAATTTTTTGGGGGGTGAGAAAATAAAATTTTCCGACTAACTACTGGGGTGGGCCGAAAAACCAAAATTTTTGATTTTCGAAAACATACCCCCGCAAAAGTTGTTGGCTGGGGAGACTAGAAAAATGAAAGAAAAAAATTCAAAACCGATTAATATCTTCTGATCGCGCATGAGCCTTCAATTTTTTTAAAATTTCCAAAAATGCAATATTCTCAAAAAATTAGAAAATGCTAAAAAATGAAAAAATTTCCAAATCAATTGTAGAGCTTGTTCACCAAAACACACATTATCTGTTTTGAAAAAATCCATGTTTCATAGCTTTTTTATATTTCTCCTGTTTCTTCACCTACGAAGATTGAAAAAAGTAATAAAAAACATCGATTTTCTCAACAAAAAAAAGAGTATGCTTTTTGATCTAAAAGTCACTAAATAAACTCTGAAATTGATTTCAATCAATTTTGAATTAAATTTTTAATTTTTTCGAAATGTTCAAAACTTTGGATTTTTGGCAATTTCCGGAAAATTGAAGGCTCACACGCGATTAGCAGATATGAATAGATTTTGAATTTTAATGTTTTATTTTTCCATTCTCCACAGCCAACAACTTTTGTGGGGAGGTATGTTTTCGAAAATCAATAATTTTGGTTTTTCATCCCACCTTACTAACTTACTGCACCACAGGATATAGAATGCCGAATTGCATACAAAATAATATAATAAAAGTAAAATATAAGATCTATAAGTAGAATGTTGGAGAAAAAACTACAGGGTGTCTTGTCTACCGATTTTTCAAAATCAAATTTCGCGACTTTTTCGCGACCTTTTTCTAGGTACCTACTATTTACCTCTCAATTTGACACCCCTCCCCCCCTCAAAAAAAATCAACGAGATCAAAAATTTATTACAGAAAAAATGTTATACACGGAAGATAATATGTCTTTGATTTTAAAAAAAGACAATTTTTCACAAAAATTTTCTAAAAGTGAGTTATTTTATGGTAAAGAAGAGAAATAGTTACTGCCCGAGCGAAGCGAGGGTGAAAATTTTTACGAAAAATCATGTTAGAATGGATAAAATTGTTGGATGATTATTGAGCATTTACCTAATAAGGTATTTTTAACACAATGGAAAGCTCGCATAACATGGGCTGATATCGATTTCGCGGATTTTGACTCTAAACCTGAGAAATAAATTCATGGGAAGTCTGAAATATTAGCAGATTACCAATATAATGATGTAATTATTTGGCCCAAGCGAAGCGCGGGCGAAATTTTTTCGAAAAATTTTGTTCAAAAAACAGCAAAAAAGAGACTATTTCCAAATGATTTCACCTTCTGAATTTTTAAAACATCCCTTAGAAAATTCCAAAATTCTCCATTTAAAAAAAAAATTGAGAATAGACACAATATTTCCTTTGAAATTCTCAATCGTGATCGCTACTCAGTCTCCCACAAGAACATATTATTTTTCCGTTTTAAAATATTCAATTGTCTGAAAAAGAAGGGAAGAAGATTTTAAATTTAAGAACAGGTGTTTAAAATTTATGAGCCCGAGCGAAGCGAGGGCGAAAATTTTTTTTAAAAAATGTTCAAAAAGGTGAAATTTCTTTACTTTTTTTGACGAAAATAAATTGAAGTAATTTCGGAAAAATTCGCAACTTTGATGAATTTTGGGTAAATTTCGCGACTTTTTCGCGACTTTCGCGACCGGTAGACACCCTGAAGTAGAACATTCGAGGAGTGAATAGAAACTAGATAACAAAAGGGAGAGTAATGGTATATTTTCAAGGGATACACTTCGGTCTTCTCCGAACTGGACTACACAGCGTGGGTAATGAGATATGAGGGTAGGCCAGACGAAGACGCATTAGTGTCAGTCCTAATGAATTGTGAAGTACCCGTTGTTTGAGAAATTAGGTTTTGTCCACGAAGAAACAACACTTCAGATACTGGTCCCGAGTCGGCAAAATGATGGTCTTAGTCGGAAAATTCAAAAATCTTGATTTTAGTGACAAGTTTCAAATTTCCGACTGAAACCAGAATTTTCCGATTATTTCCGACTGGAAAAACGCCTGGGGGGGTGTAACACCCCCCCACACCCCCCCTTCGAACCGTCCCTGACTGTACCATTCGTTCATTTTCACCTTTCGTTATATGTATATATAGGGTGGAGCGCGAAAAAAAAAACATATCTCGGATTTTGACCAAATTCACTGGGGTTGTTGGGTCACTATCGGAGACTACCCAAAAAAATTTGAGCCCCCCAGGTGGAAGTTGGGGGGGAGCTAGGGGTTCTCAAAGGGCACCGCTTTTTGAAAAAAATGTGATTTTCTGTGTTTTTAAGGTCGAAAAAATGGCGTGAGATTCATGAAACAGCACTGAAAAGGTGCGATTTGAGTTTCCACATCTCCCAAGACCATCGCCGTTATCCTCCGATCAAAACTCAGACCTCTACCAGGGGGTCCAAAAGTTGCAGATCGCGAAATTTCTATGTTGTGAAATTTTTTCAGGTCCCAAATTGAATATTTTTACGCCACGCCGGGTAATTTCTTTTTTAAATATTTGAAAAGAAATTTTTGAGAATTTCCCTTGATCAGTGCAGCCAACTGCAAATTGTGGTATTCAAATTTATGGAATTCGTCCTGATCTGATTATGAAGTTGCTAACTATATGTTATGGCTAGAAAAATTTACATTTTTTTTCGTTTTTCAATCATCACAAAGAAATTATGGGTAAAATTTTTCCACTAGTGCAGCCAACTGTAATCCAAAAAACACCAATGTATGGAATTTACATTAATTTTAAATCACGATAACAAAAAACCCTAGAAAAAAATATTTGTTATTTTTTACTCACTCTTACTTCTAGAATTTGATTCTGAAAAAAATTATTCACATTTTTTGCTCATTTATCTACTCACAAATTATCATATTCTACTCAACATTCAACAAATAACACAAACACATCACAAAAGCGAATTTTTCGGCATTCTTGGCATAATTTCTAAAATTTCTCAAACCATCTTAGCTGTACTTTCCATCGATTGTAATACGACAATATTACGATACAAGCACAGCCACAATTGAATTGTGATTATACAAAAATATTCGTCTCGACATCAGAATTTTAAAAATGACCTGGTTTTTGCATTTTGGACAAATTTTGGCCGAGTCATGGGCAATTTTTAATTTTGCGAAAATCCAAAAAACGGAAACATTTTCAATCCGGTTTCAGAAAATTTGAAACGCCGAAGTTAAATTTTTTAGCTAAAAAGTACATCCAAATGATCGATTTTTGAAAAGAAAAATATGGTACACCGCCTGTGTTGATGAGATACGAACACAATACTTAAGTTCCCCAATAACACTCAGACCGTGGAACGTATAGTTAGAGCAGTCAGTGAATCTTCGAAATCGGTGGGTGAAAATGAGCAAGCAGGATACATCGCTAACAAACTCAAGAATCAAAATTTTTTAAATCAATTCGAATCAAAAAAGGATTTTCCTTCAAGCTCCTCATCTTAAACGAAATTTTACTCGTTTAGAATTTTATTCGTTTTAATTTTTTTATACTTTATTTGAAATATTATATTATTATAATTACTCGTACATTTGAATAAAATTTCCAATCCGGAGTATTGTGATTTACAATTGGCTGCACTGGTATAAAAATTTTTACCCGTAATTTCTTTGTGATGATTGAAAAACGAAAAAAAATGTAAATTTTTCTAGCCATAACATATAGTTAGCAACTTCATAATCAGATCAGAACGAATTCCATAAATTTGAATACCACAATTTGCAGTTGGCTGCACTGATCAAGGAAAATTCTCAAAAATTTCTTTTCAAATATTTAAAAAAGAAATTACCCGGCGTGGCGTAAAAATATTCAATTTGGGACCAGAAAAAATTTCACAACATAGAAATTTCGCGATCTGCAACTTTTGGACCCCCTGGTAGAGGTCTGAGTTTTGATCGGAGGATGACGGCGATGGTCTTGGGAGATGTAGAAACTCAAATCGCACCTTTTCAGTGCTGTTTCATGAATCTCACGCCATTTTTTCGACCTTAAAAACACAGAAAACCACGTTTTTTTCAAAAGGCGGCGCCCTTTGAGAACCCCTAGCTCCCCCTCAACTTTACCTGGGGGGCTCAAATTTTTTTTGGGTAGTCTCCGATAGTGACCCATACAACCCCAGCGAATTTGGTCAAAATCCGAGGTGTGTTTTTGTGGGGGAGAACTTGAATCAGGCATGGTTACATTTATCTATCATAATAACTGGTTTATAATTTTCATGCATACCCAGGTATATTTCTTACACCACATATTTCGAATAATGTATGCAGATCTTTTCCCCAGGAGCTATGGTTGACACCAACTCGATATTTCAAATCCAGAAAATTGAAGGGACACTCGACTACGAAAAATTTCCAATCGCCAATAAATTTGCCCAACTGTCTGCGATGAAACTGAATATCTCAAAATCGTAGACACCACAGAGAATTGAGCAATCGACAAAAATGAAGCAAAATATTTATACGTACAAAATTTTACCATGAAGAACTTAAGGTTTCCAAGGGGAATTATCCATTTTAGAGAGTTAAAATTATTGCAAAATTCGAATGTATATTTCAACCCAGATGACCTCGAATCCTCGAATAAATTCTCCCAAGAATTTATTCGTCCTTGAGTTCGGAAACTTCTATGCTCTTTCTGTCACCGAAATTTTTCCAGCGAGAACTTTTCTCAAGAAAGTTTGTTCTTCGCACGTTTTCGAAACTGTTGCCTTTCATGTGACAAAATAATCAACTCTCAGCAGCATTCTCTGCACAATTGATCCAAAATACAAAGAATATGGATAAAAAAATTCTAAGAAAAAACAATGCACTATCGGTCGTTCCTAAAACCACGTATCATTCAAAATATCACTTCTACGTGGTAACAAAATTGCCTATTTTTCGGTCGACAGGATCTAGAAAAATTTCGAATCACACTGTATATTCCCCGGAGAACTTTCAGTTTTATTCGATTCTCCAAAAATTATTCCATGTTTTCATAATTGTAACCTTTGTTTCTTCTTTCCCTTTTTTTTCCCATCTTTTTTCAAATTCGTTAACATTCGAAGTCTCGTCTTTTTTCCTTAGAAAATCCCCCATCTCGGTTGAGACACCGAAGTCCCCCCCTAAAAAAACACATCTAACAGATTGAAAACGAGGATTTTTCCAATATTATAAAACACTTTGCACCGATTTCAACCGTCTCGTCGGCAACATTTTTACACGACGAAAAAATTTCATTCCGAAGAAAGGGAAAAACGTAAAAGAAGAGATGAAAATCGTAGGTAAGTATACGAGAGCTTTACACAAGAGCTGGGGACCGGGCGAGGGTGACGCCAGCTCGTTTTTATCTCAATGAAATATTTTCTACCTACTTTTGAGGAATTTGTAACTTTTTACATTGCGTGCGCGACGTCGTTTTAAAGACTTTTATTCGATGCATTCTTCTTCGTTCTCTTCCTCTCTTTTCTAAGGTCTATTTTTATCAAAGGCAGCACGCGTACAAAAACAAAAATAAAAATGTTAAGACGCTGGGAAAACGAACGAGATGACAAAAACGAAGTATTGCGTTTGTTAACGGTGTTCCCTTCTTCTCTGTACTTTTTACTTCGCAAGGTAGAGAGGTAACGTTTTGTATTTCTTTTCTTCGTCTTATACGTTGCGTTGTTTATTTGAGCTAGCAATTTTGAAAAAAAAAAGAAACCCGGGAAGAAAACCGACGAAACGGTAGCTCGACAATTTACACTGCTCGATTTATAAAAATAAAAATGCTGAATACGTGTTTATTATTTCGCGAAACGTTTACGGAGCGCTAATTGGCAACGTGGTTTTAATTTTTATACGCGTGTAGTTTTTTTCCTCCCTAGTTTTTAGTTTTAAAGCCTACTTTACTACAGTTGGAAGCGTTTACAACGAGTAATCCTATTTCGGTGGTTTTTACGTAGTTTTGCTCCGATTTCTCGGCTACGTATACATACCTCTTCTCCTACGGTTGCAGTGTTTATGAACGTGATACGTAATGTGGAGGATTTTCTTCTTTTTTAGACGGATTGTTTATGTTTTTCTTGTCAGCTTGGCAAGCTCGTTGAGAAGCAGGGGAGAGACGGTTTTCAGGGTGAAATTTATTTCATTGGTATTTCAAGAGTTTTCCAATGACGAGGCGAAGAAATTATGCAGATGTGAAAATTCGATTAAATATTTGTTTTCGCAAAAAGTGACAAAATTTGCACAAGATTTGAAAAAAATAGGCAAATTTCATGAAAGCCATAAAAAAATATATCAGATACATCGGTACAATTTTGTGAAATATTGCTCAAAATGTTAAAATTCCATTAAAATTTATCAAATCAAAATGTCATAAAAATGTGAAAAATATTGTCAAAGTTTATGAAAAAATTGTTCAAAAAGTGGAAGTATTCAATTTTTACAAATAAAAAAATGATGAAAAATAACCTAAAAATCAACAGGAGATCGTTAAAATGGGTATAATTTTTTTTAACTGGTCAAAATATCATGAAAATTATTTCAGAAAATTTTTTACAGAAATTGATTAAATCAAAATGTATATATTATCATCGAAATAATAAATGAACTTGTCACAGCAAAAAGGACATATAGAAAAAATGACGTTTTTAGGAAATCGCGATTTAAGTTTGAGTATACTTTTTTAAATACTAAATTAAGGAATTGATCTGGGGAGAAAAATTTACCTTAAAATTTCATCTTTTTGCTACAAGAAAACAGCTCACCCATCACTTGATATCTTTTCAATTTTTTTCTACTCGTATATTGAAAACAAAAGGTTGAGTTATATGTCCTTTTTGTTGTGACAAAATTTCATTTCGACCCTTCTACGTTTGATGACGAATAATTTTTCCGGAAGTGAAAATTAAAAAAAAATCTCCGTACAAAAGTTGAAGAGAATGAAAAAAGGAACATTTTCGTGAAAAAAATTTCAAATTTTCTCTTCAGGAAGCGGATATATCGCACTTTGAAAAATGACAACTTTTTTTTCATTTTCTTGGTTACAAAAAAATGCTACAAATACATTTTGGACGAATTTTATTATTTTTTCAAATTTATGACGAAAAATTAACTAAAAAAACACTTGATTAAAATTTTACAATCATCTGCACAGTGAAAAAATTAAACATTACGCAAATTCTCGAAAATCAAACATGTAATGTAGGTACCGAAATTGCGAACTTCGCATTTTAAAAACGCCATAACTCTTCGAGGAAAACATATTGGAAGGTGGAAGGAAACTCATTGGATAGAGAAAATTTCAGAGAATACGAATCGCTTGTCGCATCAAAAAGGACATGCTGAGTTATGCCATTTTTGTTGTGACACATTCAAATGAATATAACCTTACCTACAAAAATAATTTGTAAAAATTGTTTAAAACACAATGACATTGAATTTCACTTTACGAGAAGACTGAAAATAGAGTCACTCTGACTTTATAATTGTGCGAAAAACAAAAAAAAATAGATAAAAATTGTTCAAAATCCAGGAAAAGAGACACAGATTTGAAAATTTTTCAAATGTGTAAAAATCATTTTTTTCTTACGAAAAATACTAAAAACTTTTAGCAAAATATTGTTTCAATCGATTAAAATATTGGAAAATTTTCTTTCAAAATCATCAACTAAAATGAATAAGAAATTATAAATTATTGCAAAAATCTTGAAAAATATGAAATTTTTCTAGGAGAACGATTCAGGCATTATAGCAAAATTTTTAAAGAAAAAGGTAACTTTCAGTAACTTTTTTTGAGCAAAAAGTGATCAAAAAATAACCAAAAGTGACAGAAAATTCAATTTTTTTTCGAAGGACATTTTTTTACACTTCTCGGGGGGGAGGGGGGGATTTTGTAGTTTTCTGCAAACATTTCAGAGATAAATCAACTGAAAAGACGTGAATAATTTCATTTATCACATTCCTTCGTTAAAACGACAAACAAACTAGCAAAAATCTATTTTTTTATTTTTTTATTGAAGAATTTTGAAAAATAGCAATTTTTACGTGAAAATTTGAATTTTTGCTTGGAAGTGCGAAGAAAAAGTCATTTTTGAGGGGAAAAAGTAACCAAAGTGACCTTTTGACGTGAAAAGTAACCAAAAGTGAATGAAGTTGAAAAAAGTGACAAACACCCCAAAAAAGTGACCCGCTATGATGCCTGAGTCGATTTCAAACACGAGTAAGCACATTTATACTGAAAATATTACTGAAAAATGTGAAAAAAAAAAAAGACTAAGGATGGTCAAAATATTACGAAAAAAGAGTGAAATCAACACAAATCGAAATATAAATCGATACATTAGCATGAAAAATTTAGAAAACTTTCTCAATGCATTATCAAGAAGTAAGAAAGGAATCACTGAAAACTTTTCAAAAAGGATTAAAAACACTTTAAAACAACTTTTCTATGGGAAAATGTCAAACTGCTGTGAAAGTTGATGATACGATAAAGTGGTCAAAAATCTTACTACAGTTGCCAAAATTATTTCAATTTTTTTTCAGTATCTCAAAATTTGTAAGATTCACTGAAACGAAAATAAGTGCAAAAAAAATCGAAAAAACACAAAAGTATTGCTTCGAAATCAGAAATGAAATCATGTTTTTTTCGATATTTCGACCAAATTGCAAACAATTCAAGAAAAATTTCAACTTTTTTCGAGCTAATTTGAATAAATGTTTCCGATTTACTTAAAACGATATTTTCAGCCTCTATAATAATTTCAAAAACCTACAATTTGAGTTGTCAACAAAATGTTTTAGAAATGCATTTCGTCAGTTTTAAGACTCTTTTCACGATATTCACAAAGATTTTCGAACGTTTTGCAATCTTTTATTAATATTTTCTCAATTTTCCATCAATTTTCATTGGAACCGTAAAATCTTTGGGATATTTTACAAACTTTTAAAGACATCTTATAGGCATTAGGCATCGTGCTCAAAATGAAAATAAAAAACAAGTAATTTTTCACACAGAAAGAAAAAAATTTGATTTGTATTTTTTTTTTAGTATTTGTTCTTTTTCATGATGTCTAACAAAGTTGTAAAAGTAAAAAGTACAACTTCTCATTACCATAATCATTAAATTTGTATTATCATCCACTCAATGTTGAGCTTCAGACTTCCTCTCTCCCTTAAAATTGTGAATAAAATTTTTAAAAGTTTCTTCAGATTTGAACAAAATTTTATAACCTTTCGATTATTTTTGAAGACCTGTTTTTTTTCATTTTTCAAGGAGATGAAGGTTCCAAAATATTATCAACAATTTTCATCCAGCTTCTCCCTTTCCCAGTTCTTTCAACATCGCAATCAAAGGCCATCATGGCATTTATTTCCTAGCAGAGCTCTTTATACGTAAAAATATATGTTTCCAAAAAAATAAAACTAGTTTTCAACAAATTTCGTTCAAGTGGGAACGATTTTTTTGAACTTATAATTTATTTGACAAAGAAATTAATTTAAATGTAAATTGTTTTCGCACACAAAAATCAGGAAATGGCAAAAAAAAAACGATTGAATAAATTATAAAATGTAATTTGGTCCCAGCATAGCGAAGGGTGGAATTTTCTACAAGCAAAGAAAAACTACTTAAAAATGAACGAAATATTCTTTAAAAATTTATCCAACAGTGAAAAATGCAACAAAAAGTTATTTATCTCTGAAAAAAGTGGGCAAAGTTACTTCAAATCAACAGAGTACAATTTCTGAACTTTATTCTTAACAATTTTGTAGACTTGGTTGGCAAAAATTCATCAATTTTTAAAGATTTCATTGTGTACTTCATTACTTTTGAAATGATTTTTATGAAAATTTCAAGACTTTTCTCATTCACTTATTGCATAGAACTTTCTAAATGAAAATTCCAATGATTTTTCTAAATGAAAATTCCAATGATTTTTCTAAATGAAAATTCCAACGATTTTTCTAAATGAAGATGCCAATGATTTTTCTAAATGCAAATTCCAATGATTTTTCTAAATGAAAATTCCAATGCTTTTTCTAAATGAAAATTCCAATGCTTTTTCTAAATGAAAATTTCACTGATTTTTCTAAATGAAAATTCCATCGATTTTTCTAAATGAAAATTTCACCGATTTTTCTAAATAAAAATTCCAATGATTTTTCTAAATGAAAATTCCATCGATTTTTCTAAATGAAAATTTCACTGATTTTTCTAAATAAAAATTCCAATGATTTTTCCAAATGCAAATTCCAATGATTTTTCTAAATGAAAATTCCAATGCTTTTTCTAAATGAAAATTTCACTGATTTTTCTAAATGAAAATTCCATCGATTTTTCTAGATGAAAATTTCACTGATTTTTCTAAATAAAAATTCCAATGATTTTTCCAAATGCAAATTCCAATGCTTTTTCTAAATAAAAATTCCAATGATTTTTCCAAATGCAAATTCCAATGCTTTTTCTAAATGAAAATTCCAATGATTTTTTTATGTATTATTAATTTTCATTGAAAATCACCAAATTTCACAACAATTTTCAAAAATTTATTCCTATGAAATTGACAATTTTTTTGAAACTTCGACGAGTAAATTTCATAGGTGCCTATTTAGACATTTTCGCAGTATTTTGAACGAACTCTACATTTTCAAAAATATTTTCACGAACTTCAAAAGTAGATTCCCCAAGATTGAATTTTTCCACCCCTGTGAAAAAATTTGCCGAAAATAATTTCACCCATTAACATACTTCGCCGCTTACAAAGCGAAAATTCCGTCATAACATTTACCCTACTTCCACAAACAAAATTCCTGGCTCGGCGCGAAATTTCAGCTCGTTTTCCCAGCCCAACCGTACAGCCAACTTCCCCAATTGTACATAAGGGGGGGGGGGTTATAAATCTAGTTGCGAAAGTTCCATTTATAATAGAAAAAGTTGGCCGGCTCGACGTTTAAAAAAAATTCGTCCGGTGTGGCGCACGCAGCATTGAAAATGAGAAAATATCGAAGTTCGACGTGACAACCTAATCACTGGCTATATTCGATCTAGATTGCCGAGCCCGGGTTCACGCCTCGCCCACGCTTCGAATCCGCGTTCCGAAGCTAGTTTTATAATCAAATGTCCACCTGCACCAAAACGTAGGTATTATAACCTCCGTACGTACATGCAAAGCCCATTTCCTCGTTATTTTACGTTGAAAATTTTCCAGCTTATTTCGCAACCGCCATCAAAATAACACGAGTAAAATTTTCCATCCTGGAAGATATTTCCTACGTTCGTTTCTTCAAAGAATTACATTTTTTTACCCCTCGACCTTCGTCGCGCCTTTAATTCATGCAGAAAACCTGATTCGTTTATTTTTTTTATTTTTCTTCATCATCGTCTCATCTCTGGTGCGGTCGTTTTGCTTTTCAGATCGTTCGCCTTTTTCGCTTATTCTTCGTTCAATTTTTTTTTGTCTTTCTGGATCTTTTTCGTTTTCCGCGTTATTATGGAGGATACCTACTTATTCGCGAGATGGTTCGGTGCATTTTCGTATAGTTACATTTTTCCTTTTTTTTTTTTTTCTAAACCGAAGAATTACATTCGGGGTTGTTTCTTCGCTTCTTCTCGCTACGTACACTTTCGAGAATTTCCTTCCGACGACGGTTTTTTTCCTCTTTATTTTTCGGATTTTCTTGATTTTTCTTCCACGATATAAGTATCTTAATGTGTATGTAGTGTACGATGCATCGCGAAAAAATAAAAAATAAAAGGCAAAAATGGCAAAGTGGAGATAAAATTCATTTCTACGTAGAGTACACGGCAATAGGTACTTATTCGAGACGAATTTAACATCCTGTTCTTTTATACGTAATACCAAGCTAGGCACCCACGTTCTTGAAAATTACGTGCAACCTCGCGTGTGAAGATTCAGTGGGCCAACAGGTAAAATGATAAAGGGGAAAAGGATGGGAGTATAGATAATTTATGAATCCACATTTAACATCAAAGGTAAATTTAAATACAAAGGGGATAAAAAAAAAAGCAAACTTACCCTTTGAAAGAGATTCGCCAGGAACGCGTACGGCCAACTTGAGGTTCCTAGAATGAAAAAGAACAAGAAAAAAGGTATTTAAAACATTGGATTTTTTCAAAATTTAAAAGGGATGGTTGCTAAAAAAAATATAGTTGAAGGTTTTAAAAAACCTAGGAAGAGGACTGTCTCGTACTTACTGAATTTGCTTTCAAAGAGAGATCAATTCAAGCAAATTGGTATTTCAACAAAAAAATTAGTAAAAAATCAAAAAGTGTGATTTTTATGATTTTTTGAAAAAATTTTACCCTTTGAAAAATGCTGGTTTTTATCAAGAATTCAGTTAACCAGCTCCATTTTCATTTTTTTTGTAAATTCAGAATCAGCAAAAGTTCTCGTACCTAAAGCTCCGTAAAGTAGCTTATCAGAATTCTGATTTATAGAGCGGAGTGAAGGGAGAAAGAGAAGGGGTTGGTGATGCCTAAATATCAAATTAGCGAGATTTGATGTTAAAAAAATAGAAAAACAGTATTTCTTAATTGAAAAAATCTTTCGAAATAATTATGGTGATATGTTTTCAAACCCAAGCTTAATTATGTTCAATGGGCATAAAATGCCGAATTTTTGAACAGCTCACAGCATTACTATCGAATAAAATCTATTTTCTGAATAGAAGAAGACGATCACAATTCACAAATAGATGCCAGAAGAAGGCAATTGAGGGGCTTGGTTACAAAACTCACTTTTGCCAAAAAGGTACTTTTTGAGAAAACAACGGAAAACGATTAGACAAAAGTGAGTTTTGACACCAGTGTCACTTTTCTTACGTCTATTATAGCAAAGTCGAAGCGTTAACATGAAAATGGAGATTGTAGAGTCATGAAACATTAAAAACGGAACCCAAATCCGCAAAGAAAACGTAGTAAATTTTCGTGGCAAAAGTGAGTTTTGGAACCAAGCCCCTCAATTGTAGTAAAATTGCTGATTTTTCTGAAATTTCTTCAATTTTAATCCAAAAATTCTGACTTTTGACAACCTAACGTTCAAAATTCACTTTGGCAAATGATGTTTTTTCTCGATTTTTTTTTTCAATTTTTAGGGTAATTTCTTGTTTTAATCTAAGTGTGACAAGTAAATAAGATTTTTCAATACCTGCTCTATTTCAATTGAAAATTTCTGACAAACAGTTTTCCTGTTTTCCAAAAGTAAAAACAATACCTAAGTAATTTTTTACTATTTCTTAATTTTTTACCAAATAATATTTCTGATTTTTTAAAAATGATACTTGATGAAAATGAAATTTATTTTCTTGCTGCACTTGAAAATAGCTGCATTCGATATGTACTTGTTTGGTTATTCCATTCCCAACATGAAACTCATAATTTTGACAATTTTTTTCATTTTCATAAAAAATATACCTAGATTTTTTACAAATTCTTCAATTTATCGTAATCTGAAAATTTTACGAGTTTTAAAATTAATACTAAAAAGATGGATTTTCACGATTTTTCCACTTTTTTAAAATAAAAAATTCTGATTTTTTTTCGAAATTGTGGATTATCACAATTAAACTTTCAATTTCAAAAATATATTCTTGAAAATAAAAGTTTTTTTTAATTTTTCCACGTCGTCTCGAAAAACATGAACTTTTCACTTTTTCTATTTAAAAGCAGCGTAGGTGTTTACCTTTGAAAATTGAATTTATCGACTTTTCTGCAATTTTTCTCAATTTTGTTATCACCATTTTGTTCCCTTTCCGTAAAATTTTCTCTCAGATCAAAAAACTTGAAAAAATTTGGTTGCCATTTCTATTTTAAATAATTTTTTTGAACTTTTCCAGATTTTCCAGGCTCTTTACTCGAAGTATAAGTCTCTGAGAATTTATTCTGTGACCTAAATATGAACTTGGGATCGAAGAAGGTGGTCAAAATAAATTTTCCAACTTTAGAACATTCAAACTTCATATTGAAGATGCTGAGCTATCATTATTATTTTTCTCGATTTAGACATCTTGTCAATAAAAAACTGGTTTCAAGATTTTCTTTTAGAAAATTTTAAAAAATCAAAATTGTCCACTTATTGAAGTATTTTTTCAATTTTTATTCAAAATCGTACTCCAAAACATTACTTTTCACTTTTCATCGAAAGTTTTGGCTTGAAAAAAATAATGATCTCATTTTTTGGGCTTAAGCCCAAAAATTCTTCATGTTTTTTATTTACTTAGTCCTATAAGAATGAATGAAAGATGATTGTCTACCCTTCAACAAAAGCTGGATTTTTTAAAAATTTGAGACCGAAAATGTTTTTTAACGATTTTTTCCTAAATGTAAACTTGAAAAGCAAAAGTTTACAAAAATCATCTCCAATTTTAAACAAAACTGTTGATTTTGATGGTTTTTCGTATTTTTTTTTTAATCAAAATATTGATCTTCAAAGTTCTGAAAATTTCATTTGAGTAATAATTAAGCTTTTTAAGATTTTTGAAAATTTTGGTAGGGAAAATAAAAATTTCTGAAATCGTCTTATCGGGTGACCAAATAATCCTGCAACCCTCGGATTTTGCAAATTTACGAGGTAAAAAAAAAATAACATTCAATAAATAAAAACATAGTATTTATTGCATAGTTAATGCTCCTTTCTTTGAAATCTAAAATTTTGAAAATTTTAAAAATTTAAATATTTAAAAACTAATAGTTGCACACGGCAGAGTTTTGAATAAGGATCAAAAATATCTCCTTTTTTTTGAATGCAGATTCTGCCTAATCAAAAATTCGAAGGGACAAAAATTTACAAAAAAATCAAGTTTTCATGAAGTTGGTAACACTGCATCTCCCTCCTCCACCCTTTCCGGATATTTTGAGCAGGGCTGGTAAGCCAATCAATAAAACTTAAACTTAAGCTTAAAACCTGAAATGAATTTAAAAAAATAAAACTTATACTTAGCTTAAAAGCCAAATTTTTTAAAGCCTAAACTTAAACTTGAAACTGAATGACCAAAAATCATTGGCTTACAGCTTAAAGCTCAACGCTTAAAGCTAAAATCCATTTTTTATGATTTTTCTTGAGGGGAGGGGGGATGATGAGGGAAGTTCGAAACGAGATCGATTTTTCACATTTTTTTGTGATCAGAAAATTGATTGTAGGTAAGTTTTTGAGTTGAAAACAAAAAAAAAGGAAATTAAGAAATTCAAGTTTTTTTCTCTAAATTTTTTCAAGCTGCTAAATTTTCTTCTCGAAATCTTTTCGAACCAAATTTTTTCTCTAAAATATTTTAAAACTCAAAATTGCTTCTGAATTCTGAAACTTTTTCAAACTCGATTTCGTATCTTAAAACTTTTTCAACTCCGATTTTTTTCTCAAAAAACTTCTTTTCAACATTTTTTCAACTCAATTTTTGTATCCAATCCTAATATTTCTTCATTTTCTGAATTCTGGAATTCAAAAGTATTATGTAAAATAATGTCTCCTGTTGCACACCTGCCCTAGTCACATCATGAAATTATTTCTCATTTATTGACATTTTTTTGGAGATTGAAAAAATGATAAGTATGTAAAATAATCTGATCTATAAAAAATGTCAACAAATTGCAAACTGGAAAAAGTTTTGAGTTGAAATGCGATTGGAAAACAAGTTGATAAAATAACTATAAGGAAATTTCAGATTAAAAAAATTTCAACAATGTAGAAAAATGTTTCAAGAAAAATTGCAGGGCTGAAAATAATTTGAGTTCGAAAAAAACGGTTTATTTCAAGGTGAGAAAAAATTGGGAAAAAATTCTAAAATTTGAAATTATTTTATGTTGGAATGAAACTGAGAGAATTTCTATTAAGAACAATTGATGAATAATTTCAATTTAAAAAAATTTCAAGGTTAGGAAAAGATAAAAAAAGTTGATAGTTCAAAAAAAATTGAAAAAATTGAATGAAAATGGAAAGGTGGAGCAAAAAATTAAATTTTTTTACCTCAAAAAAATATAACGTTTTTCAGGAAAAAATCTTGATTTTTTGAAATTTTTCCATATTAGTGGTATTGAAAATTGGTAAGCATGTAATTTTTCAAATTTCCATTTCGAAAAACATTTTTGCAATTTCATTTCCCTTTTTTTACACTTTTTCAAAAATGTTGCATCTGCAATTCAAATTCACAGTATTTTATTGGAATCCGCCGGAAATTAATTTCACCAAAATAGCCCATCAACTTCTCGTACTCGTAACACAAAACACATTTCGATCTGTGCAAAACTACCTCCCTATCAACTTCCACCAATGAGTCAGATAATTTTCGAATCACTACATCTCCGATGACACATCGCACCGCTATTAAAAAAACTCAATTCGCACGCTCTGTTGCTTCGACCCAACACTGGCGCAACGTGAAAAGAAAATATGCACTGGCGATGGCGTAACGATCGGTGACGGCAAAAAAATAAGGCCGACGGCGATATCCTCAATTTTCTCCATTTACGAGGCAAAAATTCGGATAAAAATACCAATATAAAATTATATCGTTGAATATTTCCCATTTATAGCCGCATTATACGCTTTTTAGAGTCAAAAGTAGTCATCCTTGCGCTATTATCTTTCGAAATCCATCTACTTTTCAAAACTCGAACTTTAATACGCCCACGTAAAATAAAAAAGGCGAGGGGGAGGAAAAAACCGACAGCGGCCAACGATGAAAAAAAAGACAGCGAAATTTCGCCCGTAAGAAATTGAAAAGCTGACCACGTAATATAAAGCTTTCTACCTAGGAAAAAAAACTACCGTAATACCTACCTAGCTATCTACCGAAGAACAATTTATTATTTCATTCATCATTGTCACACAGACTTGGAAGTTTCAACATTCGATGTTCAAACATTCAATATTTATTTTCCACGCAGCTTTTTTTCCCTTCTTTTTTACTTATAACTTAGAACCTTCTACAATTAAACTTCAACTTGACGTGTGGTGTTACTTTCACAACTTCTCCTTTATGGATTTTACCAAAAGTGAAAGGGGAAGGACCGGGGGGTGAAAACCCCACAGAATATATTTTAAACTCGTCGTAATACTATATAATAATTTATCCTTGAATTATTTCATTATGGCGGAATTTTTTTCAGTTATTATTATTTTTCCCAAATGATTTGCATATGAAACGAATTTTTATAAATTACTACCAACGATCCTTTGAAAAAAAACCTAATTCCGCGCGTGAATTTTCCCACGAGACCTCGAGTAATATTTTTACAATGAAAAAAAAAAAGACCAACAAGATGAAGCGGTTCCAACATTCCGAATATTTTCATTGTAATTTATAAATAATAATTCGCCAAAGAAAAGGGTAAATTTGTCAGTAACCGTAATAATTCTCAAGTTGTTTATTTCAACACCGACTGGACCTCTAGAATCGGAAAAAATCTCATTCGAAGGCAAAATTACCCCAATTTCGTTATTTTCTCGCCTCTGTGCCCCATTTTCGAATAAACTTCGGGAATAAAACCGCATCGACAATTAAAACGTAATTATCGTAACAAATCCTTAAATGAGGTTTCGTCCTTTTGATAATTACGCCGCCAGGTAGATGAGTAATTTTTCATTGCGCGTAGGTTTTTCATCTCATTTTGGTAAAAAGATTGCGAAAATTTTTCTCTTCGTTTTGCCTTTTTTTTTTTTGATACGACTATTTAGTTAATAAAACGAAATTGGGTTTCTGGATTTTTACGCCGGCTGAAAAATATTTGCCTTT
The DNA here is from genome assembly GCA_033439095.1 of Pseudococcus viburni. NCBI lineage: Eukaryota > Metazoa > Arthropoda > Insecta > Hemiptera > Pseudococcidae > Pseudococcus > Pseudococcus viburni. The sequence goes on along the minus strand of JAVBJF010000004.1, from coordinate 2,460,195 downwards.
GTTTCTTTCCCATCGTGGAATAATTTTTAGGTTTCTATTTTTAGATTTCGTTTTCCTTCGGGTTTTTTGAAATAAGGGAGAAATAATTATAAAGAGAAATTTTATTTTTTGAAAATTCAACCGGTACGCAGTTTCGTCATTATTTTCTCTGTTTTTATTATTCTTTTATTCGTCGAATCGAGCAGACTGAACACAAACAAACATATTTTCTCGTTTTCTTCTCATTTCTTACACAGCGTAATCATATTCTAATGGGAAGGCAATCAGAAATACAAAATTCCCTCTCTGCTTTGCTGACAATACCGTCGTGATTGTTTCCAAATACGATACGCGAATATAAATTAATCACGAATAAAATCCTGGCTGGGAAATTTTTGCACAGTAAAGAAATATGGAAAAAAGACCCAATTTTCCGAGCAATTTTATTTTCAATCGGAGAAAAACTCGGTCTCGTTTGACACGCATCGTTCGGTATTTGCATCTACGAAGAATAATTTTATTTTTGTTTTTCCTTTTCAATTTTTTCACGCCGATACGTTCATACCTACTCTTTGAACAATAAATCAGAAATGAAAGTAGAACGGAAGTGAGGAAAAATCCTCGATAAATTGACATCGAATAAATTTAGAAAATGATGTTTGGTAATTTGAGTTTCAGACGTAGGTTGGAAATAGGTCTTTTCGACAAAGGACAGTGAAATGTGACAATTGCTTGAAAAATCGAAAGTTTTCGATATTTTTGGGAGTTTTCAAGAAGCAAGGTGCAGATTGAATTTTATTGTCCAAAAAAAAGTGACTTATGTGACCTGTGGCTTTGAAGTAATCTCGAAGTTGTAAATAATCATGTTTCAGATATCTTGTCCATTGCATTCTGATTCCATCAAAATATCATAGCCTTTTGATGATTTTTTCACGACCTTTTTTTAAATGTTCAAAAGAGGAGGTGAAATTGTCTTAAACGTACAGACAGATATTATTTTTTGGCTTTCTGCCCTTCTAAATAGCTGGCGATTTCTTTCATAATCGTGATTAAAAAAATCATACGAAGTGTCAATGGCAAAATTGAGAAATATTTAATTTCTCAATTTTTTTGGACTCGTTTCTCGAATTTTTAAAAATTGATTTTCTTCACCTTCGCCTCATTCAAAAAATCCGAAAAATTACGTCGCTGTTTTTTTCTTCCTCGAAAATACGAGATGTGCTATCGAATAAAATGTGTTGAGTGGGAAAAGGGGGAAATTTGTTCAGCTTCAGAACATACGAACTTTTTGAAGCGAAAGAAGGTCAAACAATACTCTTTGAAAAATTCAGAGTTCGTACTAAAATCAAAAAACAAAAATTCGGGGTTTTTCGTGATTTCTTTCGCGCTACTTGACTTCCAAAAAAATCTAAATTGATGGTCACCCAAAATATTGAGAAATGTATGAAAATCCTATTAAAATTTCATGCTATTTGAAACTTTTTTTTACAAAATTTCGCGCATTTTTTGTCATTTTGTAACGTTTTGTGACAGTACAAACCCTGCGATTTTTTTTTTTCGTTTTCGAACATTTCAAATTTTCAAAATGAGATAGTTACTCTTTAAAATCTGAATCAATCAAAGGGGAAATTCTGGTTTTTTGAATCGATGAAATGATTTCAACTGAAAATCAATGATTTTTCACTGATATTACTGTTTTTTTTTTTAACAAATTGGGAATTGACTGAGAAATCATTGATTTTTGACAGAAAGATCAAGAAAAAGGTCATCGATTTCAGGCATCATAGTGAAATTTGGTGGGGAAAAAAGTAACTTTAGTAACCCAATTTGGGAAAAAAAGTAACCAATGTATTACCAAAAAGTAACCAAAAACTCAATTTTTAATGGTAAAATTTGTAAAAAAAAAAAAAACATGTACGTACTTAATGCGATTATTATAACTTATAAGCGCTCCCAGAAATTACGTAAGGGAGGGGCTGAGAATTGGAGAAAAATGGGGTGAGGGGGGGGGGGGTAAAAATTCGTAACAAACTTAAAAATATATTTTTACAGTAGTGCTCGTAAAGTCGGGTTAATTTCAGTGGACAGATGAAAAAATGTAATACAGATAAAAGCGAAGAAAAACTGAAAAATTGCAGGAATTCTCTAAATCTGAATCAGTGAGATGAATATAAATGAAAATCAGTGATTCGCATTGATCGTTTAGTCAAAATTACTGATTTTTTTCTGGTTAATTGAAAATCGACTAAGAAATCAACGACTTTTGACTGCAATATCAATGAAAATTATTTTATTGGTTCAAAAAGGCAGAGTTTTTATAAAACTTGATTGATGTAGATTTAGAAAGTTATATTCTAATGTAAGAAATAAGAAAAATTATTTTTGAAGAGTAATAAAATGCACTTCTCTGAACACTTTTGAGGTAAAATTTCATTTTTTTATTGAGGTTGGATTGAATCTGCTCGACTCCGGGAATGAGGGTGTGTCAAAATTCAGTAAAAAAAAAGCGAGTATCTAGCCTACCTACCCTGTAAATTTATATGAAAATCAGTGATTTTTCATTGAAATATTAATCAAAATTAGTGATTTTTATTTGACAAATTGGAAATTGATTGGAGTTTTGACTGAAATATGGGTGAAAATCTCTAGTTTTTGATGAAAATTATTTCACTATACTTAACCAAGAGAATGAAAATACACCAATTTTGACTGATTCAAATTTAGGGAATGATAGTGTATTCAAGAAACAGAGGTATCAATGTACTGCCCGAGCGGAGCGAGGGCGAAATTTTTTGAAACAAAAAAGTCTCCAAAACTCGACTAAACCGAAACTAACAGACATTTTACGCTTGAAAAAATCAATTTTTAGAGAAAAATTGTGAAAAAAAAGGTAAATTTTTTGAGAAATTTTGGAAAAAAGTAACTTTTAGAGGTAAAAAGTAACCAAAGTAACTTTTGAAGTGGAAATAGTAACCAAAAGTAACTTGTCTCGAAAAAAGTAACCAAGTTACTAAAAAGTAACCACGCTATGATGCCTGCGATTTTCAGTGAAAATTATTTCACCCATTCAAAAAAAATAACTTCGCAAAAATTGGACTCAATTTGATTTACTGTATCACAACTCAAAGTAAAATTTTGAGCCTAAACAAAAAAAAAAATCGAAAGTGCATCATACCAGGATCTCGTACCCAAAATTTCAGGTGCTGAAGTTCATTTCTCGATTTTTGGCGAATTTATGAAATTTTAAAATCACCTCATCGTTCTAAAAAATATGAAAATGTGATGTGATGAATGAAAAAAGCTGAAACTTGGTAGATACCCTATTTTCGACCTCTCGAATTGATTGAAAGCGGTTTCGAGATGTTTCGGAGCCACCAGACAATTTTGGAATTTTCCAGCGCTGGAGAAAAGCCCATAAAAATGGTCCATATGCACTTCAGCACCTATAATCGCGGATTATCCATATTGATGACCTATTTGATCGATTAAAACACAATTTTCCAAAATTCGTAACTCTGAGTTTAAATTCGCATTTTTGGGCAAGAAATTTTTCTGGAAAAAATTGAAAAATTCGCCTAATGCGCATAAATCGAGGTAAAAAGTTGAAACTTGGTAGATACCCTATTTTCAACCTTCCAAATCAATTGGAAGCGGGTTCAAGACGTTTCGGAGCCACCAGAAAATTTTGAAATTTTCCAGCGCCCTGGAGAAAAGCCCATAAAAATGGCCCTATGCACTTCAGCACCTATAATCGCAGAATATTCATATTGGTGACTCATTTGATCGATTAAAACACAATTTTCTGAAATTCGGAAATTTGAGGTCAAATTTATAATATTCTTTTGACAGAAAATTAATTTTTTCCAGTAAAATTGTCAGCCAAAAAATATAAATTTCAACTCAAAGTTGCGAATTTCGAAAAATTCTACTTTATTCGATCAAATAGATCTCCAATATTGGTTATCCGCGATTAAAAGTGCTGATGTTCTTATAGGCCATTTTTATGGGCTTTTCCCCAGCACTGGAAAATTTCAAAATTTTCTGATGGCATCGAAACGTCTTGAAACCGCTTCCAATCGATTCAGGAGGTCGAAAATGGGGTATATACCAAATTTCAGCTATTTTCGTTCATCAGTCAAACTTTCATATTTCGCAGGGCGTACGTAAGTTTGAAATTTCAAAAATTCGTCAAAAATCGAGAAATTAACTTCAGTACCTGAAATTTTGGGTACGGGGTCCTATTATGTTGTACTTCCGATTTTTTTTTGTTTGAGCTCAGAATTTCACTTTGAGTTGAGATACCTCCCTTGTGAGATAAATTTCGAGATAACGTTTTCGAACAAATATTATTTCTGAATTACCAAAGTTGCATTTCACGGGGAAAAATGTAAATTTATCCAGGTCTTTTCAGTTTTCACATAAAAAAATTCTGCCGAAATAGGCGCCGTTAAGTAGAAAGAGCCGCAACTCCACCCTCACATTTCTCAGTACTTCGATCAGATTCACGAGGCAGAAGGCGGGATCACGAATACACGTTCATATCCCGGCGTTTCACCTCCATTACCTCGCGAATGACGACTTATCACAGTCGCTGACTCTCTCGAAGCAGCAATCCGGCGACCTTCCCGAGGACGAAACCGGTAACAAGTACCTCGTTGGTAGTCCCCACGTGAGATTCGACAGAACATCGGACTACTGTTCGATAAACTGGTATATAAACCTTACTTTTCTGCAACATACTTCATCTAAGAGAAGTAAAATAGCATAGTTGGAGTGAGCCAAAAAATACGATATTTACTGCGGGTAAATAATTGAAATTCATTTAAGAAACCGATTATCAAATTTTTAGCTCATTCAATAATTATAAATAGTATAAATCTCCAGTCCCTGATTTCACCCTTAAATCACAATCTCAATTTTTCTTCATAATTAAAAATTTTAAAAAAATTTAAATGTAAATTTAAATTATTGCAAGTATTAAGGATTTGAAGATTTTTACAAAACAAAAACAGTATAGAACTGTTTCCCCAGGGAGGGAGGATAGGTGAAGAGGTAAAAAGCCATTTTTTCGTAACAATTTAAGCAAATGATTTTTTTCAATTTTTTTCGATCGATGAATGAAAACAAAAGAATAAATTTTTTTCTGCTTTCAAGAAGTGACAAAGAAATGCGAAATTCTTGGATAATAAATGCAAGTGCTCATCTCTATTGCCATAATTCAGGCATCATAGCGAAATTCCGAAGAAAAACAGTGACTTTTAGTGACCTTTTTTGAAAAAATGACCAAAAAGTGACCAAAAATTCATTTTTTGGGAGGGGGGAATTTTACAGTTTTTTGGGAGATTTTTTTAATTACAAGCATCACAACGAAATTTCGAAGAAAAAAGTGACTTTGAGTGACTTTTTTGAGCACATAAAGACCAAAAAAATGACCAAAAAGTAACCAAAAGTAACCAAAAATTCGATTTTTTCGGAGAAATTTTGTTACAGTTAAAAAAGGGCTGAGAATTCGAGAAAAATGAGGGGAGGGGGTCAAAATTCAATGAAAAAATTAGGTAATCTAAAAATCTATTTTTTTTAAGTGGCACTTTAGGAGGCAGATATACATAATTAATTTAATTAAACAGATTTTAACAAAAAAAAATTGAAGAATGACGAGATTTTTGGGACAAACAATTAATTTATGACCTATATCTACTCTCTAAATCTAAATCAGTCAATTTTCGTAAAACTGCATTTTTGAATCAGTGAAATGAATTTATTTGAAAATCTGTGATATTTTAATTGTTTGATTGATTTATTTTAGTCAAAATTATTGATTTATTCTGTCAAATGGGGAATTGATTAAAAAATCTATAACTTTACTGATTTTGAAAAACAGAATTTTTTCAAATTTAGAAATAGAATTATTGAAACACTGCCCGAGCGAAGCGAGGACAATTTTTTTTGAAAAATCATTATCAACTTTTAATTTTTTTTCTTAAAGAATTTTAAAAAATAGCAATTTTCAAGTTGAAATTTGAATTTTTGCTCGAAAATGCGAAAAAAGTGACTTTAGGAGGAAAAAAATGACTTTTAGTGACCTTTGGATGAAAAAAGTGACTTTTAGTGACCTTTGGATGAAAAAAGTGACTTTTAGTGACCAAAACCGATAAAAGCGACAAACACCCTAAAAAAGTGACCTGCTATGATCCCTGCGATAATTTTAATACACATTTTATTATTATTATTATTATGTATGTATTATTTTTTTTTTATTTTAAGAAACTAATTCAATTTTTTGAGGTCTAAAAAATTTTAACCTTTTCTCAGGAAATGAAAAATCGATATCAATAAATTAAAAAAAAATCACCCATAATGTTTTTTTTTTCTGAAAATATAAACCTACTGGTAAATTTTAGAGCAATCGTGATTGCAAACACCGTTCAAAAAATAGAACTGAAACTCACTACGTAGAACGTACGACAAAATCAATTTTTTTTTTAAATTCAAGTTTTCCAACAAAAATTTTAAATAAAAAAATAAAAAATAAAATGAACCATTTTTTTAGATTCGTAGATTTTTACGGATTCAAAATTTCAAGCACCCCCCCCCCCCTCCAAAAATATTAAGAAATATGCCACAAATATTTTCTTCACTTCAAAAAATTTAAACCTTACGTGAAATTTTTCAAAATGATTGAAAAGTCGCAATAAAGTCACAACGTAAGAAAAAGTTCATTATGAAAATGTAATGGTGAGAAAAAAGTTACCTAGAGACGATGACGTCAAAATAAAACACCTCCCTGAAAAATTTTCTTCGCACGTGTACATTTTGAAGCGTCCCAAAGGCGATGTTCGTCAAAATTAAGGAAAATTACGCATTTTCTGTAACATTTTTTTCGACGAGCTTTTCCAGTACATCCGTTGGAATTTCAATTAAATTCCGAACATTCGTCGTCGAAATTCGTTTCAGATTCGGTGAAAATTAAAGCTTCGTTCTTTTTAATAATAGCCATCAAATGATACGATTGCGTGGGAGATTGTTTTTGATCGTCATTTCAAACCTGAATTTTTAAAACGTTTTTATCGAGAAAAAATCTCACGAAAATGTGAAAATTTTTCAGACGATGAAAAAAATTTATCTTTTACTTTTCTTCTCGAAACAAAAAAAAATTAAATAATTGACTCCAGATGTTCTATTTGTTAATTTTCCAAATATAAAAATTCAAAATCACTCTCAAAATCTTTTTTCCGCACGTTTTCAAACTTTCCAGACCTTTTTTTCAAAATGTTCATAGTCCTCTTTTTTTTTTAGAACATGTCAAGGCCGAACGAAGCAAGGGTGAAACTTTATTCCAATTTTCTCTCGATTTGAACTGAAAAAACAATGCAAATGTTGTCAAAATTTCTTACGAATAAAGCAAATTCAATTTTTAAAGTAGCAATTTTTTTGTTCTAATTTTTTCGACTTTTTCGAATTTTCGACTTTTGTGACTAATTTAAAAATTCCTCTAACTGGTAAATATCTTGCAAAAAAAGCTCTGTAAAAATGGGTAAAATTCTACACAATACTTTTCTCAATTCAAATATCGAACACTTTTCCGCAGAAAATTATAAAATCACGATTCATTGGCAATATTGCTTTCCAAAAATAAAAAAAAATAGAAGAAACCCACTCTAATGAAATCATACTTCGAGGGTCGTATCACAACCCTGAAAAAAAAATCCTTCTCGAAATTCATTCATCGCGTCGAATTCCTTTCAAGGCTTTTAAAAAGGGTTCAATTTTCCACACACCGATGCACCGAGCATCGACGATAGTGAAACACTTGGAAAAAATAACGATAAAAATTTCCCCTTCGATGTTTTATTTTTTTATGTATGTAACAAGTAACAATTTTCTCAACAATACAAATACGTTTCCCGAGCCCAGCACCTTGCGATGGCTGAAAACTCATAAAAATGAGCGAAGGTATTCGTAACGAGATGAAAATTCCCCATTGAAAATAATCGAAGGTACCTACGAATATTCCGCTGAACCGTTCATTTTTTTTTCGCAACCTATCCAAGTACTTAGGTACTTGGAGCACATTATGTGAGCGGTGGCGATGAAATACTTCGCAACCTCGATATCGTCGAAGCAATTTGTAATTACGATACTTGAATTTTCCTGTTTATGGAGAAAGTTGCCACACAATGGGGTATAAAAATTACTCGATTCGTAGACTACGTGGAATTTTCGAAACGTCGTCGCTACCGCTGCTGGGATTATTAAGAATGCAAATTAGCCGATTCTTCGAGCAAAACTTTTTAAATCCCCTCAACTGCGAGCCATCTCTTCGACGTAATATAAAAATTGCATCAGCGAAATCGTTCAGTTACCAGCTCTTTACCTACGTATTCGAGAGAATTTCTAATAACGATGAACTGATTACCTACTTATACTGTCGTCTGGTTATAATAAAGACTTATGTTCATTTCGCAGGCTTCTTATAATTTCCCTCGACGGATACTCAAACTGAATTTGTCAACTTTCCATCGCAGGCAGCATAGATTCTCGGAATGTATTTTTTTAAAACCCGATTTAAAAAAAATCTGATTCATATAAATAATTTTTCTTTTCCATTAAAATAATAATTAATTTTGGAAAAAAATGAACATTTCATTGATAAAAATTCGAGGATACTCTAATTAGGGAAAATTTGTTACCAGAGTTCATTTTTCTGATAAGGAAACCACTTGAGCTGTCTGCTTCCGATCGAGACAGGACTTCAATTTTTGGAAAACGTATGACATATAAAACCTTCGTAACCAAAATTTCAGCTGCCCAAGTTGATATTTCTATTTTTGGCGAATTTTCAACCCTATTTGAAAATCTGAATTTTTCAGCAAAAATATGATTTGCAAAAATTGATGAAAATTGGGTGCTTACCAAATATCGACTTTTCCAATCCAAAGTTGACCTTTTCCAACCATTCTGAAGTCTCCAGTACAATATCAATTTTCTCCAGGGGTTTCAAACTTTTCCAAAAAGCACCTAAATTTACATGGGCACCTAAAAACCGAGTTCTGGCTAACCTCATAATTTTCGATTTTTTTCGCTTTAAAAAGTTGGTCAAATTTAATATATACACTGGGATGGGCCGCGTTTAAGAAAGTTTTTTCGATTTAGCCTATTTTTGGATATTATGAGTGAGAAACATCCCAAAAAATTTTAGGCCCCATGGACCCTTTGGGAGGAGCTATAGGCTCCCAAATTAGGATCATTTTCGAAAAAAACACCGTATTTTACGTTTGAACCCCCCCCCCCCAAGTATTATTTTTGAACTCCTTCGCACTGAAAATATGCAAATTGAGATGCTAAATCTCATGGTACATATATTTTGTTCTTTGATTGGTGGTCGTTTTAACCCCTAATTTTTTTTTGGAAAAGTCGCAGATCGGTGTTTTTTATCAAGGGAAAAACACAATTTCAAGGCTTCGACGAAAAATACGAATCTGATGTTGGCTTTTTTTCATTTAACTTCTCTTTCGTTTTAAATTCTAATTTCAGTTGAGTGTGATATTCTTGCGAGTAACTTTTTATTAAAACGCTAAAATTAAAAATTTTATGAAAAGAAATGATTAAAATGTAAAAATCAACATCAGATTTTTGGAAAATTCTTTATTTACAATCATTAGGAGTTTTCAACTTTGTAATTTGAACGACGAGGGTCTAGGCTCAAGCCTGGCAGTCAAAATTTTACCAATTATGAGTTTGGGAAGCCAAGGGATACCCCTCTAAAGCTACATTTTTTTGAATTTATCACGTAGCTTTAAAAAAAACTCTCATCATTTCCCATAAAAATTTTTCAAGTGAAATTCCTTTCGTAAAGCAAGTGTTTTCACCTATCATTGGAGTTTTGCGAAACTATATGCAATTTTCGCTTATATTGTACCTTTAATACTCAAATGATGACTTATAGTGACCTATTTTGAGAAAAAAGTGACCAAAAAGTTATCAAAAATTCAATTTTGGGGAGGGGAAGCAATTTTACAGTTTTTTTTTTTTTTTTTTTAAATTAAACAGACATAATTGCGAAATTTCGAAGAAGAAAAGTGACGTTTGGTGACTTTTTTGAGCAAAAAAAGATCAAAAAATTACCAAAAGTAACCAGAAATTCGATTTTTTTTTTTGGGGGGGGGGGGATTTTTTACAGTTGAAAGAGGGCTGAAAATTCAAGAAAAAATGAGGGGAGGTGTCAAAATTCAATGAAAAAATTAGGTAATCTAAAAATCTATTTTTTTTTAGTGGCACTTTAGGAGGCAGATATACAGATTTGAGCAAAGAAAAATTGAAAAATGACGAGATTTTTAGAACAAACAATTAATATATGTGGCGGCGCATAGTGAAAGGGACCTTATGATCAGGAAGTCAAATTTTTTTTCGATTCTGGTACAAAATTTCTTTAAAATTCGAATGGAAGTGGTTCCAGACCTCCAGAGTCTTTTTTGAGTGAGATATAGCCATTTTAAGTGAGTGAAGTCGAAAAAAAAAATCAAGTGAAAAAAGTACCTTAGGGTTTTTTGCTAACAAATTTCCACTTTTATTTCATTTCTTGGAAAAAAATTTATCAGAAATGTAAACTTTAAACCGCTCTCCTGCAAAAAGTCGTTTTTGTACGTAAGGTCCCTTTTACTGCGCGCCGCCATATGACCTATATCTACTCTCTAATTCTAAATCAGTCAATTTTCGTAAAACTGTGCCTTTTTGAATTAGTGAAATGAATTTATTCGAAAATCTGTGATATTTCAATTGTTTGATTGATTTATTTTAGACAAAATTATTGATTTATTCTGTCAAATGGGGAATTGATTAAAAAATCAATTACTTTACTGATTTAGAAAAACAGAATTTTTTCAAATTTAGAAATAGAATTATTGAAATACTGCCCGAGCTAAGCGAGGGCAAATTTTTTTTGAAAAATCATTATCAACTTTTAATTTTTTTTCTTGAAGAATTATGAAAAATAGCAATTTTTACGTGAAAATTTGAATTTTTGCTTGAAAATGCGAAAAAAAGGGACTGGGAGGAAAGAAGTGACTTTTAGTGACCAATGTCGAAAAAAGTGACAAACGCCCTAAAAAAGTGACCTGCTATGATGCCTGCCTTCGAACTTCCGACTGAAATATCTCGAAAGCAGAGCTTTCTAGATAAAAACTAATTGCACTTTACAGTAAGGAAATTTTACGCTCTACAATTTATGTTCTGCTCATTTTTTCCGTAGAACCCTTCCTTTGCTCAGAAAATTGACTTCAATTGATAAGAATTTTAAAAATATGTAAAACAAATTTCAACAAAAAATTGATAACTTTTGACACTTGAAGTCAATTTTCTGAGTAAAGGAAGGATTCTGCAGAAAAAATGAATAGAACATAAATTGTAAAGCGTAAAATTTCCTCTCTATAAAGTGCAATTTGTTTTTTTTCTAGAAATCTATGCTTTCGAGATATTTTAGTCGAAAGTTCAAAGTTCAACACTCAAACCGACTTGTGTTTTTGACCGAGTTTTTCTCGGTAAGTTGATTTTGGACAGCGGTCCCTATTCTGATACCTCACTCGTTAAAATCAAAAATTTTGAATTTTGCCCATTTGTCCCTCCCTCTTGGGCTCCTTTTCAGTTTTCGGTCAAAAATGGTATTAAAAATGGATTCAGCGGCTTTGAAACTCCCTATACACAAATGTTCAGAATTTTGGCACGCTTTCAGGGAGACCACTGTGCGACGAGACCTGAAAAAATTTGAATTTTGCAATTTTTCCAAATGTATATCAAAATCTATGTTTCAGAGGGCGTAGAATAATCTTCCAGATTAGAATTCTACGATCTCGAAAATATACATGTTGGTAAATCACACATGAAAATGGGTGAAATTTTGATTTTTTGTCCCCCTTATGTCACACCCTCCCATCTCCACTCCCGCCTGAAACTTTTTTTCCAGATTTAAGTAACATTTCGATTTCCCCTCCCCACGGGCCACCCCCCACCTCACACTCTTACTCCAGAAATGTTCGCAGATTCGAATTCTGTGACCTCGAAAAGAGGTTCATTTCTATGTGTTGAAAATATAAAAAACTTCAATTTTCTCCCTCCCCCCCTTGACCCCTCATTCTACGTAAAAAAATTCTGATTCAAATTCTACGACCTCGAAAACGTAAGGTGAGACTATTTTTCCAATAGCATCATGGTATACTGAATTACGACCATTTTTGAAGGGTTGGGGGGTGTCTATGGCCCATAGTGCGCTTCATAAAATGCTCAGGAATCGTGAAGTGAACAAATTCGCAGATATTTTTTTGAAAACTCCAAATTTTTGAAATTTTTCCATTTTCCAACCTTTAAAATGAAAATAAAAGCATAAATATATGAAATTCATGCTTCACGAGCACGTGACAAATGATAATTATTATTCAAGCAGTCTCGAGTCTACAGTATTTGCAACATGAATGAGAGAAACCGCGCAAAAGGGTTACACAGATGATTAAAACCCAGCGAAGACGAAGGAATTGCAGGTAACGAGTGAAAGAAATACCGGGGCCAGAAGTACAGGGTACAAAACGACCTACCGAATACTCTTGGAAAACGCAACTCGTCGTCAGCTTGGGCTTGCCAGGGAAGAAGGGGGATTAATATCAACGAAAAACACGCGCCCTCAAGATTTACTCACCTAAGTATATCTATTCTATATGTACACTTACAACTGCCGGGACACCGAAGACGAATGTGTAGGTATAAAGTGAATTAGTCGAGCCGCAGTATATTGTTCGGGCGGATTGTTTTCGTAAAAACAATAGCTATATTTCATTTGTTTTGTAAATTGGCTGGCCGTTTCTCTTTCTCTCTTGCCTTCCCACTTGGACGGATCTTTTAATCGGTATACGATAATTGGGCGTAGGCTTGGGCGCTTTTTCGTCCCAAAATATAGAAAATTCTTTTGTCTCGCGTTATATATTATTCGCGGGGATAAAGTGCCTCGTGAACGAGAAACGTACTACGCAATGAACGAAAATCGCCATTGTAATGGGGTACAACTTTTGTATATTGCTGGTCGTATACATAGAATTGTGTGTTGTGGAGTGTTTTATAAAAAAGTAGCATGCTTCTTTACGTAACAAGTAACAACCTATGGCGCCTAACTTTGACCTTATTTCCGTTGCATGCATTTTCATTTTTCAACGACGAATTATATCGTTTTTTGGTATAGGTACAAATATTAGTTTTCTCATCTTTCGCGATCGTGTTGGTGGGTTTTTCCATTTTCTATTGGTTTTATTATTTTTTTGCAATTTTTCACTTACAAGGGAAGCACTTGAGCAATTCGCCTGCAATTGGGGAGAATCTTTGATTTTTGGAAAAAATATATGATGAGACCACAGTAATCGAAATTTCAGCTGTCTAAATTAATATCTCTATTTTTGACTAATTTTAAAAAATTCAAAAATTAGATTTTTTAAGCAAAAATATAGTATTGAAAAAGAACAGGCATCAAACACAGATTTTTTTATTATTTACGGCAAACTAGTTATGCAATTTAATTAACACCTAACTTTCCATCATTTACGGCAAACAGGTTATGCAATTTATTCAACGTCTATGACGACATGTTGATGGGATCACTTTTCCTAAAATTATTCATTTTCCAATGTTGAATTCGAATTTTTAATGGTGCGAACGACTGAATTTTTCTAGTTTGACTCGTGCGAGTCTTCAATTACATACCATGAAACTCATTTTTTTTAAAAATCTAAATCAATACTTACTTACCATTTTTTTTTTAAATTCAACTCTATCAAAATTTTTTCTTTTTTTCCAGAATTTTTTTAAATTTCAAGCTTTCAACACCGACATTGTTTCGCAATATATTTTTCAAATTGAATGAAAAATGAAATCTACTATGAAATTTCTTCCTAAAAATTGCTTTCCCAGGTTCAAAATTTTTCTCAACATTTTTTCAACACTGGTATTTTTCTCAAGATATTTTTCAACCAGTGGAATTTTTTCTCAACTTTAAAATTTCTTCTTCAAAAGTTTTTCTCATCTCTACCATTTTCTCAACATTTTTTCAACACTGGAATTTTTCCCTAAAATAGTTTCCTATTGTATTGCGAAATGCTATCTCAGAAATGTTTTCAATTTCTCAAGTTTTTCTAAAAATTTTCTCAAATTTCAACTTCAATTCTAATAAATGATTTTTCTCTTAATTCATACTATTTTCAAAAATTTTCAAACTCTAGTATAATTTTTTCTCTTTCCTTGGAATTTCTTCAACTCTAATGAAATTTTTTTCTCTGGCAGGCAGACAGGTATCAAACACAGATTTTGAAAAAAATAGTCACTGTGGTGACTTTTTATTAGGCAAAAAGTGATCAATTTTTCAATTTTTTTCTCATAAATAAATACACCCCCCCCCCTATTTTGTTCATAACTTGAACCGTATTTCTTTCTGCGGTAGAGCTGGAAAAGTTTTTTTTTCTGAAAAATGTTTTTATTAATAAATCTTTGTCAAAGTATCAATCAACAAGGCTGGTGAACTAATAAGTACCTAGGTAAAAAAAGATTTGATGTTTTTTTTTTTTAGAATAATCAGGATTTTTTTAAATTTTATGCAAGAGCGGTAGACTGTTTGAACGAAAAAAGTGACTTCAGAATGAGAAATGTGACCAATACTGACCTTTTGGCAAAAAAAGTGACTTTTAGTGACCAACCTTGAAAATAGGGGACAAGTCACTAAAAAAGGTGACTCTGTTTAATGCCTGAAAGAATAATTTTCCGTCAAACTTGATGAAAATTAGGTGCTTACCAAATATCGACCTCCAGAACCCACATTAATCAATTTCCAATTATTCCTAGAAAGTCGCTACGTAAAAGCTCTTTGATTCTGGGTGCTCTAAAATTCTTATTAAGGATTCTTCAATCTATTTTTTAACCGGAGAAAATATCGAAATTGTTCTAATTTTTTCAGGTTCTCAGGTACAACGAAACAGAAACGAGTAATTCTGTTATTTCTGAAATAGAACATTCCTCGGAAGGTTGATCTTAGCTCAAATTACAGCTAAAAAGGACTTTTTCGAATTCGAAAATTTGTCATAAAAATTTTTCTCCGGACCATAAATGACCAAGACAATTACAGAAAATCAGGAAAATGTTTTTTCAAAAAACTTCTTTTTCTTTTTACCAAGTCACAGCATGTATACTAATTTATTGATGAACTCCCCCCCCCCTCATTCACAACTCTACACAATGGACAAGAACGTGTTCCTTTTTCTCAATTTTTTTTTTGGTTCAAGAGCCTCAGGAGCACAAATGAAGAGGGGGAGTTAAAAACATGAATTTTACGACTAATTTTTCGAAAAGACCAAAGTATCGTTTTTTGAAAATTCAAATATTGATAAAATATGTATTTGATTTTGGCAAAATTTTTAATGAATAAAAAAACTCGTCAGTTTTATCATTACGAGATGGGGGGGGGGGAGTAAATACCGAAATTATATTTTTACAATTAGAAGACTGGGTGAATGGAGGGGGAATGGGATCCACCTCAGAACTCCTAGAGCCAATTTTTTCCCATTTTGCTCAATTTTTTGGGCCTTGTAAGAAAATATCATCAACTTTGTAAAACATTTATGAAAGGAAAGGAGTGAAAAATTTGAACTTGACGATTCCCTTAAAAAAATCATAACTCGAATCCAAATTTAGATCTCAGTTTTGCAAATATTGAGGCATTTTATGAAAAAAATCCATTGATTGTAAAATATCAAGAGAATACTGAAACTAAACCCTATTGTAGCAAACGTTCCTGCAGAATTCTCTAAATTTTTCAGCTTTTTTGAGCTAAGGACTTTCAGGAAGATAAGGGGTAAAGTTGAATTTTACAACTGGACTTTTTTCCCCTTTTCAACTAAAAATTCACCACTTGACAAAAACGTTTATAGTTTTAGCATTTTCAACATTTTTCCACATTTATTTTTCTCTACCATCCCAACCGAAAGCCCTCTTCTAGTGGAAGGGAGAAAATTGAAAAAAAATTGGCAGAGAGAAAAATAATACTTGAAGTAGGCACTTATTAAGAGAAACAAAATGGTATTTCCAAAAATTTTCCCATCTCCTCTTCTTTTCTCTCTCATCCCTACCTGAAAATCCCTTCTGGTAACCGAGCCTAAAAAATGAAAAATTTAATGAGACGAAAATTTATCAATTCAACGTACTTAATGGATGGCAGAAGCAAAATGCCGTATTCAAACAGTTTCCAGTTCTTCTCCATTTGAGGGTGTCCCAACGAAATCTCGAAACCAAAAAGCAGGAACTTTCTAGGAATCTCAGCAGGACTTTGTCGAAATATCAATGTATCTTTTATCCCTCCCCCGAGAAAAATTCAACAACTTGTTAAAAAAAAAACAATTTTTTTTAAATAACAATAACTGTAAGAGATTTTTTTAAATTCATGATAAAATGTCAAAGAAACACTTTCCAGATGAGTTATTCTTGTAAATTTTTACAAAATTCCAACAAAAATTTCAAAAATTTCCGACTTTTTCAGATTTTTAAAATTCTCTGACTTGTCTGGGTTATTCAGGTTTTCTAGTAAGTGGTCACTTTGTTAATAATTTACTAGGATTCAAATTCAAAACATTTTTCAAATTATGTTTGATTTTCTCTAGTGATATAGTTTGAAATTTGAAAAAAAAAACAGGACTTTTGACTCAAAAAACGGCAAAAAAACAGGACTATTCTGTAGGGTGGGTCGAAAACCCAAAATTTTCGATTTCTGAAAAGATACCAGGCCCAAAAGTTATTGGCTGGGGAGACTAGAAAAATAAAAATAAAAATTTCACAATTGATTCATATCTTCCGATCGCGGAAAAGCCTTCAATTCTCCAAAAATTGCCAAAAATTCGAAATTTTGAAAAAATTAAAAATTGATCAGAATTAATTTCAGATCTTATTTAGTGACTATCTAGACCAAAAAGCACATTTTTTTGAAAAAATCAGTGTTTTATTACTTTTTTCAAATTTTTCTTCACATGTGAAGAAATAGAAGAAATTTAAAAAAGCGTTAAAACAAGTATTTTTCAAAAAAATTGTGATTTTTAGTTTGAATAGTCACTAAATAAGCTCTAAAATAAATTTTAATAAATTTTGACTTTTTTTTCAAAAATATTGAATTTTTGATATTTTTTGAAGAATTGAAGGCTCTTGCGCGATCGGAAGGTATGAATCGATTTTGAATTATTTTTTTTTAGTCTCCCCAGTCAATAACTTTTGAGCCTGGTATGTTTTCAAAAATCGAAAATCATGGTTTTTCGACCCATCCTACCATTCAGGACCAGCAGGACCTCTTAGACACCCTGTGTTTCTCTCCTACTCTTCATCCCTCCAAAATTTAAAAAAAAAATGAAGAGTAGAAAATAATAATAATTTTCCTGGAGAAAACTGTCTTTACTGTACCTCCTTTCTATCTCATACAAAATTTATGACCAAAAAGTTTGAACTGCATTGTTGCGATTCACTTCAATCTCCCTCCTCACCACCCCCTCCACATCAAATATTCACATTTCTTCATTTTTTATTCAACTGAAAAACAAAAAAAATCATGAAGGACTAATTTGTATTTTTTTTCTTCTGTTTCAGGTGAGTTTCGTAAAATATATATCAATCTTCATCTTTTGCAGGACGTGTCCTTTTCACATCAGATCAAGAAACCAGAACAGGTCACAATTAATTCGTAAATTTTCATCCGACCTGGCTCGAAAATTCTCGCGAAAATATGCAAAAATCACAATGATTTCCCGACTTCGTCTTTATTTCGAAACACCTCCAAACACCTCCAAACACCTCTGCTCATTATCATCTAAATCTTCGCATCCGTAATCCGGCACCACGCACCAATCAAATTCATCTATCCACATTCTCCATCTCAGGTGGGATTTAAATTCCACTCGAATCTCTCTAATACGTCTCATCTCGCTTATTACCAATAAAATACACCGATCGCACGAGCGTAACCATTCTCACACTTCAATTTACCACCGCCGCATTCGTCGTATCCGAACGAACATTTTCAAACACATCCGTTCACTTGGTTACCGCATTACCGCACAAAAAGCAGGAAAAAATTGCACCACGCGCGACAAAACCTTACTCTTTTCTACGACGAAAATCTCGCCAGCTTCAAGTTCATACGTATATCGAAGCCCGTAAAAATGTTATCAACCCTTTTGAAATTCGGGTCAACGCGATGACAACGGTATTTATTTTATTTCCAGGCGAAGAAAATACTATACGCTGCGTCTCTCGCATATTTCCGCATTCTCTTTCGCCTTGATTGTATACGACGAGGGAGGAAAAAAAACCCACGTCGTCGTCCTTTTTCTACGCTTTCGTCGAAGATTTTCCTCGAGCTTCCATTACTTTCTCATATACGTAAAGTGTGTGCGACAGAGAGAGGAGTATGGTATACAAATGACAACTTAATCATGTAAATGACATCCAGTTTAAAATAACGATCCGTATAAAAGGTACATTGATGATATTACGTATTAAAGCGAAATCATAGCGTAATTTAGAATACCCCGAACCCGTATAAATTTCGCTAAATGATCGTTTTATCGCTGGCTAATATTTGCGAAAATCATTTTCATTCCATTTATACGAGGAAAAGTATATATAATATACATTATCTTTAGATAAGGTAAATTCTCTAGGTCCGTATTTCCAATCCCATGCATTAACATCATAATACCTATATTTTTAGCATATAAACAGGAATCGAATACTTCGAATAAAATGTAGGGATCTTTTTTGTAAGTTTAGACACCGAAAAATTCGATTAGGTTAAAATAAATTTTTCCAAAAAAAATTCCAATGAGTTGAAAACCTACCTCCCCCCTCTAGATGATTTGGAAATTCTCTGGACCCTAAATAGTCTATAGTCTAACTGGCAAAAAAAGTTCATGCAGCGTGTTTTTTTACGAGACAAAAAAGTGAGCTGGCTTTTCATGGACACGGATCCGAAATTCCCGAAAAAAAGTATTTTGGTTTTTGCCCTTACACAAAAAGGGGCTGGTGCCTGAAAACCCACGTTTTCCCTTTTGTCAAAACTGAATTATCACAAAAAAAATTGGAAATTAGGGTTTCGACTTATCGAAATGGGTTAAAATTTAGCGAGCAGCAAAAAGATATTAGTGGAAATGTAATTTGAGCAATTTTGAGCCCAAAATCAGATCAATTTCCAAATATTTTCAAAATATTGACGCGTGACTTTTGAAAATTGGGTAGAATTTCACCAAAAACTTGAAAATGTTGAGCACAATTTTTTTGAGAAATTTTTGAGAATTTCGAGCACTGGCCAATTTTTGAGTATTTTTAAATTATTGACCCATGACTTATCAAAATGGGTTAAAATTTCGCGAGTAGCCGAAAAAATGTAATTTGAGAATTTTTGAGCAATTTTGAGCCTAAAATCGGGTCATTTCTTAAGTACTTTCAGAAAACTGACGCGTTACCTATGAAAATGGGGAAGAATTTTACAAAAAACTTGGAAATGCTGACCAAAATTTTTTGAGCCATTTTTGAGTATTTTAAGCAAATGCCAATTTTTGAGTATTTTTAAATTATTGGCACATGACCAATCAAAATGTGTTACAATTTCGCGAGCAGCAAAATGATTTTAGTGGAAATGTAATTTGATCATTTTTGAGCAATTTTGAGCTCAAAATCGGGTAATTTCTTGGGTATTTTCAGAATTAGTGGAAATGTAATTTGAGCAATTTTGAGTCCATAGTAGGGTCAGTTGTTAAGAATTTTCAGACAATTGACGTGACACCTATGAAAATGGGACAGAATTTCACCAAAAACTTTAATGTCGAGCACAATTTTTTTGAGAATTTCGAGCACTGGCCAATTTTTGAGTATTTTTAAGTTATTGACCCATGACTTATCAAAATGGGTTAAAATTTCGCGAGCAGCAGAAAAAAATGTAATTTGAGAATTTTTGAGCAATTTTGAGCCTAAAATCGGGTCATTTCTTAAGTAATTTCGGAAAACTGATGTGTGATCCATGAAAATGGGGCAGAATTTTACAAAAAACTTGGAAATGTTGACCAAAATTTTTTGAGCTGTTTTTGAGTATTTTGAGCAAAGGTCAATTTTTGAGTACTTTTAAATTATTGACACGTGATATATCAAAATGGGTTAAAATTTTGCCAGTAGCACAAGAGTATTGGTGGAAATGTAATTTGAGCATTTTTGAGCAACTTTGAGCCCAAAATCGGGTCATTTCTTAAGTACTTTCTAACGCGTGACCTATGAAATTGGGGTAGAATTTCACCAAAAAGTTAGAAATGTTGACCAAAATTTTTTGAGCTAATTTTGAGTATTTTGAGCAAAGGTCAATTTTTGAGTATTTATAAATTATTGACACGTGATATATCAAAATGGGTTAAAATTTTGCGAGTAGCACAAAAGTATTGGTGGAAATGTAATTTGAGCATTTTTGAGCAACTTTGAGCCCAAAATCGGGTCATTTCTCAAGTACTTTCTAACACGTGACCTATGAAATTGGGGTAGAATTTCACCAAAAACTTAGAAATGTTGACCAAAATTGTTTTGATCAATTTTTGAGAATTTTGAGCACAGGCCAATTTTTGAGTATTTTTAAATTATTGACATGTGATTTATCAAAATGGGGTAAAATTTCACAAGCAATACGACGATATTGGTATAAATGTAATTTAAGCCATTTTGAGCCCAAAATCGGGCCAGTTCTTGAGAATTTTCAGAAAATTGACGTGTGATCTATGAAAATAGGACAGAATTTTACCAAAAACTCTAAAACGGTGACAAATTTTTTTTCAAAAATTTTTGAGTATTTTGAGCAAAAGTCAATTTTTGAGTATTTATAAATTATTGACACGTGATATATCAAAATGGGTTAAAATTTTGCGAGTAGCACAAAAGTATTGGTGGAAATGTAATTTGAGCATTTTTGAGCCCAAAATCGGGTCATTTCTCAAGTACTTTCTAACACGTGACCTATGAAATTGGGGTAGAATTTCACCAAAAACTTAGAAATGTTGACCAAAATTGTTTTGATCAATTTTTGAGAATTTTGAGCACAGGCCAATTTTTGAGTATTTTTAAATTATTGACATGTGACCTATCAAAATGGGGTAAAATTTTGCCAAAAATTCAATTATGTGAACCAAAACTTACTTTGATCAACTTTTGAGAGAATTTTGAGCGCTGTCAAAATTCTGAGTATTGAAAATAATTGGCCTTAACCTATGTAAGGATGGTGTAGAATTCCGCTAAAAATCAAAAAATTTCAACCAAGATTTTTGTAAACAACTTTTGTGAATTTTGAATATGTGTGAGCCTGGATATAGAATCCCTAATGGGTCAAAAATAGGCTTTTGAGTTGAAATTGTACCTTGATTCTACTCCTCCTGAAAGGCCCAAATCAGTGTCAATTCAAAAACTAATTTTCGGCTTCAGAAGGGTGATTTCCATATCCAGGCTCAGTGGCTCACATACATATGACAATTTGTAACTATTTTTGAAAAATTGTTACCTACCTATAAACGTGAGATAGAACTTTGCCAAAATTTCAAAATAAAAATCAAAAAATTATTTTTCAAAAGTTGATTAAAGCAATTTTCGGTTCACATATTTGAATTTTTGGCGAAATTTTACCCCATTTTGTTAGTTAACACGTTAATTATTTGAAAACACTCAAAAATTGACCTCAACTCAAAATTGTCAAAAATTGATCAAAAACATGTTGGTCAACATCGCCAAGTTTTTGGGAAAATTCTACTATGGGTCACATGCCAATTTTTTAAAAACACTTTAAAATTGACCTAATTTTGGGCTCAAAATTGCTCAAATTACACATTTCACTAATTGCACTGTGTTGCTCGTGAAGTTTTGCCCCATTTTGGTATGTCACATGTCACTAATTTGAAAACATTAAAAAATTTGTCCGTGCTCAAAATTCTCAAAAATTGCTCAAAAAAAATTTCGTCAGCAATTTCAATTTTTTTGTGAAATTCTACCCCATTTTCATTGGTTACACGTCGGGAAAAACAAATTCTTTAAGGCTCCAGCTCTCATCGTGCAAGGGCTCAAATCCTAAATACGTTTTATCGAGACTTAGAGACCCATGCTCATGAAAATCCCACTGATTCTTTTGTGCCGCAAAAAAACGCTCCAATTTTGATTTCCAGAGCACTTTTTGCCAGTTGTACTGCAGACCAAGATATAAATTTGAACTTGATTTTCTGACGAAAATTTAATTAGAGCATTTAAATTTACAACGCTTTTTCATCTTACCCGAATACCGGGGCAGCATAATTATTAAAAATAATACCACCACGAGTAATCTCGACTTTTTACACAAAGTACGCCATAAATCGTGCCTTGTCAAGTTCCCCATTATGTACGTATTTTCTTCCTGCTTGCTTAGATTGTTGCTTCGGACCGGCGATTAATTTTAATTATCTACTTTCGAGTAAATCTCCTTCAACTATATATTTTTCAAATTGTATCGAACCTAAAGAAATAAAAAAAAAATCTACTCGCGGATATTATTCCATTATCATAGCAAACATTTATTCTACGCTGTTCTGGCTCCCGTCCAGCTTTTATCTTATATATTATACGGCTTACTCTGTTGATGGAGCAACGCGCCGCGACGAATACGAACGAACGAAACCCAACCAACGCTTGGGTCTATATCTCTCCTCCACCGGCCCCACGCGACCCCTTTCGTCGTCCATCTCGAACAAGATAAGCAACTACATTAAAAAGAAATCTTTGATATATATTGATTAAATTATTTAATTTCACGTGAAACAAAAATTTTGGGATCGTTTCAACTAAACGTTTAGTGCACCTTATCTTCGCCAAATGTTCTAGTTTACAATCCGATTAACCCGAATGTTTGTAAATTTTCCCAGCAAATGCGTCCTCCTCGTGTTCGTCGTCGTCTATGCCGTGAAACGTCGTCGTTTCGACCTTCTCGGGTACGAGAGAACACGCTATAACGTTTTCGACTGAATACAGTGTGATCAAAAAGCGTAGCCGGTTTGATAAAGGAAAACGAAATTTAGAATTTGCCAATTTCGCCATCTTGAGTGATATTTTTTTCGATGAGGTTGCGAAAAGTAGTTCGAAAAAATTTAAAATTTCATTATATTGCAAAATTGTTAAAATTTTGCGTAAGTTTTTTAAATTTTGAAA
This sequence comes from Pseudococcus viburni, assembly GCA_033439095.1. Taxonomy (NCBI): domain Eukaryota; kingdom Metazoa; phylum Arthropoda; class Insecta; order Hemiptera; family Pseudococcidae; genus Pseudococcus; species Pseudococcus viburni. The sequence goes on along the minus strand of JAVBJF010000004.1, from coordinate 2,436,960 downwards.
AAACTGTTTAGATTTAAAAAATAAAACATTTTAAAATACTGAAAATTGTAATTGAAATGATGGTTTGAAAAAAATTAAAATTTGAAATTGTAATAAAAATCGACAAAAATATCGAACCCCCTTGAAATGGATAAAAATGATGTTTAAAATTTCTTCATCAAAAAAATGATTTTTTTACGTCATCGTCGACTTTGCCCAATTTTCAAAAAATCCATGCTATTCTCATACTTTTATGACTTTGTGAGTGACTTTTACGAAATTTTTATACATCACGGTGCCTAGTTAACAAAATAAAATGACAGCAGGCCATTTTTCGAACATTTCACGATTTTGTTTTTGGGGAAGGGGGAATGTTCTTTATACACGATTGTTCAATCAGGTGAAAAAAATAAACTGAAAAATCTTGAGAAGAAGAAAGTAATTCCAAAATTCTTAAACAGGGAAGAGAATAATTTAAGAATTTCAAAGTTTGATTGAAAAGGGAGAAAAAAGCAAGACATTTTGACGATTTTTCTTGATTATTTATAAAATTTCCGTTTCATTTACAGAAACTTCCAAGTTTTTCGTGAAAATTTCAATGATGTTCTATCAATCCTCGAGTACTTTTTAATGAATTTCATGAAATTTTCAACCCAGTTTATTCTAAACTTGAAGAACTTTCGTCATATTTTAAGTAATTTTTGCATAACTTTAAACACTAATTTTTTCATTATTTCAATGAGTTCTTGTATTTTGAACGATTTTCATAACATTTTCAAAAAAAATTTTGTGCTTCAAGCAATTTTTTCAATCTTTTAATCATTTTCAACTATTTTTAACAGACATTTCTAAACTTTTCTTCGCATTCTGAAGAATTTCAACAATCCTACATCAACGTTCGAAATGACCTGCTTACCTACAACAATTTTTCTCACATTTTATAAAATTTTAAAGATATTTTCACATATTTTTGCAATGTTTTAAATAATTTTATCAACTTTTTCATAATTTCCAAGATTATTGTGCCTTAAGCGTGAAAATAGGCAATTTCGATTGAAATAATAAATACACATACCTGGAGATGGATTTTGACTCGAAACTTCTCCTTAAACTGATGAAAAGGAATTTGAAAATCTGAAACAAAAAACAAAAGGAATGACTTGATAAAACATGAGTTGAGAATTTTTTATACTTAATTGCAGATCTTTTCATGGTTTAAGATTTTAGTCGAAAATTAAAATCCTGAAAAAATTCAATCATTATTTATTTTTATTGAATATCTAAAAAAAACTACACATGACGAAAAAAATTCTATGAAAATTTTATCCAGGAAATTGGCTAACTTTAAAATTGAACCAATTTTATTTTGACAAATTTTAGCCTGGGGATCAAAATTAGAAGAACTCAATACCATTTTCAAGGGGGGGGGGGGTAGATTTTGAGAAAAAATGGAGTGGTCAAAATTCAACGAAAAAATGAAGTCCTGTTATTTTAGTGGGGCTGGAGTAGTGGGGGGTATTTTCAGTAGGCAAATAATATATACCTACAGATTTGAGCGAAGAAAAATTGAAAAATGGTGACATTTAATGTTTTTTTTTTAGTCAAAATTACTCATGTTTTCTGATAAATGGGACATTGACTGATAAATTGACAATTTTTGACCAAAAAATCAGTGAAAAATTATTTTACCGATTGCCCTCCCTCCCCGGGTTCGCCTCTGTTTTTAAAACAACTGAGCTAAGAAAATTCAGACTTTTACAACTTTTTCACGTTTTTAAACTTTTTTGCCACTTTAACTTCAATATTGAATAAAAAACCAGCGTGATAAAATTTGTTTAGTTTTCAGAGTTCTAGGTATTCATTTTCACGATTGAATTTTTCTCTTTTTGCCATTTTTGTCAATCCAGAAGTACCTATATATTTTAATTTCGCCAAGTTTTGGAGCTATATAACTAATTATGAAATCAAGAGTGAAGAAAAATAGAAACGTGTACTTGGAAAAAAAAATACATATGAACCCAACTCCTCCTGGCGCAGAAACCGCCTCCCTAAAATTTATGTAAAAACCAATTCGAAAAATGAGGAATTGAATTTTACGAGTTTTTAAATTGTAAATGAATAAATTTTTCTTATCCTTTGTCTCGATTTTGGAGTAGAAACAATTTTTCTTGTTTTTCAATTATGCATATTGATGAAGTATGATACTTTGGTATCTTAAAAAAATAGTTTCTAAAATTTATCTTTTTTATTTTAAAAATTTGTTTTTTATATTTTTTGGTTTTCCACCTCCAATAATTTTTAACCAATGCATTCCAAAGTTAGTTGATAATTTGTGGGAAAATATGGTTAGCCCAAAAGAATTTTCCGCGTTTCCTTTTTTAATACATTCGTGACGATATTCCGACGTTGGCGTGTATCCGTACCAAGTTGAAATTTTTTTTGATTTACCTATCCATCCACGGCTCTTGTTTGCTTTTGAAATACTGTATAATTGTAGCTAAAATTTCAATTCGAATTCCTTGGAAATTTTTTTCAGGATTTTTTGCTTCAACATATATTTTCAACTCTTTAAATAAAGTTGAAAAAAAAAATCATCGTTATAACAAAATTCCTACAATTTTTACAGTTCTCCTGAAGTTTTCTTTACTTTAACTCAAGTTCGCTATCTATCATCCCTTCAATCTTGATATTAGGAAAGAATTATCATAGCAAAGTTTATTTCTACAATTTCAATGAGGAACCTCTTCGAAAAATTTTCTAGTCTCCGTAGACCATTTGGAAGAGAGCCATGATTTCCTAAAATAGGTATGATCGTTTTTTTTTAAACGAAATTTTTGATTTTGAAAGTCCTAAGATCCGTAATTTTTTTTGAAACTCCAAGGTCGGAAATATGCAATTTGAGATGCTGAATTTCGCTGTGTGATCTTTTTGATTTAAGATCGAATATCCCTCCTCACCAGGTCATTCAAGTTCGCGAATTTATATTTTTCAACATCCAAAAAAATGTTTCCAAGTTGAAGCAAATACGGCACCTCCTAAGGAAAAAATTGGCGATTTCCATCGGGTAATCTTCATCAAAATTCTTCTGTTTCGTCGTAAATGCGTTTTAAAAATCATACAACAATATATTTGAAAATCAGAGTGTCAATGACACATATTAGCTCATTAAAAAAAAATAGACGTAAATATGTTGAATTTTAGAATCCGATTCGAATCATCTCCATTTCCTTCAAATACAAGTTGCAAAAACTAACAGAATTAGGATACAAACTACAACCATGTTGACTTTGTAATGATACCAAAAGTTGAACTCGATACAACCTGCACATTTCTCACACTGCTCCGCCGGAATTCTTCATCAACAATCGTACCTATATTTACTTTTAAACAAACTAGCAACTTCTTACCAGACTTACGACGTAACTATCGTGTTTCTACAAATCCGAGTAATTAAAACTGCTCGCTAAGCAAAAAATATAAAAAGAAACTCCAACTAAATGCGGTTTTGCAATTACAAACAATGTAGATACAAGAGAAAAAACAGATTAAAAATGTCACGGTTAAGAAATATAGTGTAATTCTGCTCGCTGCACAAAAACTAAAGCAAAACAGCGACAAGGAAGAATACCAGTGAACGTAGGAGTTCGAGTATCTACTCTGTACGAAGATGATATTTACAAACTGAACTAGTTCACATTGGTTTTTATAGGTACTCGAATTGATTTTAAATATTTACAATGAAAATTTAAAATCGTCGTTAATTCTACCCCCCCCCCCCCAACTCGTACTTCAAAAATGCAACATTTACTTGAAGACCAAACAAACGTCGAATTTAAAAAAAAAACAAAAAAAACAAATACAAACACTCTCTGGATTCATACTTCAAAAATGCAACAGACCAAAAAGGAAGTCAGGTCTTCCGATTTCGCTCAATTTTTTTTCACGAGTTCCCCTTGGTGGCCTGTTCACAAAACAACGATCATTTCTTTTCTAACCCTGAAGGGGGCGGGGAGGCAGGCCTCGAAATTTTTATGTAATTGTGATTTTTAGCCAAATTACCCAACTTTGAAGGCTCATATCTCGACATAGGTTGTACTTGGGGAAAAACTGTTTGCGGGAGCTGAAAGATAATTAATAGGAGATTCAAAAACTGTTATCACATTTTGATAGGCTCAAAGTTGAACATTGGTGGTGAAAGCTCGCCTTTCGTAATAAGAACAAAAGATGAAAGCTACCATTTAAAAATCTGAAAAAATTACAGTGAGTAGCCCTTTTTACCCTTTTTTCAACCAACAAATTTTCAAGATCTGATCTTTAGACAACTGGGGGGTACAGGGGTCCACAATTTTGACCAAAATTCAAAAAAATCGAAAAAGTGAAATAACACATCGATTACCACTAATTCGAAGGCAATTTCGAATATGTACCCGGTTTTTTCATTCAACCCCTCTTAATCCCACCCATTAGCCTCTTTGATAGGGTCAAAATTCAAAAAAATGAAAAATAACGTGTGACCTGTCGTTTGTTGGGTTTTTGGGGGCGCTGAGATCGAAAATTTGCTTATTTTTTGGATTTGACCCTTAAGTGCCCCTCTAGCCCCCAATTTCGGGGAAAACTTCGTTGAGAAACGAAAAAATCGTGTCATGACCAAGGACCGGATATGTATGTAAAAACATATTTTCCTATGAGCATTTCTATCGTGCGTATCAGTGGTTTCTTTACGATTCAGAAAATTCCGAGTATTTTGAGCCCCATATGTTGGCATATTTTGGGTAGAAACGCATATTTTTACATATTTTGCCATTTTGTCGCGCATAATTGACCATATTTTGACCATTTTACTCGTTTTTAGGCATATTTTACTCAGTCATTTCGTCTTTTTTTCATATTTAACCACGTAAAATTCAATTTTTTCATTTTTTCCTTCCTATTAAAAAAATGAAAATTCCAGTTGTAAATTTTTATTGTCGAAAAAGTCAAAATTACCACCAGACCATCAATTATTTTGATTTTGAACCGAAAATCATTTTTTATCAACAAGAAATTACTGAAACTGGTCAGAATCGCCTGAAGTAAATCATATTTAGCAATTTGAGTGGTATTTTAAAGACCGGATCGAAAAAAGCTGTTTTTTGATACCCATATCGTGGTCGCATATTTTCACATATTTCGAGTTTTTTGCACATATTTTTACATATTTCACCCGAAATATGTACATATTTTGCCTTTTTCAGAACATATATATCCGGTCCTTGGTCATGACACATCGAGTTTAACTAATTTGAGGGCATAGAACCCGAATATCGACTTACTTTTTGATTTGATCCCCTCTCCGCGTTCCAACTGACCCCTTCCTCCAGTCTTCGGCAATCAATAAGGAATTGAATATTTCAAAAAATTACGGGGGGGGAGGGGGTCGGATCAAAAAGTAAGTCGATATTCGAATTCTACACCTTCAAATTAGTTAAACTCGATATGCCACGCGATATTTCCGTTTCTCAACATAGGTTTTCCCAAAATGGGGGGGGGTAATCGATGTGTTACTTCACTTTTTCGATTTTTTTAAAATTTTGGTCAAAGTTGTAGACCCCTGTACCCCAAAGGGTCTAGAGATACCCTCTTGAAAACTTGTGGATTGAAAAAAGGGTAAAAAGGGTTACTCACTGTAATTTTTTCAGATTTTTAAATGATAGCTTTCATCTTTTGTTCTTATTACGAAAGTTGAGCTTTCACCACCAAAGTTCAACTTTGAGCTTTTCAAAATTGATAACCGTTTTTGAACCTCCTATTAATTATCTTTCTGACCACGCAAACAGTTCTTCCCCAAGTACAACCTATCTCGAGATATGAGCCTTCAAAGTAGGGTAATCTGGCTAAAAATGGCAATTGCATAAAAATTTCGAGGCCCGCCTTCCCGTCTCCTTCAGGGTTAGAAAAGAAATGATCGTGGTTTCGTGAATAGACCACCAAGGGGAACTCGTAAAAAAAATTGAGCGAAATCAGAGGACCCGACTTCACTTTTGGTCTGTTTTGGTATGGAATAGCCCAACATTCACTCGAAGACCAAACAAACGTCGAATTGAAAAAAAAAACCTAAAAAAACCTAAAAACAAACACTCCCAGGAAAAAGTTATCTACAACTGCGACATTTTTCATCTCTCACCGTCCGATACACACCGTGTGCTACGATTCGTCGTACTCGTAGTACCCAATGAAACATTCATCATTTCCTTAATGCTTCCAAATTAATAAGAGCGAGAGAAAGGAAGAAAAAAAATGAAAATGTCCATAAATCTTAACCATTAACGAAATAACCAGCCTACTCCCGCGTTCCTTCGTCAGCTGCCTCGATGAGACGCGGCAGGCCTCCCTGCGTTCTACGTAGAACAAGATATTCGCTAAAAGCATCGTCATTAGCAACATTATAAACCCTTTTAAGTTGCCTGAATAGTCGCCGTGTTATTTATTTTGAAATTCGCCCGAAGTTGCACTTAATTATAAAAAATTTAAGCCCGAATTAATCATTTCAACCGGAATTCTAGCTACGTTTAGTTACACTTCGCTTTCGAATTGCGTTTCGTTCGAGAATGATGTTCGCTTCTGATGTCATATTCGAATGGAATCGAAAATTGAGATAATTATTTCAAATTGAGGCGGTTTTGTTTCGTCGAATTCGTATTTCGAAATATCACCGTTTTTCAACACCAACCTGTTGAATAAAATCTTCGACCTAATATCTACTTTTCTCACTTGTGGTAATTTTCGTTAATTACTTCGAACTATGAAATTTTGATCAAAAACTGCGTCGAGAGGATTCTCGATTCGTCTAAGAAAACATTTAATTAATTTTGATACTTTAAAAGGGATATTTTACAACCCGCTCTGGTCGATTGAGTTGAAATTTGGCTCACCCAAAAAGTATGTCATTCGCACCACAAAAACAAACTTTAAGCTGTCGAAGTTGATTTTTTCGATTTTTGGAGAATTTTTGAAAATGGCTGAAATGGCTTATTGATCCGTTAATTTTTCATAAAAATATGTAAATAATGAGATAAAAATTTGAAAAATTGATGAATATACTGAAAACGACTTCCGAAATCGATTGTGACCATTTTCGAGTCATTCTGGAACCTTCGGTAAAATTTTACTTTCCTCCAACTCATTTATAATTGCTTTCAAGGCGTTGTTATCAACTAGAAAAGCTGAAAGTTTGATCGCATCCTAAGTTTAATTTTCCGAATCGAATAGTGTGGGTGAACCACGAATCCCAAAGGATGGGTTAAAAAATGTATCGAACATTTATGCAGCAAAGAGTCGAGGTCTTTGTCTAATACCTAAAATCGACCTCCAATCTGGAACTTTCAGCACTGGTCTACATACTCTCTTTAACGCATTGGAATTTCTGCAGAAAACGACTTCAGAAACATACCCAGGAGGCTTGAAAACCTATATTTTGATACCCCACACGAATTTTTTCAAATTTTTGACTCTGCCCCTTTCCCAGAGGGCTCCATTTTGAAGTTTCCGACCAAAACGACTTTGAAAACGTGTTCAGGATGTTGGAAAACCTATATTTTGACACTCTACGAAATTTTTTTTCCAATTTTTGACTTTGCTATCTCTCCAAGGGGATCTATTTTGAAAATTCCGACCAAATCGACTTCAGAAACGTGTTCCGGAGGTTTGAAACCCTATATTTTGATACCTCACAAGAATTTTTTTCAAATTTTTGACTTTCCCCCTACCCTAGGAAGCTTCATTTCAGAGTTTCCTACCAAAACGACTTTGAAAACGTTTTCAGGATGTGGAAAAACTTATATTTTGATACCAAACAAGAATTTTTTCAGATTTTTGATTTTGCCCCCTTCCCCAGGGAGCTCTATTTTGGAGTTTCCGACCAAAATGGCTCCGGAAACGTGTTCAGGAGGTTTGAAAACCCACATTGTGATACCCCACAAGACTTTTTTTGAATTTTTGATTTTGGCACCTCCCTCAGGGAGCTCCATTTTGGAGTTTCCGACCAAGACGACTTTGAAAACGTGTTCAGGATGTTGGAAAACCTATATTTTGACACCCCACAATTTTTTTCAAATTTTTGACTTTTCCTCCTCTCCAAGGGGATCTATTTTGAAAATTTTGACCAAAACGACTTCAGAAACGTGTTTTGGAGGTTTGAAAACCTATATTTTGATACCCCACAAGAATTTTTTCAGATTTTTGACTTTGCCTCCTCCCCCAGAGAGCTCTGTTTTGGAGTTTCCGACCAAGACGACTTTGAAAACGTGTTCAGGATGTTGGAAAACCTATATTTTGACACCCCACAATTTTTTTCAAATTTTTGACTTTTCCCCTTCTTCAAGGGGATCTATTTTGAAAATTTCGAACAAATCGATTTCAGAAACGTGTTCCGGAGGTTTAAAAACCTATATTTTGACACCCTACAAGAATTTTTTCAAATTTTTGACTTTCCTCCTCCCCTAGGAAGCTTCATTTCAGAGTTTCCAACCAAAACGACTTTGAAAACGTTTTCAGGATGTGAAAAAACCTATATTTTGATACCCCACAAGAATTTTTTCCAATTTTTGAATTTGCCTCCTCTACAAAAGACGTTATTTCGAGGTTTCTGACCAAAACGATTTTCATTCAAGAGGTTTGAAATCATATATTTCGATACCCCAAATATGAGAGCTCCATTTCGGGTTTTCGACCAAACGAATTCGAAAACTTGTTTAGAAGATTTAAAAACATTATTATTTTGATGACCCCATAAGATTTTTTTTAATATTTGACTTTACCCCTTCCTCTAGGCTCCATTTTGGGCTTCCGACCAAAATGATTTTTAAAACTTGTAAGTATCTATAATTTGATACCAATAACTCATAGGAATTTATTCAAATTTTTGAGTTCTTCCCTCTCCCCAGAGGACCCATTTCCGGTCACCGTCGGGCCAGTGTGAAAAATGGATTTAATGTCGTGAAATGAAATCGAACTGTGATTTTCATATTTCTCACGTTTTTTCACATTTTTGACTAGTTGAATTTCCACTGAGAGCTGCAATCAACTTGGGCAGTGCAAAATTTGAAGCAATCTACCAGAAATTTCCAAAAATTCAATATTTTCAAAAATTTCAGAAAATTATAAAAAAAATCAAAATGTATGAAAATTAATTTGAGAACTTATTTAGCGACTATCTAAACCAAAAAGCACATTTTTTTTGAAAAAAATCATGTTTTATAGCTTTTTTAAATTTCTCCCATTTCTTCACCTATTGCAGAAAAATTGGAAAAAAGTATACAACGCAGATTTTTTCCAAAAAAAAGTGCTTTTTGGTCTAGCTAGTCACTAAATAAGCTCTAAAACTAATTTTAATCAATTTTAATTTTTTTTTTATTTTTCAATTTTTGAAAAATTGAAGGCTCTTGCGCAATCGGAAGATATGAATCGATTTTGAATTTATATTATTTTTCTAGTCTCCCCAGCCAACAACTTTTGCGCGGGGTATCTTTTCAAAAATCGAAAATTTTGGTTTTCCGAAGCACCCTAATGAGCATTCCACAGGGTGTATTTAATTTGACCGTCATCCACCCACACCTAAGCAAACCTCACACAATATAAATACAGCTTTAGGCACACAAATCCAGTCGCTTACATTGTATTGTTTTTCGTTCGATTAAAACAGCGCTCCGGTATAAAACATTTTTCGAGCCTCGGTAAATTTTTGGCATCATACTTGGGTACTTTTTCATCGTAGTTTTTGCGAAAACACTGCGAAGAGGAAGGGTCACCCAACGAACGGTTCGCTTTTCGTTCAGCATTCTTTTACACAGTTCGCGTATCTCTCTGCGTTGGCTGCTCCGAGCTGGCGAGTTCAACTTTTGACATGTCCGATATTATCTTCTGCGACGGATAATTTAGTCTTTCAGCCTCTCTTTTTTTTTTGTTCCAACTTTTTGGTACTGACCGTTGCCCCATCCAGCCCCCTGGTTGCCCTGGTACGCAGCCTATAACGCTGCTCGTATTCTTTTAATGGATTTTTGCGCCACAATAAAGTATACGCGGCGAGTATACGTCCACTTAGTTCTTTATTTGCCATTATTCTGCGGGCGACTCTGTTTAGTTTTCATTTCGTATAATAACAATGTGTCAAGCGTTATTTTACGCGAGCTCGAGTTATACCATAGTCGTATACTTACGTTCCATAAGTAGAAGGCAGAAAGAGTATAAAGTGTACGTAATAGAGTGGATCGTTCTTTACGTTTTTTCAAGGCTTGAATGTGGCAAAAGGGTGGTGGAAAATTTATGTCTAGACCTAAAATTGGTCTGGTAAAATTTCAACCCTTCGACTAGATGATTTCTTTTTCTTAATAGAACTTGAAATTTGAAAATTTTCAAAAAATTTTTGTCTTAAAATGTTGTTTCTCAGTGAAATCGAACCCAAACATAACATCGTAACTTTTTCGTTGATATTCCACGTTTCAGGGGTCACAAGTAGTTGTACATCCAAAAATTTTAAAAACTAATTTGAAGGGAAACATACAAATCTACCAGTCTTCATTTTAAAAATATAAAAAACACATTTTCATAGGTATTTTCATGAAAAAATTTAGTGTAAAATTTAAAACTCACTTAAAATGATCTGTTTGTGTAAAAATACCCATACAAAGACTTACATATTTCAATAATTAGAGGACCGGACCGAGGGAACCGAGAGGATCGCCTCTTATAATGACAATTTTTTTTTAGTCACAAATTTGCAAAAAGTGATGTTACTTTTTCGAGAAATTTTCATTTTGAGTGTCGTTGAAGAAAATAAAGATCGCATATGTAAGTATAAGTACTTTGAATGAGCGAAGAAATCAAAACATTTGATTTCAGTCAAAAAATTTTGATCCCTCCCCTCCCATTAATTTCGGTTCATTCCTGAAAAAAACAATGATTTTTTTCACAGATATTGATTTTTAAAAACATGAAAAAATCAAATTTTTTTAAAACAAAAATTACCTTGAATTAAAACCATCGAATAAAATGCGAAATTTTATATTTAATTTTCAAATGTGATTAGGAGGCAGGTACAGTGGTACACGTTGAACCAAATGGGATGAACTTTTTTTTCACACTATTCAAAGCTCCAGTACAGTTTTAGGTTTTTGAATTCTACTTTCTTGAAAAAAATTTGAAAAATGAGACACTTCAGTGCATTTTAAAGAAACCTGAGCAATTTTATTTTTTTTTTTTTTTTTTGGGGGGGGGGGGGAATTCTCGACTATTCTACAAAGATTTTTTATAATGTCCAATTAAAATTTGTTCAATATTCTTCAAAATTTGAAACAAAAGACGGTAAATTTTACAGCTGCTTGCGTCATCGTTTTGACGCAGGCATTAAATACAGATTTTGGGCGGAAATAGTGACTTCAGCGACTTTTTATTAGGCAAAAAATGACCTATTTTTCTAAAAAAGTGACCAATTTTTCAATTTTTTTCTCATAAATAAATACACTCTTCCTATTTTTTTCATAACTCAAACTGTATTTCTCTCTGCGATAGTGTTAAAAAAACTTTTTTTTTCTGAAAAATTGCTATCTTTACTTGAAACTATACGAGTGTTAGAATAAGCTTCAACTAACTGAAAAAAAGAAAAAATTTTTTTATAATACCTACAACTATGAACAGAAAAAGTGACTTCAGAATGAAAAAAGTGACCAATAGTGACATTTTGGAAAAAAGTGACTTTTAGTGACCAATTTTGAAAATAGGGGACAAGTCACTAAAAAAGGTGACTCTGTTTAATGCCTGTTTGACGTCATATTTGCCTTTTCACAAATAGAACCCCGCAATCAATTTTTCCGTTACTTTTTGACATTTTGTTAAACTTTTGTAAACAAAAAAATTATTTTCTGACTTTTGGATCATTGATTTAGTGTAAAAATTTATTTTCTGATTTTTTTGATCCCTGTTTTAATGGAAATTTTATCAATTTTTTCAAAATTTTGAACAATTTTTATATTTTATAAAATGAAGATTTCCATTACTTTGAACAATTTTGTTGAATTTTTCAACCGTTTGAACGATTCTTACAACATTTTAAACCCATTTTAATCTTAATTTTGAACAATTTTGATGAATTTTCGAACCGTTTTAATGAGTTTTCAATAACTGTAACGAGTTACTCATTTTGAATCAAGGTTGCTAACCGAGATTTCGAAAAATCACTATTTTACTAAAAATCACAGTAGCCAATGCATTCAAAAATCACTGTTTTTTCTCCAGAAGTCGTTCAAAAATCACTTTATAACTGTATCCATCCTAAAAAACCATATTATAAAAGTAGATGAAAAAATGTCAAAATTGCCAGAAATGGATGTTTTTTAATTTTTTCTGACCCACGTTTTAGTACTGAGTTTAACGATTTCAGTTTCTCTCCATCATGTCAGGACTTTTCCCAATTTTTAGTATTTCGTTGATTTTTTAAAACCACAGTTCGTCAAGTCATTTTTTTCAAATATTTTTCATAAAAAATTTACAAAAATCACTGAAAATTGAAAAGTAGACCTGGCAAACAGTAAAAATTCACCGAAATCACTAAAATTTTCAAAACTCAATAAAAAAAAATACAAAACTTTTTCAAAATCTGAAAAATCACTGAGATTGACAACGCTGTTTTGAATGTATTTTTATCAACTGAACGTATTTTCCGACATTTTGAAAAATTTTCATGAATTAGAAAATTAAGATATTTTCAACAAATTTTTGAACAGCTTCAATGTTTTAAATGCAGCTTACAAGATTTTTATGGAAGTTGATAAATTTTGAACAATTTTGGACAATTTTGCCTTGACTTTAGCCATTTTCTAACATTTGAAACAATTTTTATAATCGTTTCAAGTATACAATATCATCTGGAAAAAATTCTATGTGTAAAAAAATTCTTCAATTTTTAGCTCCCCTTCCAATATTGCCATCCTTGGTTCATCCCTGTGCTGTGTATGACTAATTCCTGCCATTTGTCGAAAGAATGTTGTTCTCAGAGTCATTTTTTGAATTGTACGAAAATACTTAGGTAATCGAAGAATTTTTATATTTTCGCTTCTACTTGAGGAGATATCACGAGAATCCAAATATATTCTGCATGTGTAGGTTCAGATAAATCCTCAGTAAAAAAAACTTCAATTTTCAAATTACCTAATAAATTTTATTGATTAAAATTTTTTTTTGTAAAATAATCAAGGAAAAATAACGAATTTTGCCTAAAACTCGAAACGTAAGCAAACATACACACTGCGGTTCGAGATAGGTTGCTGATTTATTGGTTTGCAGGAAGGCCTTCAAGATGAAAAAAAACACCCTGTATGCAGATATGGAAAAAAATATGTTCAATGTAATAAACTTCCAAGCTTTCTCCAGAGATTCTCGAAGACGTTTTGAAAAAAATGACGTGATACGCGATCAACTTGAAAAACTGGAGGCTACTTTTCAAGCCGAGACTTTCGAAATATTGAAGGATCCTTTAAATATTACACGTGAAAAAAAAATTCACGATGGATAGATTCCAAAATAACTAGGTAAAATTTTTCTAAAATAAAAATATTCTCATCACGACCTCGAAAAAAATTTTCGACTACTCAAAATCTACGCTGGCTCACTTCACTCGAGATTATACACCTATAGATCCCCAATAGCGACTTTTCATGGCACTAACGACCTAATTCTCGAAATAACGACCGCACACGCCATATTTTCCACATTCACGTCGAAAAATTTAAAAGGAAGAACGAAAACGAGTCTACAGCATCTTCCCATTTCCTTCTTTTTTTCATATCTCCATACCTCGAGTTTAAATTGTTCGCATACTCGAAGCCTGCTTTTTATCGCATATTTCCGCGCCAACTTGTTCGCAAACACTACACATAAAACAAACAAGCCCCCCTCCCCCCCGCCACCACTGAAACATTCAAAAGTATACGTAAAATTTCAACACTGGTTGAATTTTTAGCTCGTATACTTTCAATTTGACTTTCAGCAGCGTGTACACGTAATTCGACGTAAACGAAAAGCGGTTTTAATTTTTACATCGCTGAGAGAAGAAAAGAGAACGTGGCGGGATTCTCTTTTGAAGAAAAATTTACCTACGCAACCGAGAGAGAGTAGTTTATACGCGCGCAAGTTTATACAAATAAAACGCCTACATTATCTACACAGAAGGGTTAACCTTTGATAGCAAATTTATACAGAATTTGCTTCTTAAATACGTATCAGTCTAACTTCCAAGCTACTACAACGTCTCCTTCGTCGTAATACCAATTAATGATAAAAGCTTTCGCGTAAAACGTACGCGGCGCCGACAACCTTGTGTATAAACTTTCATTCGTAATTTTGAAGCAGCCTCGACGTCAGTTTCGCAATTTGCCAGATGTTTACCGGCTCGACGAAGCTTTTGAATGTGTAAAAAAATTCGAAAGTTGTTATTGTTTATACGACGATGAATGTATTACTGTGGATAGGTTGACTGTGAGATTTCTCATCGTATTTCCCAGTTTTTAATATTTTTTATTCGTGACGAGGAAAAAAAACCAAGGTGTTTAACTAAATTCCACAATGAGAATGCAGAACGATTTTCAGAAGATTTTTCAAATATTTTCACGATTTTTTTTTTTACCAAAGAGGTCGAAAATTTTTTCAATTGGTTGAATTTGAGTATTTTAGTTTTTAAATTTTTCAACAGTTGGAGTTGATCATTTGTAAAGTAAACATCATCTGAATGCTCAAGACTGTACCGATTAATAAAACGAATACTTGGCAACAAAGCCGATAGAAAGATAGTCAAAATGGCTAAGAAGAGAGCGATCATGCTAGAAACAAAAATAGTTTATGAGTTATCACTATTGAAGCAGAGGATCTGCACTGAAAAAACAAATAAATAAATTATTTTTTGGGGTAAAAGGGTATAGCCGGATAAGAGGTGTTTTTGGCCCCAGCCCCGATTTTTGATCTAATGCCCCCAGATTGTGTACCTTGATGAAAAAAAAATCTGGAAAAAATTTTGGCCCCCCAACCCCTTTCCTTTTGGAGCTATGGCCATTTTATTGCATAATGTTCAAGAATTTTTAATTCCAACAGAAGTGAATGAAATTTTCTGTTCTTTGGTACAAAGTTACATCTCGTAGAGGTCTATTTACTATAAATTTTTCATCAATTTTGGTGCACTCCTTCATGGGGTTTTGGCCATTTGAAATTTTCAACAGTAAAAAAAAAACCAACAGCAAAGTTCGACTAATTTTTGAAAATATTCTAAAAATGTGTTTTTTGAAGTAGATTCACGTCACGTATTCAGTTTTGGCGATTGAGGTGGCGCAAGGGCCGAAAATTGCGAAAAACCGTAAAAAATGTTGTTATTTTGACAGATTTTTTTAAATTTTGAGCACTTTATACGGAAAGAAATGATCAAATAAAAAAACCAATCCCGTATTCGTGTTCAGCAGGTCAAAATTTCCCGATAAACACCCTTTTCGCAATCATTTCACTTTAAATGCCGAAATTTAGTTTTATTGTCATGAAAAATCAATGAAAAAAGTGAATTTCGACATTTAAAGTAAAATGATCGCGAAAAGGGTGTTTATCGGGGTATTTTGATCTGCTGAACACGAATACGGGATTGGTTTTTATTCTTGAAAATTATGCAATAAAATGGCCATAGCTCCAAAAGGGAAGGGGTTGGGTGCCAAAATTTTTTCCAGAATTTTTTTTCATCAAGGTACACAATCTGGGGGCATTAGATCAAAAATCGGGGCTGGGGTCAAAAACACCCCTTATCCGGCTATACCCTTTAAGTATCATTTTTTGGATAAAATTTATCATTTTTTTGGATATCATTTTTTACAACACTTTCTATTTATTTTTCATTTCTCATTTTTTTCAGTGTAGAATGGTAGACATTTTTCTAAAGTTCCGTTCCTGTTCCAGTCATGAACTCGGTTTTTCTACAGTCCCGGTGACGGTTCCAGTCACAATTTTGTTTTGTCAATTGTTCTAGTTCCTGTTTTGGTCACATTCCTAATTCCGTTCCCATTCCGTTCACGAACCACCATTTCGAGTTTTGTTCCATTCCGAATCCCTGGTTGAGATTAGGGCTGGCGATTATAATCGATTATTTTTTTCTTTAAAATCGGCCAAAATTCTTAATCGGTTAATCGATTAATCGATTATTCGGCCGATTATTTTTAATCGTCTAATCGGTCGTTTTTTTGGAAGTCAAAAAAGTAGCTCAAAAAGCACGAATTTTTGTTTTTTGTTTTCAAAACATCTGGTTGCAAAATTTTCATTTTAAAAAAAATAATGAGTCAGCAAATTTCTCTTTTTTAATAATATTAGTCTACAGATTTTTCATTTTCAACCCGGAGATTTTTGCCCAAACTGAAAATTTTCACATGAAACGAAGAACTGAAATTAGATTGCATATTTTTGTCCCAGGACGGGGAGGGAGAGGGGGCAAAAGTAAATTAATTGACCGATTTGAGAAAATCAGACGATAATTTTTAATAGATTAATCGGGCGATTATTTCTAATCGATTAATCGATTATTTTTGTAATCGATTAAAATTCGAATAATCGATTAATCGATTTTACTTTCTATAATCGCCAGGTCTAGTTAGATACAAACATCGAATGGGTTGAAGTCAAAAAACAGTTGGAACGGAAGTTGAAACATTAAAATTATGGAGAATGGAAAATTATTTTTTTAATTTTTAATTTCATTATTTTCGAATTTTTCAAACTTTGGAAGGGCAAGAAATGGGATGCAACGTTTTCAACCTTTTTGCATTTTTTTAGGTCTAGGCTAAAAATTGTGAAATGACCACAATGAGACGTGGTAAAAATTTGTAATTT
This sequence comes from Pseudococcus viburni, assembly GCA_033439095.1. Classification (NCBI taxonomy): domain Eukaryota; kingdom Metazoa; phylum Arthropoda; class Insecta; order Hemiptera; family Pseudococcidae; genus Pseudococcus; species Pseudococcus viburni. Next base: position 2,420,100 of record JAVBJF010000004.1, on the reverse strand, counting down.
ATTGCTCGATGTCCCCCCCCCCCACACAAAAAAGCTAGAAGTTTCAACATTTTAAATTCCTCTCAAAAAATTAATTTTTTGGAAATGTTCTTTTGGGCATATTATCACCAATGAAGAACAATACATGATTTCCTGATTTTCTCCGATTTTTTGGGAACATTTGAATAATTTTTAAATATAGCCAAATAAGCTGTTTTTGGAGATAAGTTGGAAGTGAGTATAAAAAAATAATAAAAGAAATGTTAGCTCAGGCTCATCAAAATTCAAAAAAAGTTGAAAAATCACTTACTCGAAAAGGGAAACCATCCACCCTCTCCCTTAGTGGTACTCAACCAATATAAAAAAAGTGGACCAAGGATGTCACCTATGTATACACCCTTTCGCCCTCACCACCTTTACCTGGATTTTTCCCAGTGGCCTAGGCATAATGCTTTTAACAAGCTGACGATCTGCAGTATGACACAGACGTCTTGTCCACTTGAACCACTTCTCAGTATCTTAGAACTGAAAAAAGATACCAAGACAGTTCAAATGGCAATGTATTGTGTTCCTGGCGTCCAGGGCGTTGAAGATCAATAATCAAACTTTCAGTCTGACCTATAGGGTGCCCAAAAATTGAGAAACTGGTTTGGGTCGAAAAATGGAGGTCCATTTTTTTTTTTATTGAAATGAAGTCTACACACTGACGCGATTAATATGTGATATATTTTTTTGAAACCGGTTCAGCAGTTTTGAATTAGTTGTCGATTAATATCCGAAAATGTGAAGATATAAAAAAAAAAGTTTGGAACAAAAGTTGTGAAGAATTGAAAAACAAACATTTTTTGTTCCATAACTTTTTTTCCATCTTGCGATGGAAAGAAGTTGTCGCACAAAAGTTTTGAGTGCTTTTCAAGTCATAACTCTTCTCCACTGCTAGATGAAAAAAAAATTACGGAACGTAAAATGTTCAGTTTTCAATTCTCTACAACTCTAATTTGAATTTTTTTTGATATATTCACTTTTTGATAACTGGTTATGGACTTGAAAAAAAATCAAAGAAACTACCGGTTTCAAAAAATTGGAAACAGCAAAAAAAGTGCCAAATAAAACTTGTAGAGAATTAAAAACTGAACATTTTACATTCTGTAACTTTTTTTTCATCTAGCAATGGAGAAGAGTTATGGTTTGAAAAACAAAAAATTATACTCCAACCTTTTGTGAGACAATTTCTTTCCATTGCAAGATGGAAAAAAAGTTATGGAACAAAAAATGTTTGTTTTTCAATTCTCTACAACTTTTATTTCATATCTCCACATTTTTGGATAACTGGTTCGAAACTGCTGAACCGGTTTCAAAAAAACATATAAAATTTTAATAACGTCATTCTGTAGACTTTATTTCAATAAAAAAACCGGAGCCTCATTTTTTGACCCAATCCGGTTTTCAATTCAGCACAAAATTTTCGAAGAAAAATTTAAATTTTTTTATTTCTGATGATTGAAAACAAAATTATAGTGAATTTTTCAAACGATAAAAAAATTAATTCGAGGTCAAAGTAAATTCCATAATGTAGCATGTCACGATTCGAAACTAGCTGCACTGACATACAAAATTTTCCAAAAAAATTCGAAATATACTTCTAGTGATTGAAAAAAAAATACACAATATTTTCAAGCGAAAAAATAATCAATTCAAAATCGATATACTTTCTGTATGTTGGAATTTTATGATTTGCTCTTGGCTGCACTGATGTATAAAATTTTTGATTTTTTTTCAAAATTCACTTTCAGTGGTTGAAAAAAAAATTGTTCAATCACTCGATGAAAAAAAATTCATTCCAGCTTCGGGAAAATTTCATATTTATTGGAATATTGCAATCTGCAACTTTTCAACCCCCTGGTAGCAGTCTGAGTTTTGATCGGAGAAGGATGGCGATGGTTTAGAAAGATGTAGAAATTCAAATTGCATCTTTTAAGTGCTAAGAAGGGTTCTCACACAATTTTGATTGACTAAAAAACGCAAAAAACGGTATTTTTTCAAAAGGAGGTGCACTTTGAGCACCTCCTGCTACCCTCTCCTTGCCCCCAGGGGGATCAAATTGTTTTTAGGATGTCTCTCACTCAAAGTAAACCACCCCACCAAATTTGGTCAAAATCCAAGATATGTTTTTTTTTTCACTCCACCCTACTGCATACAGCTTTTTGTCTTGGAAAATTTGGAAGAAAAAACTGATGCCATGAAAATTTTTAAAATATCGATTATTCCAGGAACAATGTAAATTTATCTAGCCTGGGGGACATCACGGAGAAAAACTTTGCACAAAATGAATTTTGACACCAAAAATTGTATTATTTTTCTTAATATTTCAGTCGTCAGGAAAAAGATTATATTTTTTCCCAATCACCTTCTTTTTTCACTTTCCAATTTTAATCCATTTTTCGTTGTAGAATTGCATTTGTACTCGAGCAATACGAGGGCAAAATTTTCAAAAAAATAGAGAATTCTAACCACCAAAATGTTCATTTTTTCATGTTTGAAGTTCAGAAAAATCTCTTTCAGGCTAAAAATTCCAAAAATATCTCATTCAAATTTCCTATACAAAAAAATTTGACCTCGCCAGATTTTGAAAAAAAAATTGGATAAATTGATCAGACCCAAGGAAGCGACTGCGAAAATTTTCGCACACAAAAAAAATATTCAAGTATGAAAAAATAATAAATAAAAATTGTCAAAATTAGATATAAAAAATATGTTTAAAAAACAAACTTTTGATTTTTTTGACAAAAACGCAGGATAAATCCATTATATCAAACTTCCAGGTCTTGCAGAACACCTACTTGAACACTCAGAAAAAAATGCCAACTAGAATGAAAATGAAATCAAAAGAAGCCTTTCGTTTGATTTCGATTCCAAGGGAATTGTCGGCACGGCACGCACGTGTTATTCGCCGGAATAAATTTCGCCTCGCGTATTATTTTTGGAAGCCTCCCCCTTGCACTTCTGCGCTTTCGTGGCCTGCTCCGCCTCTACCACACATCGGGTTCGAATCTATGCACGGGTATTCGTATCTCGCAGCTTTTAACAAATAATGTACCTATTTTAATATGAAATTTTCTGCTGGTATAATATTTCTTCGATATACGTACAACGAAATAAGCAGTGTTGTTGTTGTTGCCGAGCCCTCGTCCTAATACGAAATGAATTTTGTTGCGAGCTATTCGAATGGGATTATGAATAGGATAATTTTTAGCCGCGAGTTGTGCCTGTGTTTTGACGCATTTAAGCAGCTCCTACACGCGATTGTAAACGGCACGCTTTTGTGCCCTCTGATTGGCCGCTAAGCTCCACCCATTCATTCCAGCTGATTGCTTGTTATCACTATATTCGTTGCAATTTTTTTCCAAGTTCTGTTCTATGCATTGAAATGTTGAAAACTTGCAAAAATTAATACATTCAAAGTAATAAAACCGTTTAAAGTTCATTTTTAATGGATGAATGAGTAGCCAAACGTATAATGAACGCTAATGATGCCAGAAAGCAATGAAAGCATCACACAAGTGCATATTAGAAAAGCTAAAAAGCTATCCTTTTTTTCAACATAACTTGAAATTTTAAACTAGTACATAGGTGATTGAGGCAGGAAAAAATAATCTACGCTAAATTCTCTACAAGATGGAATTGATTTGAAAGTTGTACATGTACCGGCAACCGATCGAAAGTTATGCAAAGTTCAAAGTTATAATAAAAGTAAGTTTTTATTGCGAATATTATTACGTATTTTTTTATCTTTACATCAGCTGCCGGCACTGCCGGCAGAACTTTCAAATCTATTCTATCTTGTAGAGAATTCAACGTGGATTATTTTCTCTACCTCAAAAACCTATGTTCTCACTCAAATTCTTGAGTTATTCTAATGTAAAGTTGAAAAAATGCACATGCATTTGCAATACAAACTCACCTTCGTAACTTTGAACTTGAATAACTTTCGATCAGTTTCCGGTACAACTTTCGAATCTATAATCTATTGCATCTGATAGAGCATTTAACGTAGATTATTTTCCCTACCTCAAACACCTATGTTCTTACTCAAATTCTTGAGTTATTTTATTTTAAAATTTTCATTTCGAACATTCGAACAAAAAAATGCAATTCTTAAAACGATGTAAACAAACGACTTGATAGTTGAGGTAGGTGATTGCGATGTGAAGAACGGCCAATCAGAGAGCGTAAAAACGTGCCGTTTACAATCGCGTGTAGGAGCTGCTTAAATGCTGTTTTGACTCCGTACATGGGTGTAGTAGTAGTATATGTACGCTACATGCTTATACCAACGTAACAAAGTAGAGCATAAGTTGCTCCTCCGGGACTCGTCATCAAATATACACTTATCAGCATGAAAATACGTATACGAAATAACTTCCAAATTATACGAGCTATATACAATATAGATATATACTCGTAAACGAACATACGAATGCAGACTACGAATTCGTAAATTCTTGTTTTCGTAAAATTTTCTCATTTTTTTCGGCTGTGTGGGTATATTTTCGAAAATTTTCTAAAAGTTTTCTCTTCGACAGACAAATTATATCCATAATGCCGACGCGCGTCGCGTTTCGTTTTCCAAACAAATATCGCCATCGGATTGAAAAACTTTGCGTTCTTTTTAAAGTATAATGGAGTCCTTGAAATTTCCATTTAGACGAATAATTTGTATGTACAAGATGTAGGTATATCTGGACCTACGCCCGTATATACATGTGTTCGCAATAAATGAACCGAAATACGAGGAAGGGAGTGGAGAGGGAAATGAAAATGGCCAAATTTCGAACAAAAATAGCCTACTATGGAAATATCATTTCGAGAGTTTTTTTTAATAATAATTTTTCGACAGCCCATTGACAACCACTAGATATAAAACTTGAAAAAATTACAAAAAATTTACTTTTTTTGAAAAATTCAAAAAGGGAAGAAAAAAATAATTTTTTTTAACCGCTACAACTTCTGGGTGTTTTTTTTCTCTTTGTCGTTTTTTTCAACAGAAATAATGCAACCGGTTCTAAAAGTTGCAAGGAAAAAAGGTATCATGCTGAAAAGTTTAATGTCAAAAATGACATAAGTACTTGTACATTAGGGTGGATCGAAAAAAAAAAAAAAAATTCGGATTTTGACCAAATTTGGTGAGATGGTTTACTTTGAGTGGAAGACTTCACAAAAAAATTTTGAGCCCCCAAGGGGCAAGGGGAGGGGATCACGAGGTGCTCAAAATGCACCTCCTTTTGAAAAAAACGTTATTTTTTGCTTTTTTTAGCCAATAAAAATTCTGTGAGAAGCCTTCGTAGTACTTAAAGATGCAATTTGAGTTTCTACATCTCCCTAAACCATCGTTATCCTTCTCCGACCAAAACTCAGACTGATACCAGGGGGGTGAAAAGTTTCAGATTGCAATATTTCAATAATATGAAATTTTTACTAAGCCGGAATGATTTTTTTTTCATCGAGTAACACAGGGCGACACGAATTTTGTTTTTGGGTTCTCATTGCCAAATTTGGGTTGCTTTTATGTAACTAATAAAGGAAAAAATATTTTTTTTTGACCAAAGTTTGCTTTGGAGGGTGGGGGGCCAAAAAACTGATTTTTCGAGGTCAATAAGAATGAGCATTACAAAAAAAATTGTAAAAAATTTTTTTTTTGGACTGATCTTGTAGGAAATTTCACGGCGAATCCAATGCCGCAAACCGCAGACCCCCGTCTCTTTTTTAAAAAAAGTTACAGCTCATTCTTTCCAAAATTTTGTGAAAAAATCGCATTTTTTGTTTTTTTTTTTTCGCAAAGAAGTGAAATTTGAGAGAAAAGTTAGGATTTTAAGGTCATAATGACCATGATGAGAGTTGTAGGAAATTTTACGTCGAATCGAATGCCGCAAACCGCGGACCTCTATCTCTTTTTGAAAAAAAGTTACAGCTCATTCTTAAAACCCTTAGTCTTCTCTCAAATTTCACTTTTTCTCGAAAAAGGCACAAAAAATGTGATTTTTTCCACAGAATTTTGTAAAGAATGAGCTGTAACTTTTTTTCAATAAGAGATAGAGGTCCGCAGTTTGCGGCATTCGATTCGACGTGAAATTTCCTACAACTCTCGCCATGGTCATTATGGCCTTAAAACCCTTACTTTTCTCTCAAATTTCACTTCTTTGCGAAAAAAAAACAAAAAAATGCGATTTTTTCACAAAATTTTGGAAAGAATGAGCTGTAACTTTTTTTTAAAAAAGAGACGGGGGTCTGCGGTTTGCGGCATTGAATTCGCCGTGAAATTTCCTACAAGATCAGTCCAAAAAAAAGTTTTTTCAATTTTTTTTGTAATTTATTGACCTCGAAAAATCAGAATCAATTCAAAGTTGATATAAATTCCGTATTTTAGTGTTTTATGATTTGCTGTTGGCTGCACTGATGTACATATGAAATTTTCATTTCTTTTTTTCAAAATTCACTTTCCGTGGTTGAAAACATTTTTTGTTTACTTACTCGATGAAAAAAAAATCATTCCAGCTTCGTGAAAATTTCATATTATTGGAATATTGCAATCTGCAACTATTCAACCCCCTGGTAGCAGTCTGAGTTTTGGTCGGAGAAAGATGGCGATGCTTTAGGAGGATGTAGAAACTTAAATTGCAACTTTTAAGTGTTACGAAGGCTTCTCACACAATTTTGATTAACAAAAAAACGCAAAAAACTGTTTTTTTTTTTTCAAAAGGAGGCGCACTTTGATCACCTCCTGCTCTCCTCTCCTTGCCCCTCGGAGGCCCAAATTTTTTTTGTCAAGTCTTCCACTCAAAATAAACCACCTCACCAATTTTGGTCAAAATCCGAGATATGTTTTTTTTTTTTCGATCCACACTATTGTTCATTTATTTCGTTTTTTATTGTTATGAAAAATTTCATTGGAATTTCGTTGAGAAAAATTCAAGTTTTCGATTTTTTAAAAACCTCGTACATATGGATATGGATTGAAAAATACCCTGGTCCTAGTATCAAAAAAAAAAAGAAGGGAAAAAAAGAAATGTGGTTAGGTAAAAACAATTCTTCATCTCCCTGCAATCAAAAATTACCTTTCATTTTGCAGATTACGATTTATTCGTATAGTCATTATACATAAACTGATTCGAAATACAATCGCCCAAAAAATTATAAATCAACATTTGTTTTCTGAAAAGTTATTGAAAACAATTCAACATATCACAACCTCTATTTAAAATTAAAAAAAAATAAATTTACAACGAAGCAATATTTGTTAAAATGAAAAAAAAATATATAAAAATGAATCAAATTTGCATAAAAATTCTTCAACATGATGTCGAAGCTTTTCTCAATGACACGTCATTAGAATAAAAAATATCGGAAAAATTGAAAGAAAATTGTCCAATTTTTGTGCAACTTGTAAAAAAATATCATAACATTTGCTCAAAATGTCGTAAAAATTACGAAACAATCACAAGGACTAATCAAAGTTTGCTTATAAAGCACACGGAAAGAGTGAAAAATTAGAAACTTTCGAACTGAAATGAAAATTTTCCAATTTTTTTTACTCGAAGTGCGATTTCTTCCATCTACTTCGCTTCAAAATGAAAAGTTTTCCAAAAAAATACCAAACCTTTAGAATATTTTTCAACTCTGACCAAATTTTCTCCACAAAAATTCAAACTGGTTGATTTTAGAAAAAGCAGAGTTCGAGGGGGAGGCAAATAACAGACACATCTGTTTTTTATTTATTTGGCTCTGCTCAGCAATTTCATTGCATTTTGTTTTCAAAAATACTCGAGAAATGCAGCAAAGACTGGCTTTAAAATGCCACAAAATCATAGAAAAAAGTCCTACAATTTTTGTTCAAAAATCTTTTTAAAATTTCATAAAATTTATCCAACATGTCATAAAATTACTAAAGTCACATTTATGTCGAATTAAAGAGTAAGTATTATAAAACAGATTCAAAATTTAAAAAAAAATGAAATTGAAAAATTTGAAAAATGATCAAAAAGTCATGAAACCTCACAGCATTTGTCTGAAAAATAAATAAGATGTCGAATTGTCAGAGGAAAAAGGCAGTTTAATTATTCAAAACTTTACAAAATTTTGCTAATTTTTCATCTTCTGGTACCTACTTTTAAATTTAGGCGCATGAAAATTTCATGCATTTTTTAATATTTTATGCGGTTTATCGACTGTTTTTTTTGGCAATTTTTTCAGAATATTAACGACAATTTGAGCACTTTTTGCAATATCTTGACCAATCTACAAAATTTTGTTTTTATTTACTCAATTTTTCGGAAATTTTCCAAACGATTTTCAAGATATTTTTGATCATTTTTTTCAGCATTTTGAACAACTTTTCAACGTTATGAGCAATTTTGATAATTTTCAACAACTTTTCGATATTGGTATTTTAGCAACCGTCATATTATTTTCAAAAATTCTTGAAATAATTTGGACAATTTTTTCAAAATTTATTTCAAATATTTTTTTTAATTTTTACTATATTTTTAGGCTTATTTTAAATCGTTATTTGATTTCCACAATATTCCTAAAAATTTTCAAAATTTTGAATAATTTTTAATTTGAACAATTTTAACATTATATAGGAAATTTCTTGATAATTTTTCAACCTTGTAAATAATTTCCTGCATTTTGAGTTATTTTTCATTGAATTTCAGGCAACTTTAACAATATTCCATCAACTACAAAATGATTATTTTCATTATTTCTTCGAAAAAATTTGATATCCAGCAATCAATACAAAAATTGGAAAAATTTTCTACCATTGAAAACATTTTTTTCATTTTGAATAATTTCCGTTGTTTTTTTTTCGTATTACCTAATTTAATGATTTTTTTACCAACTTTTAACTCATTTTTCAGTAAAATTTAAAAAATTTTAGGTTGATTTTTGTAAAATTTCGAAATTTTCCAAGTGCTATTACCTTTACGTCGTGCAACGATTTCGTCACATGCAGAATTCAAGCCGATCAGTAAAAGATGAAAGAATTACGTAATAACCTTGAGAAAATCTCATCTTTCAAACGCACGAGCCTAGACTTTCACGTTTATACCCCTCAAAAGGTCTTTTTTCGGCGGATTAGTATCGTGTACGCGTGTACGCGGATTATACTCATTACCCAATACTGAAAAGATTCGTACAGGCGTAAAAGTTACAGCACTCGATTTAAAAGACGGATTATTTATTCGATTTTAATAGCTATCGGATCATTTCGTTACGGGCCAATGCCGCAGTAAAAACATAATAATAACCCGTCAATCGGTGAAAAAAACGGGTGTAAATCGTAAACCTAAAAAAAAGGGGTGCATGAGTAAACCGACTCGACTTCTTAGCACGAGCGAAGCAATCTTCAACGATTTTATTGATCTAATAATACGAGCCACGTATGGTATCAGTATATAGCCATAACGAGCGTCCGAAGGCAACATATTGTTACTTATGGATGAACCATAAACCAAGCTCAAGGAAAGGAATGGGCTGCGGTATAAACGAGAAATACAATATAACAATTCGCGTCTCCCGCGTCTCGTACCCTTCTCAGCAACCGAAAACCATTACAAGTACTGCGTCTACTTTTTATGGAATGCTTTTATCTTGGCTTTTGTGAAACGAGAGCGAAAGCGTTCCGGCCAAAAACCAAAAGAAAACATTCGCCTGCACCTTTTACCAAAATAACCATATTATTGAAAGATTTATGTTTTTCGAGTCTTTTTTTCTGGTGCAGAGCAACCCAACGGTGGCGGAAAATATTTAACCGCTTGTATTTGCCGTCGTGTGTGTGCCTGAAAGTGCCTTCGCAATCGGAAATTCCTATTTGTCTTAATTTACCATTTTAAGCGAGCAATTGTTGATTGAGACGGGGTAATTCGGATACGAGGGGGTTGGCAAAGGCTTCGATTAGACAAGGCGCCGCGTAGGTTTGATTGATGTTGAATTATTGTTTAGCGGCTGGAATGATAATAAATTGTATTTTAATGGAAGATGGATCGATCTGGAGTGAGGAAAAAAGTAAAATACTTAATTACGAGATTGGGAATTTCTTTGGAAATGAGAAAAATATCATGGATGTAGGTGGAATCGAATGATTCGAGTGATAGGTAGTTATACGAATTCGAGAACGTATGGCTTGATCAAGGGCAAGTATGGGTGATTCATCAATGTTGGCTCGTGTTGGCCAGGTTTCAATATGATTCCATCTGAATTTAATCAGATGGATGGATAGATAAGTCAATTACTTAGCGTAAAATCAAATTTTATTGACTTCAAGTTTGAATTTTATTCTTGGTTTTTGATTTTTCTGTAAAAAAATTTCAAAAAAATATTCCTGAGAAGATTTTTGTTTGTGCGATCTCAATGTGGAAATATCAATAAACTTCATTGGTAGCAATTTTTCACCATTGCTGTTATTTTTGAAAAAAAAAAATTGAAATGTTTTTTTCATTTTTAATTGGAGGTTTTACTAGAATACGAAGCCTCGTATGAAAAAACTGATAAACTAGTGTTTTCAAGCGTAAAATTTGCAATTCATATCGGTCATTGCGTTTTTAAAAAAAATTGATTTGACATTTTTCTCAAAATCGAAAAATTAATTTGACATTCTTCTCAAAATCGAAAAATTAATCTGACATTTTTCTCAAAATTGAAAAATTAATTTGACATTTTTCTCAAAATCGAAAAATTAATTTGACATTTTTCTCAAAATCGAAAAATTGATGAATGATATTTTTCGAAAATTTTACTATTGAAAAGGCAATTTTCTAAAATTGGGTTTAAAAGTCAGCTTACTTATCAATTTTCTCACATATGAAGCTTCGTTTGGGCATAAAACCTCAAAAAAAAAGTTTAAAATATCAGAAAAAACATCAATCTGCAACTTTTCGACCCCCTGGTAGCCTGATGAAAGTGGTATCGAATCGAGCTAACTACGAATCTGGGGGGAGATAAAAACTCAAATTGCATATTTAGAGCGCTGTTTCGGAACTTCTAGGAATGTTTTCGAGGTATCAAGGTCAAAAAAACTTTTTTTTCGAAAATGACCCTACTCTAAGGATTCCTAGATCTGACCCTCTCTCAGCTAGAGAACTCAAATTTTCTCTGAGAGGTCCCTCACACGAAGTAAACAACCTCACCAATTTTAGTCCAAATCCCAAAAAAATTTCAACATTTTAAAAATTTAAAAAAATTTTAAAATGAGCCTCGTTTGAAAAAACTGACATTTTCGATCAAAAAATACTGCTGAGACAATTAATTGTAGTTTTATAGGTACTTTAAAAAATTGATTCCTTGAATTTTTGAATCCGATATTTGTAAAAATGACAGGAAGGGGAGAGGTGGGGAAATTCTTGTTTCAGATTTCAAGTGTGAGATTTTTTTCAACAATTTTTTATTATTTTGTAATAGGTACCTGCATACCCATTTCAAATTGAATTATTATAATTTATTGCGAAATGGACAAACATTGAATTCATTTCGTGATTTTTTTGGAAAATAATGTTTGTAGATATTTTTCAACATTTTATTTTTTTTAGTACATAAATTTTCTCAAGTCGAGACAATTTGTAATGTCCGATTTTAATAAAGTCTTTCACTCGAAACAATTGATTTTTTCCACTCTCTCATTCTTTATATATCAGTGAAAATTATCGAAAAAACTGGAAAGCAGTCAGAATTGCAGGACAGCAATAAATCAGTGAAAAAATTTCACCAAGAGCAAACAGTGCAAAGAATTGATGGAAAATCAGTAAAAATCTGAAAAATCAGTAAAATTTCTGAAACTCGCTGAAAAATTGGTAAAATTCTTTGAAAAATCAGCGAAAATCGGCCGAAAATCAACGAATTTTGCTGATTTTCTCTGTGCTGCAATTCTGACTAGATATTCACCAGTGATTTTTCACGAATTCAAAATGAGAGAGCATAGCTAACTTGTTTCTGGATTTTGGAACATGGAAATAAGGGACGGAGAAAGAAATTTATTGAAATTAGGCCATTAGTTGAAAAAAAATCAACTTTGAAAGTGGAAAAGTAAATAATAAAATTAGTGACATTTTTCACTGATTTCAAAAAAATTTGCTTTTGAAGTTCGAAGACGTTCATTTTGAGTCGAAAAGAATGCAAAAAATTTACATCTGACGACGAATTGAAAATTTTCACCCCTCCCCCTTTCGCTCTAGTTAAGAATGTAAATTTCAGCTCTTTCCTCAAGATACGTTAAAATTTCTTCAAACTATACTTTTTCGAATTCGAAACCAAAAACGTATTCCTACATAATCCGAAATCCTATTCATTTTCAAAAAATGTAATCAAAGAGAAAGACGACGAAAACTGACAAAATTTCAATTTTTGTGAATTTTAATAGGAAAGAAAAATATATAAATTTTAGTCGGGATAACACATTCGCCCAATACATTGAGAGTTATTTTTTGCTTCTTCCACAAGAGTTCTAAAAAATTCGACTGCGAAAAAATATGCCCAATTGCCAATTTTTCACTAATATTGTAAGACTCTATAAAAAGAAATGTGATTTAAAAATTTCCAAAAATGGTCTCGATTTATATTTACGTCAAAATCTTTGCAAATCGAAGAAAAAAACTTTAAAATTTTATTTCACCCCTCTGAAAGTTTAAAATACCTAATTATATAATTTCACATCAAATGACATTTTGTTGAAAAAAATCAAAGAATTATGTACCACAAACTTTTTAAAGACTTTTCTCTGTTTATCGATTTTTCCATTAAGTAAAAGTTTTTTTTAATGATTTAAATTTAAAATACGTATACCTCCCCCCCCCCAACATAAATAATTTTTATATCATTCCAAAAATATTTAGGTATCAAAATTGATACAAAATTCCAAGGAAGAAGTACCTACGAAATCTGAAAAATACATTTTTTGGATTTTAAATATTATTTTAATACCCACACACAGACAAGAAAAAAGTAACAAATTCTTCGATCTGTACCAAAAAAAAACCAACGAGAATATCAGTAACGAGCGATGAAAAATGACTCGTTCGACCCAGCACAACTAAACCTCAACAAAACACGAAATCGTACCGCGAATTATAAAATTTACCCAAAATATTCTCTTATCTCATCATCGGAATTATCAACCATGGAGAAAAAAAAACAAACTTGTTGCAAATTCCCCTTATTTTCTGTTCGTAAATAATCATCGAAGGCGAAGAATCACACCGAGGAAAAATACGAATTTTTTAAATTACGAAGTTCGAATTCGAAACTCTAAATTGGAATGTGCACAGAATCGAGAAACGTTCGCTGAGCTGAGCAGACGAATCAAAAATAATACTTCTAATTTGTCAACGAGCGAGTTTATTCGGTTCACTTTTTATAAAAATGTCAATTCATCTTCCAGGCGCGAGTTCGATGTCATCAACATTATATTTCATCCGAGTTAGGATGAAAATGAAAATAAGAAGAGGCGAAGGGAGTCACGCGCGAATATATTCGAATAGAGATGGCGAAAATTTCCAGCCTAAAGAGAGGTCTTTTGTGTTGCTTTTGACGATATACCTACGTAGAATGTGTAAAATAAGCTGCTTAAAAAGTAAACGTATTGTACGAAAGGTATTGTAAGAATAGTGTAATATAAAAACACGAGATGTTCTTGTATAGTCGAAATTTTCATTAGGCATACTAAATAGGCATACCTATCATATAGTTCACAATGGAAAGGGGCTTTATGCATGGCAAGTTGTCTGTTTCAAGTTTTGAAGTCTCCATTATCCGTCCATAAATCGGTGTAACGAGTAAGTAATTTTATCCTAAGCTACTTATGAAACAGACGGATCTGTTACGAAAAGTAAAGATTACAAGGTGGGTAATTTCATCAGCTGTGGGTCGAATTCCACAAATACGTTTTTTCTAGTGTCTGAGGCCGGAAAATCATTAGAATGGATTTTCATCTGAAAAAATTCATCCCACGATTTTTCCGAGCATTTTTGAGCTGCGATTAATTTGAGATGAATTTTCATCGCAGAATTGATCACACGTTTTTTTCTAGTTCTTAAGGCTGCGATGAGAATGGATTTTCATCCCAAATAATTCATTCCACGATTTTTCTGAGCATTTTTGAGCTGCGATTAATTTGTGATTAATTTTCATCGCAGAATTGACCGCAAGTTTTTTTCTAGTTCTCGAGGCTGCGATGATCATTGGAATGGATTTTCATCGTAAAAAATTCGTCCCACGATTTTTCTCAGTATTTTTGAGCTGCGAATAATTTGGGATGAATTTTAATTGCAGAATGAATCACACGTTTTTTTCTAATTTTAGAGGCTGCGATGAACACTGTAAATAAATTTTCATGCCAAAAACTTCATCCCACGATTTTTTGAGCTTTTTTGAGCATTTTTGAGCTGCGATTAATTTGAAATGAATTTTAATCGCAGAATTATTCGCACGCTTTTTCCTAGTTCTTGAGGCTGCGATGAACATTGTAATGGATTTTCATGAAAAAATTTTCGTCTTCCGATTCTTCTGAGCATTTTCTAGCTACGATTAATTTGAAATGAATTTTAATCGCAGAATTAATCGCACGGTTTTTTTTTTCTAGGTCAGAGGCTGCATCGACCATTGGAATGGATTTTCATGTCGAAAAATTCATTTTACGATTTTTCTCAGCATTTTTGAGCTGCGATTAATTTGGGATGAATTTTAATTGCAGAATTAATCACACGTTTTTTTTTCTAATTTTAGAGGCTGCGATGAACACTGTAAATGAATTTTCATGCCAAAAACTTCATCCCACGATTTTTTGAGCAGTTTTGAGCTACGATAAATTTGTGATTAACTTTCATCGCAGAATTAATCACACTTTTTTTTCTAGTTCTTGAGACTGCGATGATCATTGTGAATTTTCATTCCAAAAAATTCATCCCATATGATTTTTCTGAGCATTTTTGAGCTGCGATTAATTTGGGATGAATTTTCATCGCAGAATTGATCGCACGTTTTTTTTTCTAGTTCTTAAAGCTGCGATGATCATTGAAATGGATTTTCATCACAAAAAATTCATTTCACGATTTTTCTGAGCATTTTTGAATTGCGAATAATTTGGGACGAATTTTAATCGCAGAATTAATCACACGTTTTTTTCTAGTTCTTGAGACTGCGATGATCATTGTGAATTTTCATTCCAAAAAATTCATCCCATACGATTTTTCTGAGCATTTTTGAGCTGCGATTAATTTGGGATGAATTTTTATCGCAGAATTGATCGCTCGTTTTTTTCTAGTTTGGAGGCTGCGTCGACCATTGGAATGGATTTTCATGCCAAAAAATTCATTTCACGATTTTTCTGAGCATTTTTGAATTGCGATTAATTTTGGATGAATTTTCATCGCAGAATTAATCGGACGTTTTTTTCCATTTTTTGGGCCGTAATGATCATTAGAATGGATTTTCATATAAAAAAAATCGTCCCACGATTTTTCCGAGCATTTTTGAGCTGCGAATAATTTGAGATGAATTTTCATCGCAGAATTGGTCGCATCTTTTTTTTCTAGTTTTGAGGCTGCGATGATCACTGAAAGAGATTTTCATCCCAAAAACGTCACCCAACGATTTTTCCGAGCATTTTAAATATTTTTCAGCCCATATACGTCGTCCGAATAACACTTTTATCGAGTATATTCCACCCAACGTATTTTTTCAAACGATACTAAAGGCAAAATTCCCCTAATTTTCTTTACTTTTTTTTATTCACTAAAAGGCAACTGCGTTCGGTTTAAAAGGAAATAATACAAACGGTAGATATTGAATAGGTATATACCGAAGACTATATGAAGAGGGGGCGGGTTATTCTTTATTTTTTTCTTTATAATTTTAAAACCTCATTATGTAAAGTAGAATTTAAAATACCCGAATTGTATATTACCGAGCCCGTGAACGGGAAATGTGGAAATGTTGCAAATAAAGGCTAATGGACTTGGTAATTTTCGGGCGCGCGCCGAACTTCTTCGTCTCGCTTAAGCCATTTAAATACTTCTTCGAATCTGTATTAAAACTGAAGAGCGTACTTAAGCGGAGAGTTTAATTGATATTATAAGAAACGCCGGGGGAGGGGGGGAGTTTCTGGGTGAAATATTATACCTTCTGCACGTGCGGCGTACGCGACCCTCGTTGTCGTATAATTATTATTTGGCGAGTTCTAGCTGTGGAAAAATCGTCGTCGATGTAATAGACGAATTTTGTCGAGATGGGTCGGTAGGTCTGCGATTGGGCAATTAGTGCTGAGTTTTGGGGACGTTGAATGCTAAATTGATACCATTGATCGTGATAAAGTGGAGGAAGGGGGTATTTGAATCGAATTAAATGAACCTGCGTCTAGATCTTTAATAGCTGACCTGGCTCCTGCCAACCAGTGAGTAGGCAACTCATCCTCAGTTCAAGTATGGGTTGGTTTGCCTAATCGTTCAACTGCAGGGGCTGAGTTATGCTCTTTTTTTTTAAATTCTACTCAGCTTCTTGACAACCAAGATAGGTAGAAAGGTGCACTTTGCGGCAACGTATTACCCACTTTCTCTGGAATTTTTCTGTTCAGTTGATAACATTTTTTGGGATTTTTTTGGGAGTCATCGGTCAGTTTTTGAACCGATTCACAGTGGGCTCAATTGACAATTTAAGCGGAAAAAAGCCACTTTCACCAATAAACGTGAAAGGGAATAAGTAATTTCCTTCATCCAATTTTTAAACCAATTAAAAATTGTTTTGAGAACCGTTTTTGGGCTCTAAAAACGCAGAATTACTTCCTTTATTCAGAAAAATGGACAAAACTTGAAAAGGGAGGGGGTAAAAATGAAAAATTTTCGACTAACATTTTTAAAAAAGAAGAAATTTGCCTACTCACATTTTCTGACCAGTCCTACTGGTGAAATGAAAAAAAAAATCATGCTATTTTTTTGACTTCCAAAAAAAACTATGTTCCAAAATAACCTCCTCCCCTTCCAAGAAAATCGAAAATTTTTTGAAAAATTCATTCGTGATCGCCACGAAGTACCCTAATACAAAGAAAGACAAATTTTTTCGCTTCAAAATATTCAAATTGTCTCGGATAGAATACAGTATGACACAAAAGTCTTGGCCACTTGAAACACTTCTCAATATCTCAGAGCTGAAAAGAGATACCAAGAATGTACAAACGGCAATGTGTTCCTGGCATCGATGACATTGAAGATCGATAATCAAACTTTGAGCTCAGCCAATAGGGTGTCCACAAATTGAGAAACCCGTTTGGGTCAAAAAATGAGGGTCCGGTTTTTTTATTGATATAAAGTCTGCACACTGACGCGATCAAAATGTTGAATGTTTTTTTGAAACCGGTTCAGCAGTTTCGAACCAGTTGTCAATAATATTCAAAAAAGTGGAGATATGAAAAAAAGTTTGAAACAAAAGTTGTAGAAAATTTTTAAAAAATCATTTTTTGTTCCATAACTTTTTTTCCATATTGCAATGAAAAGAAGTTGTTGTACAAAAGGTTTGAGTAAAATTAAAATTTTTTGTTTTTCAAGCTATAACTCGTCTCCATTGCTAGATGAAAAAAATATATATAGAAGAAAAAATGTTTAGTTTTTAATTCTCTACAACTTTTATTTCACACTTTTTTGCTATCTCCAATTTTTTGAAACCATTAGCTTTGTTGGTGATTTTTTTTCAAAGTCGATAACCGGTTATCAAAAAGTGAAGATATCAAAAAAAGTTTGAAGTAAAAGTTGTAGAGAATTAAAAATTCAACATTTTACGTCCTGTAATTTTTTTTTCATCTAACAATGGAGAAGAGTTATGACTTGAAAAACAAAAAATTAGGTTTCATACAATCATTTCAAGAATAAATAGTGCAAATTCATCGAGCCTGAGCGAAGCGAGGATGAAATTTTTTGAAGAAACAGGCATCCAAAAGCTGAAATTTCTTCATTTTTCAAATCAAAATTTCAGTATTGAAAAGGGGCGAAATCCTGAACCCCAAAATTTATATTTTTTTGACTTAGGCTAGACAGATGACGTTTGTAGCAGAAACGAGATTTTGACATCTCACACGTCATCACGCACCAAAGACAACAAAATTAAAATTTTTCACGTTCCACCCATGACTTCAACTGCTATAACAATTTTCTCACCAAATTTAGATTCTATGACCTCGAAATCATTATATAGATTGAAAACTCGATCTGAGCTGGTGTTTTCTGACTTGGAGACAAAACGGAGCGATTTTTAAAGTTTTTTTCGAAAATTGCAAAAATGGAGTATTTTCAAACATTAATTTACTTAGGGCAAAAAACTTCTACCAGGGGTGTAATGGGTCCTCAAAATTGAAAATTTTTCGAACCACTGCAAATTTTTAAAGTTACGACAGTTTGTTTGGAGTCGAATGAATGTGAAGAGGTGAAATTATTTTTTCATGGGGGAAGGGGGGTCGGGTTTTCAAAAATTTTGCGAATTCCATTTCGTAAGAAGAAAAAACTACTTCAATTTATCCGACAACTCACCATGGAATACCTCCTTTTCTCCTTCTTCCCATAATAAAAAAATTCCTGTTGGAAAATACATTCGTAGCTAAAAAACAAAATAACACCCTCTAAAATTTCATTCGTGCTAATTTCAACTGTCGTTTATTCAAAATTCCACGAACGAAGCTCTCCAAAAAATTTGATCACGACAGATATTTCACAAAATTAAATTTCATCTCGAAGAAAGGCACCTTGTAGCATCCAGTCTCGATATTTTGTAAATGGAACGAAGGTATATTCTATCATTCGAGAATAATCTTCACATTGCTGTACGTATAATTCGAAAATAATACTTCTATCTACGCGAGTGAAATTTAATTATGATTTTCGCATAAGAAATCTCAACCCGGCGCGGGAAAAATGTCATAAAATATTAACAAAACTGAAATCCAGACAGCGAGTTCTCATTATCAATAGATACCTGTGTAGTACGTAACGTACTCCACGTGCGACGATAAAAGCATTATGTAGTACTCAGGTACTCACTTCACAACTAAAACGTCAAGTTTGAACGTTTGATTACGCTTTTAATAAATATAAGCATACGTTTCACGATTACGTCGTCGTTGCATCGGGGTTTCTTTTCCCTTAATCTGATATAAATCTGATTTTAAATCATTATTTAGCTCTTGGCTGAATATTAAATATCTAGATTCGAGTACTTATTTCAATGTGTGCTAAACTTTCAAATACTTTCGAGCTGCTATGAAAATAATTTTTCAAAAAACGTCTTAATCATGTCGATTTTTCGATTTCTCGTTCATTGCATTATAGCTGAGTAAAAAATCACTCGAAAAAATTACAAAAACCCTTCAGAAATATTGTAATTTTGGCTGATTTTTCAAATCTTGAACATTTTATAAGCAGAGAAATGGTCAAATGAAAAAACTAACATCGGATTCGTGTTAAGCAGGTCAAAATACCCCGATAAACACCCTTTTCGCGATCATTTTACTTTAAATGTCGAAATTCACTTTTTTCACTGATTTTTCAAGACAATAAAACTAAATTTCGAGATTTAAAGTAAAATGATCGCAAAAAGGGTGTTTATCGGGGTATTTTGACCTGCTGAACACGAATACGGGATTGGTTTTTTAATTTTCTCATTTCTTTCCGTATAAAATGCTCAAAATTTCAAAAAACCTGCCAAAAAAACAACATTTTTTACGGTTTTTCGCAATTTTTGGCCCTTGCGCCACCTCAATCGCCAAAACTGAATACGTGACGTGAATCTACGTCAAAAAACACGTTTTTAGGATATTTTCAAAAATTAGTCGAACTTTGCTGTTAGGTCTTTTTTTACAGTTGAAAATTTCAAACAGCCAAAACCTCATGAAGGAGTGCACCAAAATTAATGAAAAAATTATCGCGAATAGACCTCTACGAGATGTAACTTTGTGCCAAAGAACAGAAAATTTCATTCACTTCCATCGGAATTAAAAATTATTGAAAATGATGCAATAAAATGGCCATAGCTCCGAAAGGGAGGGGGTTGGGGGGCCAAAATTTTTTCCAGAATTTTTTTTCATCAAGGTACACAATC